>CM066031.1:258049028-258649028 GCA_033557465.1 Ichthyophis bannanicus | reverse complement strand
GAAGGGTGAAAAAGATGGGTTACACAAGCCGATCAGGGGCATTGTAGCACGGAGATTGTGACATTCATTTTAACACGTTTATATATTCTATTTACAATACCAGTTATAATCCCTTTTTTGTTTTATTAGCTATACATTTTCTTTTTCTTTCTCAAAACACATAACTATGTTGTTTTGGGAAACGTATTTATCCCTTCTAAATCTGTATTTTGGCACTTTCCTTATCATGGTTTTTATCATTTTGTTCAGTATTTTTCTCCTGACGTTGTTTTTAAAACATTGGTTTTTTACACATAATGAGTTTTATATTCTCCGGTCTTTCACGTCTAATACTATACATCATCATATGTTCAGTCTTTTTTGTCTCTCAGCAGGAAATATAGATGATCTTTTCAGTTTGGTGTATTATCACTTCACTTTTCCCCTGCTCTTGTTTATGTCTTACACACTCTCTCTTGACATGCGCATTTTCCTGTCGATCAATGTTTTGGAGCGAAAAATAGGACATTTATCTCAGGACACTCACGCTGGTTCCAACTTAGAATGTTTGCCTTAGCCTGCCACGAATTCTCCTGCAATAGTCAATTGGGTAATGTACCAGCAAAAAGCTTTTTATTAGAAACATAGAAACATAGAAATATGATGACAGAAAAAGACCACATGGCCTATCTAGTCTGTCCTTCCATATCAACAACTACAACAGTCCCCTTTTTACCTTTAGAGATCCTCTGTGTTTGTCCCATGCTTTTTTAAATTCAGTTACTGTCCCATCTCTACTACCTCCTCTGGGAGACTATTCCACGGATCCACTACTCTTTCCGTAAAGAAATATTTCCGCATATCACTCCTGAATCTATCTCCCTTCACCCTCATTCCATGTCCCCTCGTAGCAGAACTTGTTTTCAATTGAAAGAGGCTCTGTCCCTGAACATTTATGCCACGGAGGTATTTAAACATCTCAATCATATCACCTCTATCCCGCCTTTCCTCTAAGGTGTACATATTAAGATCCTTCAGTCTGTCCTCAAATGCTTTATAATGAAGACCACTAATCATTTTAGTAGCCACCCTCTGCACCGACTCCATCCTGTTCACATCCTTTTGAAGGTGCGGTCTCCAGAATTGCACACTGTACTCCAAATGAGGTCGCACCAAAGACTTATACAGAGGCATTATCACCTCCTTTTTTCTGCTAGCCGTTCCTCTCCGTATGCACTCAAGCATCCTTTTAGCTTTTGCCGTCACCTTTTCTACCTGTTTAGCTACTTTAAGATCATCAGACACAACCACGCCTAGGTCCCGCTCTTTTTTAGTGGACAAAAGTACTTCACCCCTTATACTATATTGCTCCCTGGGATTGCTGCAGCCCAAATGCATGACCTTACATTTTTTAACATTAAATCCCAGCTGCCAAATTCTAGACCATTCTTCAAGCTTAGCTAGATCCCTCCTCATGTTATCCACGCCTTCCTGGGTGTCTACTCTATTGCAGATTTTGGTATCATCCGCAAAGAGGCAAACCTTACCCGACAGCCCTTCCGCTATATCACTAACAAAGATGTTAAAAAGAATCGGACCAAGGACAGATCCCTGGGGCACACCACTGGTAACATCCCTCTCCTCAGAGTGAGCTCCATTTACCTGTACTCTTTGTCGCCTCCCACCCAACCAATTTCTAACCCAAGCAGTAACTTTAGGGTCCATCCCTAGGGTGCTCAGTTTGTTTATAAGTCGCCTGTGAGGAACAGTGTCAAAGGCTTTACTGAAATCTAAATACACCACATCTAGGGCTCTTCCTCAGTCCATCTCCCTGGTCACCCAGTCAAAGAAATCAATCAGATTTGTCTGACAAGACCTTCCTCTGGTGAATCCATGCTGCCTTGGATCCTGTAATCCGCTGGACTCCAGAAACCTCACTATTTTCTCTTTCAGCAGCGTTTCCAATTTACTCACCACCAAAGTTAAACTAACCGGCCTGTAGTTTTCAACCACATCCTTAATTCCGCTTTTGTGTAAAGGCACCGCATGAGCCTCTCTCCAGTCCTTTGGCACCACTCCCGACTCCAACGAGGCATTGAAAAGGTCAGTCAGTCATTATCACCCTTGGTCCTCTTCGGGTTTGCTCCTTTGTTCTGCATTTCACGACGTATAGTTGATATGTCACTGTTTCTTCTAACTGTGGTTAGATTATTTACATTTATATTTGGACACAATCCAGGTTTGTAAAATAATAATTTGCAATGGCAGACGGGACATGAAACGTTTACCTGCATGCCATAAATACGTTCTGTATCTTGCCATGAAACCCAATGGATAGTTACAACAAAACAAATTGTGCTATGGTGCTGGAAGATGAGACCCCCAGGTCAGAAGGCACTCAACTAGCTACTGGGGAAGAGCTGAAGACTTTTCAGAGTAAAGCCAGCATTTATGATGTGGTTGGATCAAAGCCCTCGGGAAGTCTGACTGCTGATGTAGCTGCGCATGAAATGAGAGTCCGAAGCTGTAAAGATGTCTTACACATTGGAACATGGAACGTACGAAGCATGAACCTAGGGAAGTTGGAGGTGGTCAAGAATGAAATGGAACGTGTACAACTTGATCTGTTGGGTGTCAGCGAACTGAAATGGACTGGCATGGGGTACTTTGCATCAGATGATCACATGGTCTACTATGCTGGAAATGAAAGACAAAGAAGAAATGGTGTTGCATTTATAATAAAGAAGAAACTTGCAAGAACTGTAATGAAATACAATGCAGTCAGCGAACGCTTAATCTCTATTCGTCTACGAGGATTGCCTATCAACACAACTATAATTCAAGTATATGCCCCAACAACAGCTGCAGAAGAGAATGAAATTGAAGAGTTCTATGAACAAGTACAAGCTGAAATTGACAGAACATGCAAACAGGATATCCTGATAGTCATGGGTGACTGGAACGCAAATGTTGGCAACAAAGAAGAAGGCAAAGTAGTTGGAAAATATGGACTTGGCAACAGAAATGAAGCTGGAGAAAGACTGATAGAATTCTGCAAGACCAATGATCTATTCATCTCAAACACCTTCTTCCAGCAACACAAGCGGCGACTGTACACATGGACTTCACCAAATGGATTATATAAAAATCAAATTGACTACATATGTGGAAGTCAACGATGGAAAAGCTCTGTAACATCAACAAAGACAAAACCTGGAGCTGACTGTGGTACAGATCATCAACTACTAGTATGCAAACTAAAGCTAAAATTGAAAAAGAGCAAACCACTCATGAATGCAGCAAAATATGACCTTGAGAATATACCACTGGAATTTAAAGACTGCCTGCAAAATCGATTTGCTGCTTTAGATACAAATGACGGAGCTCCGGAAGAGTTATGGAATGACATCAAGAAGGTTGTGTTGGAAGAAAGCGAGAAGTCTCTACAAAAGGTGAAAAAGCAAAAACGGCCAAAATGGATGACGGAAGAAACTCTGAAAATTGCCCAGAAACGCCGAGAAGCTAAAGCCAGAGGAGAAAGAAAGACAATTGCAGAACTCAACAGAGATTTCCAACGTGCAGCAAGACAGGACAAGGAAAAGTACTACAATGACACTTGCAAGGAAATAGAAGCAGAAACTATTAGAGGAAGAACAAGATCGGCTTTCCTAAAGCTACGAGAGTTAAAGAAAAAGTTCCAGCCTCGAATTGGAATGTTACAAGATGCTCAAGGTTCTATGTTGAATGATGCTGAGAAGATCAAGAAAAGGTGGAAGGAATATACAGAGTTTTTATATGATAAAGATCAAGTGGACCAACAGCCGTTTCAACCTGTACCTTATGATCGGGAACCATTGGTGATGAAAGAAGAAGTTGAAGCAGCATTGAAGGCCTTATCAAAGAACAAAGCACCAGGCATTGATAGCATTCCCATAGAAGTATTGCAGCAATCTGATGCAGCTGTTACCGTACTCACAAGGCTCTGCCAAGAAATATGGAAGACAACATCATGGCCAACTGACTGGAAAAGATCTGTGTTTATACCAATACTAAAGAAAGGTGATCCAACTGACTGTGAAAATTATCGCACAATCTCTCTGATCCCACATGCCAGCAAGATTCTACTGAAGATTATTCAAAAGAGACTACAACCATACCTGGAACAAGAACTACCTGAAGTGCAAGCAGGGTTCAGGAAAGGGCGAGGAACGAGAGACATCATTGCGGATGTGAGATGGATCCTTGAAAAGACTAAAGAATACCAAAAGGATATCTATTTGTGCTTTATCGACTTTAGCAAGGCTTTTGACTGTGTAAACCATGAGAAACTCTGGGCCACATTAAGAAGCATGGGTATACCAGAACACCTGATCGTTCTCTTGCGCAATCTGTACATTGATCAAGAAGCAACAGTTCGAACGGAAGAAGGAGAAACAGAATGGTTTAAAATAAGCAAAGGTGTAAGACAAGGCTGCATACTTTCCCCCTACCTGTTTAATTTATATGCAGAACAAATCATCAGAGAAGCAGGATTGTATGAAGACAACAGAGGTGTAAAGATTGGTGGAAGACTCATCAACAACCTTCGCTATGCTGATGATACCACATTACTGGCTGAAAGTGAAGATGATCTGAAACATTTGCTTCTCACAATCAAAGAACATAGTCTCAAAATGGGCCTGCACCTTAATGTAAAGAAGACAAAGATCATGACAACTGGCATAATCAACAGGTTCATCGTTGAAGGAGAAGAAATTGAAATTGTGAACAACTTTAACCTACTTGGATCAACTATCAATAAAGAAGCAACAAGCAGTCAAGAAATGAGACGACGCATTGCTCTTGGCAGAATGACTATGAAAGACCTAGATAAGATTCTCAAGAGCAGAGATGTCTCTCTCCATACAAAGATTCGACTTGTTCAAGCCATGGTATTTTCAATGAATAAATGCAGTCTACTTCTTCTTAAACGATGAACAACAAAAATCAAAAATCACGTCGTTTAATCTTTAACCTCAGCAATGCAGAAACTAAACATATTTCGTATATGAGGTGCTTGTCTCAGAAAAAACTGACGGCACTTAATCATGGGCTAATAGCCACTGTTTAGTGCCAGCTTCAACATCAATGACCAAGCTCCCTCATTGGACGTTTTCTTAAAGTGCATATTATCAATAATTTATCTTAAAAAAGTCTCAGATACTCCCTCGAAAACTTTCAAATTTTAAATCATTTTTTGAAAGGAAGAAAAGAGACTTAGCTTATCACAGCTCAAAACTAGCCGAATGATCAGCAACAGACAATTCCAACGCCTTCTATCAGGCACCCCAAGCGTTTCGCAAAAAAGGTTCTTCAGGGAATTGTTCATCCGCGGCTAGATAAAAACAAAAACAGATGAAATTAATGCAATGTTTCATATCGCTTCTCTAGGCATTTCAAAAATATTCATTCTCAAACCTTATATCAAGACGCCGATTATGCGCTGAAAAACGCGAACATGATGAAGTCTTGTCAGTTGAAAGTCCAGTTCACATGAACGCTGCGCATGTGAGATCTTAATCCGACCTCCATTTTTAAAGGGCTACTCCATCACATGTTCCAATCAAAGGACATGATTGACAGGCTGACTCCCGCCCAGATGAAAAACATATTGATGTCAAACTACACACAAAAAAAACTGTTCTTACTAAAGGCAGTTGGAAATTTAAACCCCTTGGACTCACTGTGTCCAAGGTGAAAATCCATTTTTGCTCCTTCCAGAGGAGCGTGTCGGCTATCGTCTTTCCCCGCATGGCAAAGGACACCTGATCTATACAAAAACAACGTAGTTGCTCAAATATATGATTTTCATCAACACAGTGCTGTACTATTGGTGCTTCAAGCACTTTACATTTTAAGCGACTACAATGTTCACGCATTCGTGTCCAATCATTTCGGACACGAATGCGTGAACATTGTAGTCGCTTAAAATGTAAAGTGCTTGAAGCACCAATAGTACAGCACTGTGTTGATGAAAATCATATATTTGAGCAACTACGTTGTTTTTGTATAGATCAGGTGTCCTTTGCCATGCGGGGAAAGACGATAGCCGACACGCTCCTCTGGAAGGAGCAAAAATGGATTTTCACCTTGGACACAGTGAGTCCAAGGGGTTTAAATTTCCGACTGGATTTAGCGTCCTGCCTTTAGTAAGAACAGTTTTTTTGTGTGTAGTTTGACATCAATATGTTTTTCATCTGGGCGGGAGTCAGCCTGTCAATCATGTCCTTTGATTGGAACATGTGATGGAGTAGCCCTTTAAAAATGGAGGTCGGATTAAGATCTCGCATGCGCAGCGTTCATGTGAACTGGACTTTCAACTGACAAGACTTCATCATGTTCGCGTTTTTCAGCGCATAATCGGCATCTTGATATAAGGTTTGAGAATGAATATTTTTGAAATGCCTAGAGAAGCGATATGAAACATTGCATTAATTTCATCTGTTTTTGTTTTTATCTAGCCGCGGATGAACAATTCCCTGAAGAACCTTTTTTGCGAAACGCTTGGGGTGCCTGATAGAAGGCGTTGGAATTGTCTGTTGCTGATCATTCGGCTAGTTTTGAGCTGTGATAAGCTAAGTCTCTTTTCTTCCTTTCAAAAAATGATTTAGGGAGGAAGTGACGTCATCGACTGAAATGGCAGCATAGACAGAGAGCTCCGGAGGGTAGCTCAGGAATATAAAAATATTTCCCCTATCCGAGTGTGTGTTTCCCCGAGTTAACGAAGGAGTGGTGGAGGAAGGAACCCTGCTTCTCATGGCGACGAGAAAGAAAGCCGCAGACTTGAAGGAGTTTGCATATGGGGCAGCGAAAACTCCATCGGCTGAGAAGAAGATGGCGGGGCAAAGCGCGGGAACTGGTGAGGTGCCTGATCGGAGGGGGCAGCGGAGTGAGGTTCCAGCACAGGCGGAGACTCTGGTGCAAAATGTAACGAGAGTGGAACTGCAGGGTTGGTTCGGAGAATTAAAAACCGAAATGCAGGCAGTGCGGACGGAGGTCGGGGATTTGTGTGCAGCCTTGCGGGAGGAGATGTGTGAACTGGGACAGCGCTTTGAGGCTCAAGAGCAGCAGCTGAGCCGTTTGGAGGATCGGCAGTCCGCGGTGGAAGGCACGCTTAAGGAGTCGGAGGCGTGGAAAGACATGGTTATGCTTAAGTTGGAGGACCTGGAAAATAGGTCCCGACGGAACAACTTACGCCTACGAGGAGTGCCTGAAGAAAAAGAATTTGGGGACAGTGAGAAAGTGGCGTGCGCTATTTTAAAGACTGTGTTGCTGGAATCTGGGCCTGAGCTGCTGCAGGGGGAGTTGAACTTGGTTCGGGCCCACAGAGCCTTGGGCCCCAGTAGGCCTAATCGGCCACGGGACATAGTGTTGTGTCTGGCGGACTTCAAAATTAAGGAGAGAATCCTGACACTGATGCGTAATCGCCGGGATTTTATCTGGCAAGGATATAATATTCAGATTTACCCGGATCTGGCGGCTGGAACTCTGCAGCGGAGAAGGGAAATGCAGCCGGTCACAGCAATCCTGCGGAGGGACAATGTTCGGTACCGCTGGCTGTACCCCTTTGGCATCTTGTTTACAGTGGGGCTTAAGAACTGGAGGGCCCACACAGTATCGGAGGCACTGGCTGCGGTTAAAGGGGCGGGTTTGGGGTCTCCTCGGTCGCCAGCCCCGGAGGGCGGTAGTGGCAGAATGGAGAAGCCAGGGCCTCGGAGGAGCACCGTGGAGGGGCGCAGGCATCCGGTCGAAGCCGGTGAAGGGCCAGCTGGAGGCCTGATTGTGGAGGGAACTACATGAGAGCTCGGGGACTTCTAAAATTATTTGAATTGGGAGCGGGACCCTCCACGGGTTGATTCTGCCTTCTATTGATAGTAGTGTACCTGTTTGACATGTTTTTGGTATTTGTGTATACTGCGGTGTAGTTGATATTAGATGTTTGTTAATGGAGGGGGAGAGAGGGGGGGTGGGGTTGCTGTGGTAGATGGGGATGAGGGGAGTATATGGGGGAATGATGGTTAGTGGGGGGTAGTTGGGGAGGGGTGGCGGAGGGGGGGACTGTGGGGGGGGATGGGGGATGCGCAGAGGGGGCGGGGGGTGAGTTTAACTGGGAGCTGCCACGGGTTGATGAGCACTACTCCAAGGGAGACCTCCTGGAGGTGGAGGGGGAATTGGACGGGGGGGGGAGGGGGGAGGGGAGAGGGACCTGGGGGGAGGGGGGGAGGGGGGAGGGGGGGCGGGGGTGGGGCGGGTGGAGGGGGGGTGGGAAGCTCAGGGGGGCTGGATTGGGGAGTGGACGGGGGAGGGGGGGAGAAGGGAGAATGGGGGGGGGACAAGAGTGGGGCAACAGAGGTTGACCATAGCCACGCTGAATGTGAGGGGGTTGGGCACCTGGCGGAAGAGGCGTATGGTGGAGCGTGAAGGGGTTAGGTTGCAAGCGGATTTTATTTGTCTCCAGGAAACCCACCTGAAGGTAGGCCAGGAAAGGTTCTTGCAAACGCGGAGGTATCCCCGGGTGATGCTGGCTGGGCAGAGGGCGGAGGCTCGGAAGGGGGGGGTGGGCATTTTGGTGGGGGAGCAATGGGTAGATAAGGTGGTGGGGGAATATAGGGACAAACGGGGGCGGGCTGTGGGGCTTAAAATTCAAGTTGGGAGGGAACAGGTATGGGTGGTGAGCTTGTATGGCCCTAATGATAGGCAGGGAGAATTTTTTGTGCGTATGCAGGAGGAATTGGGGACGTTAAGTGACGCCCCCCTTATAATTGGGGGTGATTTTAATTTGACGGTGAATCCCCGGGTTGATAATGGAGGGGGAAGTGGGTTGGGGCGGCGGGGGGACAGGGTGAAATTGCTTCATTTGAAGGAAAGGTTAGCGGTGGAAGATGTTTGGCGGAGTCAACACCCTGGGTGCAAGCATTACACTTTTTACTCGGCGCCCCATGGTACCTATAGTAGGATTGATATGGTGTGGGCGGGGGGCAGCTGGTTGAATAGGGTGGATGAGGTGGATCAGGGCCCCATCACGTGGACGGATCACGCGCCTGTATGGGTGCGGTTTAATTTGGGATATGTGGATGAGGGGATCAAATTTTGGAGGCTTAATGAAGCCGTGTTGGAGGAACCAGGGGTGGTTGAGGATATTGGGAAGGTGGTTAGGGAATACCAGGAATTTAACTTGAATGGTGAGGTGGAGTTAGGGATGGTGTGGGATGGGCTTAAGGCGGTGGTGCGGGGACATCTGGTGCAGGTAGCGGCCAGGGTGCGCCGTAGGAGGGGGGAAACGGAGCGCCAACTGTTGCAAGAAATCAAGCACTTGGAGGGGAGGGTGCAGGAAAGAGGGGGGGGAGGCGGGGGGGTTATCGTGAAATTGAAGGAGTTGCGGGGGCAACTGGAGCAATTGAGGGCGAGTGATCTGGCCTATGAACTACGAGTTCTGAAGCAGCAGTGGTTTGAGGGGGGTAATAAGGTGGGGCGGAGATTAGCCCAACGGTTACGTACTAAGGTGATGAGGGCAAATATTGGGGGCATCCGGGGAACAGGAGGGAGGTTGGTCCACGGGAATAATGAAATTCGGGAGACCTTTGCGGGCTATTATCAGTCTTTGTATACGAGTGAGGTGCGGGGGGGGAAGGCTTCATGTGTAGACTACCTGCAGGATTGCGCCTTACCTACATTGTCTCTCGAGAAGCAGGAGTGGCTGGATCGTCCCATAACGGAGGGGGAGGTGACTCAGGCGATTGGGTTGTTGAAAAGGGGTAAGGCCCCGGGATTGGACGGCTTGTCGGGACGCTTTTATCAAGTGTTCAAGTCCCTTTTGGGGCCTTTGTTGGTGGAAGTCTTTAACGGGGTGTTATCGGGGGGGCAGACTCCAAATTCTATGCGGGAGGCTGGGATTACTGTTATCCCTAAACCCGGCAAGGACCCGATGGTCTGTGGGTCATATAGGCCCATCTCTCTACTGAACGTGGACGCTAAATTGTTTGCAAAAGTGTTAGCTAATCGACTAGCTCTGGTGATGCCTGAATTGATACATCCAGACCAAACCGGGTTTATCTCGGGGAGGCAAGGCGGAGATAATATTTGTAAGATTTGTAATCTTACCTGGGAGGTCCAGAGGACGGGGCAGCGGGCGGTTTTTCTAACGGTAGACGCGGAAAAAGGCGTTTGATAGGGTGGAGTGGCCTTTTATGCTTAGTGTGCTGGAGAAAGTGGGGATGGGTCCTAACTTTGTTCACTGGGTTCAAGCGCTGTATAAGGCTCCTCAGGCCCGGGTACGGGTTAATGGCAGTTACTCCGGAGCGTTTGCGCTGGGTAGGGGGACTAGGCAGGGGTGCCCATTGTCCCCTCTGCTTTTCGCTTTGGTCATTGAACCATTGGCAGCGAGGATTAGGGGGTCCCCCGATATTAAGGGGATTCTTATGAACTCCCAGGAGGTTAAGATTACACTGTTTGCGGATGATGTCATTTTTACGCTAAGGGAACCCCTGATCACCTTACCGAATTTGATGCATGAGATTGCGGCATATAGTCGGGTATCGGGGTACAAGATAAACGATAGTAAATCGGAGATCTTAGGGTTTAACCTAACACCTGCTTTGGAGGGGGGGCTGAGAGGCGGTTTTGCGTTTAAGTGGGTGGGGGAAGGCTTTCGGTATCTGGGGATCCAGATGGGGCGGAATTTGGAGGGATTGGCGCGGATCAACTATGGGGGGCTTTTGAATGAAGTGTGCCGGGATTTGCAACGGTGGAAAGGGTTGTATCTTACATGGTTAGGTAGGATTGCGGTTTTAAAAATGAATGTCCTGCCGCGGTTTTTGTTTTTGTTTGGTTCTCTTCCCTGTAAGGTGTCCCGGACCTTTCTGAAACGAGCACAGCGGATGATGATGGAGTTTATCTGGGCGGGTCAGCGCCCGAGGGTGGGGCGGCTTGTCATGTATCGCCCGAGTAGGGAGGGGGGAATGGGGGTTCCCTGGCTGGAAAAGTACTATTTGGCTTCCCAGTTGAGGGCGCTGCTTAGTTGGCAGGGAGGTGAGAGGGAGACCCCTCGGTGGGTGCAGTTGGAGCAGGGGACGAGAGCTGGAGAGAGTTTGGGGGAATGGATTTGGGACCCGGGAGGGGGGGTGGAAGGGGGGCCTGATGGGAACCCATTCCGGGCCTTGACAAAGGGGCTTTGGGTAAGGTGGCGGGGTCCGCTGTTAGGGGGGAAGAGATATACTCGGGGAATGTCTATTATGGGGGTTCAGGAGTTTGCCCCGGGGAGAGAGGGTGGGGTGTTTCGGGAATGGAGGGGGAAGGGGTTACGGGATATGGGACAGTTGCTCCATGCGGGGGGGGGTTGAAGAGGTGGGGGGATTTAATGGCTGAGTATGGGCTGGATGGGAGAGGGTTCTTTGCGTATCTGCAGGTAGGGTCATTTTTAGGCAGGCGGGAGGTCAAAGTAGAAATGTGCCAAGCAGCTACGGTGGTCGAAAACCTTTTGGTGAAAGGGGAGCGGAGAGGGTCCATTACCCAGTTGTATAAGGAATTGACTAGGTTGGGGGGGGTAGGAGCGAGTATACGGGGGGAGGTGGCTTGGGAGGAGCGGTTGGGAGGGGAGTGGGATCGGGAGCGATGGCGGGACATCTATGTGTGGTCTCGGAGGTTGGCCCCGGGTACTGCGTATCTGGAGAGTAGTTTGAAGATTCGCTACCAGACTTATTGGACGCCGTGGAAATTGAAGGCTTTTAGGAAGGAGGAGTTAGGGTTGTGTTGGCGGGGGTGTGGGGAGCGAGGGGATCTATATCATTTGCTGTGGGAATGCCCGATAGTGCGGCCTATGTGGTCGGACTGGGAGGGGGTTGTAAGGGAGATAACGGGGATCCTGGTGGTCTTTACACCGGCCAAGGTGTTGCTGAATGAATTGGAGGGAGAGGGGGACCGGGAGGTACAACTGCTGATGGGTTATTGTATAGCGGCAGCACGGGGTGAGATTTTGCTGAGATGGAGGAGTAGGGCTCCCCCTTCTCGAGGGGATATTATGGGCAGGTTAAATGGGCTGCGGGGAATGTGTGAAATTGCGGCTTACGGGGCACATAAGGTGCCGCATTTCCGGCAAGTGTGGCAGAGCTATGATGCGTGGTTGCAGAGGGGGCAGGTGGGAGGGGAGGGTACGGGGAGGAGGGCTTAGGGGGCGTTAGGCGGGGAGGGGGGAGACGGGTGGGGTGGATTCAGGGTTGGGAGGGGGGGGATTGCGGGATAAGGGTGGGGGGCGGGAGGGGTTCTTTGAGGACAGATCAAGGGAGGTCCTTCTATGGGGTGGGGTGGCCCGGCTCTGGGAGGGAAGAGAGGGTGGACGAAGTTTTGTTCGTTAGTTGGGGGGTATATGGGGGGGGGGGTTATGTTGACATGTTTGTTTATTATTGAAGGTTTGTGATGTATCCTGTTAAAAATTAATAAAGAAAAAGTTACAAAAAAAAAAAAAAATGATTTAAAATTTGAAAGTTTTCGAGGGAGTATCTGAGACTTTTTTAAGATAAATTATTGATAATATGCACTTTAAGAAAACGTCCAATGAGGGAGCTTGGTCATTGATGTTGAAGCTGGCACTAAACAGTGGCTATTAGCCCATGATTAAGTGCCGTCAGTTTTTTCTGAGACAAGCACCTCATATACGAAATATGTTTAGTTTCTGCATTGCTGAGGTTAAAGATTAAACGACGTGATTTTTGATTTTTGTTATGGTATTTTCAATAACATCATATGGATGTGAAAGCTGGACAGTGAAAAAGATAGACAGGAAGAAAATTGATGCCTTTGAATTATGGTGCTGGCGGCGAATACTGTGTATACCATGGACTGCCCGAAGAACAAACCAGTCGGTACTAGAGGAGATCAAACCTAAGCTTTCTTTAGAAGCTCAGATGACAAGACTTCGACTTTCATACTTTGGACACATCATGCGAAGAGAGAGATCATTAGAGAAAGACATTATGCTTGGCAAGATAGAAGGTCAACGCAAAAGAGGAAGGCCAGCAATGAGATGGATCAATACAATAACAGCAGCCACGGGTACCAGTCTGTCAACAATGAGCCGCCTGACTGAAGATCGAACACAATTTAGGATAGCTATCCAGAGGGTCGCCATGAGTCAACTCCGACTCGACGGCACTTAACAACAACAACATCGGAACTGTTTCCTTCCCTGAATTATTGGACAGCATACCTTTAAAGCTCCCGCACATGAACGGTTCCTGTTCTTATTTCTACCCCGGTCTTTCCATTTTTTATGGTTTTATGTTAACATAACGTGTTTCTATATGAGTTTATACATGTCTCCTAGTCTTTTTTATATATTCTGTACTATAGCAGCACATCCGTGTGGTTTTAGTAGATGTACACGTTTTTTAGTTATGTGTTGGTATAAGTTTTTGTTTTACTACATGTTCGATTATATTTTTTAGCGTTTTATGATGGATGATGTTTTTATTTATTTATATTATTTTTTTATTCATTATCTACTATTTATTACCTCCTGTACTGCTTTTTTATATAATCCCACATATGTGCATCACAATGTGCTTCCTGTTTTTCGTCGCATGATATTATCATTTTAACAGCATTGTCAAATTATATCAGCCATAATTCGGAGGCTTTCCTGGATCACCCCATAATACATGTCTTTACTTAGTTGCATGTCATATGATACAAGTTTTATGAACATTATCTTATGATAGGTCTTCTTCTAGAACATTCAAACTTATATTTTGTAGCCTATTGCTACAGTTCTTTATCCTACCTTATTAAGGTTAGTATGCCTTCCCTGCCTTTGCTCCCTAACTTTCATGAAACCCCTTCTTTTTTAACTATTTTATTATATGTTCTTCATGCTCCTCTCTTCTCTCTCCTTGCTGGTAGTATTTTGCATTCATATATGTATTATTTTTTCTTTTTTCTTTTTAGCTTAGAGTCCTTAACTGCATAAGGTCTTTTTCAAGACCCCAATTTGCAATTTGCATATGGTGCAACACGTAAGTACCCTCTCTGCAGTACTTCTGTCACTGATCTAGCACAATTTAGAAAGGCACTCAAATACCACTTATTCCTCCATTATTACCAGGTTAGCTAGACACCAACTTATTTATTTATTTATTTAGCTGTATTTATATTCCGCTTTTCACCAGGTCAAAGCGGTCAATTGGGGGATACATTTAACACAAGGGGATATGACACACATACGTTAAAACTTACAGGGAACATGGGCAATGGAGGGTTAAGTGGCTTGCCCAAGACCACAAGGAGTGCCTATAGGACTAAAAATCCCAGTCCCTCTGGCCTGAGATTGCTGTCCCCAGGTGGGACTTGAACCCCCAGCCCTCCAGCCTGAAGTACCTTGTCCTAACCACTAGACCACTCCTCCCTCCCCCCTGGGTCAGACCAACTTAACTACACCTCCTCCATATTTGACTACCTTTGTAAGATAATATCCTAATCCGTAGCACAAAGTATACTGTACATATGTAAATAGTTCCAGTTCATATTTCCCTATGTTATCCAAGTTGCCTTTCCTGTTCTCTGTAAAACCAAACAGCTTGATGTTATGGTCCTTTGTTTTATGTAAACCACGCTGATGCTAAATAGTGCGGTATATAAGAGATTGTAATAAATAAATAATAAATAAATAAATAAATAAAGTTGTTGTTGTTGTTGTTAAGTGCCGTCGAGTCGGAGTCGACTCATGCCGACCCTCTGGATAGCTATCCTAAATTGTGTTCGGTCTTCAGTTAGGCGGCTCATTGTTGACAGACTGGTACCCGTAGCTGCTGTTATTGTATTGATCCATCTCATTGCTGGCCTTCCTCTTTTGCGTTGACCTTCTATCTTGCCAAGCATGATGTTTTTCTCTAATGATCTCTCTCTTCGCATGATGTGTCCAAAGTATGAAAGTCGAAGTCTTGTCATCTGAGCTTCTAAAGAAAGCTTAGCTTTGATCTCCTCTAGTACCGACTGGTTTGTTCTTCGGGCAGTCCATGGTATACACAGTATTCGCCGCCAGCACCATAATTCAAAGGCATCAATTTTCTTCCTGTCTTTTTCATTGTCCAGCTTTCACATCCATATGATGTTATTGAAAATACCATGGCTTGGACAAGTCGAATCTTTGTATGGAGAGAGACATCTCTGCTCTTGAGAATTTTATCTAGGTCTTTCATAGCCATTCTGCCAAGAGCAAAGCATCGTTTGATTTCTTGACTGCTTGTTGCTTCTTTATTGATAATTGATCCAAGTAGGTTAAAGTTGTTCACAATTTTAATTTCTTCTCCTTCAACGATGAACCTGTTGATTATGCCAGTTGTCATGATCTTTGTCTTCTTTACATTAAGGTGCAGGCCCATTTTGAGACTATGTTCTTTGATTGTGAGAAGCAAATGTTTCAGATCATCTTCACTTTCAGCCAGTAATGTAGTATCATCAGCATAGCGAAGGTTCCTTAGCAGAACTCCAGTCCAGTCCCTTTACTCTCGGGTTGCGCAACCCTTCCAGCAGCTTGGAGGCTGAGCCCATCATCGTTTTGATGATGGTGTGGTATAAATACCACTGGCACCGCCCATAGGCACCAGTATTCTCAGCCTCCAAGCAGCTGGAGGGTTACCGTAAGCCAGGAGCTTACTGGTCCTTGGTTCCTTTTTTATAATACCTTTTATTGATTTTCTTTAATTTCTTTAATTTACCTTTCTTTAGTTGGGGAAGTTCTTCTTACTCCCGTGGGGTTTTTGGCTGAATCGCTGTTTCTTTAATTTCTTTCCTTTCTTGGCTCTCCTCCCTCCCCCCTACTCCCTCCTCCTCGGTTCTCCGGGATCCTTTGAAGGAGAAGGCTTACCGGGCAGCGGGTGGCAGCAGAGTGTTTCGGGGCATCCCCCCCCCCCCCCGCGGGCACGGCATCCGGATCGCCGGCCTCCTCCCCGCTCGCATTTGTCTCGTGCCGAAGCCCCCGAGGCGGGCTGAGCGCTAGAGACATCACCGCGCAGAAGTCCTGGTTGGGGTCAGAGCACGGAAGTCAACAGCGCTCCTCTTCCTGCTCTTCTGCCGCCTCACGCTTACAGCGATTGTCCAGGCTCAGAGCTTGAGGCGGCGTCGGATCGACGAAGCGATTACCCTAACATCAGGGGGAATCCGAGCTGCCGCGGCGAGAACAAGTTCGCCAGCCGCATGAACTGACTCCACGTGGCTGAGGCCTACCACGTGGAGCCTAGCATCAGTCTGCGGGCCCAGCGTGTGGAGCGCGAAACACAGGGTATCGGGGCATCGAAATCGCAAGTATTGCAGAGCCCTGTATTGCCCTTGATTGTATTTTTTAATTTTAGTGCTTAACTTAATTTTGTTGTATTCTTAGCTAGGGCCCCCGTCTAGGGGTCAGAGCCCAACCCCCCCTCCCTTCCTGGGGTTGGGAAACCTTTCATTTATGTGTATTTATTTTTCATTTAATCTTCATTTAATCCTCATTTAAGTTCTTTGATTGCCAGGTTTTTTTCTTTAGACCTTTCTTGCTCTAGGGGGACTCAAAATTAATAATATTAATAGAGAAGGAAAGATGACGGGAAAATTACGGTGCCCGTCCTGCGGAACCCGCAGAGTTGCCGATTCTGAGGCCGGGATCTGCCGGGGTTATGCTGCCGAAGCAGCCTCCGTGGAGCAGGAAATTCAGTTGTCCATGGACCACACTTCTCAGGGGTCTCAAGGGCTCCGGGAAGGGGGAGGAGATTCTTCCTCCACTCCCCCGCCCTCTACCTCTGCCTTACCAGGCCCCTCCCAGTCCCTTCCCCCTACTTCCAGTGCAGCGGAGGGAGGCTGGGAGCATTTTTCTCCAGAATTTGTCCTTCTGTTGCACAAAGCTTTTTGTATGCGTCAGCAGGGACTCATGGAGCCGTCGCTGCTGAAAGAAGGTAACCGGCCCGGCCCAGGGAAGACAAGCTCACATGACCCCGGAGCCCCTCCTAAGCGCTCTAGACTAATGAGCGAAGAACCTCTCACCTCTCTATCCCCGATCACTCCGGATGAGGAGGGATCAGACAGAGAAGTGGGGGAGGAAGAGGAAGAGCTTGAGGAGGGGGAGATCCCAGAAGAGGAGCATTCCCGGATAGTTAGAGTTTTTCGTTGGGAGGAGCTCCCAGCCTTAATTAATGAATCCCTGAAGGTGCTCAATATGGCATCAGACATCCCTGCAGAGGAAGAAACGTTAGAGGATCCTTTGATTCAAGCTGTCAGAAAAACTCAGAAGGTCTTTCCGGTCCACAGAGTGGTACGCCAGATGATCCAGGAAGAGTGGAATCAACCGGAGTCCAGTCTAAGAGGGGTGAGGGCCATGTCTCGCTTGTACCCTCTACCGGAAGCTGACAAAGATCTGCTGAAGTCCCCAAGGGTAGACGCGCGGTTTCAGCGGTGACAAAGAAGACGACCATCCCGGTCGAGGGCAGCGCAGCGCTTAAAGATAGTCAGGATAGAAAGCTGGATTCTCTCCTGAAGCAAGCCTTTGATGTTAGTGCCCTCGCCCTGCAGGCCTCTGTTGTCAGGAGCATGGGTAGCAAGAGCCTGCCTGAGGTGGGCTCAACAGCTTCAACTAACGGATGGCACCTCTTCCGACGCGCAGGCTAGTGCTGCGCGGTTAGAGTCGGGGTCCGCCTTTCTAGCAGATAGCCAGTATGACCTTATTAGGAGCAGCCAGAAGATATCTGTGGCTGCGCAATTGGGCGGCGGACCCCTCCTCGAAGGCTCGGCTGAGTCGCCTTCCCTTCAAGGGCAAGCTGCTGTTTGGTGAAGACCTGGAAAAGTTGGTGAAAGATCTTGGCGAGTCCAAGGGAGGTAGGCTCCCGGAAGATAGACCCAAGCAAAGCCGTTCGATGGTCCCAGCTCGAAACCAGCCGAGGGACTTTCGTAGGTTCCGGTCGGCCAGACAGAATTTTTTTCCTAGGGGTCACCCCTCGCCTAGAGGACAAGGCTTCCGAGGGTTTCAGGGAGCTGGAAGAGGTTTTGGAGCTCCCTCCTCATCCTCTGGTCCTAGGAAAACACAATGAAACTGCGGGGGCCCAGGAGAAAGGCCTGCTGGTAGGGGGTCGGTTAAGGCAGTTCCTTCCCGCTTGGGCCCGAGTCACATCGGATCGTTGGGTACTGGAAGTAATCAGAGAGGGTTATGCTCTCGAATTCACGAAGCAAGTTCCCCCAGCCTTTATGCAGTCTCCTTGCGGCTCTCCAGAGAAGAGGGCAGCAATAGAAGACACCCTTTCAAGGCTGATCGAGTTGGGAGCGGTGACTCCCGTCCCGAGAGACCAATACGGTTCCGGTCGATACTCGATCTATTTTGTGGTACCAAAGAAAGAAGGGTCCTTCCGTCCAATCCTGGACTTAAAGCAAGTCAATCGCTGCCTCTCGGTTCCTCATTTTCGGATGGAAACCCTGAGGTCGGTCATCGCAGCGGTAAGACAGGGGGAGTTTCTAACATCACTAGACTTGACAGAAGCATACTTACATATCCCGGTACGAAAATCCCATCAGCAGTTCCTGAGATTTGCAGTGCCGAGGGGTCATTTTCAGTTCCAGGCTCTCCCCTTTGGCCTAGCAACAGCCCCCAGGACGTTCACCAAGGTAATGGTAGTGGTAGCCGCGGCCCTTCGCAAGGAGGGGATCCTAGTACATCCATACCTGGACGATTGGCTGATTCGGGCGAAATCCGAGACGGAGAGTTGTACCGCTACAGCCAGAGTGGTGGAATTCCTGGAGGAGTTGGGTTGGGTCATCAACCGGGCAAAGAGCAGTTTAGTTCCCTCGCAGGAGATCGATTACCTCGGAGCAAGGTTCGACACAAGAAGAGGAAGGGTTTTCCTGTCGGAACAGAGGTTACGAGATCTCAGGAGCCTGGTCTCTCGCTTCATTTCAAGATGGATCCCTACCGCCTGGCATTACCTTCAACTGTTGGGCACCATGGCGGCAGCGATAAAGGTAGTACCGTGGGCCAAGGCACATATGCGACCGCTTCAACGCGCATTGTTACGACGATGGTCCCCTCAGCATCATCCCTTATCCACACAGCTGCCCTGTCCTCTTCAGATCAGGAGGACTCTCCTCTGGTGGGAGTGCCCAAGGAACCTAGGATGCGGGATGCCTCTCGATCCACCCCAATGGGTACAGCTGACGACGGATGCCAGCCTCGCTGGCTGGGGTGCTCATTGCGAGGGACAGTTTGCACAGGGGAGTTGGACCCCGGGGGAAGCTCGGTAGTCCATCAACAGGCTAGAGCTGAGGGCAGTGGCGCTGGCACTCAGAGCCCTCGAGCCCCTGGTCCGGCAAAGGGCAGTCTGCGTCCTCTCGGACAACGTCACTGCAGTGGCCTACATCAACGGCCAAGGGGGGATGAGCAGCCCCCTGTTGGAGAAGGAGGCAGACAGCCTCTTCAAGTGGGCCGAAGCACACCTTCTGGACCTGTCGGCTCAGCACGTGGCGGGAACAGAAAATGTGACGGCAGATTACCTCAGCAGACACAAGATAGACCACGGGGAATGGGAACTAGCGCAGGAAGTGTTCGACCAAGTGGTAGTCCTTTGGGGAGCACCGATCATGGACCTCATGGCGCGCTACGAAACATCCAAGGCAAGCCGGTTCTTCAGTCGAAGAAAGGAAAGGATGTCAGAAGGCTTGGATGCCCTGGTACAGAAGTGGCCTTCGGAAGGTCTCCTGTATGTGTTCCCACCCTGGGCCCTCATAGGGAGAGTCCTAAGACGAATAGAAGCCCATTCAGGCCTGGTAATCCTCATAGCTCCGGATTGGCCTCGTCGCCCATGGTATGCAGACCTGGTGAGACTAACGGCTCTTCGCCCTTGGAGGCTCCCCAACAGAAAGGATTTGCTACGGCAGGGTCCAGTGCTCATGCCCCACGTGCATCGATTCTCGCTTACGGCTTGGCCCTTGAGAGGGCGTGGCTCGTGAAGCGAGGTTACTCGGCTTCGGTAGTTTCGACCCTGCTGAACGCTCGGAAACACTCGACCTGCCTTTCCTATATCAGAGTTTGGCGCATATTCGAGGCGTGGTGCGCAGATCTCCATAAGAAACCCTTAGAAGCCTCGGTGCCGGAGGTGTTAGAGTTCCTACAAGCAGGCTTCGAGAAAGGTTTGGCTCACAGCTCGTTACGAGTTCAGCTAGCGGCCATTTCTTGTTATAGAGGAAAGGTCCGGGGCAAGTCTTTAGGTGATGTGGGTAGATTCCTGAGAGCGGTCAAGCGCCTACGTCCTCAACAAAGATCAGTGATCCCCCTTTGGGACTTAAACCTGGTGTTGGATTCCCTAACCAGAGAACCCTTTGAACCAGCAAGGAGTTCCTCCCTGAAGGACTTGACTCTGAAGACGGTATTCTTGGTGGCTATTTGTTCGGCTAGGAGGGTCTCGGAGCTCCAAGCTCTCTCTTCTCGGCCTCCGTTTCTTTCCTTTTTCAAGGATAAGGTGGTCTTACGGACGGTTCCTTCCTTCCTACCCAAGGTCTCCTCTCCTTTTCATATGAACCAAACAGTTTCGCTCCCGTCCTTCGCGGGAGAAGCACAGGAAGGGGAGAGTACCAAACTGCGTCTCCTAGATGTGCATAGAGTGCTGAGACGGTATCTCTCTCGCACAGCATCTTTCCACAAGTCCGCACAAAGGGGAAGCAGCGGCCAAAGCTTCCATTTCTAGGTGGATCAGGGAGACCATTGCCTCTGCCTATATTCTCAAGGGAAGGCAGGTCCCAACAGGTCTTCGCGCGCATTCAACTCGAGCGCAGTCGGCCTCCTGGGCAGAGCATAGCTTGGTGCCTCCGCTAGACATCTGTAAAGCGGCCACCTGGTCCTCTCTGCATACCTTTTCCAAGCACTACAGACTGGATGTCCAGAGAAGAGCAGACACCAGGTTTGCGGGTGCGGTACTTCGGTCCGAGTTGGCGAACCCCACCCAGGTTTGAACTGCTCTGTTACATCCCGAGAGTAAAGGGACTGGACTGGAGTTCTGCTAAGGAAAAAGTAATTAGTCCTTACCTGCTAATTAGTGTTCCTGAAGGAACTCCAGTCCAGTCCCTGATCCCGCCCAGGTTCGGAGTAAAGGACCGAAGTTGGGGAACGGAGTGGGGCAGAAGCAGAAAACTCCGGTCGGAGGAGCCCCAGCGGCTCAGCTACGGGCTACGGAGGTATGGGCAGGAGAGAGTAAAGGCTGTGTCGGCCTCGGGTAAGCCTTCTCCTTCCCTTCCCTCCCTCCCCTCTGTACTTTCAGTTTAAAAAAAAAAAAAAAAAAAAAGAAATGTGTGTTTTGGTTTCCTGTTTCGTTGGTTTTGGTGTTTTGTTTTACGCATTATAGTTACGAGTACCTGTCAGGACTGCTTTTTCATCAGATTACTGGTGCCTATGGGCGGTGCCAATGGTATTTATACCACACCATCATCAAAACGATGATGGGCTCAGCCTCCAAGCTGCTGGAAGGGTTGCGCAACCCGAGAGTAAAGGGACTGGACTGGAGTTCCTTCAGGAACACTAATTAGCAGGTAAGGACTAATTACTTTTTGTTGATGAGTCTTCCACCAATCTTCACACCTCTGTTGTCTTCATACAATCCTGCTTCTCTGATGATTTGTTCTGCATATAAATTAAACAGGTAGGGGGAAAGTATGCAGCCTTGTCTTACACCTTTGTTTATTTTAAACCATTCTGTTTCTCCTTGTTTCATTCGAACTGTTGCTTCTTGATCAATGTACAGATTGCGCAAGAGAACGATCAGGTGTTCTGGTATACCCATGCTTCTTAATGTGGCCCAGAGTTTCTCATGATTTACACAGTCTTTATAGTATTGATTGTTTTATTATTTTAATCATTTATTTGGCTGCTTTTTATTGTTTTTAACAGTTTTTTAGTTTTTCATTATTGATGTTCTGATCCATTTTAGTTCCTTGTTGTTTGTAATGATTTACATTTTATGATACATACTGTTTTTTTATGTTTGTTTTTATATTTTTAAATATGTTTCTTAGTGCTATTTATCATTGTTTTATTGTTATTTTTAGATGTGTACCCCTGATGACGGCTTGACACCGAAACGTGTTGGGGTTCTTTATAATAAAGTTAGCACCTGTGACCTTTATTAGCCTTCGCCTGTTGCGTTTTCCTGAGATTCAAAGGAGAACATCTCTAAATTTAGTGCCTACATTAGATAAAATCTTAAATTTAATCCTGAAACAACCACCATTGTATAGCTGGGGCTTGATATTCAAAGGGCATTTACACGGTTTACAGCCTAGTAAACCATGTAAATGCCTTAGATGGGGATATTCAATGGCACATACATGATTAGTGCCGTTAAATATCCCTAAGTCCTCCATGCCCCCCAATGCTATCCAGTTAGCATCAGGGCGTGTTGGGGACATTCCAGAACGAAGCGGAGGCAGTGACTGCTTCTAACCGGGTAGCAGCAATATTGGACCACTACCCGGTTAGCGATCTGTGCCTAAAACTAGGCTAGCTTTTGACTTTCCTAGTTTTAACCGCAGATGCTAACCGTGTAGTGGTCCAATATCTACTTCTACTACTACTACTACTACTATTACACATTTGTATAGCACTACAAGATGTACGCAGTGCTGCACAGACACATGCAAGAGACAATCCCTGATCATCACAGCTTACAATCTAGTCAAGACATAGTCAAGAGAGACAACACAGTAGCTGTAGACACAAGATATGTCTAGGGGAAATATCGCCGCTACCCGGTTAGGCTCTGCAGGTGAATCCACTAGGTGTCAAACCCGGATATTTAATGCCATCACCGTGGCATTGAATATCCAGGTTAAGGGGTCAGCAGGCAGGGCTATGCGTCATAGCGGCGCATAGCCTGCCCAATTGAACATTGGGCCCTTGGGTTCTATTTCCACCTCTTGCAGTGCAGAATTATTTATTGTTTCACTATACCACCCTTTGTTAGATAAACACCAGAGCGGTTTACAAGCTAAAATAAGAGATAGAAGGAACTACAAACCATATAGGACAGAATAGTAAAGAATGTTTTAAAAAAGTCAAGTAACAGCTTTCTGTGTATACCATGGACTATTAAAACTAAGCTTTCTTTAGAAGTACAGATGAAAAGATTTTGACTTTCATACTTTGAACACATAAGAACATACTGGGTCAGACCGAGAGTCCATCAAGCCCAGTATCCTGTTTCCAACAACGGCCAATCCAGGTCACATGTACCTACCAGGTTCCCAAAAAGGTACACAGATTCCATGCTGCTTATCCCAGGGATAAGCAGTAGATTTCTCTGATCCTCTTTAATAATGGTGTATGGACATTTCCTCCAGGAACTTGTCTAAACCTCTTTTAAACCCAGCTACACTAATAGCTTTTACTACATCCTCTGGTAATATCATGAGAAGAGAAAGAGCATTCAAGAAAGACATCATGCTTGGCAAGGTTGAAGGTTAGTGGAAAAGAGAAAGGCCAGCAATGCGATAGACTGATACAGCAACAGCAGCTAGGGATGTCACTCTTTCAACAATTAGCAACCTGATTGAAGCCGGATTACAGTTTAGGACAACTATCCAGGGGTCGCCATGAGTCAGCACCAACTCAACAACACTTAACAACAACAATAGCCTTCTTGTTTCTACATAGCTCATCTTCCATGGCAACCCTGAGATCACAAACCTGCAAAAGTGATTGTAAATAAGTGAGTTGTTTCCCAAGTATTTGAAGGAATCGATCAGGATGACTGTAATACCAGAGAGGATAAGGGCTAGAGACAGATGATGGGATGTACTGCTAATCTACCATGCAGTGGTCTTGCTAGAATTGAGAGGAAGATGATTCAAATCCATTCAAGATATAACTTTGTAGAGACAGTGATTCAAAGGGAAAAGATCCGGAGCTTTTAAATTAACAAAAAAGACCAAAAGAATGTCATCAGCATAACAATAGGACAGTGTCTCAAGGACTGAGGAAAAGATTGAATAACACGGGGGCAAAGATGGATCCCAGAGGGACTCCATAGTAAGAGGATTCAGTTGATGTGATGACAACATGGAAAGAGCGGCCAGAGAGAAAAAGAGGTGAACTATTGGATGACCAGGCCATCTAAACCAATAACTCTGAGATAGAAGAGCAGCAAGTCATGGTCAACAACATCAAAGGCAGTGGATAGGTCTAGAGAAATCACTAAAGCTGCCCTGCCACCATCAAGACTGCCATGGATTTAACTAAGCAAGAGGCAAGGATTGACTTGGTACTATGCCCAGGCCTAAAACCTGATTGGCATGGAAGAAGAGTGTGAGAAGTCTCTACATGAAACTGAAGTCGATTTAACACTATTGTATCTTTTCTGTAAATTTGGACAAGGGTAGGTTGGATAATGGGTTTTCTCAGGAGAGGTGGAAAAAAGGAGCGATAATGCTTCTGTATAAGTCTTTGGTGTGACCTTATTTGGAGTATTGTGTGCAATTCTGGAAACCACACCTTCAAAAGGATATAAACAGATTGGAGTCAGCGCAGAGGGTGGCTACTATAATGGTTAATGGTCTTCGTTATAACGCATATGAGGACAGACTTAAAAATCTTAATATGTATTCTTTAGAGGAACGGTAGGATAGAGACATTTAAATACCCCCATGGCATAAATGCACAGGAGAGTCTCTTTCAATTGAAGGCAAGCTCTGCTATGAGGGGACATAGCATGAGTGAAAGGGGATAGACTCAGGAGTAATGTGCGGAAATATTTCTTTACGGAAAGAGTGATAGATGCATCGAATAGTCTCCTAGGGGAGGTGATGGACAAAAGGACAATATCTGACTTCAGAAAAGCATGGGACATACACAAAGGATCTCTAAAGGAAAAAAGGGGACTGTTGTAGTAGTTGATATGAAAGGGCAGACTAGATAGGCTATGTGGTCTTTTTCTGTAGTCGTGTTTCTATGTTTCTATGATAGATTATTTCCAGGAATCTGGAAACATACCAGATGACAGTCTGTAAGGCAGAAGACCTTGGGGGAGGCTGATGTAGGACAAGTTACTAAGGCAGAAGTAGAATTTCCTGGGCTTGAAAAGCTTTGATGGATAGTAGTGATTTTAGAACTAAAATAATGCGTTGGATCCTCTGCTGAGGAATTATTGGAGTAAGAAGACTGCAATCTAGGACATGATCTTTCTAGGTCTATTAATTGAAGTTTAATAAGCTTATTATTTTTTATTTTATATTAATGCATTTTACAATATACAGTAGAAATCTCTACTGAAAGAAAACATGGGAAGTGGGAACAATATACAAAATACACCAGACCCAAACCCTAGTCCACTACAGGGGGGAAATCCATAGAGAAGGAAAAAGAAAACTCATTACAATACATGAAGAAAAAGAGAGCCATAGTACAGCCAATCATTTAACTTGAGGCAGGTTCAGACATCTCCACAACAGTACCCAAGACGGTGTGAGCATTAAGAAATGAAACAAGCTGAGAGGGATACACAAACACATAAGTATGTAACACTGAAATTTAACAATTCATTTACTTTAGAAAAAAAACTGCACCTAGCTGAGAGACCCTAGGGCAAAGAAGGAGGAACTCCTTCCATTGGTGTTGAGTCTCCCGCGCCAGGTCAGGAAAAGCCCAAGCCTGTAACCCCTGAAATCCAATGCTGTGCTTCCTGAAAAACCAATCCCTATCTGATGAAACAGCAAATTGGACTAAACAAGTTGCAGGAACAATTTCATCTGTAGTCTCCAAATTGCAGACATGTCCAGCTCCTTACTTTCCTGGGCTGGCAGCGACACCCCCCAGCAATAGGGGGCCGCTTACCTTGTGGAAGATAGTATATTTTTGTAATTGGCAGATGAGACTCCAAAGGGACTCCTAACACCTCTATCAAATACTTCTTAAACATCTCCTTAGGTGGTACCAATGAAGATTTAGGAAAATTAATAAAACGGAGGTTAGATAGTCTCAGAAGTGTTATCTTTAATTGTAGCCTCTATATTACCATCTATACTTACCAGCTTCCCGGATAACATACCCCATGTATAGTGTATAATGTATAATATATAATGTTGCTAAGTACCTATAATGTATTATGTTAAGTACCCTCATGTTAAATGTAACCCTCCAATTGTGATGTGACCACTTTGATTGTAGGATAAAGTGGTATACAAATCCGTCTAAATAAATAAATAAATAAATAAGTCATTATTAAATGCTTGCAAACTTGAAATGTCCTCCGAGTTCTTAACATAGTCATATTGTGTAGACTGGAGCTGCGTCTTTATAGACTGAACTTGAAGTAACAGCACTTTCGCAAGTTGTTTAATGGCGCACCAAATAAAATCAAGGGTAACCCGGTCAGGCGGTGTCAGGAACACCTCCAAAGTAACACCACAACCCTTCCTTACAGCTCACTTATCTCGGCGTGCTCAACCCCCGAAGCAGCAGTGCTGGTGTCCACTGCCACAGCCACACCCCCACTTACTGACCTTACAGGGTTTTCACACTGACCCTGCTACTTCCAGGCTCCAGTCCCCCTAGATCACACGGTTCCACAGCACTCTGGCTGCCAACTGATCTCCTGGCCTCCAAACGCACAGTGGGGTTGAAGCGCTTCCCTGGGCACCACATCTCCGGGGGAGACAGGTCAATTCCCAAAGAGAATGCTGAGCTTCCCTGCTCTGACATCCCGACAGCCGGGACAATGCTTTCTCCGCTCCCAACAGGCTGCTGCTGCATGGGCAAAGCTAGAAAGTAAATTAGAGGAAGGGGTGCGACTAGCCGGGGGAGACTTAGCTGCCTTCCCCTTTCTCTTCCCCATCAGGTAATCGTGTCAGAAAGTCAAACAATGGCTCCCACTATCTTGGATTCCCCCATCTCTAATAAGCTTATTATAATATGATTTCTTAGCTTGTTTCAAGGTTAGATGATATATGTGATGTCACTCCTTGCACAGGTTCTGGGCAACATCTATTCTATTAGTCCTCCAAAGCCTCCCCACCTTTCTACCTTGTCACTTAAGTGGTCAGAGACCATATTGATATCATGGATGACAATGGGGCATAGTGACCTGTTTCTGTCTCAGTGGGTCAACAGTATCAAGTGTGGAGGGGAGAGGGGCATTCCAGGAAACCACTTGTCCATTAAGGGGCAAGGAATCAAAGTCTGACAGAAGAGAATTGTACAGAAGAGTTATGGTATCAAAGTTAATGTGGCTAAGAATCTTAAAGGACAGAGTTTGATAGCTGATGCTTCCCGTGTTTTTACAATGTCTGTGATAAAAAGAGAGTCTTTAGCCTTCCTGAATGAACCTTCTCTCAGCTGATCTCTGAACCCCAGCAGGGTTGCTCCTAGCTTGTACTTGGATGGGAGAGGAGGGGCTGTAAACTCACTACATGGAAGAAAGGCCTAGCAATCTACTTCCGGTCCCACTTTGCCAAAAAAAAACCCCAGGGGCTGGGTGGCTAAGAGTCAGCACTGACTCAATGGCACAGATTGCACTGCATGATTAAAAAGAATCCGGTGGCTTATTTACTGTCGGCTGCAAGGTTTCTCATTTATACTGAAATGGAAGTATTAGGTGTCCTCTCCTTAGTGACGGGCAACCTCTCTTCTTTTCATGAGATCTGAGCTATGCTAATCAGAATTCTGTTGCCCCTTTGTCTGAATAGAAATGTTTTAGGTGAGTTTAGTGTCTTGGCACGATGCATCTTTCACTCTGCCAAACCAATGCATTGTATTGAGCGGTATAACAAGTTTTAATAAACATAAACATAAACATAAAGGAGGCTGCAAGGCTGGTCTGACCTGCTAAACATAACATGGTATCCTGGGCATAAACCCTGTTCCCCATTCTTATGTGTGGATGGGAGAGGGAGAAGGAAGGTGTTGAGTTAGGCGGGGAGGCAATATACACGTAAGCTGGCATATTCAAAGCACTTTAGCTGGTTAGCAGATCCCAATATTCAGCAGCCGCTATCCAGGTGGGGGGGAGGGGTAGAAGCAGAACAAGCAGGCACGAGGATCAGTACAGAGGGGGTGGGGAGCTAGGAAAGGTTGGTTTGAATTAAAACAACTTCCTTTGCGGACCCAAGATTGGAGGGGCCAGGCAAGGGTAGGGGCCCCCAGGATGGCTTAACTACGGGTCAGAAGGGGAGCCCTTTGAGGCACTGCAGCACGGGTATTGGAGTACTCACCCTGTTACTCTTGGGCACCTATGGTTGTCAGAATTTCATTTAATTAGGTTGGTTGAAAAGATGCCAAGTCTCACTCATTTGGAGGGTGTCACACTCATTGAGCCCCTTCAATGCCAGTGATCTGATGATCCTGATCACTGCTTTCATGAGATCAAGCCTAGGAGAGGTAAAACCATGTGGCCAAGCCACTGGGAAGAAATCTGAGCTCATCTTCCTGTGTACTGTCTACTCCTGCACCATTCCTTTTCTCCATTGACAAGCAGGAAGCGTCAGCCACACCAAATGACGTCCTCCGGGCGGCACCATGTACAGAAGTGCTCTCCAGAGCTCAGATTTCTGAGCATGGGTAGGAGGTCCCACCTCCCCGGCCCGCCCCTAGCCCACCTATTCTAATTTCTTCCGCCTTGCCATCAAGACGGATTCTCTCCTTCTCTACTTCGCTGATTCTTACCGGAAAATGCCCAAACCAGGGTTCAAAAAGTGCCTACGATATGGCAAGAAGATGAACGCCACCAACAGCCACGATTACTGCATCAGATGTTTGGGACCAGATCACCAGGTACAAGACTGCTCCAAATGTGCCCACATATCCCCCAGAGCACGAAAGCACAGAGGCCATGCTCTCTGGGATTTTATGGCCACATCAGAGGCTACTCAC
Organism: Ichthyophis bannanicus; assembly: GCA_033557465.1. NCBI lineage: Eukaryota > Metazoa > Chordata > Amphibia > Gymnophiona > Ichthyophiidae > Ichthyophis > Ichthyophis bannanicus. The sequence goes on along the minus strand of CM066031.1, from coordinate 258,620,158 downwards.
GCTGCTTACATCTCTCCTCCGGCTCCTCTGCAGCCTCCGGATTCACTGCAGCATGCTCTGGACTCCCTGGCCCGGGAAGCGCCGCATGCGGCCTTCTTCCCCAGCCGGCAGCACTCTTTCCAGCCGCCGGGACAGCCGGCTCCTCCAACTGAGACCCAGCTTGCCTCCACCTCGCTTCCCAGGCCCACCGGGCACTCCACGGAGCGCCCGGAGCCTTCCTCGGGACAAGTACAGCCCCCTGTGTCCTCCTCGATGCAGGCTCAGGCAGTAGAAGATGGCACCCGCAACATGCGACCAAGCCCCTTCCACTGGGCTTCCATTGGACAAACTGTGCACCAATCAGGAAGCCCCCTTCGCGACGATGTTCCCCGGCGCTGGGAGGCCTCCCCCGGGCTCTGGGACCGCCCCTCCACCTCTGGACATCACTGTGCCGACGCTGGAACTCCCGGCTGGCCAGACCGTGCCGAGAAAAGGAACCCCCGATGGCACGATTCAGCCAGCAACAGCAGGGGGGCACGGCATTACAGCAAATAACGCGGATCGGAGCATAAACGTCATGGCAGGCATAGCACACCTAGGGCTTACAGAAGCAGCCCCAAACGATCCTGCAGGCACAGAAAACATTGCAGAAGATCCTGCAGCTCAGGTGAGAGTAGTAGAGTTTCCTTTAGCAAACGGAAAAGGCTCAGCAGCTCCAGCTCTAGCCACAGCTCCCCCTACAGACATAGCACAGCCTCCTCTTCTAAAGACAAGTCTGATACCATCCTTGAGCTCCTTTCACACCTGGTCAAACAGACCGTCCCGCAAGATCCCAAACCAGACCTGCCTGAGGTGACCTGCGCATCCCTAGCACCCGCTGCAGCCACTCCACATACCGCATCTGCCAGCTACCCACAGATCCCTTCAAGGTCGCCCTCCCCTAGAGAACTCCCATCCAAAGTTAGTGAAGGGGAAATCATTGACCCTACGCCTGTGGGATCCACTGCTTCTAAGGTGTCCCCAATTCTGAGCCTCACACCAGCAACAAGGAGGACTCATCCTCGTTAAATCCACCAGAGGACCTCACCTACCCAAAGTTTGTGAAGAAGGTGATAGCAGCTCTGAATTTTGCTACGGATAAGGCTGCAGTGGAACCGGAGTTACATAAGTATCTGCACGACCCCAAACCAGCCATGGCCTTACCCATCCATCAAAAACTACGTGACAACCAGCTTTCGCTGTGGCTGACCCCTGCCTCTGGTCAAGCTGGCTCTAGATGGCTAGACGCAAAATACCAAGTTCAACCCACCCCCGGCTTCCTCAAACAACAACTCCCACACCAGTCCATTGTTGTGTCCTCGGCCCTCAAAAAGGTCAAGTCTTCCAGAACCCTCGCAAATCATCCACCGGGATGGGACGCTAAGCTCCTGGATGACATGGGAAAGAAGACATACCAAGGAGCCATGCTAAATGCCAGAATCGCTGCCCACCAATTCCAGCACATCCACTTTCTGGATGGGTTGGTGGCATCTCTCAAAGGCCGCCTCTCAGCATTACCTAAGGACTTACAGGCTGAGACCACCTCATCCATCCAGGACATCACTGAATGCAGCAGACACCTTGTGGCCACCGCCTTCGATGCATTTGACACCGCCATCAGGACAGCAGGCACCGCTATCTCAGCCTGGAGATGGGCATGGATTAAAGCCTCCGGTTTAAGAGAGGACACCCACGACAGGATTGCTGATGCTCCGAGCTCAGGGGGAATCTCTCTTCGGGGAAAAGGTCACAGACACTGTCAATGACCTTAAAGAGCATTGCAATACTCTGCAGACACTAGCAGCGGAGGGCCTGGAACGCCACCCCACCACGCAGAAGAGCAACTACTACTGGAAGCCTTACTACCCCAGCAAGCGCAACAGCTCCACTCAGAAGTGGCAGACACAGTGCAGCTGCAAACAGCCCTATCACTCCTTTTTTCCAAAGCTTTATTTTATTCATCGCATAAAGACATATAATGATACACAACACACCCATTCCGGGGGGGGGGGGGGGGTGAACTCTTATCCCCGCCCAGAAGGCTCTATTATGCAATGAATACAGTATTTTTTGTTAATATTGCCCCCCCCTCCCCACCCTCCCGCCGCACCCCCTCCCGCCCCAGCCGCCCAGGCCCGCTACCAAATTGCCCACACTACCCATGCACTCCATCTGCTAATGGCCAATATGTAAAAGCTCATTCCGACACCGGGCTCCCAAGGTTCCAATATAGGTGCCCCATAATTGAAGAAAGGTGGTCCAGCGTTTGACACACTGCCCCGTGCCTGCCACCGCTCCATTAGCATGACCTGGTGGAGAGAGTTACGCCACTCCATGAATGTTGGAGATCGCTGCTCACGCCACATACGTAAGATAGGGCCCTTCCCCACCAGACAAGCCTTCCGCATAAACATTCGGTCAATACGCCGAGTCGGGCAGGGGGGAACCAGCCTGTCCAATACCACAAAGGCCCCCGTCCAACTCACCTGGAGTCCCAGCAAGTCGCTGATATAAGCCCGTATCCTGGCCCAATAGGGCTGGATATGAGGGCACGCCCACCACATGTGGAGCAGGTTAGCCAGATGAGCGGCTTGCAAGAACGTAAATATGTGCTTGGACGTCAGGGCGTATTCCTGACTTAGGGCCTGAAAGGATTTACAACGACCCTGGGCCTCAACCAAATGCCCTACAAGGCGGAGGCCCTTCTGCCACCAATCCCGAAACCCCCAGGACCCGGACCCAGGGGTAAAATGAACATTACCCTGTAGGGGCAGCCAGCAAGACGCTATCCAGGGCGTCCCCCAGCGGGTATTCAGATATCTCCAAGTCCTCTGTGCCGAGCTAAATAATACGCTATTCCCCAGGTGACTCGGGAGATGCTTGGGTCGAGTATGTAGGACCCCCAAAAGCAAAAAGGGCGCAGCCAACGCCTCTTCGAGGGGGGTGGGAGTGTAGTATGTCGTCTGTCCAAGCCAATCGCCAATGTGGCGGGCCTGACAGGCCAAAGCATAAGTACCCAAGTCGGGGAGGCCCATCCCCCCCTCACGCCACGTCCCCAGCAGCCGATTTAGGGGAATACGAGCCCTCGCTCCCTGCCACAGGAACGCCCGGATCAGCCTCTCCACCTGTCGCAAGTCCCGCCGGTAAAGCCATACCGGCAGTACCTGTAGCCAGTATAGGAACCTCGGGAGGATCACCATCTTAACTGCGGCCACCCGACCCGACAGTGGTAATGGCAAGGGTCCCCATGCCGCCAGTTGGGATCGTATGCGGTTTACCATCCAATCCAAATTACTCCTGTAGAGGTCCTTGGGTTGCCTGGTAAGACGAATGCCCAAGTAGGTAAAATAGGAGTTCGCCCGAGGTCACGTGATGCGGCTGAGGTAGTGGTCGCATCTCGAGTGTGCTCCGACACCCCCCACCCAGGCCGGCATAAAAGCACCGTGTAAAACCGCAAAACCTCGGTAGGAATTTACCTACGCTGTATCGGAGGGTTTACAGCCTCCCACAGTGCGGCTTTCTTCACTGAGTGGCATGGCGACAGCAAGTAAAACAACGAGACGAGCGGCCGGCACGAGTAAGATGGCGGAGTCAACCCCGTTGTCCGGCTCACCTAGATCACCCGCTTCTCTTGAAGAGATGTCAGCAGCGATGGTAGTGGCTCTCTCGCCCCAATTCGAAGCCCTGCACGAAAAAATGGACGGGCTGCGTTCTTCTGTGGACACCCTGGGGAACAGACTTCGCGAAGCTGAGGAGCGCCTGGGCCAGACTGAAGACACGGTGGAGGGGTTAGCTTCCGAGGTAGCAGGTCTAAAGACCCAACTGGGCCTGCAGGAAGAAAAAATTGATGACTTAGAGAATCGATCGCGGAGAAATAACCTAAGGTTTATGGGGATCCCGGAGACAGTATTGGATAAGCAACTGAACAGCTATTTGGAGGCATTAACGGCGCAAATCTTGGGGGCAGAGGAATTGGGTGGCAAGCTTAGAATTGAGAGAGTACACCGAGTGGGCCCCAAACAGACACGAGATGGCCGCCCCAGAATAGTCCTCGCAAATTCCTCTATTTCCCCCAAAAAGAACTGATTCTCCGAGCTGCCCGACGGCAGGGTGAAGTCATCCACAACAACAGTAAAATCCGCGTGGCACAGGACTACTCGGCGGCGCTGAGTCGGAAACGACGGGATTATGCTTCCATCTGTGAAAAACTCATCGGCGCAGGCATCCGTTTTACTGTTCAATACCCAGCTAAGCTACATGTGCTCCATGAAGGAACCCACCGGACTTTTGCGACGGCTGCGGAGGCTGAAGGTTATGTGAACCAACTACTTGTTCGTGAGCGGGCAGCCCCAGCGTCCCCAAAGTGAATTCCAGCAAGACGATAGTTAAATGTGCTTCTGGTGAGGCGCTTGTGGACAAAAGACTTATAAACTCGGAATGGTTGCTACAGGGACATTGTAACCAAGTTACTTTGTGTCCCTGGAGGCCGTCCATCCGACACAATTTTGTTACATGTTGCACTTTGACTACTGTTGCCAGTTTATAAGCCTCCTTTGCAACATTTAGAATCGTTGCTACTATCTGAGACCCGGTGGAGGTTTGTTTCTTTTTTTTCTATCATCCTCTCAGAAGTTCCATTAGCTATAATTGTACTTTGCCTTGCTTATACCGGGTGCCTGGTGGGGCGCGGGGGGGAAGGGTGCTCCCTTGTTATGTATTAGTTTCTCCCCCCTCCCTTGATTTCTGCCTGTGGGTGTTCTGGGACCATACGCTGCTTCATATTATTTTGCAGTGATGGCGGCTGAATCGAGAGAGGGGAATATCGGGGCTTCCTGCGGCCTGGCGGGTTGGGTGGGACCGGTAGCCGGGGCGATTTGCCCGGACGGTCCTGCCTAGTCCATGGGAAAGGACCCTCCGATGTGCTGCCAACTGGGCCTCGCCGTACTGAGCGGCCTGCTTGCGGCTCCGCCTTCGCTCCCGGGGGCTGGGGTGGGGGGAGACTTGTATCCCTCGACCGTCTCACCGGTCAACCCTGGCTACCGGGGAGGGGACTGGCATCTGCGGATGCTAGTTCGAGCAGCTGGATACACGGGTTGGGGGTGGGGGGGGGGGGGGGAGGAGTGGGGCTTGATCCCACACCAGCCCACGGGGCCTTTAACTCTGCCGACAGTGTGGATAGTTGGGCGCCCAGGAGGTATGTGTGTCATATTTGCGGTTTGTTTTATGGGAGGGTCTAGTCTCCTTATTTTCTTGGACTCCCCTCGTGAGTCATCACGTGGCAAAGAAGGCAATGGTGTGCCCCCGGTGTTTTGGAGGTCTGAGGTAGGAAATAGTTAGATACTGCTTAGCGCCGGATATGGTGTAGAGGGAGCCCTACCTTCCCACGATTACGGGACATGGCCTTCTTTTATTGCAATAATACACTGCCACGGGGAAGGCTGTTACAGGGGATGGGGTTATAATCATTATCGGGGGGTGGGGGGTCGGGGCCACTCGGAAGGGCCTCGGTGGGGCTTTCTCGGAGTGGTAGGGGAAGAGAGCCATTAGGGTTTAGTGGATTGGGGAGAGGGGCGGGGAGATTGTACTATGGATAGAGGGGGATTAAGCGGGGGGGGGGGGGGGTAGCGGGGGACGGTGGGGGGACTGAGGGGAGGGTGAAACTGTGGGGGGGATGGGACCCCTGGACCCAATGGGATAGGAAGGTTGAGACCTGGCTAGGGACTACAAGTGAACCCCAGGCTGGGGGGGTTCACTCGGGAATGGACTGGAATACTGACTTACTTGTGGTGAGTTGTTGTGCCTCCAGCTGAAACTCATTTCATGGAATGCGTGTGGCATAGGCAACCCTGTTAAACGGTACAAGGTGCTGCAGGCTTTGGCCAGATTGCACTGCGATATTGCCATCTTACAGGAAACCCACCAGACTGCTGAAGAACATGCGAAACTGCAGAGAGATTGGGTGGGACAATGTTGGGGTGCCCCGGCGCTGGGGAAAAAAGGTGGGGTGCTCCTGCTGATCCATAAGAATGTGCGCTTTGACCTCGAGCGGCAATATGTAGACCCAAAAGGAAGATATATCCTGTTATATGGTAACTTAGAGGGGAGACCAGTGGTGTTGGGCAACTTGTATGCTCCAAATGTGTTGGACAAATCTTTCCTTGCCTGTTTGGCCTCCAGGATAGAGCAGCTACCAGATGTCCCCTTGATTTTAGGCGGAGATTACAATGGGGTGTTGGATGTTGATTTGGACACATCTGGAGGAGGGAGGGATAGTTGGCGGCTGCCGGCTACCCGAGCGCTCCAGGAACTGAGACGCCGATTGGAGTTGGTAGACCCATGGCGTCTACTGCACCCCGGGGAGCGTGACTTTACCCACCAGTCGAGAGCCCACGATTCCAGTGCACGAATCGACTATGTCTTGGTCTCCGAACGGTTGTTTGCGCAGGTTGGGGAAGCTGGGATCGGCCCAATGATGGTTTCGGACCATGCACCAATTTGGGTGGAGCTGCAGTGGGGGGGTATTCCTACCTCGCAGCGCGTCTGGCGCTTCCCTATGGGACTGTACACTGATACCGAATTTCACGCCTATCTCGCACAGCGGTGGGAGGAGTTTATGGATGTCCACATACAGCATAGGGATGAACCTGAGCTACTGTGGGAAACAGCGAAAGTGGTCCTACGTGGCGATATTATTGCTTATGGAGCGCGGAAACGCAAATTGATCGCGTCGCGTATAGTCCAGCTAGAGAAGCAGGTGGTAAAAGCCCGGCGGCGGTGTGCGGGTAATCCACAGTGGCTAACAAACGCCTCTTTTGGGAACTTCAGTCCTCTCTTAACGAGCTGCTCCATCAACGGGCGAAGAAATCTTTGCTATATTATCGGTATCAGCTTCACACCGCTTTGGGAACAAACCGGGGCGACTACTGGCGCGCTGTTTGCGTGGCAGCAGGGGGACCCGATCTATCGCAGCGCTGCGCGACGATCGGGGCCAACTGCATAAAGATAGCCCTGCGATAGCCCACGTGTTCCGTACTTTCTTTCAGAAACTATACCAAGGCGGTGGGGGGTCCCCGGTAGCAATGGCCAGTTACCTTCGGGGGCTGCAGATTCCCACGCTGACCACGGAGCAGCGCTTAGTGTTGGATGCACCAGTGACGGAGGAGGAAGTGTGTAAAGTTATTCAAGGGGCTAGTTGTTATAAATCGCCCGGTCCGGACGGTTTCGGGGCGGAGTGCTATAAGTTACTGCTTGGCCGGGTTGCCCCCGTCCTGACTACGGTGTATTGCCGGAGGGTGGAGCAGGGGAAGTTTACGTGGGGAGCGAATCACGCGTTTATTACAGTAATACCCAAACCGGGTAAAGACGCCACGCAAGCGGCTTCCTACCGCCCCATCTCATTGCTAAATTTCGATTTGAAGTTGTTAGCGAAGGTCCTGGCTGACCGGCTTGCCGCTGTCCTGGGGGGCCTATTGCACGAGTCGCAGGTGGGTTTTGTCCAAGGGCGGCATGCAGTGCGGAACTTACGAAAGATATTAGCCTCTATAGAATGGGTGCGGGCGCGAGAGGAGCAATCACTGCTGATTAGTTTTGACGCCGAAAAGGCGTTCGATCGGGTTAACTGGGAATATATGAAGCTACTCCTGCCTTGGTATGGGCTGGGTGACCCCTTTATTGGGATGGTGGGATTGCTGTATGCCAACCCGACAGCCAGTATTTTATGCAATGGGGTGCTGTCTGATGGTTTTGCCCTGAAGAGGGGCACTCGTCAGGGCTGTCCGCTCTCCCCATTGTTGTTCGTGCTGACCTTGGACCCACTGCTGAGGAGTATAGCGGAATCTAAGGATATTCGCGGCGTCCATATCGGGTCTTACGACTTTAAAGTAGCCGCATTTGCGGATGACATCCTTGTTCACTTGTGCGACCCACAACAGTCACTGCCGTGTCTACTTACCGAATTCTCCCGGTATGGTGACTTTGCGGGGTTGCGTATTAACTATGACAAATCAGAGGCTATGGATGTTGGCGGACGGCTCCGACGACAATGGGGGGGGAACTTTCCCCTGAGGTGGGCTGGCGACTCTTTTATTTACTTGGGGATTGAGTTAACTAAAGATACGGCGGCATTGTACAAGCAGAATTTTGAGCGTGTTTGGTCTAAAGTTCGCTCACAGCTCCAGGCGTGGGCGCCTCTCCCCCTATCTTTACTGGGCAGAGCAGCCGCAGTGGGGATGGTGATCTTGCCACGGGTCCTATACTGGCTGCAAACTTTGCCGGTGCGATTACTGCGGCGTGATCTCCAGCGCATCGAGCATGAACTCCGACGGTTTCTTTGGAGGGGGGCTAGAGCACGCATACCACTGAACCGTTTGAAGAGGGGATGGAGATCTGGGGGCATTGGAGTGCCCGACCTTTGGATATATGCCTTGGCTTGTCAGGCTAGGCACTTGGGAGACTGGCTTGGTAATACTGAGGTTTACACCCCGAGGGCATTAGAAGAGGCCTTAGTAGCGCCACACTCCTTGCTGGCGGCCCTACATTTACGGCATGCGGTCCTGCCGAGTCGGGTATCAGGCAGTGTGCTGGTTCAGGCAGCACGGTATACCTGGCAACGCTTGAATCAACTGTGGGGGAGCTCGCCGGAGATTTCAAGCTGGTTACCGTTGCAAGGTAACGCCCAATTCCTCCCGGGCTCGGACTCGGCCTCCTTCCGTCGCTGGGCGACACTGGGAATGCGGTCGTTGGGGCATGTAATTGATCTGGAAGGCCAATGTAAACCTTTAGTAACTTTATGTCGGGAGTACGACTTGTGCCCCGCAGTTTCCTTGTTCGCGTACCGGCAGCTTTCCCATTACGTGAAGTCAGTTACGAGCCCGGAGCTGAGAGGTGACCATTCTGCACGGATATTAGAATTCTTCGCTCTCGGGGAGGGAACTACACGTTCCATCGCTAGTTATAAAAAAGCATTGGAGCCCTATATGAAGCCGTTGGATTACTCGGCAGAGGAGGCTTCATGGGCGCGGGAATTGGGCTGTGAGGTGGAACCGGGCTCTGTGCGTGCTGCATTAACTCGGATAACTCAGTTAGCGGAGGGGGCTAGATGGCGTGAAATGCAGTTTAAATGTATATTGCGAGCCCACTTCTCCCCTAGGCGGGCCCTGCGTAGCCACCTGGCAACCTCTGGTGGATGCCCAAAATGCGCCTGTCCACTAGCAGATTTGGGTCATATGTGGTGGGGGTGCCCTCATATACGCCGCTACTGGCTTAGGATAGCCAATTACCTGAGCGGCTTACTACAGCAACAGGTCTGCTGGACGGGGCGACTAGTGGCACTGGATCAAGTGGGAGCACTCCAACCCAAAGGCAGGTGGCCGAAATTGTTGATCCGGAAAGCATGTCTGGTGGGGAAGGGTCCTGTGTTGCGGAGATGGCTGGAGCCTTCGGCTCCCTCCTTTTGGGAATGGCGCAATGGGTTCCATCAGTTTATGCTCCTGGAGCGTAGGAGTGCGAAGAGGCACCCTCGGAGTTGGGCCTTCTTCCTCTTATTGTGGACCCCCTACATTCAAGCATTGAGACCAACAACGCGCAGTGCGGTTTTGGGTATGTAAAGACGCTTAGAGGGTCTCTTGATAATGGTGGATAGGATGGTTACTAGGTCCAGTAGGTCCCGGGAGGGGGGAGGGAGTGGGGGGGCTGGGTGGGAGGGGGGGTGGGGGGAGAGGTGGGTCTGACAGTACTTAACTGGGGTTTTTTTTTTTTTTTTTTTTTTTCTTTCTTCTTGGGTTCGTATTGTTGTAATCCTAGGGCGGTGGACAAGATACAGCCCCGCCCTGGATATGCCTGTTCTGCTATATTTTATTGGAAAATGGAAAGAGTTATGTTATATTTGTATTGTGCTCGTTCTTTTCAATAAATAAACCTTTGAAAAAAAAAATAGGAGTTCGCCCATTTTAAGGGAAATCGACCCACCCAGCTTTGCTGTAACGTCCCCGAGACATCCAGCGCCTCCGACTTCTCCCCGTTAATCCGCAGGCCAGAGAACTGACCGTAGGCTTGAAATTCAGCCATCAGCTGGGGCAGGGACTCCTCCGGTGAGAGGAGATGCACCAGAATATCATCTGCAAACGCCGAAAAGGTAAAGGATTGACCTCCAATACGCACTCCCCGAATCCCCGGTAAGTCTTCCACCGCCCGAATCAGCGGGTCCAAAGATAGAACAAAGAGCAATGGCGAGAGAGGACATCCCTGCCGCGTACCCCGTTCCAACGGGAAGTCCTCCGACAACACCCCATTGCAGAGTACCCCTGCCAGCGGAGTAGCATATAGACTATCTATCATCGCACAGAACGAGTCTCCAAGACCATACTAGGGTAGTAACATTTTCAGGTAGCTCCAATCAACCCTGTCGAAAGCCTTCTCCGCATCAAAACTTACCAGGAGGGAAGGCAGGCGCTGGCAGTGTACCCACTCTAGAGACGCCAAGATTTTACGCATGTTCCGTACTATGAAACGGCCTTTCACGAAACCGACCTGGGAGTCATGGATTAAATTGTCCAGATATCCCGCCAAACGGTTCGCCAACACCTTCGCAAAGATCTTAGTATCAAAATTCAACAGAGAGATCAGGCGGTAGGAAGAGGGGAGCTCCGGGTCTTTGCCCGGCTTAAGGATTAAGGTAATGTGGGCCTTGTTAGGGCCCCACCGAAACCCCCCCTGCTCTACACGCTTCGCATAAACCTCCACCAACGTCGGACTGACCAGGCCTTGCAATAATTTATAGAACTCGGCTCCCAGGCCGTCGGGTCCAGGCGCTTTGTAGCAATGAGCCGCCGTAATGACCGACCCCACCTCTTCCAGGGAGACGGGCTGGCCCAGATTCCGGCTCTGTTCCACCGTTAGCGACGGGAGATTTAACTTTCGGAGATAATCGGATGTCGCCGATGACAATGTACTCTCTTTCATGTAAAGCTTCTGAAAGAAGTCCCGAAATATCCGGGCTATCTCCTTAGAGCCGCTCTGTAAGCGCCCCTGCTCATCTCTCAAGGCCGCCACCGTGTTGGAACCTCGCCGTCCCCGTAGGCAACTAGCCAACAGCCGTCCGGGTCTATCCCCATGGCACTGCAGGCGGTGGCAATAGTAAAGCATTGACTTCTTGGCCCTCTGGTGGAGAAGTTCATCAAGGCTCATCCGAGCCTCCCATAGTGCTTTTTGCAGTCCTGCCGACGGAGCCTGCTCTAGGCGACGGCACAAGAATGAGACCCGCTTCTCCAGCCGGAGAATGCGTTCCACCAACATCCGGCGTCTGCGGGCCGCATATCCGATAATCTCACCCCGCATCACGACTTTGGCCGTCTCCCAGACCAGTTCAGGGTCCTCCTGATGCACCCGATGAACCTCGGCAAATTCATGCCAACGTTGTGCCAAAAACTTATGGAACTGCGCATCTTTGTACAACTCCAGAGGGAAGCGCCAGAGTCGCGTTCGATTCGTCTTTCCTCCCCACTCCAGATCTAACCATACCGGGGCGTGGTCAGATATTACATAGGGTCCAATCTGCGTTCCTTCCACCCTCGCAAATAAGCTCTTAGATAGCAGTACATAGTCAATGCGAGAACTAGAGTCATGCGCCCGGGACTGATGAGTAAAGTCCTTTTCCGTAGGGTGGAGAACGCGCCAGGGGTCAACCAGGCCCAAGCGGGTTTTGAAACGCTGCAAGACCCGAGTCACCGGTCCTCGTTCGCGCGCCTCCCCCCCCCTAGTGGTGTCCAGATCCACATCCAAGACACCATTGAAATCTCCCCCCATCACCAGGGGAATCTCAGGCATCTGCTCCACCTGAGCGGCCACAGTGGCATAAAAGCGGGGATCTAAAGTATTCGGTCCATATACCGTCCCTAGAATTACCGGCTGCCCCTCCAAGCGGCCTTGCAAGAGTAAATAACGTCCCGCCACATCACGAATGGCTACGTCCAGGGCCCATCGGACCCGCTTATGGACCAGTATGGCCACCCCACCCTTCTTCCCCACCGCCGGCGCCCCCCAAACCTGCCCAACCCAGCCACGACACAGCTTGTCATGCTCCTCGGCCGTCTGGTGGGTCTCTTGCAAGAAGGCGATATCGCAGTCATGTCTGGCTAAGGCCTGCAAAATTTTATACCTCTTAATAGGATGGCCCAAACCACACACATTCCATGTAATGATTTTCAGGGCGGTAGGGCAGTGTCAAACATCTCCTGACCGGTTGCGTCCACTGTTCGGGGCGGGGCTCTCCCAGCCTGGAGCCCCCCCTCCACTCTCTGAGCACTGGGCCATTGCTGCATCTGGCAGGGCGTGCGGCTTGCCCCCTCCCCCACCCCTCTGCCCCCTGCTCTTCCCCTCCCCTTCCCTCCTCCCCCCTGCCCCCCTCCCCCCCTCCCCTCCCCCCTCCTCCCTTCCCCTCCCTCCCCTCCCCAGTCCCCTCCCTCCCCCTATTCCATAGTCTCCTACCTCACCCTCAGCGCTCCTTCCTCCCATCGTCCTTTCAGTGATGCGCCCCATCGCCCCCCCCCCCTTATTGGATCATCTACCCCCCCCGGCCCCCCCCAAGGGACACAAGTGACCCCCCTCCCGGGGGCCTACCCCACTTTACATCGCGGCCCCAGCCACTTGCAGTGACTCCCCGTTCACCACTAGAGAGCCCGCACAGAAATCTACAGCAGACCAACCCCAACAAAAGGCAAAAGATCATTGGAGGGCTATATAGTTACATTGACATACAGTTGCATTTACACAGTATTCCCTCCAGCCCGCATAGGAGTTAAGGGGACCCCCCGCCAGAGGCCAAGAAGTGGCGCCAGCGATATTGTCTGGAAATATGGGGGGGGACCCCTCAGACCCGCCCCCAGAGCTGCGGCAGGGTCCAGCTACTTACCCGGCGGTTTTCGCCATCTCTAGCGCGGCAGGCTTCCCCGCCCCGAGAGTCCGCGTCCCCGCAAGCGGGGGCGCTGATCCCCCGACCCGCGGGGGCCACGCCCACAACAGAGCGCCACTCCCGCCGGCCTGCCTCGAGCTATTCCCCCCCCCTTCCAGGCCCGCCTGCATCAGTGGAATCAGGGGAGAGCCTCCAGGGTCCCCCCATACCGCCCGGGCCCATCCCAGCTCCCCCAGCCATCTGCGGGGATGGTGCCCGGTGGATCCTCTGGGGAACCCGTGGAGGCCACCCCCCCCAGGCCCAACCTCACTGCGACATCTGCAGCTCGCAGCCAAGGTGGGCTTCACTTACGCCAGTAAAGCAAACAGAAATCTGCAACAAGCAAACCCCAGCTAGAAACAAAATAACAACGGAGGGTTCTGCCGCAGCAACAATGTAACACTTACACTAAGAAAATTTGTAAGGAGAAACAAAGGAACACCTCTAGCTCTGTCCATACTACAAAGTTCTTTAGCCAGGGGTCCGGGGGTAAGACCAGGCCAACGGCCATTAACAGGGAGGTCTCCCCCAACAGTCTCTCGGACAGCAGTAAAAGTCCCTCTGCTCCCTTAGGACGCTCATCCGATTCCTAGGCGACCAAACTCCAGGTCTCAAGCGATGTTTCTGCACCAGCGAGGTCTCAGCGCACTCCACCCGCAGAGGCCAGGCTCTCCACATATGACGCCGCTGCCTCGGCAGTCTCAAAGATTTTCCGCTGCCCCTCATGAAAAACGTGGAGGCGTGCCGGGTATTGTACCATAAATTTGATCTGTCGTTCAATTAGTTTTTGGCATACAGGCGCGTAGGCGCGTAGGCTCTGCGGCGTTGGCTCAGTTGCATAGAGTAGTCTTGTGCTATGCGGATTTTAAGATTTTCCACCGCCAGACCTCCTTGTGCTCTAGCCGCTCGCAGGATCTTCTCTTTTTGGGGAAAGTGGAGCAGCCGCACCAGGACCACTCGGGAACGGGAGTCCCGGGCATTACGGTTAACCACTCGATGAGCCCGCTCAATAGGGATTTTTTCCCCCTCCTCACCGCTCTGTAGGAGGGGAGTAAACAGCTTCATCAGGTACTGCGGCAGGTCAGCATCAGCCACCGATTCCGGCAGTCCCATCACCCACAGGTTATTTCTCCGCGACCGGTTCTCTAGGTCGTCTATTTTAACCTCCTGGGTGTGTAGCTGGGACTGTAGGGATGCCACCGTTTGCTGTAAGGCCGCGGTAGTATCCTCGACCTGCCCCACGCGGTCCTCCGCCTCTTGCAGTCTCTTGCCATAGGTCTCCATCAGATGTTGCATGGTATCTAATTTCTCCCGTAGAGCGGTAAATTGGGTCGCCAGTGCCTCTGCTACTGCCGCCGATATGTCTTCCACCCTGACCGGGGAGGTCGGGGAGCTCGGCGCCACCGTGCCTTCCGCCAGTTTAGTGGAACCAGGGCCCCGGTCCCTCTCCTTCTTTCCCGTCCTGAGAGCCGAAGCCATCTCCGCTCTCCCGTTCAACGGCTCAGTGGGTCGGGTGGTACAGCAGGCACCCCTGTATTGGCGAAGGGGGGGTCTGAAAGGTCAAAAAACGGTTCAAATGGCCGGTTTAAGCAGGGGGTGATCGGAGGACGAGCAGTACCCGACTACTCGCTCTCACCGCATCACCGGAAGTCCCCTATCACTCCTTTAACAACCAGCGACAAAACCAGAGAGACCGCAAGACCAAGAAGCAGGTGGCCTCCCACCCAGCTAAATCATCCTTTTGACAGCGGGCCGACTATGGCCGCAAGGAGTGGGACGCCTGCCAATCCCCCTGTGGGGGGCCATCTATCGGCAATCCTTCCGGCATGGCAGGCAGTCACCACGGACAAGTGGGTTCTCCAGATCATACAGGAAGGGTACCGTCTACGCTTCTTATCCACATCGGCTCAGCGCTCACAGCCAGTAAGCAAAACGCCCGCACAACTCCGGCCCATGATGTCCGAGCTGTTGCAACACCTCATCGCATCTCGAGCCATCGAAAGAGTTCCCAGCAGCGAAGTCAGCTCTGGCTTCTACTCCAGATACTTCCTCATTCCCAAGAAGTCTGGAGGAGTACGCCCGATCCTAGACCTCCGCAAACTGAATCGATTCATCATGAAGGAGCGTTTCAGGATGTATTCCCTCAACTCCATCCTACCTCTCATCCGCGCATGCGACTGGCTTGCCTCCTTGGACCTCCTGGAGGCATACTCACACGTTCCCATCCACCCCTCACACCGGAGATTCCTCTGCTTCAAGGTGCAGGACCAACACTACCAATACAGAGTACTTCCCTTCGGCCTGTCTCCAGCCCCTCGAGTCTTCACGAAGTATGTCGCTGTAGCGGCAGCCCACCTCCGCAAGGAAGGCATTGCCATCTTCCCATACCTCGATGACTGGCTCCTCTCAGCTCCTTCAGCTCCGGAAGCCCGCGTAGCGATATGCAAGATGACCAAGTTGCTGTCCGAACTCGGATTCCTCCTGAACCTGGAAAAGTCCCAACTGGAACCGCGACAGAAGGTGCAGTTCATAGGCGCCATCATCGACACCCACGCCTCAAAGGCCTTCCTACCAACACAGCGGCTGATGACCATAGTATAACTGGCCAGAAGGATGTCGGTGTCCAAACAAACTTCGGCACATTCCATCCTTTGCCTCTTCGGCCACATGGCTGCAACCACCTCTGTCCTCCCACTGGCACGGCTACGCATGAGACCTCTCCAATGTCACCTATGCGACCACATGGAACCGGCTTTCACAACCCCCGCACACACGGGAACCCATGGACAGCAGGGCGGTCGAAGGCCTCCGCCTGTGGACCCACCAGCCCAACATTTCTCGGGGCAAGGGCCTTCAGCAACCACAGCACCAGATTGTCCTCACAACAGACGTGTCCTCCTCAGGCTGGGGAGCACACTTCCTGCACCTCAGCACCCAAGGGACATGGACGACCAAGGAATGGAGCCTACACATCAATCTGCTCGAGCTCAGAGCCATCAGGTACCCACTGAAGGCCTTCCAAACACAGCTGCGGGGAAAGGCCATCCTCATCCAAACGGACAACCAAGTAGCTATGTTCTACCTCAACAAACAAGAGGGCACCGGGTCCAGGTCCTTGTGCAAGGAAGCTATTGCAATATGGTCCCTGGCTCTGGCCAACGGATCCCCCTTCAAGCCTCATACCTTCCTGGGGAGGAGAACACCTTAGCCGACTAGCTGAGCAGACAATTAGAGCCACGCGAATGGTCCCTGCATCCAGAAGTGGCCAAGGGCATCTTCCAGCGGTGGGGGACACCTTGCCTTGACCTCTTCGCAACAGAGGGCAACTCGAAGTGTCACCTCTTCTGCTCCAAACATTCCTCCATCAAGTGCCTGGCACAGGATGCATTTGCCATGTCGTGGGGGGATTGGTCTCCAGCATCTGCCTTCCGCCCAACCCCCTGATCTCCACAGCGCTGCAACGCATAATATCGGACAAGGCGCACGTGATCATGATCGCGCCCTATTGGCCACACCAGATGTGGTTCTCCCTCCTTCTCCACCTCTCACTAGAGCCCCTGGCGAGGCTGCCCCTGTGCCCGGATCTTCTCACGCAGAACTTTCCATACTCACCCCAGCCTGCAGGCCCTCACCTTGACAGCATGGAGATTGAGCGGAGACACTTGTCAGCCCTGAATTTGCCAGCGGAGGTTCAACACATGGTCCTGGTGGCGAAACACCCGTCCACTCACAAGTCTTACAGCTTAAAGTGGAAACGTTTCACCATCTGGTGTGCCCCCCAAGGACTTGATCCAGTCTCCTGTCCCGTACCGATGGTCCTGGAGTATCTCACATCCCTCTTTGAGTTCGGTCTGAAGACCCAATCCATAAAAGTACACCTTTCCGCCATCACGTCCCTCCACTCTGCAGGAGCGGGGGACAATGCCTCCATTGCATCACTGCCCATCGTGACCCGCTTCATGAAAGGCCTAGCGAATCTTCGGCCACCAGTGCCAGCCTGGGACCTCGGCACCGTCCTCCAGCAACTGACGCTGCTGCCCTTTGGCGGACATGAAATTTTTCTCATGGAAGGCGCTCTTCCTCATTGCTATAACCTCCGCCCGGAGGATCAGCGAACTCTAGGCCCTGGTGTTCCATCCTCCATATACACAGCTCCACCTCAACCGTGCATCCCTGCGCACCAGCCAAAAATTCCTGCCAAAGGTCGCCACCTTCTTTCACATCAACCAGACCATCGACCTTCCCTCCTTCCTCCTGGAGCCCCACAACTCCGAGGAGGAGCGTAGGCTCCACACCTTAGACTGTGTCAGGGCCCTATGCATCTACCTCAATAGAACAACAGGCATAAGACAAGGGACACAGCTCTTTGTGTCCTATGACCTCAACAGACTGGGCAGACCCGTAACCAAGCGGACCCTGCCCCTCTGGATAACCACCTGCATTGCCTACTGCCTGGGCCGTGCTGAGGCCAATGCTGGGGACCGGATAGGACCACACCAGCTTAGGGCGCTGACAGTGTCCTTTGCCAACCTGCGCTCCTTTCCGGTGGCCGACATTTGTAAGGCCGCCACCTAGTCCTCAGCGCTAACCTTCCAGAGACACTTCTGTCTAGACCTCAAAGCACAATCTGACAGTGCCTTCGGTCAGGCCGTCCTTACGGCGGCTGTCAGAACTTAAGACTCTGGACTGATCCTATTGCATCAGCCACGCAATGTGCCTGTGACTTCGCTCATGGTCCTATGTTATTACCATGTTGATTGCACAATGTTCCTTGTTTTGCACATGTTGGTTTGCACAATTTTCCTTGATGCACTATGTTTATTTTCATATGTTTTGCACATGTTCGGTTTTATGGTTTGCACATGTCCTGTATTACTACTGCACTTGTAGTGCACAATGTTCCTTACAATGTTGCATATTGCAGGGTATTGGGTACTGCATATTGCACTACAATTACTGTACGGCCTACTAAGTTACCGTCCCACTGGGCAAATAAAATCCTTATTAAAGCACATGTCTGCCTCCTTCATCCACCACAGCGTGCTTACGCGTAGCTAGGGAGTCACCTGGTGTGGCTGATGCTTGCTGCTTGTCCATGGAGAAAACTGGGTTACTTACCTGTAACGGGAGTTCTCTGTGGACAGCAGGATAAGTCAGCCACACATCCCACCCACCTCTCCTGCTGAGGTCGGCCAAACGGCTCGCTCTCTAGCCTGAAGTCGAAGCTAGTAAATCACTGGCCGGGCTAGGGGCGGGCTGGGGAGGTGGGACCTCCTACCCATGCTCAGAAATCTGAGCTCTGGAGAACACTTCCATACATGGCGCCACCCGGAGGACGTCACCTGGTGTGGCTGACTTATCCTGCTGTCCTCGGAGAACTCCCGTTACCGGTAAGTAACCCAGTTTTCCCTGTGGAGAACATAGCAACATAGTAACATAGTAAATGACGGCAGATAAAGACCAGCATGGTCCATCTAGTCTGCCCAGTTAATTTTCCTTTTATCCTGTTGTGGTAAAGGGGACCCACTGTGTCTGTCCCATGCCATTTTGAATTCCGTCACTGTGTTTGCCCTCACCACTTCCATCGGAAGGGCATTCCAAGCATCCACCACCCTTTCAGTGAAGAAGTATTTCCTGACATTTCCTTTCAGTTTACCCCCTTGCAGCTTCATGTTATGCCCTCTAGTTTTGCAGCTTCCCCATCTTTGGAAGAGGTTTGTTTGTTCATTATTTCTCTTTAAGTATTTAAAAAGGTCTGAATCATATCTCCTCCTGTCCCTCCTCTCATCCAAAGTGTACATATTTAGGTCTTCAAGTCTCTTTTCATAGGGCTTCTGACGCAGGCTCCAAATCATTTTGGTTGCCTTCCTTTGAACAGTTTCCATTCTTTTTACATCCTTTGCAAGATACGGTCTCCAAAACTGAACACAGTATTCCAAGTGAGGCCTCATCAGTGACTTATACAGTGGCATTAGTACTTCTTCCTTTCTGCTGGTAATTCCTCTTTGTATGCAGCCCAACATCCTCCTGGCTTTTGCCACCGCCTTGTCGCACTGCTTTGCCACCTTGAGATCTACCGAAATAATCACACCACAATCTTTCTCCTGATCTGTGCACTCCAACCTCTCTCCCCCTATCGTCTACATTTCCCTTGGATTTCTGCTACTCAAGTGCATAACACTGCATTTCTTTGCATTAAATCTTAATTGCCAAGCATTAGACCATTCTTCCAGCTTTTTGTAGATCTTTCCTCAAGTTCATCACTCCCTCGGGGGGAGTCCACTCTGTTGCAAATTTTTGTGTCATCTGCAAAAAAAGACAGACTTTTCCATTCAGCCCTTCAGCAATATCACTCACAAATACATTGAACAGTGCCAGGCCCAGGACCGAACTCTGGGGCACCCCGCTAATCACCTTCCCTTCATCTGAGTGAGCTCCATTTACCATCACCTTCTGTCGTCTGTCAGTCAACCAATTTCTGATCCAGTTTACCACCTTGGGACCAATCCCCAAGCTACTGAGTTTATTGATGAGCCTCCTATGAGGGACAGTATCAAAGGCTTTGCTGAAATCCAGGTAAATGACATCCATCGCATGCCCCTGATCTAGTTCTCTGGTCATCCAGTCAAAAGAACTCAATCAGATTTGTTTGGCAAGATCTTCCTTTGGTAAAACCATGTTGCCTTGGATCTTGCAACCTGTTGGTTTTGAGAAAGTTCACTATTAGCTCTTTCAGGAGTGCCTCCATTAGTTTTCCCACCACCGAGGTAAGGCTCACGGGCCTGTAGTTTGACACTTCTTCCCTGTTACCACTTTTGTGTAGAGGTATGACATCAGCCATTCTCCAGTCTTGAGGAACTTCTCCTGTTTCCAAGGATCTGTTGAAAACATCATTTAACGGCCCTACAAGAACCTCTCTGAGCTCTTTCAGTATCCTGTCCAGTCCCATGGCCTTGTCCGCTTTCAGTTTTGCAAGTTGTTCTAACACCTCATCTTCTGTGAATGGTGTGGTATCTACTTCATTTCCATTTTTATATTTGAGAGTCACAGGTGGTCCTTCCCCAGGACTTTCTTTAGTAAAACGGAGCAGAAGTATTTGTTTAACAATTTCGCCTTTTCATTGTCACTTTCAATGAGTCTGTTCCCAGCAATTCTGAGTCCTGCAATTCCACCTCTGATCTTCTTCCTTTCCCGAATATACCTGAAGAAAGTTTTGTCGCCACAATTTTCAGTGCAGAGAATTTACCCATGTTGCCTTTACTACTGCATGAGGTATCCTTTCAGAAGCTGCAAAGAAAAACACCTAACATTCTATGCTGCTTTTCTCATTTGCAAAGCAATATTATATTTAAATCTTTCTAGAGTCATGCCCTGGATGCAGCATTTGAAAAAGTCTCACTCTTTGGACTTCAATCTCACTCTCTAAGGTAGAAAATCTCACTCTTTGGGATGGTTACCCCTTGGCATATCTGTGTCTGAAAGTTGTACATGTTGCAGCAGAAGGGAGGCTGTGGCCTGAGCCATTTGGTAGGAAGATTAATTCCGGGAAGGGGGGGGGGGGAGTCAAAACCCTTTGGGGAGGCTGTTGGTATTACAGGAATAGCAGTGTCTGCCAATAGCCTGTGGTCTGGAGGATGGGACACACCCCTCAGATCCTGCCAGAAGGTGGGAGTTGTGAGAAGAGAGGGGGATTCTACAAATGGCTGAGGTACCTAAGGAGCAGGGGCAATTATACTAGTAGGGCTGGTGGCCAATTGTAGTTTGGGCTCTGGAATTGGGACTGGGAAAAGGAAGGGGAGAACCCCAAGAGGTTTTCATATTTGTGAAGTGTCTTGGCCTAATATGGTATAGAAATAAAAGCTGTGGCCTGATTTACTTCCATAAATGGTAGTCTAGAATGTTATTTGAATGGACTGGTTGAACTTCAGGGAAGGAGGGAAAGACGACAAGAGTGTATTCGTGAGACCGGCCCACACTGGAGAATCAGGTGGGGCCTCTGGAGTGCCTCTGTTAATGCACAAGGCGAGTTTTCTGTGGTTTTTTTTTGTTGTTGTTATTTTTCCAAGAATTATTACATAGCAACAAAACTGAAACATTTCTCATCTCAGCTAAAGTATTAAAGTAAAAATATTATTGAAACGTTCTAGTTTATTTCCTTCAAAATTGGAGGAGACCCAGAGATGAGGCTGTAACACAGGGGTGTAACCGTGGGTGGGGCGGGGCAGAGGCCTCTCCGCTTTTGGCTCAGGTCCCTCAAATGCAGTGCAACTTATTGGCGACAGCTCTGAAGGGTGGCAGGGGAACCCCAGCGGCTTGTTTCCGTAACTGGATCTGGGCTGAGCCACAGCAGCAAGCAGCACATCTTACAGTATTATTTCACTTCCGGTGCCACCCTATAATTCAAACCTATATGCCTGGCACCTTGGGTTGCCAAATGGCTTGGCTGGTTTTCCGTGGCCAGGCTGGCTGCTAACAGAGATCGAAAACTGGCCCTTGAAAAGCCGTTTTTTGCTCTGGCCGTGAGACCGGGAGCAGCCAGAGCAGAAAGCTGGCTTTTCATCTGCGGTCCCCGGCCGCCCCCTGTGCAACCTCACCTTCCCCTTGCAGTCGCTGCTCCTGCTTCTTACAGAGCAGCGGCTGCAATAAAGCTAATTTAAAAACAAAAGGAAACCTGTGTGGAGCCCCCTGGCCCTATGAAACCCCTGCTGCAGGGCCCCACCCCCTGTAATGTCACTTCCTTTGAGCGCAGGCGCTGTGGCAGGGGTTTCATAGGGCCGGAGGGCTCTGCACAGGTTTCATTTTGTTTTTAAATTAGTGCAGCCCCCCTCCCTAAGGAGAGATGTAGTTAGACTCCTACAGTAATGCTGATAATAAATAAGTATAGTAAAACTGGCCAAGTGGTTGCTCAAAGTCTGGTATTCACTCAGGTGAGAGCTTACAGAGTTCACTAACCTCCTCTTATTCTCCTCCACCGTTAAGTAAAGAAAGAACAAGAGGAAAATAAACTAAAAAGGATAAATCCAAAGAAAATGAGGTGTTGTAGAAGATGTATTATACTAAGGCAGTGAAATTTAACCAAGAAATTCAACGAGACAACAGAATTCCATAAATCGGAATTTTTGGTTACATTTATTAAATTTCTACATATAGTATTAAATAGGGTATTTAAAATTGAGCACTCAACAATTCCAATTCTAATTAAACATCCAGAATAAATATTGCATTCTTACTCTATTGCACAAATGACATTAAAAAGAATAACCATCAAAAATATTACTTTTGTTTCACGGTAACCTTCTTTTTTCCTTCAGAAGGTAAAAACTCAGGCTTGTGCATTCAGTTACATCCAGTATCAACTCTTGCTTAACTATTAAAATTGCCAGTATTTTAAAATACTATTCTCTTCTGTGTAGTGCCTAGTAATGCATGTTATTCAGATAAGTCTTATCGTTTCTTAAATCAGCTTTTAAACGTTTTCTCTAGGGGATATGTTTACTAAACGGCAGTAGCAGACTCCGTGCGATATCGGAGCCGCAATGGGGCCGTGGCTCCAATGTTGCATGGAATCTGCTACCGCCATTTAGTAAACATGCCCCTAAATGTTCTTGTACAATTCCTGCGAAGGAATTATTTTTTTTCTCTTTTCAGAATCTTTAAATTTCTCAACCTCTAACAGGTAAATTTATTTTTTTTCTCAGAATTCCCAATGTTCCCTCTGTCTTTCTTCTGTGTTTGTGTTGTTTGAGCTAAAACAATTTTTTTCTCTTTTTATGTGTAGGGTGCACCAGTACCTCTTCCAGTTCTCTTTCTTGGGATGGGGCCCCTGGACTCTGGATCCTTCAGCTCCTTGATTGGAAATCCCCCTTGGTTCCTTGGCTCTGTAGGTGTTTCTTCAAAGCTGGATCCTACTCCCTAAATATACAAAATCAAGAAGGGAAAATCCTGTCTACCCTGCAAAATTAGGGGCTAAAATGCCCTTCTTTTAAAAGAAAAGAGAATAGTTCTTTTTTTCTTTTTAACCATCTAATACTTCCCCTATCTAATAAATCAAAAGTAACAGGAAATGCTTATTCTTGCCTTTAGTAACTCTGCGACCCAGCGGTTTAAAAGTTAGCAGAGCCGCGGGAATAGAGAAATGTTCCCACGGCTGCTTTCTTTTTTTTTTAAAGGACGAATCAGTGAGGGGTGGGGAGGAGGGAAAGGCGCCAGAAGGGAGCACACACGGGGGGAAGCTGGAAAGGAGCAGAAACGGGGGGGGGGGGGGGGGGAGGAGCTAGAAGTGAGCAGAGCAGACATGGGTGGGAGCAGGAAGGAAGCAGAAATGGGGGGAAAGCTGCAAGGGAGCAGACACTTGGGATGGGGCTGGAAGGGAGCTGACATGGGGGTTGGAAGGGAATGGAAAAGATGTGAAGGTGTGGATTGGAAGGGAGCTGACACCCGGGGGTGACACTGGAAGGCGGCTGGATAGAGGAGAGGGTGATTGGAAGGGAACTGACATGGGAGGGGGCACTGGGACTGGAAGGTCGCTGATACCTGGGATGGTATTTTGACTAGAAGGGGCTGGACGGTGGGGAAGGAGGGGGACTGGAAGAGAATAGACACCAGTTGTGGTACTGGGAAGGCAAGGGGGTTGGCACTGGAAGGTATTGGGAGGGGAGGTTGTAAAGGATGCTGATACTGGGGAGAGTTACTGGGACTGGAAAAAGACTGATGAAAGAAAATGAAGAAAGCAAAAGGAGAGACAAGAAATAGCATATGTACTATAGACCATAGAAAAAGAGCTAAGAGAAGACAGAGGAAAACAGAAACCTCAGATCAGGACCAGCATAGTCAAAAATCAACCGACAACAAAGGTAGAAAAAATAATTTTATTTTCAATTTAGTGATTGGACTTTGCCCTATCTATATTTCGCACAGTATGGGGAACTTCATCTCTTTTCTGGTGTGGCGGTGCATGCGGAGTCTGGCTTCTTGGGGTTTCATTTTAATTTTTGTCTACATATTTTTATTTTTGCTTTAGGTTGTAGTCACTTATTCTGTACTTGTTGAGGGTCTGTGTTCTGAGTGTGCGACCAATGCCAGGGGTTCTGTTAACATGGAGTTTGTACGTAGGGATCTGTACTCTAGCAATTTGACTTGTTCAGCTTTTCAAATAGGTGTATGGATGTTTTGGGGCCCATTGCAGTATTTATAGTGCTGCTTTTTTCTGGGTAGGCCCCTTATTGTATGAGTTTTGTAAGTGTATGCTGGTATGGTATTGCAGATCTTCATTTCAGTGACTTTAGTAGGGTTTTATATTAGTTCCCAATATGCCTGGTACTGGAGAATGTTTGTTGTTGGTGAGATGACCAGAATCAGATTTTTTTTTTAATATATTGAGTTCTGTGAGTGAATGTCGTACCTCTGCTCTGCAGCCATTGTTGAGGAGGGGGATCTATGAATGCAAAATATATGTTCAAAAAGAAAAAAACAAGCACCATAATGCGGTTTATAACAACATACAAATGAATTATAATTTGGAGTTATAAACTGCTGTGGTTCTCACGCTTTTTTTTAGTTCCTTGCATTTGCGCCACATTATGTAATTGGCTTTTTGGTTTGGTTCAGTCCCTGACTGGAGTTTTTAGAAAGACCTCCCCCCCCCCCCCCCCCCCCCCCCCCCCCCGCCCCCCCCCCCCCCCCGTGGGGGAGCACACCATCTCATCCCTTGCCTCAGGCAGCAGATTGCCTTGAGCTACCCCTGCTCAGAGCCAGAAGTATTTAAAAGCTCTGTTTTCAGCTTCAGCTCTTCACAATTAGCACCGTCCCAGCTGCGGTTTAAACTTTTTTCCTCAATAGCTAGACAGTCACCTCAAACAATTATAAAAGTTCTGAATTCTCTCCCTCAGAATACAGAGAAGGTATCCTTTTTTACTCCTCCTTAACTCTCAAGAGCCATAAATAAGTTTCACTTTTACTTTCCAAGCTCCCTGCCTATAAATCTGGCTTTTTCTGATTTTTTTTCAACCAGAAACCACAGAGTTAAATTTCTTTTTAAGAAATATTCCTTTTCAATTAGGCTCCTCACCTGGTAGCAGGCTTTCTTCTCAGAGTCTCACACAGCAAAGTTTAAAACTCTCACTAAATTCAGTAAAGCAATCATACTTCCATGATCACCAATCACCAGTTCAACTCTTTCCTATCCTCAACTGCTCTTATAAATAGTCTAGTCAGTATTTGGTCACCCAACAGCCTTACACAGATCCTCACTCCTCACAAGCTAGCCCTCTAACTACCAGTTTCTCTGCCTAGCAACCAGTACCCCATGAGCCTCAGCAGAAGCGCTCCTCTGCTCTAGCACTGCAAAGCAAACTGCATGCTGCACTTAGCAGCTCCCAGACAGTCACTCCAGTGTCTCCTGGACTAACGGGTAAAATTTTTAAACCTCTGGTTACATTAGTTTTATTGCAGCTACTGCTCTGTAAGAAGCAGGAGCCGCAGCTGCAAGGCGAAGGAGGTGGCAGAAGGGACTGACACAGAGGGAAGGTGAGGGCTGGAAGGGAGCTGAAAGAGGGGGGAAGAAGGTGGCTGGAAGGGAGCTGAAAGAGGGGTGAAGGAGTTGGCAGGAAGGAACTGACAGGGGGAAGGTGGAGGCAGGAAGGCAGGAAGGCAGCTGAAATAAGGGGGAAGGAGGTGGCTGGAAGGGAGCTGACAGAGGGGGGGGGGGAGGAGGAGAGGGCTTGAAGGGAGCTGACGGGGGGAAGGAGGAGGGGGCTTGAAGGGAGCTGACACCTGGTGTTGATGCTGGTAGGTAACTGGGTAATGGTGAGGAGGCTGGAAGGGAGCTGACATGTGGGTATGGCACTGGAAGGGGGAAAGACAGAAGGTAGGATGACTGGAAGGAGCTGACAGGGAGTGGCACAGAGAGTGGAAGTGAGCTGATACCTGAGATGGTATTTGGACTAGAAGGGGCTGGACAATGAGGAAGGAGGGGGACTAGAAGGGAATGGACACCACTGGCAGTCCTGGGAATGCAAGGGGTTTGACATTGGAAATGGGCGGGGAGAACTGGAAAGGGGGCTGATACTGGGGAGGGTTACTGGGACTGAAAATAGGCTGATGGAAGGACGTGAAGAAACCAAAGAAGAGACAAGAAATGTCAGATGGACTATAGACCATAGACAGAGAGCTAAGAGAAGACCGGAAAAGAGATGCCTCAGATCGGGACCAGCATGATCAGAGAATAAAATGGTCATACAACAAAGGTAGAAAAAATAGTTTGCACATTGACTGCTCTGCAATTTTTTTGGGGACATGGGGTGGAGCAAGGGGGGTGGGACAGGGTCAGGGAAAGGGCGGGGTGGAGTGTGCATGGTCAGAACATGACTCGCTATGGGTGGAGGCTTTTTCTCTTTCAAAAAGTTGGCAACCCTACTGGTACCACTCCCACCCTCCCAAAAACGTCAGTTTTGGTATTCCACTGCTCTATCTGTAAGCTCCTTATTAACGGGGTAAGCATGCAGGCGTGCTGCAATGTACTCTTGGTCTATTATTATGGGGTGGCCCCAGGGATCTATGGACATGATGCATTTTCATTTCAGCGGGATCTCTCCTCCTCTTTAGTGGCACTAAAAATTGTGCAACAAGGCCTTGGCAACATGCACTGGGCCCTGGTAGATGTTGGGACTTGCATATGCTGTATCCACAAAAGATTTTATGTTTTATCCAAGTTGTCCTGCATATCTCTTGGGTTAATTTCAGCTGCTTCTAGTGTTTGGTGCATTTTTGCCAATATCTTGCTGTATTAATTCAGCTGATTTTCCATTTACTCTATGCAGTTTCCCAGGTCAGAATCAAACTCTTTACCACGATCAGGCTCTCCAGCTACGATTTCAGCTTGTTTTCTTTAGTGATTTGTTGGCTGATTGATCCTCTTTTTCCTCCTTGCCCATTTTGGCTCTAACTCTCCCAAAGCTGCATGTGTATGTGTGTTTGGATGGATGGATGGGGGGGGGGGGGGGGGGGGAGGGAGGCATGACTGCATGCTATCTTTTTTTCTCAAAGTCAGAAATGTTTCTATAAATCACCTGTTTGTACTTGCTCAGCATTTTAGACATTAACACAAGCCATTTTTTATTTGAGAAGGATTGCATCACCATAAGCTGTTATCAAGACATCTTTTAGCTGTCCACAAGGAGTTAAGGTTATAAGCCCTGCATTCCAACTTTTTTTAGGTGAAGAAACTCTTTCAAGAGGGAGAAGATTCCCTGAGGAACTTTCAGAGCAGGCTGATGTAGAACTTATAACCAGCCAATGAAAAAGAAGAACAGCTCTAACCTACACCGTGCAGCTCTCAGCGAGTTAAAGCCACACAGTGCCTAAAGGAGAGAGCGGCCCAGGGACAGGAGGGAGAGGACCAGCAGCAGCAGCAGCAGCACAGAAGCAAAGCAGCTCATCAACCCTAGTGTTCTTTGACTGTTTCATGACTTTTAGCTATGAAAAATTAAAGGGCCATTAAAGAGGATGGAGGCCTAGAGCAGCAGCTTCCAGGGAGCAGCACCGAGTCGAGCATTAAAAGCTAAACAATAGATTCCAACAGCCAGGAGAGCAGAAGCTTAAAGCTTGCCTAGGGCACCAACATCTTGAACCAACTCTGGGGCCAGCCCTGATGGGGGTGCAGCAGGGCTGGTGGCAGATGTAGAAACCTTCAGGTATGCCCAGAAAACCTTTGGGTACTCTGGGTCCTAGCTTGAGAAATACCGCTGTAAACCGTCAACTCAATGGCTGCCACTTCCTCTTATATAGGTATTTACCACCTCCCAGGTGTACCTCGATACCAGGGTTCAGTTCTTGGTCATTTCTGTAAAGCCTGGTATGGATGCTTCAACAGGGGAAAGGACCTACCTCCAGGGCCTATGTCACAAGATGTTGAACAGTCACAGAGACTCTAAAGGCAGGTGATGGAGACAGGGCCGGCCTGTGCACTAGGCGAGCTAGGCAGCCACCTAGGACAGCCAGCCAAGGGGGGTGGCAGTGGCACGCAGCCCCCCCCCCCAGCTGCCGCCGATTCCATTTGGGGGTAGGTGGGCAGCGGCAGTATTTCCAAAAGTGATGGCAAAAAGCCGCTACTTTTGGAAATACCACTGCTGCCTGCCTCCCCCCCCAACGGAATCGGCGGCAGCTGCGGGGCTGTAGGGCTGTCCATGTGTGCCGTTGCCACCCACGCCAGCTGGCAGCCCTAAGCAGCCGCCTAGCTCACCTAGTGCACAGGCTAGCCCTGTCTGCTGGGAGTGGTGGCGGCTGAGGGGGGTGGCATCAGCTGGGGAAGGCAGTGTCAGCGGGGGGTGGAGGTGGCGAGGCCGGGGTTTCTGCCTAGGGCAGCAGAAGCCCTTGGGCCGGTCCAGGATGCATGCTTCATATTTTGCATTAAAATCCCAACATTGAGCTCCGCCTTCAGCACACTTCTCTGCATTTGCACTGAATAGCTAATTGCTTCATGACCATGGCCTTGAATGTGCTGTATGCTGCTGTGCATAACCGACACAGTTAGCTCATGCACAAAACTCTGCTCTGCATTGTACGTAAAAGCTGAGCTAACCTGTGCACAAAGCCTAACACACTTATTGCCTTGACCCTTACGTAGGGCTTGTTCAAACATAACATCTAACTAGGCAACTCACTGTAAATAGTGTAGTGCAGCTCTCCACTGCAAAGTAAAACAGAATTACACTGTGGAAAAATACAAACTAAGTTCCAAACTGGGTGTATCTAAGTCCAAAATAAACACAATAGCCAGAATCTGTCCAGAGTACAGATCAAGTTGCTTTTTTCCTTCTCTAGCTTTCAAAGCATTCTCCTGAAGAATGAGTGTGGCTTGCGGATGTATATTTTGGGCTTCTCTGGACATTCATTTAGGCACCTAATGATTAAAAGTGCACATAGATCACTTTAGTGTGCGAATACCTGTGAATTAACACACATACAAATGATTTGTGCATGCAAAAAAAGCCATTGCATGAAAAGAAAGGGCTTAATTAAGACAAATATGCACCAAACATGAAGGGCATAAGAACATAAGATATGCCATACTGGGTCAGACCAAGGTCCATCAAGCCCAGTATTCTGTTTCCAACAGTGGCCAATCTAGGTCATACGTACCTAGCAGTTTCCCCAAGGGACACAGGTTCCACAATGCTTGTATTGGTTCAAGCATTGATATCCTGGGTCCCTTCTTAATAATGGTTTATGGACCTTTCCTCAGGAACTTGTCCAAACCTTTTTTAAACCCAGCTACACTAACAGCCTTTACTACATCCTCCGGTAACAAATTCCAGAGTTTGATTACACGTTGAGTGAAAAAATATTTTCTTTTATTAGTCTTAAATAGTTTACCCTGTAGCTTCATTGCATGTCCCTAGTCTTTCTATATTCTGATAAGGTAAACAATCGATCTACGTTTACCCGTTCCACTCCGTTCATTAATTTATAGACTTCTATCATATCTCCCCTCAGCCGTCTCTTTTCCAGGTTGAAGAGCCCTAACCTTTTTTAGCATCTCTTCATAGGGGTATCCTTCCATCCCGTTTACCATTTTTGTGGCTCTTCTCTGAACCTTTTCTAATTCTGCTAGATCCTTTTTAAGATATGGCTACCAGAATTGCACACAATATTCAAGGTGCGGTCTCACCATGGAACGATATAGAGGCATTATAATATCTTTTGTTTTATTTTCCATTCCTTTCCTTATCATACCTAGCATTCTATTTGCTCTCTTGGCCGCCGCTGCACACTGGGCCGAGGGTTTTTAACATGGTATCCACAATGACGCCTAAATCTTTTTCCTGGGTGGTGGTTCCTAATGTGGAACCTTGCATCGTGTAACCATAGTTTGGGTTGTTCTTCCCTAGGTGCATAACCGTGCACTTCTCCACATTAAATTTCATCTGCCATTTTGATGCCCAGTCTTCCAATTTATCAAGATCCTCTTGCAATTTTCCACAATCCTCCTGGGTTTTAACAACTTTAAATAGTTTTGTGTCATCTGCAAATTTGATAACCTCACTCGTTATTCCACTTTCCAGGTCATTTATGAATATGTCAAAAAGCAGCGGACCCAGCACAGATCCATGGGGTACACCACTATTCACCTTTCTCCATTGGGAAAATTGGCCATTTAGCCCTACCCTCTGCTTTCTATCTTTTAACCAGTTCCTGATCCACAATAGTACACTGCCTCCTATCCCATGACTCTTTAGTTTTGCCAAAAGTCTCTCATGAGGGACCTTGTCAAAGGCTTTCTGAAAGTCCAGATACACAATATCAACCGACTCACCTTTGTCCACCTGTTTATTCACTCCTTCAAAAAAACATAACAGATTAGTAAGACAAGATCTTCCTTGTCTAAAGCCATGTTGGCTGTCTCCCATTAGGTCGTGACTATCTACATGCTGAGTAATTTTATTCTTTATGATGGTTTCTACCATTTTTCCCGGTACTGATGTCAGGCTCACCGGTCTGTAGTTTCCCGGATCACCCCTCGAAACCCTTTTTAAAAATTGGTGTTACATTGGCGATCCTCCAATCCTCAGGTATTAGAGATGATTTTAATGATAGTTCACAGATTACTGATAGCAGGTCTGCAATCTCAAATTTCAGTTCTTTCAACACCCTTGGATGTATACCATCCGTCCCAGGTGATTTGCTACTCTTCAGTTTATCTAATAGTTGTAAGACATCTTCCCGATGTATCGATATTTCCTTCAATTCTTCCACACCTTTAAATACCACTTCAGTCATGGGTAACATCCCTACATCTTCCTCAGTAAAGACCGAAGCAAAGAATTCATTCAGTCTCTCCACTATCGCCTTGTCGCCTCTTAGTGCTCCTTTAACCCCTTTATCATCTAATGGACCAACTGACTCTCTCACAGGTTTTTTGCTATGAATGTACTTGAAAAGGTCTTTATTCCACGTTTTTGCTTCCGCAGCAAGCTTCTTCTCAAATTCTCTCTTTGCCTGCCTTATCAATGCCTTGCATTTGACTTGCCAGTGCTTGTGCTGTTTCCAGGTTTCATTGTTTGGCTTTTTTTTCCATTTCCTGAAAGATGCTTTTTTGGCAACAACAGCATCTCTGACCTCACCTTTAAACCATGCTGGCAGTTTTTTGGACTTCCTTCCACTTTTCTTAAAGCGTGGAATACAGCTGGTCTGGGCTTCCAAGATAGTATTTTTCAACAACACCCAAGCTTGATGTACGTCTTTAACCTTTGCAACTGCTCCTTTTAGTTTTTTCTTAACTGTTTTCCTCATTTTATCATAGTCTCCTGATGGGCCTGATGTTCTGCTCTGCAGGATATGTGCAACTACGGCACATAGCCCTG
Organism: Ichthyophis bannanicus; assembly: GCA_033557465.1. NCBI lineage: Eukaryota > Metazoa > Chordata > Amphibia > Gymnophiona > Ichthyophiidae > Ichthyophis > Ichthyophis bannanicus. Next base: position 258,588,835 of record CM066031.1, on the reverse strand, counting down.
CCCACTCACCCCTAACCCCAGATATTCAATACCGTGGTAACAGCATTGAATATCCAATTTTAGCGCCCAGAGGAAACTGCCACCAAGGCTACCCGGTTAGCATCCATGGCCAAAACTAGGCGAGCCAAAAGCTGGCCTAGTTTTAGCCATGGATCTCTAACCGGGTAGTGGTGCAATATCGCTCTTCCCCAGAATGTCCCCAACACATCCTGGTGCTAACCGGATAGCACTGGGGCATGTAGGGGACAGACACGAGGACATTTGATGGCACTAACCGTGTAGGTGCCGTTGAATATACCCGTTTAAGGCATTTACACAGTTTGCTGGGCTGTAAACCCTGTAAATCCCTTTCAAATATCAGGCCCAAAAAATACAAAAATAGCTAAAACTTCATTTTAAACCAAGACTAAGCAAATATTCTTTTGGCCCTACACATTCCTAGCAACACAAAAAAAACATGAAAAATGGGCGAAACCCTTCCAATAAAAGTCCATGACAAGCAAAACATCAATGGGTAATTTAAAAAAGCCACAGAGCATTTAAATACCCACAGGGTAAATTTATTCATCCCAACATGGCTGTGATATGGCTCAGTCTGCCTCAGTCAGGGCCACTATGTAATATAAAAACATACGAACAGCCATTATAAAATACATAAGAACATAAAATATATACTAAAATCATAATAATAAGACTTACCTTAAGATGCAGCATGAGCACAGGAAAAAATCAGTTTAAACATACATCTATAATATATAATCAAATAAACTAAAACATATGTAAAAATGTAACTGTGCAAACCCATAACATGCTGTCTCAGACAGTGTGCTGTAGTGGACCTTAACAAAACTCACATGAACACAATCCGAAATTACATAGAATATATACGAGTATATCACCAGCAGAAACAATGGCAAAACCAAACAGACATGGGAAACATAATGAGAGGAATCTAAAAAACACCCTAAATTGTAAACTGTAAAAACATAAAGAGATATTACTAATTATTCAACTGTAAAGTATGACAAATATTACTGCACATTCCCAGTGCAGAGAGAGAATCTGGAGCAAGTTCCCTTTCATAGCAGATGAGGAATATGGTACATGCTGCCACCTTCATACAAGATCACTGGTTTGAATCCAACTGCCACTCCTTCTGATCTTTAGCAAGTAACTTAACCTTCCTTTGCCTGAGATACAAATTTGGGAGTCGATATTCAGCAGTGGAGGTTAGGCACTTTTAGGGGATTATTTTAGAAGGCTTGTTTGTGCTTTGGACAAATGGCCATAGAGATGTCAAAAGATGGAGACATCCCAGCACAAGGACACTCAAGGCCGAATGGGGGCATGGTATAGGTGTGTCCAGGACATCCGCAGGAACTTGACCGTCGGTGCTTGATTCCGGTAAAGCCCTGACGTCCTCAGCTGCATTATAGCTTATACCTGCTCCAGGTATGAATAGACAATGGGAAACGTTCTTGTTTTGTCAGCCAAACATGCGGAGGGTGTGGAGAAGGAGGTACACTCATCCCCCCTATATCGTCCATGTTGACAATGAACAGTGCAGCGGAATGTGCACGCGTGTTTTCATGCTGATGGATGTCCCTGTATGCAACCTTGCATTAGATGGAAGTTCCTGTCCCACCCCACAGGTGTCCAAGTCGGAGGCCTCTATATTTTAAAAATTGAGCTGAAACCGACATTCTGGTGTCTTCTCCATATTCTGCCCTGGACATCCTGAATTGCAATTAGATGCCCATTCAAAAATGCAACTTTTCAATCACCTAGCCAGCGCCGCTTTAAATAAAAACAGATATTCAAGCAGCAGACCTTTTCCGGCATCCGTCACGGAACAGCCAGTTTTGCTGATCAGCGCCATTGCTGTCTCTTCAGCGATTATATTCAGTCTCTAACCAGATAGCGAAAACTGATTAGAGTTAGGACAGCCACTGACCTGTCCTAACTTTATCCAGTTAGCAGCTGAATATCGGCACTGACCGGATAGCAATAGGGACTAGCCTTGCTCTGACCACAGACCACCCTGTTTTAACCGGGCGGCTTTTGCGTGGTCTGTGGCGATATTCAACAGCTCTATTCTCCAACAGTGGGATTGACACGTTTTAGCCACATTTCAAATATGCCCCCTTAGATTATAAGCCCCCAAAGGATAGGAAACTATCAACTATACCTGAATGTAACTTGCCTTGAACTACTTCTAAAAATGGCATGCGCTTTTGGAAATACTTCTGTGGCCGCTGCCAACCTCCCCCTCCCAAGATGGAATCAGCAGCAGATGGGGGGTGGTGGCAGCTGGGGGGGGGGGCAGCGGCAGTGAGGGAGGGAGGGGGTGGCAACAGCTGGAGGGGAGGCAGTGAGGCCAGGGTTTTTGCCTTGGGCGGCAGAAACTCTTGGGCCAGCCCTGGTTATGACACACAGTGTCTAGCTGGGGAGGGAGTTAGTGGTGTTGTCACTGATGTGAGAGTAGAATTTGAATATTTATTTTGTATGTTGAGATGTAAAGTGAAACACCCTACTTCTGCTCTGCATCTGTTGCTGGGAGAGCTTTATTGAGTTTGGGAGTGTTTCATATCAACGAATAATTATGCCCTATCAGACTAATATTCAAAGGCAAATAGGTATTCACTGCCAAATGCATAATTAGCCTAACCATGTATTTTCAAAAAGTATACAGATGTCAGGCTTTTAAACTGCAGAATGGTCAGATATTATCTGTATACTTGTGGAGCATGTTAGGAGAGGAGCAGGGGTAGGCCAGAAAATTATCCAGCTAGCGGCAGCATTCAGGTAAGTTACATGCTTCGTTTAGGTCTGCGGCATATCAGGCCTAGCCTAAACAGATCATACAATGACCACACCATCACGCTGCATATCCAGTGTGCGATCTATATGGATAGTGACACAGAATACACAGACTGTTCAATGGGAGGGTGTCATTTAACAAGCCAGTGGGCTGAAAATGTACCCCTGTTTGCACTGCAAGCTCTGATCTAAGGGGGAGGGGTGCAGATGCAAAAGTTGGCTCAGGGCGCTATAAGCCCTTGAAGCGGCCCTGCCCATCACCCTTCTGATTCTTCTCACTCCAAGAATTCCCTTGAGGCCTGGGCTCCAACTACGTTCACGGGACAGGAGAGGAGCACAAAGCAGCTCTGAGCAGGAGGACATTTGACTTTTCTTCATATCTCACTTCTAAGGACCCTTCTCAATTGAGGCGAAGTCTGAGCACTAGTAACATTCCTCTCCTCTATGGCACCACCTAGGGGGCCGATGCAGTAAACAGGGCTATGCTTTAGCTTAGTGGTTTACTCAAAGGTTTTCCCACGCTGTTCTTACTCCCTATGCAGAAAGACTTCTAGAGTGGGGAAATCAGTGAGAAAACCACCCTTGTAGTCCAGCATCTTCCATAACTGCCCTGTCTATTATCTTCCCTTCTCTACTCTACACGACCAGGTGTCCACATCTCCCCTTTATGACCGCACACCCCCTTTCAAATGTCTAGCACATTTCCTTTGCTTCTTGCCCAAGCTGTGCCTTGGCTGTTGCACTGGCGCTAGCACCCTCTATCAGGTCCTCTCTAAAAGAGAGCAAAAGTGGACGGCACAGGGCCTTGAGCAGACATGCACACTCAGGGCAGGCCACATCCCGCCTTCTCTGAACTTCCTGTTGGGGGGGAACGCACCAGGCTTTGAGCACATGCATCTGCTCAAGGCCCTGAACCAATTGCTTTAGCGCAGTTTTAGGGTTGGTCTGATGGAGGGCGGCAGCTTTGACATCGGGCTGCAGAGGACTGTAGTGCTAGTGCTGTCCTTATATTTGTGACTTACGAAATCTCGTCCTCTAATGTAGCTCACTGGACCAAACTACCGGAAGTTTTCTTGGACTATGTCATTCGAAGCTGCTATAAACGAGCTGCTTCTCTTTTTAGTCTTTTTTATTCTTTTATAAAGTGATCATGCAAAAATTCAAGAGTCCTTTTTTTAAAAAAAAAATATCAATAAAAAAAAAAATCTACCATGACTGTCGCATTTCGAATTGCCAAAGCTGAATTCTGTAGCAGAGTATTGATAACTCAAACATACTCATCTTCAGTCAAATTTCCTATGGTCTTTATATCCCATCTCTAAACTCGGAAATCCAGATTTCCTTCTGTCAGAGAGCTTCCATGGCTTATGCAAAAGATGGCTGCAGCGTTTTTTTATCTTACATAAGCTCCTCCCACAAGAATACTCATTGAGTTCAAATTTAAAGGGGTAATCCCCCCACTACAAAAATGCCACCCTAGTGTGCATAGTTGAAAGGCTAGCCCCGCACCTCCCTCTTCCTTCTTTCACTATTTCTGCCCTCCTCTCAGTTTCCTTAACTTATAACAGTGGTGATCATCTTTGACTCCTTTCTCTTTCACCACACATATTCAACAGACTGCTAAAACCTGTTTCTTTCTCTGTAACCTCACCAAAATATGTCCCTTACTTTCTGAACATTTATTTATTTATTTATTTAAATGGATTTCTATACCGCCTTATCCTGCAATCAAGGCGGTCTGAACAGCAAACAACAACATACTGTGTCTAGTGTGCGCATGCATTGAGCAGTGAGTGCGTGTGTGTGTGTAGAGGGTTGTTGATTCTTTGTGATCTATTTACAACGTGCGTTATATACAATACTATGTACATCAGGACTTTACTTCAATACTATGTATGTGTCGAACAGGGAGGGTGCTTGAGCTGTGGTACTGTACATACTAAGAAAACTCGTATCTACACTCTCATCACTCCCTGTTTAGACTACAGCAACCTACTCCGCACAGGTCTCCTACTGAACCATCTCTCTCCCCTTCCGTCTATTCAAAACTCAGCTGCACAGCTAATCTTCTGCAGATGTCAGCTACACTCCCCCCTCTTCTCAAGTCACTTCATTGGCTCCCTCTTTGTTTCCGTATATAGTTCATATTTCTCTTACTGATCTACAGTATAAGTGCATTCATTCTGCCGCTCTTTGTTGCCCCTCCTCTCTTATCTTGGGAACTCTGCTCATTGGGTAAGTCACTCTTATCTGTGCCCTTATCCTCTATGGCCAACTCTAGACTCCATTCCTTCCACCTTGCTGCACCATATGACTGGAATAGATTTTTTGAGTCAGTAGGGTCATGCTTCCTTTACGGTCCTATTTAAATCCAGGTTAAAAGTCCACTGTTTTGAGCCTGCTAGGCACACGTTGCGCTTTTTTTAAATATTAACCCCTTACTGTCCTGTTTATACACATGATGTTAATATTTTCCCATAATAAACTCCCTAATCTCTTACCTGTCTTGTTTGTCTTGAATAGATTGTAAGCCCTCTGGGGAAGTGACTATCTCTTATGTGTATGTGTATAGCACTGTGTATTATAGAAATGATTGGTGGTGGTAGCAGCAATAGTAAATTTAAGTCTTCGCAGATCACCAAAACATGATGCACTTTGGAATCCTATTATCTGGCTCAAGTCCCCTCTATAGGAGTTGCTGTCGCACAGTGACCATGATTCTCTGCCTGTCGCCACAACATCCCCAGCTCCTACTGGTGTGATGGAAGCCTGGTCCGCTTTGTTTGATCTGTCCGAGATTAGGGCTATGTAACCATATGTGTCTGTCAAGTGCGAATTGATTAAAATGGGCAGTGAGTTTTGGGAACAACTGTGGAAGCCATTTAAGTACATAAGCCAGCTGGCTGAGCTTTGCCTTCCCTCAGTAAGGCTAAGGCTGGATATGCAGATTTTCCATTCTCAGTTAAGGGAGGCATTTGCAGGGAGAATATTTCGGGCAGGATCAGAAACTAGCTCGCACAGATTATATTTTCAAGTCAAGATGTGTTATTTGCTATGAAAAATCTACCCACGCAAAAAGCATGTGCAATGTTTGTGGCCAATCTTAACGGAAAGATATGTGTGTGCTTTCCTGCTTCAAAGCTCATCATCAAGGGAGGGGCCTAGTGGTTGTGGCAAATTGCCTGGGGCCAGGGGTTAAAATCCTGCTAGAGAACAGCAACCTTGGGCAGGAAGGACTGGGGTTTCTAGTCCCACAGGTGCTCCTTGTAGCCTTGGGTAGGCCACTTAACCCTCTGTTACCTCAGGTACAAAAACATAGATTGTGAGCCCTTCAGGGACAAGGGAAAGATATATATACAGTACCTGAATGTGCACTGCTTTGACTGGTAGAAAAGTGGTATATAAGTCTAGTTAAATAATAAAAATACCAGCAGCCTTTGCTCCAAGTGGATGGGCTAATTGAGCACGTTAACACTCAAAAGTAAATGTTCATGGTGTTAGCTGACATTTCGTGGTGGGTTCTTATTTAAATATACCATAGCTTACAAGCCAACTGCCAGTGCATTGTTCATGAAAGTTATGTAGGATGCTAGCTAGAATCATAGTAACATAGTATATGACGGCAGATAAAGACCAGCAAGGTGGCAAGAATAGGTACACCTGCCGCTCCCTGCAGGTCATCAAGCCACATGCCTTTGTTTAGGGGTGTACCCACTGCTCCATGCAGGTCATCAGGCAGAGCATTTATTAATCTTCTTTAGGGTGGTGGGGTTTGTAAGCCACTGATGTTCTGTTTGGATCTTCCAGGGGTAAGAGGCAGATTCCCCTCACTGATCTGCTTTTCATACAGTGTTTTCTTCAGAATAACAGAGCACAAAGGGATTAATCTTTTTAATTACAAATCTGCAGAGATTCAACAAATCAGCTTATTAAAAAGAGGATCTCTTTTAAGCGTGAATATATTAAGTCTTAAGCAAAAGTCGACTTTTGTTTGATAAAACCAGCACTGGAAATGATGGAATTTGTTACAAAGTAAAGAACTATGGCTTCAGGTTATATAAAACTCAGACTTTCACTGTATGTGCCAAAATTGCTAAGAAGAATCCTCATGTATCTGTTTAAAATAGCAAAATCCCTGGAATGATATCCTCCATCTATAAATAAATTAAATGGTCACCCTCAGGAAGCTAACTAATAGGTGGTGATAAGGACAAACCAAGCACTGTAATCGTTGAAAGCAGAGATGACTGATTTCAGTCCTGGAGGGCTACGTCTAGGATGGGTCTTTAGGGTAGTTGGATAGAAACAGAGAAACATGATGGCAGAAAAAGACCACATGGTCTATCTAGTCTGCCCTTCCATATCAACTCCTATAGTCTTTTTTTCCCTTTAGATATCCTCTGTGTTTGTCCCATGCTTTCTTGAATTCAGATACTGCCCTTATCTCTACTACTTCCACTGAGAGACTATTCCACACATCTACCACTCTTTCTGTAAAGAAATATTTCCGCATATTACTCCTGAGTCTATCCCCTTTCACCCTCATCCTATGCCCCCTCATTGCAGAGCTGACTTTCAATTGAAAGAGGCTCTCCTCCTGTAAATTTATGCAATGGAGGTATTTAAATGTCTCTATCAAATTTCCTTTATCCCTCCTTTCTTCTAAAGTATACATATTGAGATCTTTATCTCTGTCCTAATATGGTTTACAGTATAATAAAGACCACTGACCATTTTAGTAGTCACCCTCTGCACCTACTCCATTCTGTTCATATTCTTTTGAAGGTGCGGTCTCCAGAATAGCAGACAGCAACTGCTCTAATAAAGTCATGATATTTGTGTCTATCATTGATAATCCACATTATACTATTTTCCACAGGCCAAACTAACCACATACTCACATGTTTGCAGGGACTTGCATTATCCCTAATGACTGCCTGACTGTGCTGAGGTGTAGTCAAGAGGTTAGAAACCTGCCTAGGTAAGGTATGGAGAAATAGTTTAGACTCCAGGGCATGTTTACTGGCTGATGAATATCCATGAATTGTTATGGCTGTGAAATATCATGTGTCTGCATTGACTGATAGACATACAGCAGTATGCAGCTTTGTCAACCAAGTGCACATTGGATTGATACACATATTATATGTGAACATGTCCCGCTGAGGGCCTGACCCTATCTGCCTGGCTCAGGGGTACTGCAGGGGTCAAGACCTGTCTATGCCTCAAATGCACAAAACCTAATTGCATATGTAGGCTAATGGTTGGGTGCAATGTTAGGAAAAGGCCTGGGTTTGAATCACCGCCAAGTGCATTCTGACTGTGGACCACGCACCCTCTCTTTTGTCAGGATGTGTGTTCTATATGCACAGATAATGATCCATGGAACAGGCTCGACACTGAAATGACTCTGGAACAGACACCATGATGACATGTTTCTACTGTGTGCTGCTGAAAGTGTGCCCATGCACATCTGACATGATGTGTCCGTGGCCCCTACTATAGGCCATAGCATGTCCATGTGACCCCAGCAGATGCATGACCCATGCAGTGGACAGACTTGGGAGACCGGACCCTAACTGTGGGAGCCGGTCTGGGCCTCCATCACATATATACTGTACATGCAGCCACATCCTACAGGGGTGATGTGGATCTATCAATCTGTTTCTACATTGCAGGCAGACACATACATTCCCTTAATTGGTTAATCTTCCCATAGCGGATGCTACCTTAGCACGCTTTAGTAAACATGCCCCATAGGGTGTCTTAGAAACATAGAAACATAGAAACATGATGACAGAAAAAGACCACAAGGCCCATCTAGTCTGTCCTTCCATAACAACTACAACAGTCCACTCTTTACCTTTAGAGATCCTCTGTGTTGGTCCCATGCTTTTTTGAATTCAGTTACTGTCCTCATCTCTACCACCTCCACTGGGAGACTATTCCACAGATCCACTACTCTTTCCGTAAAGAAATATTTCCGCATATCACGCCTGAATCTATCTCCCTTCACCCTCATCCCATGTCCCCTCATCACAGAACTTGCTTTCAATTGAAAGAGGCTCTCTCCCTGAACATTTATGCCACGGAGGTATTTAAACATCTCAATCATATCACCTCTATCCCGCCTTTCCTCTAAGGTGTACATATTAAGATCCTTAAGTCTGTCCTCATATGCTTTATAATGAAGACCACTAATCATCTTAGTAGCAACCCTCTGCACCGACTCCATCCTGTTCACATCCTTTTGAAGGTGCGGTCTCCAGAATTGCACACCATACTCCAAATGAGGTCGCACCAAAGACTTATACAGAGGCATTATCACCTCCTTTTTTCTGCTAGCCATTCCTCTCCGTATGCACCCAAGCATCCTTCTAGCTTTTGCCGTCGCCTTTTCTACCTGTTTAGCTACTTTAAGATCATCGGACACAACTACGCCTAGGTCCCGCTCTTCTTTAGTGGAAAAAAGTACTTCACCTCCTATACTGTATTGCTCCCTTGGATTGCTGCAGCCCAATTGCATGACCTTACATTTTTTAACATTAAATCCCAGTTGCCAAATTCTAGACCATTCTTCAAGCTTAGCCAGATCCCTCCTCATGTTATCTACACCTTCCTTTATTGCAGATTTTGGTATCATCCGCAAAGAGGCAAACCTTACCCGACAGCCCTTCCGCTATATCACTAACAAAGATGTTAAAAAGAATCAGACCAAGGACAGATCCCTGGGGCACACCACTGGTAACATCCTTCTCCTCAGAGTGAGCTCCATTTACTTGTACTCTTTGTCGCCTCCCACCCAACCAATTTCTAACCCAAGCAGTAACTTTAGGGTCCATCCCTAGGGTGCTCAGTTTGTTTATAAGTCGCCTGTGAGGAACAGTGTCAAAGGCTTTACTGAAATCTAAATACACCACATCTAGAGCTCTCCCTCGGTCCAACTCCCTGGTCACCCAGTCAAAGAAATCAATCAGATTTGTCTGACAAGACCTGCCTCTGGTGAATCCATGCTGCCTCGGATCCTGTAATCCGCTGGACTCCAGAAACCTCACTATTTTCTCTTTCAACAGCGTTTCCATTAATTTACTCACCACTGAAGTTAAACTAACCGGCCTGTAGTTTTCAGCCACATCCTTACTTCCGCTTTTGTGTAAAGGCACCACATGAGCCTCTCTCCAGTCCTTTGGCACCACTCCCGACTCCAACGAGGCATTGAAAAGGTCAGTCAGTGGAGTTGCTAGAACGTCCCCAAGTTCCCTCAGTATTCTAGGGTGTATCCCATCCGGTCCCATTGCTTTGTCTACTTTAAGTTGAGCTAGTTTCTCACGAACACAGTCTTAATTATCAGTGCCTCCCTATCTCTTTAGAAAAGAAGGCAGAAGCATAGCAATGCAACTGAAGGCCAGGAATTTCCTTTTAAATGCTTAGAGGATAAGGAAAGAAGCTGAAGTTTAGAGGGCAAAATTCAGAGCCTTTGGACAGGAATTTTACATGTACAGATATGATCTCCTACTCTTAATCTAAGCAGTAAAGTAATGACATGTAAATGTTAAAAAAATGTGTGCTGTCAGAAAAAACAGCACCCACAGCTGTGGTGGTATATTATGCAGCCACTTGCTGCATCACAAATAAATATATCTTTTTCCTGCCACTACAGAGATTGGCTCACACATTGGCAGGAAGGGAGATATTAAAAAAAAAAAAAGAGGCCATACTCTCTGGACCGTCCGCCAATCCAGCCTGCAAAAGTTCCCAGGTGACCCAGCGGGCCTTGGACTCTGGAGCTATCTGGTTCAGGACACAGGGCCCCTCAGTCCAGAGCAACCCAGGTCAGCCAGCCTAGAGAGCCTATATTATGCACTAATGTCCCCGACCCCCCCCCCTCCCCTTCCCCCCAACACTCCTCCTAATGTTGGGAGCAGAAGCAGCATCCACATGTTCCTATCCCCAATGCTGTGGCTTTGCGAAATGGAGGCACCTGACCCATACCGTTGCATACCAAGTCTCCTGCCTATCAATGTTTGGAGGTGCATGGGGGGGGGGGGTGAGTCTAAGAGGGCATTCACTTGGGACAACAGGGATTGCTTTCTTAGGGTAAGTGGAGAGACATGAGATCTGCCCAGGACTGGGGCACTCCAGGGATTCCTTTAGTGGGGTTAGGGGACCTGGCGCCCATGGAAGCCACCAGGGATTCTTTGTGTGAGATCAAGGGAAGGGACACCGGGGCCGACTGGTGCCATCAGGGATTTTGGATAGTGTGAGGTGAAGTGATCACTCTCTGCTCTCACACTGCACCTCAATGCCAGCCCTGAGCTGCCATAAAGACTCACCATTACAAGTGCTTTTAGTGCAGTTCTTGCATTAGAAGCAATTTTTTATTCAAGAAATTTGCATGCCCTCTACACTACCCTTTAGCACAGTGGTTTTACACTGATTTTCCCATGCTATTTCTTCTTGCATTGGGTGTAATATTAGTGTGGGAAAATTAAGAGCAGTCAAGCTAAAGGGTAGCACAACTTACTGCAGCGACCCCCGAGGGGCTGCTATTGTTTGGTGAAGGAGGCAGGAGGGTGAGACTCAGAAGGGAGCCATTATTCCCTGCTCCAGTGGTATTTGACTTCCAGTCCTCCAGGGCTACAAATGGGTCAGACTTTCAGGTTATCCCAAATGAATATGCATGAAATAGATTTGCACATGTAGAGACTACTTGGATGCTGCACTAACAGCAGTGGCACCATCTAGTGTCCCTACTAATTATTAAAAGATGTAGCAAGAAAGATCCAAACTTTTCCACAACAGAAGTCATTTCTGACTTGGATGAGACTCCCCTGAAAGGGAAAACTCCACTGAGTATGAAAAATCTCACCAGTCAGTTTCCTATCTTTGGCCTTTAGCCATTGCACCATGCACTGTTAAGTGGGTGAATGCCCTCAAGGGGCAGGTGCCTCTGGCACCCAGCAAGAGTCATCATTGATGCACCAGTCACCAAGACCAACATGAAGAAGGAGAGAGGTTTGGAGTCACTGCCAAGGGGCAAGGGGAGACCTTAGTCTGAAGACAGAGGTTCCAGAAAAGTGACAGACCCTTCAAGAGTTCATCTATCAGGAAACAAAGTGATGCAGCCCAGGAAAAACTACAATTTACAGCAGCAACCCAATGAAAATAAATCAAAGAGGTACCTAAGGAAGGGGTGTAATTCCACACAGGGCTAGGGAACTGTGGGAAGAGAACACAGATGCCCAAGTACTGTGTGTGTGTGTGGGGGGGGGGGGGGAGTGGAATAAAGAAAACATGAAGTAAAGTAGAGGAAGCAAGTGATTGGTCATTAAATAGGCATGAGAATCCTGAGGATGAAGTATAAGGTGCAGAGGAGGGAATGCTGTTAACAAGAAGAATTTAAGCTGTTGTATTATAGTTTAGTTATTTATTTATTTAGCTGTATTTATATACCGCTTTTCACCGGGTTCTGTTTTCTTATTATTTCCAGTTGTTAAAGCTTAAGTAAACTCTTGGTTCAGAACAGAATTTCTGGACTGAACTTTTCTTTGAGAAGGGTGAATGTGAGAGTGTCAAGTGCCAAATCCCTCATAAATTTGCCACCTGTATTGCCAGTCCGCTCTCAAAAGAGAACCTTGAAACCATTAAATCCATGAAAGATTCTGAGTGAAAGCTCCTAGGATTGGTGTGCTTCCTTTTCTGTCAAGCAGTTTACGAAGCAACTGTGTGGACCACATAGAAAGGAGGATACGCATACAATGGAGGTAGTATGCATGCAAGTCCGTCCCATGCATATTCATTAGGGGTAATCTGAAAGCCTGACCTGTTTGTAGCCCTTGAAGACAGTCGATGAATACTAATGTTCTACTCTCTGTAACAACAGGAAAAAAAAATCAAAGAATTTGCCTTTTTACAGAGTCATTGACGTTCAAAAGCATCAATGCAGACCATTTCAGAAACACTTTAAAAAGGGGACGTCTGGTGGATCATTTTATGCTCTTGTAATAATAAAAAGTTATTGGAATTTTTCAGCGCCTTCATAAAATACAAGAAATCACAGAGAGAAACAGACAAGCATCTATGTTTGGAAAAATTTAGAGAAGCTACCAAAATAGTCAGGAAAGCAAAGATACAAAAAGAAGAAGAAATAGCCAGTGCAATAAAATGAGGGGATAACATGTTGCTCAGAAATGTTAATGAGAGAAGGAAGTGGCAAAAGTGGTATTGTCAGACTCAAGGGTGAAGGGGAGGAATATGTAGAAGCAGAAGAGGACAAAGCGGAATTGCTTAACAAATATTTCTATTCTGTGTTCACAGATGAAGGGCCAAGAACAGGACCTCAGAAAATACCCACAAATAGGGACAGAAGTGACAGGGATCTTGAATGATTTTCAGGAGACTGTGTTCATGAGGAACTAGTTAAACAAAGTCAACAAAGCAATGGGACTGGATGGAACACACCTGAGAATATTGCAGGAACCTGAGGCTGTTTTAGCAGTTCCACTGACTGACCTTTTCAATGCCTCTTTGGAGGACTGGCGAAAGGCACATGTGGTCCCTTTACACAAAAGCAGATGTAAGGATAAAGTTGAAAACTGCAGGGTGCTTAGTCTATCCTCTGTAGTGAGTAAATTATTGGAAACGCTGCTAAATGGGAGGATAGTGAGATTTCTGGAGTCCAATGGATTGCAGAATTAGAGGCAGATTAGGTTTACCAGAGGCAGGTCTTGTCAGATAAATCTGATTTATTTCTTTGACTGGGTGACTAGGGAGTTGGACCAAAGGACAGCCCTAGATGTGGTGTACTTATATTTCAGTAAAGCCTTTGACACCATTCTGCACAGACAACTTATGAACGTACAGAGCACCCTAGGGATGGACCCTAAAGTGACTGACTGGGTTAGAAATGGTTGATTGGGAAGCGACAAAGGGTATAGGGAAATGGAGCTCATTCTGAGGGGAAGTGGTGCACACCAGGGATTCGTCCTTGGTCCAATTCTTTTTAACTTCTCCATTAGTGATATTGCAGAAGGACTGTCAGGTAAGTTTTGCTTCTTTGCGGATGATACCAAAATCTGCAATAGAGTAGACAGCCAGGAAACAGAAGATAACAAAAAAGGGATCTAGCTAAGCTTGAAGAATGGTCAAGAATTTGGCAGCTGAGATTTAATGCTAAAAATGAAGGGTCATGCATTTGGGCTGCAGCAATCCAAGAGAGCAATATAGCATAGGGGGTAAAGTACTTCTGTTCACAAAAGAAGAGCGGGACCTCGGCGTGAATGTTTCTGATGATCTTAAGATGTCCAGACAGGATTATGCCAGAACTGCGTATACATCACTCGCATCTCCGTTGTGCCATGCAACGTTGGCTCTCACCCCTCTCCTCTGAATCTGCACATCTATTACCAATGCCACTGAGAATACCACTCACTGTTACACTCCATGAAGTGGGACTACTTTTCCAACCTGATTCTCCAGTCCTCTAATTCCTCCAGACAGCTATACGCTGTCCTTCGGTCCCTGACTGCTTCCTCCACTGCCTCTTCTGTTGCCCCTACCCTATGTCCTTCACCCACCAGTCTGGCTAGCTTCTTTTCTAACAAGGTCCTCTCTTCACTCTGGTTTTCCATCCTGTCCTGCACCTCTCTCTCCCCTGCCTTCCCTTTCCTTCTCTTTGTCCCCCCTTTCCCCTCTACCTCCCTTTGCTCACACCTGGAAGTGTTTCCAGCCAGTCACTGCTACCAAGCTAGCGCTAGTCATCTCAGATGCTCGGAAGACCAATTGTCCACTGGATCCCATTCCCCTCCAAATGGCTCCCTGAACCCTCCCTTGCCCTTCTGCCACCATTACTCTCTATGCTTATAGTCTTTCCACTTGTCATTTTCCTTCTTACTGAAAGCACGCCCTGTCCACCCACTTCTCAAAAAGCCATCCTTGGACCCTGCTGTCCTAGCTAACTGGCACCCTGTTTCAAATCTTCCTTTTCTTTCTAAGCTCCTTGAGTGCTTTGTGTTTTCTCACCTTTCCTCTCATCTTGATTCTACCAACACTCTTCACCCCCGTCAGTCTGGCTTTCGTTCAGGCCACAGCAATGAATATATCCTCCTTTCACTGCTGAATGAGCTGCATGTTACTCACGACCAAGGTGATGTCACTCTTCGTTTCTTTGGATCTCTCTGCTGCTTTTGACCTGATCGATCACCGCACCCTTCAACATCTTTCTGACCTCAGCATCTCGGGCACCCCCTGGAGATGGCTTCACTCTTTTCTCACTGGTCACACTCTCTCTGTCCTGTCCTCGGCCTCCATGTCTTCTCCTTTGCCCCTGTCCTGTGGTGTTCCTCAGGGCTGTGTTTTGTCTCCCCTTCTCTTCAATGTTTTCCTGGAACCACTTGCACTCCTAGTTCAACAGTCCAGTATTTCCGCGTACTATTACGCGGACGACATTATCCTTGTGTATCGTACCAGTTCGTCCTTCCATGACATTGCCCCACACAGTGCCTGCCTGACACTCATTCACAACTGGATGTCCTCTAATTTCCTGCACTTGAACTCCTCTCAAGTCCTCTGCCACCTGGATCACTTTTGGGGCACACCCCCCCCCCTCCTCCTCTGACTCCTTCTTGTGCCTCCACCCCTACTCCCGTGGTGTCCTCCTTCAAATACCTCGGAGTTACACTTGACTCTGACCTCTCATTCTCTGACCACATCTCCTCAGTTTCCCGTCAGGCGTTTTACCATCTTCGGCAGGTTCATACACTCTGCCCCTTTCTGTCCTCCACCTCACTGACTACCCTCCTTCTCTCTTGTTATTTTCAGACTGGACTATTGCAATATCTCCTTTGCCGGGCTCCCGCAATACCAACTTCACAAGCTTCAGCTCCTTCAGAATACCACCGCACATCTCCTCACCGTTTCATCCCTTTATGACCATTTGTCTCCTCTCCTGGCTGGCTTCCATTGGTTACCTGTACACTTTCGGATCCAGTTCAAAATACTCATGTTTGTTCATTGTGTAATTCATTCAGCCTCAGTATCTTGCCAATCTCCTCCACCCCCACCGCCTCCTCCGCTCTAGTCACGATTTCCGCCTGCTCCTTCCCTCCCCCACCCAAGCCTATCTAGAACGAACTCATTCCTCTGCTTTCTTCTTAGCTTGGTCCCTCCCTGTGGAATGCCCTGCCTCTTTCTGACCTTCCTATGCTAGGTTCAAAACTGCTTTAAAGACTCACCTTTTCCACCTGGCCTTTGACCCTCCTGCTATTGCCCTCCGACTCTTCCCTCATTCTTCCTTTCTCTTCCTATCCTGCTGTCTTCCTCTTTCCTATCAGTTATTGGCATTCCTTTCTGTTTCTGAGTAGCCTTGTTTTTTTGTTTTTTATTGTACACCACTCGTTGCCTCGGCTAAGCGGTATATCAAATTTCCAAATAAAGATAAAGAATAGCAAAAGCTAGAAGGATGCTTGGGTCCATAGGGAGAGGAATGGCCAGCAGAAAAAAGGAGGCGATAGTGCCTCTGTATAAGCCTCTGTTGCGACCACATTTGGAGTACTGTGTGCAGTTCTGGAGACCACATCTTAAAAAGTGCAGAGGGTGGCTATTAAGATGGTTATAGGTCTTCATTATAAAGAATATGGGGACAAACTTAAAGACCTTAATATGTATATGTTAGAGGAAAGGCAGGATAGAAAAGATATGATAGACATTTAAATACCTCCTTGGCATAAATGCACAGGAGGAGACCCTCTTTTGATTGAAAGCAAGCTCTGCTACGAGGGGACATAGGATGAGGGTGAAAGGGGATAGACTCAGGAGTAATATGTGGAAATATTTCTTTATGGAAAGAATGGTAGATGCATGGAATAGTCTCCCGGTGGATGTAGTAGAGATGAGGACTGTATCTGAATTTAAAAAAGCATAGGACAAACACAGAGGATCTCTAAAGGAAAAAAAAGGGGACTGTTGTAGTGGTTGATATGAAAGGGAAGACTAGATAGAAACATGATGTCAGAAAAAGAGGATATGGCCTATGTTTTTATGTCAACCTCCTAATGTAACCCTTGGTTAGAACAATAAATAAACAGATAATTTGTTGGGTTTTTTTTTTTTATTATCTTTGCGGCAGAGGCACTTCTCTGTGCTGCTAGGAATTTAGATGGAGCTGTGTTGGCAGTCTCCCATGATCTTCAGACTACGTTGTATTTTTTTTTTTTGAGTGGGGATTTGCTGTGGTGGGATTGGCCGGTGGGCAGGTGTTGATCCATGATGCTGTGCTATGCTCATGGCTTTAGGAGGGAGACTGGTAGCGCCACGCTTCAGCACAGGCTATGTTGTTTTTTAAAGGACAGGCAGCACGCCTCTAAGGGGGCAGGGCTGAATGGCTAGAGCAAAAGACAATGGCCTGCGAGAGTGCACCACAGAGGTGAGGCCCTGATATGTCTGCAGGAAATCACAGCAATGAGTCGAGGGGGGGTGAGGTGGGGTTCATCAGTCGACGATGCAGTGAGGGGATGTGCTAGGTCGGATCCTCTGGTCTTAATGCTGTGGGTTGCTGCCTTCATCAGGGCTTGTGGGCTGCAGACTGAGTTACTGGATGGGCAGCGCTGGTGTGGGTAAAGCTACAGGATGCACCAGCCATGTGGAGGAGATATAAAGAGATTGGGGGGTGGAAATCGGGGTCAATCACAAAGACGCTTCCGGTGAGCTCGGGAAGCTTTGTGGGGTGAGTATACTTAGGCTCCCAAGAGCTGAAACTAATAATAAACTATTAAAAGTTTAATTTTGTCTTGAACCCAGAAGAAAAATGTCTTCCCTATACATGCACAGAGCCTATCATGTGCTCCGAGGCATTTGTGCATGAGCTAGTACATGCTGTGGATGGTGAAAAGAGCAAAGGATTGTTCCTTTAGCAAGGTGAGGCAAGAAAGGGGACGTGTACTATTGGCAGTGTACCATCGTGAATCAGAAGCGGATTAAAATTTTAAAAGAACTGGTTAAAAGATAGAAAGCAGAGGGTAGGGCTAAATGGACAATTTTCCCAATGGAGAAAGGTGAATAGTGGTGTACCCCAGGGATCTATGCTGGGTCCGCTGCTTTTTAACATATTCATAAATGGCCTGGAAATGGGAATAATGAGTGAAGTGATCAAATTTGCAGATGACACAAAGCTATTCAAAGTTGTTAAAACACAAAAGGATTGTGAAAAATTGCAAGAGGACCTTGATAAATTGGAAGACTGGATATTCAAATGAAAGATGAAATTTAATATGGACATGTGCAAAGTTATGCACCTAGGAAAGAACAACCCAAACTACGGTTACACGATGCAAAGTTCCACATTAGGAACCACCATCCAAAAAAAAGATTTAAATGTCATCATGGATAACATGATGAAACCCTCCACCCAGTGTGCAGCGGCAGCCAAGAAGGCAAATAGAATGCTAGGATTCATAAGGAAAGCAATGGAGAATAAAACAAAGGATATTACAATGCCTCTGTATCGTTCCATGGTGCAACCGCACCTTGAATATTGTGTACAATTCAAGTTGCCGTATCTTAAAAAGGATAAAGCAGAATTAGAAAAGGTACAGAGAATAGCCACCAAAATGATAAAGGGGATGGAAGGATACCCCTATGAAGAGAGGCTAAAAAGATTAGGGCTCTTCAACCTGGAAAAGAGACGGCTGAGGGGAGATATGATAAGAGGTCTATAAATTAATGAATGGAGTGGAACGGGTAAACATAGATCGATAGTTTACACCATCAAAAAGTAGAAAGACTAGAGGACATGCAATGAAGCTATAATGTAACTCATTTAAGACTAATAAGAGAAAATATTTTTTCACTCAATGTGTAATCAAACTCTGGAATTCGTTACTGGAGGATGTAGTAAAAGCTGTTAGTGTACTGTAGTTGGGTTTAAAAAGGTTTGGACAAGTTCTTGGAGGAAAGGTCCATAAACTATCATTAAGAGGACACGGGAAATCCACTGCTTGCCCTGGGACAAGCATTGTGGAACCTGTATGCCTTTTTGGGAACCTGCCAGGTACTTGTGACCTGCATTGGCCACTGTTGGAAACAGGATACTAGCTTGAGGGACCTTGTCTGACCCAGTTTGGCATATCTTATGTTATGAGTTTTGGCTGATGCAATTATTTTATAAACTTAAGAAGCTGGCAATGTTTTAAAAGCTATAAAAACCTATTAATTATGTATTTTTATGGCTGTCAGAAGGGAGAAAACAGGTAAGGTGTTTTACCAATATTAAATTAGGAGCTCTGGGACTATTTCCTGTGGAAGGGCATTAGGAACTTACACAAACTGACCAGTATTCCTGTGTTTTTGACTGTTACAGTTGCAGTTGGGGTATATCTGTGGCAGAGATAAGAGGTGTGTGTAAATGACAGTCTACTGTGTGAGAGGAAAATATATATTTTGAGTGAAACATAGAAACATGATGGCAGATAAAGACCATATGGTCTATCCAGTCTGTCCTTCCATGTGAACCACTAAGCTCTACAGCCTTTTTTCCTTTAGAGATCCTCTGTGTTTGTCTCATGCTTTCTTGAATTCAGATACAGTTTTTGTCTCTATTACCTCCACTGGGAGACTATTCCATGCAACTACCACTCTCTCCATAAAGAAACATTTCCACAAATTACTCTCGAGTCTCCTTTCACCTTCATCTTATGCCCCCTCATTGCAGAGCTTTCTTTCAGTTGAAGGAGGCTTTCCTCCTGTGCATTTATGCCATGGAGGTATTTAAATATCTCTACCATATTTCCTGCCTTTCTTCCAAGGTATACATATTGGGGCTGTGGGAGGAGGAGCAGAGCAACAACTTTAAAGAGACACCGCCGGCAGGCAAGCCCGCTCCTGAGGGCCTCGCCAGAGGGCCCTTTGGCGCGGACCAAGTAGCGGACAAGGATCGGCGTCCTAAGCCCTCACCTAAGTTGATTCTGCTGCCCTGCCATAGCGGGAAAATCCACTGCCTGTAAGTTAACTTTGCAACATTGGATTGCCTTGACAATCCATTAATCATATAAATTAATGCCGTTACCCTGTCTGGACAATTCATTACTTGTAAAACTAACCCTTCTGACTTGCCCTGACTGGACAATCCATTACTTATAAGCTAATACTGCTACCCTGCCTGGACAATACACTGTTTGTAGATTATTTTCAAATAACCTGCTGACCCAGGTCACTAAAATACATTTTACAAAATGCACTTCATTAACCACTACCTCATGACCTACCTCACACTCCTCTACATGTTTGCACCTCGCACACATAGCATCAGACTCAACGAGCAAATCCCATTGCTCAACATACACACCACCCAACCCAGAGGCACACCAGCATCACACATATCCAAAGAACGCCAACAATCAAAGTATACAGCCCACAAACCATACAATGCCACACGTAACACACGCTCTCACCACACATATAACGTACACACAAACCCAATCATAACAACAGACATCAGGTGTGCTCTACTAAACGCTAGATCTATCAGAAATAAATCAAATACTATCCTCGACATAATCCACAACAAGAAGCTTGATATAATATGCATCACTGAGACTTGGCTAGATGACTCAGACCAGGTCATACTAAACCAAGTAACTCCAACAGGATACATGGCATTTAACTGCATCAGAGCACAAAAGAGAGGAGGGGGAGTACTAATACTTACCAGAAAGAAATACAGATTCAAAACAATCGCCACCACTAACACAACCGAATCTAACACACTCACTATAGCCAACAAGTACCTATCACCCTCACATACAGACCACCTGGAACCACAACGGAACACTTATCCACAGTAATCGAAATGATATGCACACATAACAGAAGACACAAACCCCTCGTTGCACTGGGAGACTACAATCTAATATCTGTACCCACCAGAGAAACCGCAACATTCTTAAAAGCCATGGAGTCATTAAAATACTGCCAGACAATTAACACCCCAACGCACCAACATGGTACAACCCCAGACATGGTCTTCATGCCAATGCAACTAGTGGAACAGAACCAAGACCACAAAACCAACAATCATGCCAGTCCCCTGGTCAGACCACCATGTAATTGAATTCACCATGACCCTGAATAACCCCACTCAACACAAAGAAGATGAAAGAATAACTAGGTGGTTCAAAACATTTGACAGAGACTCATTCATAAACGAAATCACCCCAGGATCATGACACCCTGGACCTAAACATAGAAGAATGGAACACAATAATATCCAACGCAGCATCTGCCTCAGCTATCAAAGATCAAGCACGCAAGAGACCCAACGCCCAATGGTACTCACATGAAATCAGAGTTGCAAAGCGCACACTCAGAAGACTGGAAAGAAAATGGAGACGGGATAAATCACACAACCTCCTAACCCAATACAGAGATAAACAATGGGAATATAACAATCTTATAAACGAGCGTAGACAGCAACACCATACCAACCTAATCATGAAATCTACTAATAGACCAAGAGAATTCTTCAGCATTGTCCAAAAGCTCACCAAAGATGACACGCAACAAAGTACCCACCATCTTGACCAACAAAAATATGCAGACTACCTGAAGTCAAAAAATTCCAACCAAACTTGCTCTACATCATCACAAACAATCACATGACAAAAAAGCAACATCAAACATGGGAGAACTTCAACATACCAACAAAGCAGCAAGTACGAGGGGGTACCCAAAAAAAACAGGAATTATTTTTTAAAAGCTATTTATTTCAAATTCTTTACAAAACAACCTTATCCCCTTCAAAATACTCTCCATTACAACTGATACATTTGTCCCACCGGTGCTTCCACTGTTCGAAACATTTTTTGTAGTCATCTTTAGCAACGGCTGACAGCTCCTCCCTCGTTTTTTTCTTGACTTCTTCAATGTTGTCAAATCGGTGTCCTTTCATGCCCCTTTTCATGCATGGAAATAAGAAAAAGTCGCACGGAGCCAGGTCAGGCGAGTAAGGTGCGTGGGGCAGCGGAACCATGCCATTTTTAGCCAAAAACTGTCTAACAGAGATGGCTGTGTGTGCAGGTGCGTTGTCGTGGTGAAAGAACCAGTCTCCTGTCTGCCACAAATCGGGTCTTTTTTGACTAACACTGTTGTGCAATCTTCTTAAAACTTCCAAATAAAAGGTTTGATTGACGGTCTGACCTGGGGGAACAAACTCTGAATGAACTACCCCCTTGGCATCAAAAAAGCAAATCAGCATTGTTTTGATGTTTGATTTGACTTGACAACATTTTTTTGGACGGGGTGACGATGACGTCTTCCATTGGCTTGACTGTTGCTTTGTTTCTGGGTCGTAAACATAGCACCATGACTCATCACCTGTAATGACCTTTGACAGAAAATCTGGATCAGTTTCAAGCTGTTGTTTCAAAACACGACATGTTTCAACTCGATGTTCCTTTTGATTGTCAGTCAGAACCCGAGGAACAAACTTGGCAGCAACCCTTTTCATTCCCAAATCTTCCGTTAAAATTCGCTGAACCGAGCTCCAAGATAACCCACTAATCTCTGACAGTTGATCAATTGTCTGTCGATGGTCTGTGAGCACAAGCTCTCTAATTTTTTCAATATTTTCGTCGATTCGGGCAGTTGATGGACACCCAGAACGAGGTTTGTCATCAATCGACATGTCGCCATTTTTAAACCGAGCAAACCACTGGTACACTTGACTTTTTCCCATAGCGTCATCTTGATAAGCTGTTTTCAACATTAAAACAGTTTCAGCAGCATTTTTACCGAGTAGAAAACAAAAATTTCACAGCTGCATGTTGTTCACTTAAACTTGTCATCATAAAAAAAGAAACAAGAACAAAACAGCGCTAGCAAAAACAATCACTGCAGATGAACAGAACAAGCCAGGTCGACAACACAGGCAGCACTGAACTGACAATGAGTTGCACTATACATGCCTAGCGGCAGAAGTGCGTACTACACAAGCTCCGCCCACGGCAATGTTATTCCTGGTTTTTTTGGGTACCCCCTCGTAGAAGACATATCTGGACTAAACAAAACAACTTCACCATCAGACCCATGCCCAATGAATTGGATCAAAGCTACAAAAAGCCAGCTCTCTCACCACATTCATAAAATTGTCAGAGATTCACTCCATCAAGGATACATGCCACAAACCCTAAAGCACGCAATGATACGACCAATACTTAAAAAGTAACAATCTGAGCCCATCCGAGCTGAAATCATATTGTCCCATCTCCAGCCTGCCATTCCTTGCTAAAATCGTGCAAAGGCAACTTCAGGACCATATAGATATCAACACCCCACTTGACATACATCAGCATAGATTTAAGCCCCAACACGGCATGGAAACACTACTCATCTCCCTCTTAGACAATCTCCTAAGAGGCATAGACAACATAAAAAATGGATACCTGCTAGTGTTCATGGACATCTTGGCGGTCTTCGACACTGTGTCACACGCTAAGCTACTGCAATGCTTACAACAGATAGGACTATGCAAGAATACCCTGAAGTGGTTTACATCATACTTAGAAGGGCAAATGCAACAAGTCAAATGCGACCAAAAGAAATCACTACAATTCCACGTCACGCAAGGAATACCTCAAGGCTTAGCCCTATCATCAATGCTCTTCAACATCTACATACAGCCCATATGCAACATCACCAAGCACCACAAATTACATTATCACATTTATGCTGATGACATCATGGTGTACGCTCCAATCAATCTTCTAGCACTAAACATCACAGCAATAACAAAATGTCTCGAAGATATGAATGACTGGCTCATAGCCAAAAACTTAACAGTCAACTACGATAAAACTGAGGCTATGTTCATCACCAGGAACCCCACCTTCATACCTCCACAAACTATCAGCTATGCCTGTAAAACTGTTGTGTAGCCTCTGCCTGCCTGTCTCTCGACGGGCTGTGTGCAGCATTGTCCCGCCTCCAAAGGAAGTTGTTTACCACTTCTTTTGGAGGCGGGACAATGCTGCATGGAGCCCGTTTAGAGACAGAAAGGCTCCGCAATGGCTTCAGACACAGCCGTGGTTCCCTAAGAGGCAGGGAGCCGTGGCTGCATTAGAAGGAGGCAGACATGGGGAGAGGGGAGGACAGGGCAGGGAACCTGCAATGGGGCTGACATAGACAGATGGGGGGGATGACATGGAGGGAGGGAGGGGGCAGATATGGATTGATGGACAGAGGGGGGGCTGACATGGACAAAGGGGAGAGATGGGGACATACTGGACAGACAGGGGATAAATGCTGGACAGAGGGGAGAGACAGTGCGGGTTAGGATTATTATTTATTTATTTATTTATTTTATTTAACAAGTTTTATATACTGCTTTATCATTTCAATCAAAGCGGTTTACATTGAAACTTAAACTTGGCAATGTACATTAAACAGGGACATTGATAACTTGGATTTTTCTGAGGCAATGGAGGGTTAAGTGACTTGCCCAAGGCCACAAGGAGTCCTAGAAGGAATTGAACCCTGGTCTCTGGGTTCCCCAGCCATTGTTCTTAACCATTAGGCTACTCCTCCACTCCACTATAATGGGCTGATGGGGGAGCTAGCACTGGTAATGGGCAGATAGGGGGGGGGGGGCTAGGACTGGTAATGGGTTGATTAGGGAAGGCTAGGACTGGGAATGGACTGATCAAGGGGGGGTTGGGACTGGTAATGGACTGATGGGGGGGGGCTAGCATTGGAAATGAGTTGATTGGTGAGGATCTGAGAGGGGCTGCCATGGTATTTGTACTAGAAGGGACTGGTCAGTGGGGAAGAAGGGGGACTGGAAGGTAATGGACACCAGTGGCAGTTATGGGAATGCAAGTTGACATTGGAAGGTACTGGGAGTGAGGACTGGAAAGGGGCTGATACTGGGGAGGGTTACTGGGACTGGAAATAGACTGATGGAAAGAAGTGAAGAAAACGAAAGAAGAGATAAGAAATGGCAGATGACCATAGACCACAGAAAGAGAGCTAATCGAAGGCAGGATAGCATAGCCGTGGTTCCCTAAGAGGCAGGGAGCCGCGTCTGCATTAGAAGGGAGGCGGTGAGTTTGCCGCTGCCGAGAAGCGGACTCAGCAGCGGCAGCAACTTGCACGCTTTTTTTTATTTTTATTTTTTAACTTGGCAGAGTGAGACGACCCCCGCTAAATCCTGTGGCGACCCCCATGGGGGTCGCGACCCACAGGTTGAGAACCGCTGCTGTAAACAGAAGTGTGCAAACACTTCCAGCCCTGCCCCTGCCCCCACAGGTCACCTTCCAGCCCTGCCCACAGCTCCACTTCTTTTTTTGTCTACATATTAAGCCCCGGAGAAAACAATACTTTATGGGAGGCTGAAAAGACTTGATGGATGATTTTTGGCAGAACGGTAGTGAGTCCTGAAAAAGGAATTGAAAAATTAAAACCAAATTATTTTTGAGAAGGAAAACAGCTTCTTTAAATGAAATATTTAAGTTCTGAACCAAAATATTTGAAGAGAACACAGACTGACGCATGAATTGAAATTTATTTTCAAAGTTTATATTTAGAGTGTCTCTTACTAATGTGCACTAGCTGCCAGCCTGTATTCTGGCACGCCCTGAAAGCCCGCTGGGATACACATTGCCAGCTAGCAGGGGCCCATGACAGTTCACACGGATCAAGAGTGGGCGGGTTGTGGCAGAGAGTGGGTGTGATGAGCTCAGTGCACGTAGCGTTAGGTACACACCATACACTAACTGCATTAGTGCAGATTCACCTGATGACACCTTAATAGGCGGAGTTAGCAGCACCCATGCTAATGCAGCCCGTGCTAGGGGAAGTGTTCAGCGTCAACTGCCGGGGATGAATGTCAAGCAGGTTTAAGCCCTAAACCCTCCCACACCTATACCATCATTGCCAGTGCTGGCTGGCAATGTTTAATAGTGAACGAACGAGATGGTTTACAGCGAGCATTGAAAAAAACTGGCAACACAGCATATGTCAATTCTGTAAGAAAGACCTGGAAACGGCGACTCACCTCATAGCTGACTGTGAAGTTCTGATGGCAGAAAAGGTCTATACAGAAAGACATAATAAAGTAGTGCGCCTCATTCATTGGAAACTCTGCAAGCACTACATCATCACTGTGTCTGAAAAGCACTGGCATCATGACCCTAAGAGAATTGCAGAGAATGAGTAGGTTATGATCACCTGGGATATCCCCATTCCAACCAATAAAAAACTGGATGCGAGGAAGCCAGATATAGTGGTTAAGGAGAAAATGCCAGAACGGCATTGATAATAGAGGTGATGGTTCCAAGAGACTATTCTGTGAATCACGTGGAGAGGCAGAAGATCCTGAAATATCAGGAAATGCAGTCAGAGACCAAGAAAATGTGGCAGAAAGAAACAGAAATATTTCCCATTGTACTGGGAGTGACAGGCTTGATAAAGAAGAATTTCCAAGCACGTCTTGACAAACTTCCCATACCTGTTACATCTTATGAACTCCAGAGGGACGCTCTCTTTGGCACGATGCAAGTACTACACCGAGCATTAGCAGTAAATTTGAGAGACTGAGATCATCCTCCACATACCCTGGCTTAGGAGCGAGGTTCATGAATGTCACAGTAGGCGCAAAACTAACCCATTTGCAGAAATTGTCCCAAGAGAGGTTCATATGGCCACATGGCGGGTACTGCCAACACTGCCTGCAACCATATGGCGCCCTCGGCTCGTTTCAATGCTACACTTGCCCTTGTATTTCACGCCATTGCTCGGAGCGGTGCAGCAGGAAGTGCCTATTCCCAGGTCAGTGCTCTCCATGCTTCGCTGGCCATGTCCTATGTGCCCTGTTAGCGGGGTAGGGGGCACACGTATTGCCGAGATCTCTGCAGGGGTTTGGTAATCTACTGCTAACTATAACATTGCATTGGTAGGAAGCAATAGCAAGGTGCTCATATCGAATGCCTTCGTAGGGCACAGGCAAGCGCGCTACGCTAGAGATGTGTCTAGCACAGCCATACTTTACTACAGTGACTGCACCCCCTACTTCTACTGCTGCCGCCATGCCCCCTCCCTGGCAAAGTCATGTGCTCATGGCACCTCAGTAAACATGCCACTTGGTTTCTTTTCCTCCTTATTCTGAGGAGAAAATGTTTCGGTCAAAGTTGGTGTTTCTGTAGTCCCACCTTCTTTAGTGTTGCAGGATGAGATAAATTACTTCGTCCACGACTACAGAAAACAGTAATAAGTCTGGAATACTCCCAGGAGGCCTGGGCATAGATCTCGGAATATGTTGCCATTCAGGAATCTCAGATGTCTATTATTCTTTTCAGTACATTTAAACTGGCATCACATTTTCTCTTCTACCCCCCCCCCCCCCCAGCAAAAAGCATGGGCATTTAAAATTTGTAGGCTGTAGAAAATTTAAATTTAAAGTGAGACTCTTGCAGGAATAGTGCTCCATCAGGGGTCCGTAGTACAGCGGCCACTAGGTTAGATTGCACCAAACATTGATTAAGTGTGTCCGAGGCTCAGCTGGCTGCAACAGTAGCCCAGTGCTTCACTTTTACATTTTCTGAATTGCTGACACAATGTAATTTATGCTATATTTAGTCATGTTCAAGCTCTGGCCTCTCAAACCTTTTCTTTTCCAGGCAGCTTTACACTCCTCCCCTCTTAATTTAGTTCTCCCTTTCACAGGACGATCATAAATAGTCTTCTTTGTGAAGCTCCTTCCTTTATACTTCACTGATGAAGAGACACTAGGCTTGGGGGGGGGGGGGGGTGTGGATTCCATTCCACAGCAGCAGGGGGGGGATGCACTCCAGGGTCCTCGGTATTTTCTTTCCTCGACTTAAACTGATCGCTTTATGGTCTTACATGATCTTCCAACAACTTAATTACTACAGAACAAACTAAATTAAGGGACCCTTTTAATAAGCACTGCAAACCGATTAGTGAGCATTTTATTTGTGCAATAACTGACAGCAGTGAATGCTGTTGTATATTTTGATGGCTGGTAGGTGACATTGATGCGCATTACTCAGCTCTCATGTGCTAGGGTGAAGAGTGACCATGGAAAGCGCATTCCCACATTCGCTGTGACAGCGTGGCAACTACTGTAGAGCAAGTGCACGTCATGATACCTGTATCGGTCTCATGTACACTTGGGTTAGGGGAATTGGATTTAGCGCGCACCTTTCTCAGAAGAAGTTCAAGGCAAGTTATTCAGGTACTGTAGGTATTTTCCTGTCCCCAGAGGGCTTACAAGTCCCGGAGGCAATGGAGGGTTGAGTCTGCAATCGTGCCCTAACTGCTGGGTACACGCCGAGTACATGACAGGTGCACTTACCAAACACATTGGTATTGCTGCAAAGTGCACACCTTTTGTAAAAGGGCCCCTAATTACATTTCCTTGAAGATGAATCTGCATCCTCCATATTGTTACGTTACAAGGCAGACTTTCAGGATCCCCCTTGCTTTTCACAGATAGGAGTTCTTAGGCATTTCTTTTCACCACACCTTCTGCATACCTACAATCCAAAAGGTCTGTGCTGCTGCCTATGGAACTAAAGCAGCTCTTTTTAGCACAATGCAAGTCTGAGATCAGACCCCAACTTAGGAGATTCCTTATTTTCATGAAACCTGCAAAACAAGTGGAGTGGCCTAGTGGCTAGAGCAACTGCCTAGTACCCAGAAGACCAAGGGTTCAAGTCCCACTGGTATTCCTTGTGAACTTGGGCAAGTCACTTTACCCTCCATTGCCTCAGAAGAAAAGGCTGGCAATCTACTTCCTGTGATACATTGCCAAGAAAATCCAGAGGCAGCTGGGTCGCCAAGTCAGCACTGATTTGATGTCACAAAAAAAAAAAGAAAAAAAAAAAAAAAAAGACAGAACCATTTGGAGACATCGCCCCAGAAGAAACCAAGCCCAACTTAGCTTTTTCTTAGTAGGCAAGTACTGGCCAGCTTTACTCATCTCTGGCTGTACCAGAACGGCACATTAGCAATAACTAATCCTAAATCCAGCCCTGGTTTCAGAGGACCCATAAGCAGGAGAGGTTAGAATATCATGAGGTGCTCCTTTCAAACATTATATTCTGAAATCAAGAGGAGCAGGCCTCTCTCCAGCTTGGATATCTGTCACCTTAAAATATTTGGTTCCCTAGGCCATTGCCAAAGCCTAAATCCAGATCAGACTGGGAACCATGTTAATTCTTTTGCCTCAACTATAGCAGGTAGTTGCAGTCTCCCAGATCCCTTTATAGAGGGGGGGTGGGGGGGGGGCGGGAAATCTGAAAACAAAAATCGTGAATGTTTTCTTCCCAGTGGCAGAAACCTCTTCACTCCAGCTCCACATCCACAAACTTACAGAAAAATGAGAGGAGACATTTAAATCTCACTAGTTCTTCCCTGCTCTCAAAAATCTGGGACAGCAATCCCTTGAGTATGTTACTCCTGAGACCCACACCGATTACGCTAAGTTTGTCTCTCCTGCAGCTCACTATGGGGGGGGGGGGGGGGGGGGGGACAATTTGTTGATTCATTCTTTCCACTCCTGCCCTATCACTCGGCCCTGGCTTAGGAGCGAGGTTCATTACTGTCATAGTATGTGCAAAACTTACCCAGAACATTCTAGCACTCTCGCCACTGTTCCTAGCACATTCCATTCTGGCACCTACCCTGGGGTTGCACTTACAAGTGGAGCATACCATCCATTACCCTCACAAAACATGCACTTTGTTAAAGGCACATTTTTAGTAAGTAATTCCACGAGTCCTTGCATGCGATGGTGTAAAGCCAGGGCTGGAGCAACGAGTCTCTTTAAGAGGGAAACGAGCTGGCAAATGTATTAAACCTGTGCGAAGCAGTCCACGGACAGCTACAGAAATAGAATTTGTCAAACCAGGTTCTTTTTATTGAAAGAGTAATGCAAATTTCTTCATATTGCTTTGATGAAATGACAAACAACGGCAGACCATATGCTTTTTCTATCATCCCCACCCCCCCTTCAACAAAAGGAAATGCATAAGGTAAAAATAAAGCATCTTTCATGTGTACCTTTAAGCAAAAATAATCACAATATATGCACAAAGAAAGCTAAAATAAAGCTGGCTGAAACAAATTTCAATCAATACATTAGATAATAATTACAGATGGTCAATAAATACCCAATTTTAACTTTGTTTTATAGGCAATGTTTTACATGAATAATGAAATATATTTACAGTTTTGTGCCCTTAAGAAAAAAAAATACAATCTTTAAATTCAGATGTCCCTCCCACCCCTCCAACATTTGGCACAAAGACAAATGAATGAATAAATTAGCTGCAGACAATTATAACTGCGGGAGTCTGTTCTTTCATTCCCCTTAAATTAAATAGACAGTTCTGAAGAGAAACTTAGGAATGTTGTAGAGAAAATGAGCTCTTCACTAGTGCCGATACACACAGAAACAGTACCGGGCGTTCCCAAGAGTCCCAATGAAGGACAAGTTACTACTGAAGTTGATTATCTGAGGTAAAAAAATAATAATCATCATCCCCATTTATCAGTAGCATGCAGGTCGCAGCCAGTGTAAGTTTTTTTTTGTTTTGTTTTGTTTTTTTTTATTCTTTGCATGTGGTACACTGCAAGAGAAAAAAATTATATCTTTTTTGCAGTGCTAGCGATGCCCATGACAAAACCATAAATTTGAATTTTGTTCTCTGGTGGTATCTTTAAAAGTAGTTTTTGATTTAATGTAAACTGTTGTAAAAGAAAGGACTGTCAAAACAGTGGAAATATATTTTTAAAACTGTAAAAGCCCTACAGTATATGCACTGAAGAGGGAAAAAACACAAAACAAAACCAGTAATATGCCATTGAATGAGCTGGTAGTTGCAGAATCACAATTTCAATCAATTTATAGATCTGGAATGGCATTTTCTTGACAGCCTGGCGTACCAATAAGCTGTCAACAAGAACAGCCAGTGTTCACTAGGACACTGGACAAGGATTCAAGATATTGTTAGTTGGTAGACAGGTGTGCTTGTCCCATGGACATTTGTCCAAAGAGATTAGCAGCTAAATTACTGTCAGTCCGGATGAGCAGATTGCTAAGGGCCACGTGTAAACACAGATGTGCTATGTACAAGACACACGCCATTGAAGGTGTTACTCATATGACCATGAAGCATGTAAATAAGAAAACACACAAAATGTCAAAGTGCTGCTTTAGAGAAGTTGGGAAATGAATAAACACGCAGAAATGCTTTATTTTATAGATGTGGAGCAGATGGGACAATTTAATTTCTTTGCCCCAGTGACAAACTATGATGTCCTTTGAAAAAGCGCACATGATCGCCCACCACAGAGCTGCGCTCTACTTATGCAAAATGAAAATGGAAGGGAAGAATTTCAAAGCACTTTTATCCTCAGTGACATGATGCCCCCTTTCCCACTCGCGGCAGATTCGTGATGCAAGCTTTTGTGGCAGCCACGTAAAACGTGCATCTAATGCCTCAACATTGTTTTCCCGTTTAGTTCACATTTACAAATGCATGGCCTGAAATTGTGGCCTACGGGACCAGCTGACATAGGAAAGACAGGCATACCCGGAAAAAGATGGGTCAGTGAGCCCCACCCCGGCCTCTTCTGAGCTACCAACTGCATACTATGAACAAGGGGAGGCAACAGAGTAAACTTTTATTCCAGTATGTAGGACATTACAGATGTGGCAAACTAGAATCATGTGGATACACACTGGGATGGAGACCTCTCTGCCCCATGGTTCCCAAATTGAAGGCTTTAACATCGCAAAACACATATTTACAGATCTATTTATACTTAGTTTAGATCCTGTGTGTCTGGCTATACACCCCAGGCCAACGTATATCTGTAGCACTGGTATAGGCACTTATGTGTACCACTAAAATACAGAATCACATCGAATCATGAGTAATTTGCCAAAAAGGTGCATAATACCTCATTTAATTTCTGTTGCTCAGATTGCTATACTGGCTGATAGCACTGGAGGATAAATACATGTCATTCCATTATAAAAACAGCAGGTTTATAAATAAACAGGTGGGAAAATCAGACAAGAGAGCCAATTAAAGTGTTATTAGATCCACTAGCTATCCAACCTCAGCTGCACACTTTCCCTCCCCCCCATAATAAATCTTTTGGTATAAAAGGGAGGGATACTGTTCTTCAGGTCTGAAAAAAAATGTTCAGTAACTCCAACTGCTTGTTGCCTAAGTCTTATGGCTGACCATTACCTACTAAACCCTTCCTATTCCACCAACATCAGTCTACAAAATGGCTTTGTTTTCTTTGTCATTTTAAAAACAAAAGGGTGTTTAATACACCCAAATGGGTTATCCCCCCTCCCCCCATTTTAAAATGCTAGTGGATTTATATTTTTAAAAAATGGTTTGCAAAATTGTATGGTTTCAATTGGGGAAAAAGTATAAAAGCATGAAATAGTTTGATGCCTTCATTTTTAAGTATTTTATCTAAATCAATGTACTTATAAAAACAGTATAAATAATCTGATATATATATATATATACAGTATATATATATATATTTACTTTGAATTAATAAAGTATCCATTTGGCATAACATCCTGTAAAAAAAAAAAAAAAAAGCAAAAATATATTAAATCACACAAAGAAACATCTGTGAGTTCCCGCCATGGCTTCTCAAATCAGTCTGTGGCTCAGTTTATGTGCTCAAGTCTACATTTAAAAAGGATGCACTCAGCTACTGCAGAGATAATGTGGAGAAGAAATTGAAATGATGTTCCTCTTTTGGCCATACGCACCGACAGAAAGTATCCCGATATTAAAATAAGTTTTCAGTTTCATGAGGAAAAGGAGGATCTATGCAAGATGGGCCTTGGCAGCCATGTTAGTGCCACAGGATGAGAAAGGGCAGTAACATTACACCGACTAATGAACCAAGCAAAAAAAAAAAAAAAAAAAAAGAGGGAATGGGAAGCCATGGAGGGAAGTCATTTGTGTGAAATCAAGAGAGACATTTGTACACTTAAATCTTTTGCACTTAACAGTAAGGAACACTTGTTTTATATATATGGAACACAAACACTGTGTTGCTATATGGTGTTCCATTTATCTAATCTTTAACGAGAAAGTCCCATGGATTGGGAAGGCCGTAGCACTACACCTTCCACTGTTCCTCTGCGTATTCAGGCACCACATCAGATCCCTTAAGATCTCATGGCCAAATCCTTAAGAAATTAAATAAATTATAAAATAATTTATGATTCTTTTTAAATACAGCTAGTTCACACTCATATGAAATAGTTTAGGGTTCACGTCCATAGCAAAAGCAATGGTCATCGCTTATCAGTTCACACATTTAAGAATTTCAACTACCAAGATGCATATTGCATTTAAAAAGAAAATAAAATTAAATTAAAAAGCTACCATGAGGCCTGCGTTTGTGCTCAGTCAAAGACCGTTTCCTCTCTGAAAACAGTGTTTGTTGTTTTTCAGAATGGTGCACCCAGGACTTTTATTGCACTTCCAGGTCCATGAAATGAAACCACAGTGCTTTTATCTTTTAAATGTACTGAACGTAAAAAATAAATAAACACAGATATATTATGTAAAACAAAAAACTGATTGTACACATAATACATCTGAGGTATTCTCGATTTAAATAAGATTTGCACCAATTCAAGCTTCTGATACCAACTTGGTTCTGGATTTTGTAATAAATAGGTGAAAGGTCATTCAGAATAGTGTATGGATCGGTCTGTAAACCTCTGAGGCTTATCCAAGAGTAAAGTGCCCCCCAGCCCTTAGGCAGATCATTCCGTTTTCCAGCCCTCCCAACATTATCCACTACCACTATAATAAATACATTAACAAAAAAAAAAAAAAAAACCCGACAAGACATTTAAAAGTTCACAATTTCTAACCAGTTTCTAGGGATTTCTGAGTATGAATGTGTTGGTGGGGTTGTATTTCCCCACGTCCATTTGATGAAGACAAACACACACACAAACACACACACACACACTGTGTGTTAGTCTATCTTTATGTAAGTGTTAAAAGTTGCAGCATCAGTGCCTTCTACTTATGGCAGATCTGATGATGAACAGGGGGCAGAGAAAAGGGTAAAGCAGCCCCACGCGCCTCCTCTTCTCACCCCTACTACGCTTCCTTTCATCATCATGACCTTGACCAACTGCTTGGAGGAGATGAGGAGGGAGGTCACACACCCAGCGATCAACATGGAGAGGAGAATGGTATTGGTAGCAGCAGTAGTTTGCACAGTGGTAACTAGACCATCTCATGCCAAAATGCACATCACGGCAGCTTTCAGCCAAATTAGCAAAAGCACCAGCTGAAATGATGCACGAGGTCTCAGTTTTGAGAATAGTAACCTCCCTCCCTCTCTCCTCTCCACTCCTCACCTCCTGGTCAACATAAGTAGAATGGAAGCCCTGTCGCTTTAAGAAATCCTCCTAAGTATCTTGCTACCAGACACTGGAACCTCCAACTGAAGTGGCAGTTACTTGTATTTCATATACTATAAAAATATGATAAGGTGGTGTCCATGTAAACCTCACATATATTTAAAAAAAAAAGAAACAAAAAAACCTTTTTAGTATTCTCTTCCTTGCTGAAGAAGCACAAAGTGTTTTTTTCTTTGCATATCCCCTTCCTCATGCCACCCAAACTTGCCCACCCCCTCCTTTTTCTAAACCTTCACAGTTTCTATAAGAGATGACTTGATGGCATCTTCAAGGAGCTGATTGTCTGTAAAAGGGGCTGGGGTCTCTGGAAGAGATTCTGACAGGCCAATCAAGGACTCCAGAAAACAGGAGCCTGGGTCTCCCGATGGAGAGAGGCTGGAAATATTGGGCAATTGAAAATGCAATGCTAAGTTGTCCAAGTTCTCATATTCCTTCAGGGAGTTGTACAGGGGTCCCAGGTTATAGTCTGAAAACGACTGAAAGAAGTCCAGAGAGTCTGCAGAAAGGCTGAGATCTGTATAGCTCTTTGAGTATGGATCCACTGAAGAGGACACATAGCTAGAGAGCCCGTCGAGAAGGCAGCTGGCATCCTGGTTCGCATTTTCATCCAGGCACTCTGAAATGTTTGACAAATGACTGGAGTAAGTGTTCAAGCCCAGTCTTCCGACACTGGAAATACACTGATCGCCTAGGTTGTCACAGAAAAAGTCCTCAGGGTGGAAGAAGCTGAGGTTATCCTGGCAGTCGCTGCTGGTTTCCTCATTCTCAGAGTCATTGAAGTGAAGTATTCTAGCTAGGCCATCATCATCGATGTCAGACTGCGACTTGTCCGACAGGACAGCCTCGTACTGTTCCTCAGAGTCCTCACTCTGGCCCGAAGATGCAGATGAGTCCGTCGTATCGCTGCTACAGCTGCTCTCTGCACTACCCTCCAGGTCCATGTTGAACTGGAAGGCCGGCGTGAGTGGAGCTGCACCATCTTGGAATGTGCTCTTCCCTACGGAACATGCAAACGGCTGGACCTGCTCGCAGAAGGGCACCTCTGGTTCTGCGGCTCTCTCCTCCCTCTCACTGCTTTGCTGCTTCTCCTCCAACTTCAGCTTCATAATGGTATGAATGTGGTGAGTCTGCACCCGGGCTTGGTTGAATTCTATCCTTCCCTCTCTATTTCCACAACCGTCCTTTGTGCAGCCACATGGAAAAGATGTGTGATCCATCTGAAAAGGGAAGGAAAAGCTACATTAAAATGGTTTAATTTAAAACGTACTGATGGACAGCATATGATCTATGACTAAACACTAAATGCACTCCAGAAGTTACAATACCAGAGAATGAGACTTGCTTGGCTGCAATGCGGTTGTACCTGCAAATATTAATTCCACAACAGCAGAAGGCAAAGAGTTGGTCAACTATGGCTGGACACACCAAGATGGGTCATGAGTTAATGGAAATGAAGCAAGGAATCCTGATCTGTGATGGTAGTGCCAAACCCTACCCACTACCCATAATCTTGATATTTTGCCTGTAGGTGGATTTCCTGGATAAGGAATCAAGAAACTGAGGAACGAATGACAAAATCGCCAATTTCTTCAGGTTCGTATTACTGCAAGGTGTGATTGCTACCCAATAAACCCTATCTGCAAGCAAACATCTAAATTATGAGCAGGGTTATAAAAAACTCTGACCCTTCTCTATGAGCTGAAATGACTTTTGCATGCGCCCAAGCACTAAATTCCACAACAATGAAAAACATGGGCGTGTGGTGAGAGGTTATCACATTTCAGAAGTAAAGCCGAAACGTGCCGTCGTGTGCTGGAGTGCTCTACTTCTGTTGCGACTCATCCTTTGGTAAAAACAGGCCCTTGAGTGTCGTGATGTACATGTATATCCGGTCAGCACATCACAACAAAAGAATGTTAACGCTTCTGATGATACAATAAAAGCTACCACTAGGGGCCGTGCTTACACTGTGGCCAATAAAGTTATTTGCTATTGTAAAAACAGAGCAATACATGGGAAATTAATAACTCTGTTCTTATTAATAGGAGTTATTTTTCATATATGAAGAAATACGTGGTCTTAAATCTAACAAACAGTTTGACATAACTATTAACCATACCTTTGTCTGCCAGGAACACCTTGTTCTATTTATTTGGTGTATTTGTGTTGTTCACATCTTTCCATAGCACTTCTAGGTGATTATATTCAGATACAGTAGGTATGTCCCCAAAGGGTTCACAATCTAACTTGAGGCAATGGAGGTGAAGTGACTTGCCCAAGGCTACAAGGAGCATCAATGGTATTTCAATCCTAGCTTCCCTGGTCCGCTGCTCTAACCACCTGGCTACTTCTCCACTCCATCTCTTTAGCTGTTGGAGAAGACTAACTGTGGGACTGGCACACTCCAAAGCTAAGTCCCAGCATAGCATATGGTCTTCTATGTAGCGCTTCGTAGGTTGTATGGATGGTCTGACTGGATAGGTTGTATGGCTTTTCTTTGATAGAACATCGCCAGTTCTCCCAGTAAGCTCTGTAGGCTTACGGGGGACTTGGAAATGTGCCTTCAGACAGTGGCTTCTTTGGGTCTGCTGGCTCTTTTCCCCAGACTTGTTCTATTTTGAGAGGGCTTATTGGATTGGGCAGAGGAGGTGCTGCAGCATGGGTAAGGGAAGGGGGGTATAGTTTTGTTTCATGTTATATCCACATAAACCTAAAAATGTCATACATTACTCCAAGCTTCTGAAAGAATAACATCTGGAAATGGAATAAGTGAGCATCTTTTATGGTTATAGATCCTTACGGGAGAACAGTCGGAACCTCCTGGTAGTGGAGGAAGGACTCACTGTTGCAGCAAAGTGTATTTACAAGGTGGAGCAGCGACCTCTGAATAGGTCACCAGTCTCTTTAACCTTACTGCCAAATTGACTGTGGCCTGAGGCACAGAAGCAGGACTGCCGACAGAGATTAATCTCGCGCAACAGTATCGTAAAGGTCATCTATAGATCTGATGAAGATGTTTGCCACACTCATGTCTTGCACAGTGATTGGTTACACATGCTAGCAAATAAAGCCTTAAGTATGCACCCAAAACAGTGCGTGACGTGGCTTTCCCCAAAGTCAAGGCTCGTCGCTCTAATGACAGGTAGTGCCAGTGACCTTGCAGTAATGGCAGTTCAGCCTCATAATGGGCTTCTAAGTATCTAACTACCAAATAACATTGTACAATCTGAAATAAAATGTGGCACTACAAATCCATTTGCACCAAAAATTAACCAATAGTTTAACACTGTCATCTTCCAGAGGTTCAAATAAAGGCACCAGTGCTAAAGGTGATGATTTCCCTTAAATCTAGGAGTTTCCTCCTGCTCTTTTCAACGTTCAGAATCTAACCTACCAATACTACTTATTTACATAGTGCTACAAGGTGTATACAATGCTATACAGAGAATATAAGAGACAGTTCCTGCTCCTAAGAGCTTACAGTCTACTCAAGACAAACCCCACAACTGGCGATTAGGATACATTTAGGGGAATGGTAAGGAAACACATAGGAAGTGATAAGACGACTAGGGGGGTCAGGACTGAAAAGCAGCCTCGAAGAGGTGAGTTTTTAGCCTAGATTTGAACAGGGCCAGAGATGGAGCCTGATGCACTGAACCATCAGCCTTCATTCAGAACTACTTGCGGAATGGGATTTTTTTCCCTGTTTTATATACACCCTGTCATTATATTGTGTCATCCTGCTTTTGTTTGCACACAGGGAAACAATGTTACTATCAGGCCCATTGTTTGTTGCTTTTAAAAGGGACCAGCCTCTCATAATACCTTTATTTATTTGGGGGGGAGGGAAGAGTTGTTTTCATTAAACGTTTCACCATAAATGTTAGAGAGCGCTCTCCTTGTGCTTCTTAGGTAATATAGGAGGAGCATGTCTGAAGGAGATTCTTTGACACTCTTGAGTGAGGGCCAAAGCTCAACAGTCCCCCCCCCCCCGGAGAGCCATTTTTTAAGGGGGTTTTGTTGGTCTTCTACAAATAAATGACATGACAATGCATTTCACCCTTCGTTTACAATGCACACAGTAGAAAGGAGTGATGTGGGTGCTCTCCTCATACCTGGCACTTGATGCCTGCCAAGCTGCAGCTGCACGTCTCCGGCTCACAGAACTCCTGACAGCTACAGCCGCAGTCCTCTCGGGACAGGCGAATACTGTTCAGTTCCCGCTTCTCCTCCTTGTCAATCTTCTTCACACCCACTGCTCTCAGCAGAGCGCGCCTCTTCTTGGCAGGGTAGGGCTGAAGAAAGAAGCTGTCCTCCATTTCAACTCCACTCACATCGATATCGTCGTCGGAAATGTCATCTGTGGTTAGTCGACTGGCCTCTTCAGACTCTCTGGTACCGTTCATCGTTAACTGTTCAGAAAAGCAGGAAGAAAATGGAAGATGAAATGCATCCCTAAAGATGGGGTTGTGTTCCATTAATAGACTATCAAACTTGCTGATGGGTCCAAAGATGTCAAAGACAAAAAAAAAAAAAAAAAAATCTACATTGCGCTGAAGCGCACAGGAGACAATGGAACAAGACAACCAGTTACTAGGACTGCAACCAGGCGGCAGCGTGGCATATGCCCTCAGAGTTTTATTTAAACAAAAAAAAAAAAAACCCCAGAAAGAGCAAGAATAGAACAAGAAAGGCCAGAGAGCAGCAGTGAGCCCACATGGTGTTAAGCTCTCCAGAAGTATCTGTGGGTCATCATACGACCCCCTCCTAAATTTGGAAGCCTCCAAGCAGCCTTTAAGATATGGTCCTTGGGACAACACCCCATCCCTAGGTCTGGCCCAGCCACTGTTTCAGACCATGAAACTCTCCCACTTCATCTCCTTGCATATGGTATAGTACACACAAAGAAATTCTTCAAGAAATACTAGAGGAAACCAGCAGCTACTCACCTGTAGCAGGTGTTCTCCAGGGACAGTGGGAATAAGTCCTCAAGCATGGGTGATGTCCCCGATAGAGCCCCGTGTGGGAACGATCGGCAGTTTCTATTAGAAGCTTTTGGGAGGCTCCGCCATGCCTGCGCACCTCCTTCCCGCCTGCTGCCATAGCGCTATCTTCACTCGGATAATATAGCTGTAGCAAAATACAGCTGACTGATGGCCAATGCTCCAGAGCACTACAAGTGCTTGGCTCTGACTGAGCTGGAGAGCTCTTGATGTTGATGCACCGCCATTCTTTGCAGCCTTCAAAGCCATGCGGGCCGATGCAGTCTGTGCCAAAAGTGATGGATCAGACTTTGGAGTGCCAAAAAGGGCATGGTCACTGCCTTCTTAGGTGCCGAGGGGTACTGCAGATCTCCAACTCCTCTGCCCTGCGTTCATCCTCAGTCTCCAATGAAAATGGTATGGCTTTTGCACATCCCCCACAAAATCCTGAAAGGTCATATCCTCAGGAGGGGACTTTCACCACTTGTGAGAAGGGTCCAGCAGGAGTCCCAGAGACCTGTCCTCTGAGTATTCCTCCAATTCAACATCAGTTACCCAGCTATCCAAGTCAGACTCCAAGAGGAAGTCAAGATACCAAGTATCTGCCTGGACCTCCCTCCTGCTTCGAGGGGAATGGGAGCTTCTCAGAGAGTGATGCTGCCCCAATAGCTCATCTGGCTTTCGAGGGTGCATCAGACCCTGGACAGGAACCTTCAATGCCTCTGCTGAAGGCAGAGCATGCATTTCGAGGATCGGCTGCACAATGGTCAGTGCTGAGGCACCAGCATGCTGCAATGTGAGGACAATAGCGATGCAATTCTCGAGCACCTGTAGGAGCCGTTTCTCCGTGGCTACATGAGCAACTTCGACCAATGTATCTGGCATCTGTGTGGGGGGTATCAGCAGCTTGGTCTCAGCTGTGGGAAGGCCGTCTGTGCCCCTGCGGTACCCAGGGGGGCTGAACTGTCCCTCCTTTCACGGCACCTTCGATGGATGCTCACGCTGACCAGCAGCGCTCTCAATGTTGTGTCTCAGTGAGCTCCAATGTTGCTGCACTTGTGCCTTCACCTGGTGCTTGGCATGATCATCCCTCGACGTTGATGGAGACAGGGACGGATCCCTCCTTGCCAGGAGGCTGACTGATGGCCAATGCTCCAAAGCACTACAAGTGCTTTGCTCTGACAGAGCTCCTTGATGTTTATGCTCCGCCAAACTGTGCAGCCTTCGAAGCCATGGGGTCCGATGCAGTCTGTGCCAAAAGTGATGGATCAGATTTTGGAGTGCCAAAAGGGACTCTCGTTGTTTCTTCTGACCCTTAAGGCCTCTCTGTGTCATCTGCAGACACAAATCACAAGAAGAGGGCTGGTGATCAGGTCCCAGACAGTAGAGGCACCACTAGTGCTTGACTGTGACAGATATGGTCCAGGCACACTTGGTACTTTTTTTTTTT
Source organism: Ichthyophis bannanicus (assembly GCA_033557465.1). Lineage (NCBI taxonomy): Eukaryota > Metazoa > Chordata > Amphibia > Gymnophiona > Ichthyophiidae > Ichthyophis > Ichthyophis bannanicus. The sequence continues at coordinate 258,548,082 of CM066031.1, read as the reverse complement.
TTTTTTAAACCACTGGCCGGATTTTGGGACATTTCAGGAAAAATGGCCGTGGCAAAATCAAATGGCTCGATAGGGAAGGTAGGCCCGACCAGGGCACCTCCTGTGCCATAAAATAACTGTTGAGAAATGCAAAGAAAAGACAAATGAAAGAAGGAACGCGACAGCAGGCAAAGAGGCAAAGCTCAATTTTTTTTATTTGGTTATGTCATGTTAGGACCCCTGAACTTGAAAAAAAGAATTTACCAAGCAGACAGACTTGAAACACATTTGTGGGGATCCGTGGAAAACAAAAGACTGAAGAAGATGGCGTTGAAGTGACAGGTGGGAAGGAGGCGCGCAGGCACTGTGGAGATTTTCAAAAGCTTCCAATAGAAGCTGGAGAGAATTCCCAGAAAGGGCTCCATTGGGGAGGTCATGAGGTTTTTTTCATTTTTTGTATGGTGATCAGTGCAAAAGCATTTTAAAATATCCAGTGGAATGAGATGTTGCGATCTCCATTTCAGATGAGTATATCAATGCAGAGCTTAGCAGGCTGCAAGTTCGAAACGCGGCGTTGTGTTGGAATTTAGGCATTGATATTTTAAAATGCTTTTGCAGTGATCACCGTATAAAAAATGAAATAGCCTCATGCAAGGCATGTACCATCCTTCTCTCTCTGTCAATACCTACCATCTAGAGAAGGCAGCCTGCTAGTGTTAGCGTGCCTTTGTACATAGCAATGTACCACCGCAGAATGCTATGCCATACCTACAGAATTAGACACAGTTGTCGGGCAACATCAAGTTCAAATTTGCACCAGGTTTTCCACAACAAAAGAAACACACACATTTATCAGCTCCCCCGGGCCAGCACTGCACCATACACCCACCTTCCACTTCCGCGCCTCCAGCTTCTCCTCCTTGAACCGTTCCTTGAGCTTCTCCCGGTGGGTGCTCTCCTGCTCCATGGCATAGTCCTCCAGCGTGAACTCCCTGCAGTAGCTGTGTTTGCTCACCATGCCCAAGGTGCAGCCCCCATGGCTGGGCACGCTGGTGAAGCCCTGGCAGCGGGGGAAGTAAAACACAGTGACCCGGTCGAACTCCACAGTGTTCCTTTTGATGCGCTTCACTTTCTTTAGGATGGATCTGCCTGAAGAGTCAAAAACAAAAAGAAAAAGGCACATAATAAATAACACTGCAGAACCAGCAAGAACAAGTTGCTTATTCTGAACACTGGGAAGGAATGTCTGAACCACAGGAGAGAGAGAGGGTTACAGTATGTGGCCTCATCTTCCAATGCACTGAAGTTAAAACAGCTTATACCAAAAAAATATTAAACAGTCTAAATAGACAAAAATCTATCTTCTCAGCGATAGCCAAAGTTAATATTTAAAGCCACAATTTCATATCTTGCCAAGGTAAAAATGATTAAAAAAAGAAAAAAACCTGGCTTTTTTAATGTTCCCAGCGCTAAATATTTTGGACTTCTATGATACGGTCCTATAGCATCGTGAAACCTACAAAGGCCACTTAAATATGTATGTGGCAATGCACGCTAGGAGGGTAATTTGACAAGGTGTTGCCTAAAGTTACCATGATTTACATGCATAAATAGTGCATATTTTAGTGTGTTGTGTGTAACTGGGCATTTATGCACATAGCTGAGGTAAGCACAATTCTGAAAGTAAATGTGATGGGCCGATGGCCAGTGCTTACGCTGCGGACATCCATATGCATGGAGTTTGGGCACTACACACAAGCATATGCATAAATTATAACACTTCCGTTTATGTGCGTTCTTGAAAAATCTAGATACTTGTATTTACTCCAGCTCTAGGGCAGCTAGAAGCAATCGTGCCTTAGATTAAATGCACATATTTGGTCAGTTAAGCTGGTATTCTATAACGGAAAGTAGTGTCTACTTTTCTTTATACAACAGGCTTGACGTAGGCGCCTGTAGATGTGCGTGTGACTAGGCCTACGTGCATCTTTTTGGGAACCTGCCAGGTACTTGTGACCTGCATTGGCCACTATGATACTGGGCTTGATGAACCTTGGTCTAACCCAGTACGGCATTTCTTATGTTCTTAAGCTGGAGTCATGTTGCTATGACGCACGCTTGCTTGTCCTAGAGGATATACGTGCAAGTTTATTGCACAAACACATACACTCTTACTGGTCAGGTTGATCAGATATAGATATCTAGGTAAACAGAAGCTAACCCTGCCCTTGGACACCGGGCCAGAATGTATTGATTGCAGGAGAACCTTCTCTAAATCAAGATAGGGATGAGGCCAGCAAACACTATCTGGCAAGGCACACAGCACTTCCTTCTACTGTCCACAGGGAGGAGCCCTAAAGCCACAATAGCTCTCCAAGTCTTAAGTAAGAGCAGATGGAAGGAAAGCCAGCTTCAAACAGTAGCAAGCCGAGAAACTCCAAAAAGGAAAAAGGCTCTCCAGCACCACATTGGGCCCTTCTAAGTTCAAATCCAGAGCGCTGCGCACACAGCTTGAACAAATATTCAGTTTCTCTCAGCCACTCCACTGGAACAAGCACAGAGGAGCTCACATCAGCTGCACTCTCTAGAAAATGTACTGGAATCTAAACCTCATGTCTCAAATGGCAAAAATATTATGAGTGTATAATATGGAGATAGATATAGAAGTTTATATCTATCTATCTGAGCAGAAATGGGAAAACAGTAAGCATAAATGATCTAGCACCTGGGTGAAACGACTGGTTTAAGCCACTGGTTTCCAGAGCCGTTGTGTGGGACCTGCAGTTCATCAGGTTTTCAGGATATCTGCAGAGAATATTCATGAAATACATTTGCCTATTTACTGTGAATATCCTGAAAACCCGTGTGGCTGGGGGTTCCCCAGGAAAGGGTAGTAAACCATTGGAGTAGGTGTAAAGGTTCCTGCACTATCCCAGGGAGGTTTGTCCTTCAGGTGACCTTTATTCTCCCCTATTGTGCTGAGCTGGTGAGCAAAGAAAGCAAATTGCCCAGGCCCACATCTTGTTTATAGGACAGTGGTAGGTGGGCAGCTGTCAAGGAATTTTGAACCATGTCAGAGAGGACTATCCAGACAGCAATGTTAAATGAGCCCGGCCGAAGCCCAAGAAAGCACCCCCCCCCCCCCCCCCAGTGTTTATTCAGGTGCACACAACAGGGATGTGTTGCATACAATTTTGCTGAGGTTGCTGCAAGCCACAGCCCAATTTTAACAGGAGCAACTAATTGCCACTTGTATATATCCTCTCTGCACAGCTTTAAGGGATTGAGTATCCTTAGCCCAAACCCAAAAAACTGAAATGAACACGTATGAGAACGAGTGGCCACTGGAAATCCTGTCAGCCAACTGCAGAGGTTTGCCAAGAACTGCCATCGTGGCCCTCACAACTGAATCACACTGTAGGCAGCTGGCGGTGATCTTCTGAGCACTACTTCCAGAGCCGCACGGCCGGCCGGCCGGACTGGCGGCAAATCTGACAGATTAAGATCTGCACTACACTTTCGCACAGGGGTCACGCTCATTGCAACATTAACCCATTGGAGGCAGAAACCATGTTGCCTGTACTTGCAGGAGAGCCCCACAGTACCAACTCCAACTTATCCAGAATGTAGCAGTAAAGCTCCTTTACAAGGCAAAAAAAAGGAGCATGTGATGCCTGCTTCTCCGCGAACGGAGATCAGTTTAAGACCCTGAGCCTCACACACCATGTGCGTTCCGCAAGAATACCAATCTACCTTCGTTCCCTATGGACTCCAACGCAATTAACGATCATCACAGGCAAACTATTTAACAATTCCATCTATAACCAGATTAAGATTCTCACAAAATACTGCTTTCAGTTATCAGCCCAGAATTTGCTTCCTTTACAATTACGCCTTGAAGGGTCATATGTACAATCTAAGAAAGGACGTGAAACCTGGCTTTTTAAATTGGGCATTTGCATGTTACTTACAAGCTACAGATTCAGCTCATATAAGTAGCCTCTTTCTTCCTCCCCCCTCCAGTTAAATGTTCTAGTTGCTTGGGAAATAATGTTCTATCCAGCCCCTCTTTACAGGAATGTCTTATTGTTGCAGAGAAATTTTGTTTGAGTTATCGTATTGTTACAGTTCAGTGTATGACATGCAAATCTAATAGCACATCAAAAACCCATTAAATAAATACAAATAAATTGAATACTACACCTTATGAACTCTGGGAGGTGACTATCTTTGACATAATGCATTTGTTTAGGTGAGCAATGACAGTAAAATTGAGAACTTGAGATTTGCAACATAACCTGGGAGGTCATTTCTGTTGCAGAAACCCATCTGGAGACATTATCCCAGAAGGGTGAAATCCTCACTGCCCTGCAACTGCTCATTTATTTTCCGGGACCAGTGTCTTCTCAAAAGGCACCTGTGGTACATACCATTAACCAACTCTTCTGTGTTCTGGAGTGCCTGCCTTTATTCACAGGCCTGTAACTACATACCGTGGTGCCAATGTCTTCTTTATTTAGACAGTTTTGTATACCACCTTATCCTTCAATCAAAGTGGTCACAACACAATTTGTTTTCAATGAACAAGCTTCCCACACATCTGCTTGAAGTTAGAGGACCCACAATATATTAATGCTACATAAGATACGAGGTTTCCTTACTTCATGAGCCACTAAGAAAGTCCTTTTCACAGCTCAATATCAGAGGTTCGATGGTAGCCCACACAGGACAGCTTCCTGTTCCCTCATACGCCCGTAGAGCCAGGTTCCTTGGTCTTTTTAGCCCACACATGGCCAGATGGAATCTAAACAGGTTTCACCTTCTCCCTGAAGCAAGCGCTAGAACAGACCACGGCACTCGTTTAAAGTTGTCAGTGCGTCATCGGATGCACCACACTTGCCCCGCTTCCTTCGGAGCCAGCCTCTGAAGCGGCTCGGGGTAACTCTTGCAATGGAAGCCATTAAACACGTTTAAAATCAGAACTCTTCTTTTCTGAAAGCAATGCAAGGTCTGAACGCGTGCTTAAAAATATGGGATGATGCACATAGCACTCACAAGGACCTATTAGGATGGCAGTTCTGAAGGAGATTTTGGACATTATTCAAAACCATCAGCTAACATCATTCTTTTTTAATGCATATGAAGAGAAGCGTGGGCTAAGCAGCAAGGCACAGGACACACAGATCGGATACTTACAGGCAAACTCACTGGAGATTAAGGCAGCACAGGTCTTGATGTCTGGTCTGGAGTTTTCTTCATCTGATTCCCAACCAGAGGAGGTCACAGAGCAGGAGAAAGGAGAGGAGGAGGAGGAGGAGGTGGAATCGTCTTCCAGGTCGTCAGATTTCCTTTTCAGTACCCCACTCATGGCTGGATCTTCAGAGACCTGCCAATAGGGGAGAGAATAAAGAAGGGAGGGGAGCAATTAGGAGCTGCAGTGTCCCAAGGTTCATCCAACACTAGTCTGCGTCTGGGACAGCAGACTGCGTATACTGAACGCAACGAAATGTACACAACAGTGTACTGTAAATTATATTTCTACAAGCCTCCAATATACAGCGAACATTTTTACAGCTAAACTGCATTAATTCATTACGCATTCACCACAGACTATTCATATTATATAGCTGGATAGGTACACAGAAAGAGCTACGTCAGAGTCAATAATGAATTTCCCTTGCACATCTCAGCAGCTTACTCAGCTCTCTGCCCTCTTTCGCCATCGCAGCTTTTCACTAATTAGGATACAGGCAAGTCAGGCGGTCTACCGAGAGCAATCAGCGGCACGATTTACATGCGCTGGGTCCCCCCAGGAGAGAGAGTCGGAGGTTCTGATTAAAGGAAGCACCGTAACACAATCCCATCCGATCTGCCAACTCTCCCACCAACACGCCTCATCTCTGCACAGCGCTTTTAACACCACCATACCGAGGAAAGACATGGTCCGAGGTGGGGGCCGCTGGCTGTGCAGTCCAGTTTTAGCCCAGAAGCAGCCCACCCTCAGCCCAGCAGCTACAGAGTAAGGTTTTTACTTCTTGCCTTGAGAAGCCAGACCTCGTCTGCACATTTTCTACTGCTTGCATCCCTGACTCTGCTGCCGGCTGCTCATTCGCACTGTAACCTCTTGGCTACGAGCAAACATATTTCTTTAGAGTGCAAATATTCACACGCCCTTCCTGCTTCCAGAAAATGTGCCGATTACAAGCAGCACAACTTTCCGAGACTCCTTCCCGTTCCGGAGACTTTACTGTGGGGGCATCACGTATATCATCAGACAGACATCACTGTAGAGGCATTACTGGAAAAATGACTCAGGATGACTCAGAAATACGTATGTGTGTGTGTCTACAGCAAAGAGATTTCCACTGGAAGTTTAGAAACTTCCCTTTAAGTTGATGCAAGTTCGGGGTGGGAGGGGGGGGGGTGCTTACGAGGATGGCTGCTGTACCAGGGCATAATGCCACCTGGAGATACAACAGGCTGCCCTCTGTCACCAAGTACGTGACTGGGAGCACAAAGAGCGCAGCATTCACTGCACAGCCAGCGACAGCCAGGAAAGATATCCCCATTCTCTAAGAAACTGCAGTTGACCAGGGAAAGTCAAACTACCAGGCTTTAGGCACAATGGGAAAGTCAGCAAGCACAACCAGTGGCAATTAAACACACACTTCTTGCCGTCAGTTCAAATGCGTACTTGCTGCTATTTTAGGCTGTAGTGATTTCAGGGCGAGTGTCACGGTGCTCGGTGAGGTCAGTGAGCTGTGGTATCTGTGACCTCAGTGACAGCTAAGCCGACGGCGAGGGCCGTCCGAGTCTATGCATGGCTTGATTTCAATCTCAGAGCAATGTATGATGCGTCTCCCCCCTCCCCCAGCAAGATGTCTACAGAGTGCTTCCTGGAGGTTTGCTTAGAGGCTGCACAATAAAAGACTTTTTATACGATGGCTGAGTGACCGATAACATATACAAGCCTGCAAAAAATATTAAAAAAAAACAAACCCTAGTTTGAAAACAATGAGCCTAAGGTTAGGAAAAAGTTAAAGTCACTACATACCTAACTGGAAAGGCACCAAATTAACTGCTTTCCTCCTGCCAGGAATGTAATAAATAAATTCAGTCTGCGGTAACAGAAGACCGAGTCTCCCTCTGCTCTTCCCTGGCCTCCGAACTGCCGGACACCACTACTGGCGTCTTGGCCCTACACCAGAGCAGATGGGAAGCTCTGGATGGCTTCCCTCGGTTACATGTAGTACCTGCCACCTGGCTTAGAGCTCCTGCCGCTTCCTCCCCACGTCTCCGAAGTTAGGAGAACAGCACAAGGCCGCTCATGCACTGGAAGGCAAATCAATCTGGAATTTGGACTCGCTTCCTATTGGGTTATGCCTGACTTTCAAAGCACCTCTGGAGCGTCACAAAACCAAACAAACCAAGCCAGATGAATGAAAAAGAGAAAACGCGACCTGCCGCATACCAGGTTCATACACAACAGGTGCATATGCCTTCAGTGCTACTAAAGGTCTACAGCTGAACTGGAAACTACTCTCTCTACAAGTAAAACTAGATCACAGTTAACCACAGCAGATTGCGGGCGCAAGCTGAAAACATCAAGATGCACCTGTATGTGGTTTAGAGTGTCAAGACTGCACCACACACTGCCCCGACAGCCAGCCAAAGCTGTCCCGCTTCCAAGCAGGACCTGCAGGTGTATTTTAGCACCCAGCAGTATTGTACGAGTCGCCCTTCACTCTCTCCCGTCATCACACAGGTGACAGGAAGCCAGTTTGTGGAAAACAAAAAAATGCCCACTCGGCTTGTGCCTGCGACATCTGGCAAGATCCGTTGCCCTTAGGAGGCCTGAACTAAAGTGCCTAAGAGACTTCTGCCGACCTACAGGGTTCAAACTAAACTCCTTCCCTGCCTGATCGCATGCAAGAGACATCCACAGGGAGCCCTACAGAAAGCTGATCTTGTTAAAGGGGCTGGGGGCAGGTGGAAAGAATGACAAATAAATCACTGCACTGGTGCGCAGAGGTGCAGGCAGGAATCGTATGGAAGCGTGTAAAGTGCGACTACTCAAACAGCCTGCCCGACAGAAGGTGCGGCAAGAAAAAGTGTCTCATTTATTATGCAAATGTAAATCTAAAACCAAAAACAAATAAAAGGACAACATGAAACAGGATTGCTAGGAACTAAGAGCAAAGAGAACGCAGGACAGGCAATAAAGAAATATGCATGTATTCTGATGGATCTCAATAACCCCTACAGCTTTAAAACCACTTTGGGAGGACGTATGATTGCTGAAAAAATGAGCTACATCGGCAGCAGGCCAGCTCTGGGTTTGCTGAACCTGAGACAGACCTGGAGATGAAAAGTTAGGCCCGTGAAGCCTCATGTTAGGGGTAAGTGGCTACCAAATATTTATTTACATTTGTTAAAAACCTCACAAAACGAACCCAAGACCACCAAGTTCATTCTGCTGGCAGCCAACTGTGAGATTTACAAAACTGAAAAGCCAGAAAGTGTCCGACACGTGTCCACCTAGGGAAATGCACTCCGTTCCACTACTCGCCATCAAACGCCGGGATGAGACTCAGGAGGATGTATGGAAGTTGCATTCCTCTGAGCCTAAAAATCCACAAGTATCTGGGTGGCAACAAGCGAGATGTCTCAGCTTGAGGACAGTAACTCAGACTGTCATTTGGACACTGACAGAAGGAAAGTTTCCCAGCTCAGTTTCAAGTAGTGCAGAAGGACTGAGGTAGTGAACCATGCCCCAGTGCATGGACGAGATGGGGGAGGGGACATATGAGGGCAGTGCTTTCTACAAACCCTGGGACATCAAGCCAATCCAAGCCTTCCCATTGAAGGGGAAGCGTTACGATAGGCAATAAATAAATAATGATGCTTCAGAGCATCGTAACATTAAACTGTGCATTCAGCCAGGCAAACCTTAACACTGCCGCGAGTCTTTCCTGGGCAGAATTACAGCATTTATTCATCTTAAATTTTTTTTTTTTAATTTTGTGATACACAGATCTTAGGAATAAAAAAACACTGTGTGCTATTTTGGTGGTCTCCCACTTCATTTAAACAAGTGCAACCTACAAATGCACAGAGAGGAAGGGTGGTTTGTGTTTGCTTAAAATACCTTTTTAATAACCTGAAATAAAAGTCTTGCCCAGCTTTTAGTTGCCAGAGAAGACATTCTGTTCTTGGCTCGGGCAGCTCACTCGTCTGTTTTACTGAAAACAGCTTTCTGAACAAGTACATAACATGATGGATGAAACCCGCAGGAATTCGCTCTGGCACAATGACTCCTACTACCCTGGGAGGAGTTCAGAATAAATATCTAGCACAGATGTGCATTCTTCCTCCTCTTCTCTTTCCGAGCATCAAACTTGGAAAAAAGTTTTGTTCTTAGAATTTAAAGGGAAAAAAAAAAAAAAAAAGGAGTAGAGCATTTACGCAGCAGAGCGGTTTCCTGTTCTCAGGCAGGCTCCGGGCATTACCCTACTCTGGTGGAATCCGAGGCATTTGTGCATTAATTCCCATCTATGAACAGTAAATATTTTTGGTTTAAAAGAAAGGTTTGGCTTTTCCTCAGTCAGCCGAAAAGAGATGTACCAAACCAGGGGTTCCCCCAATTTGACTGTTTACAAATTTTACAAAACCACTTTAGATTTCATACTCGGCAACCTCTATTATGACGTGAATCCTTCCACTCTACTACATAAAATCCCAAAATGCAGCCTAGATAGATTGTTTTTAAAGGGAAAGCTAATGGGGGTGGGAAGGATTCATGTAATGAAGCTACCTTAAAAATGGGTCCTCTCTTTTGCAGTACCTTAGGCATGCAAAAATATCCTAATCGCAGCATCTATGCAACAGATGACATCTCTCTCCAGGGTCCATTCCAACTACATCTTTCTGTGGTTTGTGCAGCGGAATGATGAGCCTTCAGATCCCTCCAACCCAAGATGTGTAAAACCATAAAGGGCCCCATTCACTAAGGTGCATTAGCTGTTTAGCATGGAACTAGTGCACACTATTAGCACATACTAATTCCCACATTATTAAACAGCTAACTTAGAAATCGCCAGTTTGGGACGTGGAATGGGCAAAGGCTGCCCCCTCCGGTTAATGCAGAGGCAGATCCCATAAAATCCACATCCGTGCCGCGAACACGTTTAGATCAGAAATGGGCACGATTGCATACCAATTCTGCATTCATGGGAATAAATTGCACCTGCGGTTATGGAACAAGCACGTAGATGTATTTGACATGGTGTGTCCAGCAGGCTGTGCATGTACCAATGCGAGGCATGCGTACAGGTGCAGGCACGGGCCATGAAGTGGAGAAACCCGTCCCCGCTAATGCGACAGGAAACGAGTAAATGCAGCAATCATTTTGGATGTCCCTGTGCTCACCATATTCTAGAAAGTTTTACATTTCTGATCCTGCCCATCTCGGTGATATACCTGTGGATGCTGCAATGGCCACACCTCCTCGGTTAAAACGTGCATCTCCTAAGCTGCTCTGCTCACTGACAGTGTTGTGCTGATGCAAACTAGACAAATACTGATGCAAACTAGACTATATATACTAGTCTGTTGCATGCCCAGAACACTGCAAAGTAATCTCGGTACACTCTAAGATATAAGATCAAGTGCATATTAATATGCTTGTCATGACATATACTGCCATGTACGTTTTGATGCCAGGTTAACTACTCCTTGTTTATTCTTGCATTGGTCATCTCCAAAAAAGCACTCTTTCAAATGCTAACTATAGACCCTTACCAACCTCACAAAAACCTCATTCAACTTTGTACTTCCCCAAAGGATGCATCGTATTGCTGAGAGACATAACTATGCTCTCGACTATGGCATCTGTTTCCCATATATCTGGGTACTGGCATTTCTCACAGCAGCTCCCTGCATGTGGCTAACCTGTCCCATACAATTTCCACTCTGTCCTGGTCTGTATACATCTGCTATCTGTGGGGCAACCCTGCCTGCCTTCCCACAGTCTGCTGTGTGGCAATGCTCCCCTGGACAGGCCTGTGTGAACATGAGGGGGGGGGGGGATCCCTGTGCCATCATAACGAGTAGCCAGCCTCCAGATATATCACCACTCTGCATGGACTGGGTAAGAATGAAGGCTGCATTGCACAATCTGGGAACTGTTGGCACAACATCAGTCATGTCTCCCAGTGCCTGACCCAGCTGATGTATGGCTGCCCCATCACACTGACACCTGGTGACACTGTGGTCATCCATGCACTCTAGGTACTGGCTAGACATTCATGCCCTCCCTGACTTGCAAATCTGCACATCAGATCCTCCCGTGCAACCCTCAGACCACACACACACGCACACTCTCACTTGCAATCACAAGTCACAAAAGACATAATTCAGGGAAAAAGATGCTCAGCACCTGTAGCTAAAAGCTGGTATACCACGATATCATTAAGTCCCAGACCTACAAATATGATCCCCCTTTCTCACGCAGACTCACTCACATACAACTCTTACATCAGCATTCCCATTTTACATAACACAGGAATTCTTAGGGTCCCCCAGATTAGTTCCTTTAGCACAAACAGCAAATGTCAACATAGCCAGAATAATCACAATTGCTCTTCTTAAAATGTCTTTACGCGTAGTTATTAATGCCCCTTTAGCTTTCAAGATTCCCTCACCCCTGATTTCTGTTCATTATAAATGCGTTTTGTGGCATTTTACAGACTGCAGTCACACCAGCTTGCCGCATACTTGTCACAACCTCTATACAAATACAGCAGAATAATGTCTAAGCACTGGCCTTAGTCCACGTCTCCAGCAAGCATACAGGGCACGTCTATGGGGAACACACAGAACGTAGATGGGCCTTTCCTGAATATGCTGTATACATCTCTGCAGCAACCACACCCCCGTTCCACCCCTCCCGGACACGTTCTGAGATCCCCGTCTGCCTCATGGACATGTACAGGAGTCATGTTTCAGACTACGGTTCTAGACGTTTTCAGGAGATACACGTCTCTCAGGCACATGCAATCCCATATGTGCTAAATGTGAACACAACAGATAACATGGCATACATAACTGCAAATCCAGCCCTATGATTGATTAACGCATGACAGCCAACTCTGGTTGGCAATAACTGCACAACAGCCCTACCTCAATGCTGGGAAAACCTTATCACACTTCCTGGCCTTACTGCGTTACTCTTCCAGTGATCCGAGCATAAAGCATGCTGAAAAAGTATCCACTCTCCTGTTACAGTCATACCTAATATCCCAAACACCTTCTCTCCAAAGAGCAGGGCAACATCTCTGTACACTGAGACACCTTTCCTAGGCCAACAGAGATTCCCACCCACAGTTTACATCTTCAGAGGCAGCAACGAGATTGTTGCCACCAGAAGTGTGGTTTTCAAAACTAAGAATGGAGTTCTGTTAACATGTCAGACACACTTCAGGCCGGGGCTCACAGTGCACACTTGATTCTCTTTCAGCGCCAGAGACCCACACACTGACTAGCACGAGGCCAGGATGGAAGGAACCCAGCTAATTAACTGGGCAGGACTGTGAAAATTTGGCATAGGCAGCATTTTTTTTTACCCTTCAGGAACCCTGCAACAAGGCTAACATTTGTACTCAAAAACGAAATCTCCGTGATATTTTTGCAAATATCCAGCCGTTTTAGGGACACATTGCATATCCGACTTCTGAATTGAAAATGTTGTGCACTACATCTCAGAACATTGCAAACAGAAAGGGGGGAGAGGGGGGAGCCCCTAGAGGGGATAGGAATGGATGGGTCAGCAGAGTTAATGCTGTATTTATTAAAAATAACAATTTTAAAAGAAAATGCAACACTCTTGGCAGCTCTCCTCATAGGATACAAATGCTCTGCGAGAGCTTTTTTTGTTTTATTTAATTTGCTCAGAGTACTATTACTTTTGCTTGAAACATAAGATCACGAAAGGCTTTCAAAATCAATAACTGGAACCTTACCAAATATATACCATAAAACTGTTCTAGCCTTCAATACCGACACTGAGGAAATAGATTCTCCTTACATTTTCACACCTAATTGAGATCTTTAATAAATAGGCTTTGTTGATTTACACAGCCACAATTAATGCACCAGCACTTAAAACGGCCAGTGCATTCCTGGAAAAAGGCTCTCCAAGAAATAAACACCCTTAGCACTTTGGTTTTACTCTAAAGATGATTGTTAATTAGTCCTGATGCAAATATAACGGCGGTGGCAACAGCAGTTCCAGCACCGACAGGGAGACGAGCTTCAAATACTAAGAAATACAGTCGGAGAGCAAGAAAATGTGGCAGAAAGATCTCGTGTTGAGGAAGAATTTCCAAGCACACCTTGATAAATTACCCAGACCTCTTACGAACTCCAGAAGCAGGCTCTCTTTGGCACGATGCAAGTACTACAGCGAGCATTAACAGTAAATTTGAGAGGCTGAGATCATATTCCACATATCCTGGCTTAGATGTGAGATTCATGACTGTCATGGTAGGTGCAAAACTCACCCCATTAGGAGAAACTGCCCTGTTGGGTTAACAAGAATGTATGCTTTCCCATCTGATTTGGTAGATTTCATAACCTTACCATAAATAAAATACACTGATTCAATACAGTCAAACTGACAAGCACGGTGAGCTAAAAATACCAAGCATCTATTTCTATACTAGTGGGGGGAGGGGAGGTGGGCAAAGGGGTCAGCCAGGGAGAAGCTGTCAGCAAAATTAAAGTGGATCCTCTTGATAGAAGTTTAAAATGCTGGGTCTAGCTACTGGAGCCCACAGACAGAAGAGGGAGCACAGACTGAAAGGTCTAAGGACTCCAAAAGAAGCGAATCCGTTTTCAACCCTCTCCGCCTTTCTTTCCCCTAACCGTTCCTCTCACTGACAGCTTCAGCAAGCAGTCTTCATTTTCACCGCCACGACCTGAACGTCAAAGAGTTAAGGCTCAGGGCCTATTCAGACAGGAAACTTAGCACGGCAAATCTGAAAACACAAAGTGAACATCTGTCTAGGCCAGTTCTGTTTTTGCTAGCATTGTATGTCTAATTCATGGTAGGCCCCCACATTCATCTTGAGGCAGGGATATGCAGGAACACTACCTCCGTCTCCTACTCACTGCAGGCATCTCCAGACAATAAATTATATGAAAGTAATTCTTGCCAGCAGCTATATATGGCATGTCAGAACTAAAGCAGATAGTCTGCCTCATTCTAAATAAAGGCTGTGTGCTGGTGGCTTTCATTTGCAAATGATACGAGCAAGTGGGGAAAGGATGCAGAGTATGGCTCATGGAATTCCTTCCAACACCTCTGTGGCCTCGATGCAGAAACCCTGCGCTGCAGTCCAACGCTAAACCTCTAGCACACTTTTCTAATGCAAGTTTTAACATGGAAGTTTTGATCTGCAATGCTATGAGCCAGGGATCTCCAAATCCAGTCCTGGAGGGCCACGATCCAGCCTGGTTTTCAGGACCCCCCCCCCCCAATGAATATGCATGAGATAAATTTGAATACAATGGGGGCACAGTGCCTGCAAATCTCTCATGCATATTCATTAGGGATATCCTGAAAACCTGGCTGGTTTGCAGCCCTCTAGGACTGGATTTGGAGGCCTCTGCTATAAGCAAACAGCATGCAAATAAGCACTGCGCAAAAAGATCTGTGCTAAACAAGGACAGCAAGTCGCATGCATGTGCACAGGGGTCTGCATTAGCAGCACGCGTATCTTACACGCTCGTCCGCATGTTGTGGAATGCTAGATGGCACTCTTTTTGTTGGTTTTCAAGTGCCATCAAGTCAGTGCTGATCCCCGAGTTTTCTTGGCAATGTATCACCAGAAGTAAATTGCCAGGCCTTTTCTCCCGAGGCAACGGAGGGTAAAGCGACTTGCCCAAGGATGCCAGTGAGACTAGAATCCCAGGCTGTTGCTCTAACCACTAGGGGGCTACTCCTCCGCTCACAGCATTATTACTCTGCATGAATATTGATGTTTATGCGCCCGATTACATTTCAGCACGTGTTCCAACGCCTCCGCTGCCATTTTTTGAACATTTCTTTCAGCAATGCCAGGAAAAAAAGCTGTAGGTGCTATATGCTCAAGAGACTGGGGGGAGAAGGATTATGAAAAGGGTGTCATGGCAAAGAAAGGGGGCAACTGAGTGAAGGCAAAGACTTTTGGTGATATTGAAGCAAAAGGGGACGTTGCCGCAGGTGCAGAGCTGTAAAGGGTCACTACAGATAGGAGAAGGGGGAGGGGGAGGAGGGGGACCCCTGCCTTCTGCTGACAGTGTGCAGTGGCACAATAAGGACCTGATTTAAGCTCTCTTTTCCCACAGAAAATGAGAACAAAAATAGTCTTAGGATCCACTTCAGCAGCTCATTCCTAGATTCCAAGAAAATGTGTCAAAGCCTGCTTTACGTCTCCTCAGACCTTGCCTTAAAATCCCAGCATTGAGCTTGGCCTTCTGATCTGCACACTTCTCTGCATCTGCAGTGGATAGCTAATTGCTTCATTACAATCCATGTAAATATATTTGTATGTGCTATGCACTGCGGTCTGCTCAAGGCCTTGCGCCCATTAGCCTGTGTGCAACACTGATTCTTGCACTGGTAGTGCATAAAATTGTGTGATAAAACCAAGTTAACCCAAGCGCAGAGTCTGCAACATTTTTCTGTACCAAGGAGCGTGGGTGCACGCACAACTATTTTATATGTTTAGCCGTGTGTGTATGTCTCTCTATATATAGCTTGTGTGTGCATGTGTATGTCGGCTGGTACATCTGTGCATGCTTGTATGTGCAGATGTTTTTGTTTCACTGCATGTGTGCTTATATGTGCATATAAACCCATAAGAACATGGTTGCTGGTTTATACAACTAAGTTCAATAAATTGTGAGAACATAATGGAATCTTACACAGTCTGGCATCACTGTGCATTATTTTTCATAGTGGACAGTGACTAAATCACTTGGTTTAAACTGTAATAATTACTTAGGTACTGACGAAACCTTGTGCCTTTGGACAACAGTGGTGGAAAAGTGAGCATACCCTATCTTGTCTGATCTTGGGGGCTAAGCACATTTGGGCCTGGCTAGCACTTAAATGAGAGACCACCTTGGAATACCAGGTGCGGTAGGCTTACTGCAGAGAAGAAAGGACCAGCAATCCACTTCTGTGCCAAGGAAACCCCAGGGTCTAGTCACAACATAGACAACTATTCAGAAGGTCATCAGGAGTCAAACACTAAACAATTGATAGATGATATTGCAGTTCGTGTACTTTCTTTTAAGCACCGAGATTACATAAAATAGAAACAACCTGTTGAGTATTGCAAATGTAATTGCATTTCCACATGAAATCAAATGACTACCATTTTTCTTTATTATTTTCAAAATGAACCAAGGTGAATGGTGAGAAAAATCGGATTTAGAGAGTTTTCTCAACCACTGATTATATCATTCATTTTTTATGTCAACCCATCTTGAACACCTCAGCAGATCACACTTTTAGCCAGCAGGTGCCGCTATAAACAATAAAAACAGCTCTGTATGCTCTGCAGATTCCGAGGTATATATGTATATAACCTCAAAAACTTCTAACTTCACATACCTCCTTTTATCAGAGCACCTTAAAAAAAACTATCAAGACAAACTCTTCCTTAAATATCTAGTTGCACATTTCCACTGGACAAAAAATGTAAATGGAGATGCTTTTCCCCCATTTAGAATATATTTTTTTACAGGCCCAAAACCCAGTTTAATGGGGAGAAAAAGAGTTAGGAAATGGAAAGTACAATTTGATCCCGTGTTCCCTGCTGTTAGGTGGTTCCCTGTTTGACTGGAGACCAATTAATATTTTCCTTGGTCCTTCTGAAGGAATGCGAGGGAGGAGTCCCTCCATGAGTCACTGACAACTAATCATAGTATATTTTTTTTTAAATCCCAACATATCCAAAGACTCTAAATGCGTGGGAGGGTTTCTATGGACTAGTTTACACGAGAGAATGTAAAACATTCAAGTTTTCTCTGCAGGTTACTAAAATAAAGTCGGGGTATCCCCTCCCGGCAGTCCATCGTATGTTCTGGTTAACGTGCCCAGAGGGGACTGTTTGCGCTCTCTTCACAAGAGAGAATCCCAGCAGGAAGCCAGCAGTGAAGAAAGCGAGAGATCATTATCTCCTGGACTTCTGGACCCTAGCGGTTTAATTAATCTCTTTAAAAGGAGTTAGCAGCAGATCACGCCAAGATAATAAATAAATGCATTAGAAACCAACAACTAAAAGCCCAAAGCATATGGTTTGCTAACTGCAAAGGTGCAAGAGACTGTCAGACGGCGCGACAATTACAAGTTACTCCAATGCTGAGAAAAGCCAGTCATTCTCACCTAGTCACAGAGCTTCAGCACTGAGGGGTGGGGGACGAGGCGACGACTTGCAAATTAACCAAGCAATCCGATTACGGGCTTTCGATCACTATCCTTAAACGTGCAAATCATCATAAACGGAGAATGTTAAAGCCGGTCGTGCAGTGCTACTCCAAATCAGCCTTTTTAGGGATTAGGTCAATCGGCGTAACCTCGGCTGGGTGTCTGTGCGCCCAGGAGCAGCCTTTGCCCCGGGGATCCGGGACGCGCCCCGCGCTGCCTCCCGGGTGCAGGTGCTGCACTCACTCGCACACCTCGGCCAGCAAAGTTGCCCGATCCGCCGCCGCCCGTTAGCGCCGATCCGCATCACTTACCTGCCCCCTGCACAAATCCCGGGGAGCCGGTGCTCGTCCTGCCTCCGCCGGCGCCGCCGTTAGCCCCTCATCATGCCCGGAGCGGCGCAGCAGCTTCCCCCCACCCCTGTCTGTACTGGAGCCGCGGGCTCGACGGCGCTGCCTTTTCCGTCAGTGGAAAAAACTCCGGAGCCTCTGACGCAGGCGCTGACAGGGAACAGCCACCGGCCGCAGCTCCTCCCCTTCGCTCTGACGCTTCTCGAGCCGGGCTCGCCGCCCCTCCCCTCTCCTACGCTCGCTCCTCCCCTCCGCTCTGACGCTCCTCGAGCTGGGCTCGCCGCCGCCTTGCCTTTTCCTTTAATTCATCCGAGCTCAAGCAAAGGTGAAATCGTTTGCACGATGCATAACTCGGAAAGGGGAAAGGACGGGGGCGGGGGAAGTGGCGGAGACAGAGGCTGCACAGAGTACAATCATTTAATTTATTTACTTACTTTAGATCGCACTTGAGCTCAAATCCAGCTACACTCAGGTATAGTTGCTATTGCTGTGTCCCAGTGAAGCGTATCTCTCTTCCTCCCCTCCCCAGATTTATAAAAAAAAAAAACCCACCACCCTCTCATTTCCTACGAGGGTTCTTGCAGTATCTTGTGAAGACAAGTGAGAATAGGAAGATTTTGTTTACACTTGGCGTGAAGCCTCCAAGACCACCTGATATAATTTGGCCAAGTATCTCTCCCAAATTCGCCTGTTGCTTCTGGTTGTCGCTAGTTTCCTCATTGCCAGGGTACTTTTTAGAATGCGTTTTTCAAGTCTCAGTTATCCATGTCTTCAACGATGGCATGCACTTGTTGGACTTGTGCTCTGATGCAAGAATGTATTTTGGGTGGGGAAGATGAAGGGGCGATTGTAACCTCTTTGTTATCTACTTTATCTAGACATTCCTCAGTCTTGTCGCTGGTACCAAGCTGTGTCTGATCTCCACAAACGTGATCCAACTGTGCTTGGGTAACAATTCTGTTGCTAATGTGTTGCAATAGGAGTTACAAGACTTCATTGAGGAACGTGAGCTAAGATCAGGCTGTCCCCTTTTTTTAAGGATGAAACTATCAATAAACAAACATGTTAAGCAGGTTCCTCTCTAGACTTTCCATGTTAGTTTTACTGCTGTTTATGTTGATTGGGGTCAGAAAGCAAATAGAGGATCATTCTACTTCCAAGCTATCAGTTGCTTGACAGCGAACGGGTGAGAGCTCGGAAAATTACAACTGGGGACTGCGTTGTTTTATTTGTTACGAGAATTGAAAAGGCACTTAAGGCAGAAAATATAACCATGGATGAAAAGAACATGATGTGATCGTGTGTGTCTGATTCATTCATCAGAACGTCATCAGTGAACAAGCAAACTAATAACACCGTGTGTAGGAACAGTCTGTGAAACATTTCTCTATTTAGAAACATGACGGTAGATAAAGACCACATGATCTATCTTGTCTGTCCTTCCATATAAACCACTACAACAGTCCCCTATTTTCCTTTAGAGATCCTCTGTGTTTGTCCCATACTTTTTTGAATTTAGATACTGTCCTCATCTCTACCACCTCCACTGGGAGACAATTCCACACATTTACCACTCTTTCTGTAAAGAAATATTTCTGCATATTACTCCTGAGTCTATCCCCTTTCACCCTCATCTTATGTCCCCTCCTCAAAAGAGACTCTCATGTGCATTTATGCCATGGAGGTATTTAAGTGTCTCTATCATATCGCCCCTACCCCACCTTTCCTCTAAAGTATACATATCAAGATCTTTAAGTCTCTCCTAATCAATGTTCCCTCTAACTTTCTGTAGGCTGTGTGCGCATAAAATATCAGCTGTGCAGCTTTTGAAGGAATTTTAAATTTTTGTGCGCCACATAACGACACTCGGAGTTATATACTTTAAAATTTGACTACACGTCAGAATACAGTATGTACACCACATTGATTGCACTAGAAAATATTGTAGAACTTGTGAAAACCATAAATACACAACAACTTTTAAATTTTAAGACGTCTGTGTTGTTTTCTATCAGAATCAGAACCGTAATTTTTGTGCGCTCTGTTGTAAAGTATGTGCGCTCACTCGGTGAGGTGTGTGCGCGCGCACACGCGCACAGCTTAGAGGGAACAGTGCTCCTAATATCCTACATAACGAAGACCACTAACCATTTTAGTAATCACCCTCTGCACTGACTTCAACTTGCTTATATCCTTTGAAGGCATGGTCTCCAGAATTGCACACAATATTCCAAATGAGGTCACACCAGATACTTACACAGAGACATTATCACCTCCTTTTTTTCTGCTAGCCATTCCTCTCCTTATACACCCAAGCATCCTTCTGGCTTTCACAATCTGTTTAGCTACTTTAAGGTCATAAGACACAATTATGCCCAGATCCCGCTCTTGTGGACAGATGAAACTGAAAGTGGACAAAGCCATGGGACCGGATGGGATACATCCCAGGATGCTGAAAGAGCTCAGAGAGGTTCTTGCAGGGCCGTTAAAGGATGTCTTCAACAGATCCTTGGAAACAGGAGAGGACTGGAGAATGGCTGATGTCGTACCTCTACCCAAAAGTGGCGACAGGGAAGAAGTGTCAAACTACAGGCCCGTGAGCCTTACTTCGGTGGCAGGAAAAGTAATGGAGGCGCTCCTGAAAGAGCGAATAGTGAACTTTCTCAAAACCAACAGGTTGCAAGATCCGAGGCAACATGGTTTTACCGAAGGACGGTCTTGCCAAACAAATCTGATTGAGTTCTTTGACTGGGTGACCAAGGAACTAGATCAGGGGCATGCAATGGATGTCATCTACCTGGATTTCAGCAAAGCCTTTGATACTGTTCCTCATAGGAGGCTTGTCAATAAACTCAGTAGCTTGGGGATGGGTCCCAAGATGGTAAACTGGACTAGAAATTGGTTGACTGACAGACGACAGAAGGTGATGGTAAATGGAGTTCATTTCGGATGAAAAGAAGGTGATTAGCAGGGTGCCCCAGGGTTCGGTCCTGGGCCCGGCACTGTTCAATGTATTTGTGAGTGATATTGCTGAAGGGCTGAATGGAAAAGTCTGTCTTTTTGCAGATGACACAAAAATTTGCAACAGAGTGGACACCCCCGAGGGAGTGGATAACATGAGGAAAGATCTACAAAAGCTGCAAGAATGGTCTAATGCTTGGCAATTATGATTTAATGCGAAAAAGTGCAGTGTCATGCACTTAGGTAGCAGAAATCCAAGGGAAATGTACACGATAGGTGGTGAGAGGTTGGTGTGCACGGTTCAGGAGAAAGACCTTGGTGTGATTATCTCTGATGATCTCAAGGTGGCAAAACAGTGTGACAAGGCGGTGGCAAAAGCCAGGAGGATGTTGGGCTGCATACAAGGAGGGATTATCAGCAGAAAGGAAGAGGTATTTATGCCACTGTACAGGTCACTGGTGAGGCCTCACTTGGAATACTGTGTTCAGTTTTGAAGACCATATCTTGCAAAAGATGTAAAAAGACTGGAAACTGTTCAGAGGAAGGTGACCAAAATGATTTGGAGCCTGCATCAGAAGCCTTATGAGAAGAGACTTGAAGACCTAAATATGTACACTTTGGAGGAGAGGAGGGACAGGGGAGATATGATTCAGACCTTTAAATACTTAAATAGAAACGTTGAACAAACAAACCTCTCCCAAAGACGGGGAAGCTGTAAAACTAGAGGGCATAACATGAAGCTGCAAGTTGGAAAATTGAAAGGCAATGTCAGGAAATATTTTTTCA
This sequence comes from Ichthyophis bannanicus, assembly GCA_033557465.1. NCBI lineage: Eukaryota > Metazoa > Chordata > Amphibia > Gymnophiona > Ichthyophiidae > Ichthyophis > Ichthyophis bannanicus. The sequence goes on along the minus strand of CM066031.1, from coordinate 258,526,533 downwards.
CTGAAAGGGTGGTGGATGCTTGGAATGCCCTCCCGATGGAAGTGGTGGGGGCAAACATGGTGACGGAATTCAAAACGGCATGGGACAAACACAGCAGATCCCTTTACAGAAACAGGATAAAACCAAAATAAACTGAACCATCTAACTTCTCAACAAATAGGGGTGTCCTACATGGAGTGGTGGGTTCACTCCTAAACAAAGACATGGGGAGGGGTGGCCTTCACAGAGCGACAGGAGCACCTACTCTTGCCATATTGCTGGGCAGACTGGATGGACCATGCTGGTCTTTATCTACCATCATTTACTATGTTACTATGTAAGATGTACCTCATCCCCTACATTGTACCACTTTTTTGGATTTTTGCAACCCAAATGCATGACCTTGCATTTTTTAGCATTAAATTTCAGCTGCCAAATTCTAGACCATTCGTCAAGCTTAGCTAAATTCCTCATCATGTTATCTACTCCTTCCTGGGTGTCTACTCTATTGCAGATTTGCTATTATCCACAAACAAGCAAACCTTACTGATAGCCCTTCTGCAATATCACTAACAAAGATGTTATAAAGATTCAGACCAAGGACAGATCCCAGCAACACACCACTGGTAACCTCCTTCTCCTCAGATTGAGCTCCAATTACCTGTACCCTTTATCGCCTTTCACTCAACCAATTTCTAACCCAATCATTAACTTTAATGTCCATCTCTAGGGTGCTCTAAATACACCAAATCTAGGGCTCTCACTCGGTCCAACTCCTTGGTCACCCAGTCAAAGAAATCAATCATATTTGTCTGAAAAGACCTGCCTCTGGTGAATTCATGCTGCCTTGTTTCCTGCAATCCACTGGACTCCAGAAACCTCACTATTTTCTCTTTTAGTAGCCTTTCCAATAATTTACTAACCACAGAGGTTAGACTAACTGGCCTGTAGTTCTCAATGTCATTCTTACTTCCACTTTTGTGTAAAGGGACTACATGTCTCTCCAGGCCTCTGCCACCACTCCCAACTCCAAAGAGGCATTGAAAAGGTCAGACAGTGGAGTCGCTGGAATATCCCCAAGTTCCATCAGTATTCTTGGATGTTTCCCATATGGAACCATTGCTTTGTTGGAGATCCCCGTCGATTCTGTTCCTTATTCATCTCATTGCCATAAATTTTAACTTTAGAATTAGGTATTACAAGGAGTCAGGACTGACTCAAAGGCACACGTTGCATGCATTACAAATGGTAAAGAAATTAAAATGAAAGAGAGGGGAGGAATATTGAGGGTTATTTTAAAAGCATCCCCACATCTAATAGCATTTACATGTGTAGACAGCATATATGTGTAAAAGCAGTTTTAGAACAGGAGCTTTTTAAATGTGGGGGTGCTTACCATCTTTAAATTTCCTGAAGGCATGGTGAGGGTGGAGAAGGGGAGAGGTTTGGGCAGGCCTACAATATAGATGTTGATTCCTCCATGTCTATAACAAATTATAGATGTCAGTCTTTACAGCAGCCCTAAGAAATAAATAAGTACTTCCTGGAATGGGCAGCTATTAAAGCAGATATCTGCCTCTCCCCTGCCATATCACTCCTGAGTCTTCATTCCTCTCCAGATGACTTGCAAAACCATTTGATCCCCTCCCTGACTCCCATTCTGATAGGCAATCCCCCAACATACATCTGATCCTCCTACCTTCCCCCCTAAAGCATGCAATCCCCCCCCCCACCCCAATTAGCAACCCCACTCAGCCTCCCACCTCCAAGGCCTCCTGGCAGATTTTCCACCCCCCATTCCCTGAACCCTATCTTCAGCCATACCGGTGATCCCTGTGTGTAGTGGAGGAAGGAGCAGTCCCTCAGTTGCTCCTACCTTTAGGCACCAGATTCCAAATGGGGCCAGTGACCCCTAGCAATAATCTTGCAATGCTGCAGTAGTTCCACAAGATTACCACTAGGGGCATTGGCATAATTTTGGAATCTGACACCATAAGAGCAGGTGTGACTGGGGATAGCTCTTGCTCCCACTAGACACCATTTTGGAAACTCAGATAAAATATATTCCATCCAATAAAAAGTTGAAAGTGGGCCAACTATTGTAAGTATAGTTTAACAGTGAGGTGAAAAAGATAGAGAAAGCCAAAAGGTCATCTTTCAGAGAATCGAAGGCAGACCCTGAGGAGGAAAATAAGGATAAGCACAAGCACCAGAAAGTTAGATATACAATAGTAATAAGGCAGGCCAAGAGAGACTTCGAAAAGGTTGCTGTAGAGGCCAAAAATAATACTTAAAACCTTCTACAGTACATTCAAAGCATAAAGGCTGTGAGGGAGTCTTTTGGACTGGTGGGTAACCAAGAAGTAAAAGGAGTCCTCAAGGAGGATAAGGAAATAGCAGAAACATTAAATGATGTTTTAGCCTCAGTCTTTGCTGAGAAGGATGCTGGGATCATACCCACACCAGAAACCTTATTGACAGTGATAATCTGGAGCAACTAAAATACATTGCTGTACATCAAAGGGGCCCTTTCACTAAAGGATGCTATGGTGTTGTGCCTAATGGAGCAGAGGAGTAGCCTAATGGTTATAGCATGGGCTCGGGATCCCACTAGCACTCTTTGTGACCTTGGGCAAGTCACTTAACCCTCCATTGCCTCATTAAAAAAAAAGAACAAGTTACCAGCATCCCTGTTTGATGTACATTGCCAAGTTTAAGTTACAATGTAAACTGCTTTGGTTGAAATGATAAAGCAGTATCTAAAACCTGTTAAATAAATCAATAATGCTCCAACACTGTAGCATAAACTGTTGGGGGGTAAGGAAAGCATGTTCACAGGAGTTAACATAGAGCCCTGTGCCCTAACACAGCATACCAATAGCATGTGTCTGTTTAACTTCCTCTATTGAAGGGGTGTGAGGTAAACCTGTGCTAATTTCAAGGGTTGTAGTTAGCACACAGACATAAACACCATGTGCTAACTGTGCAGTGCTCACTACGGCCACTCTCTTCCCCCTTACACCCTAATGCGTGATTCACAATTAGAGCACCAATTAGCCTGTGCTGTTTTGGCCCCATACTAGCTGTCAACACATGTCCCGGTGCACATTCAGCATGTGCCAGACATGCACCGGCAGCTAGCACCCTTTAGTGAAAGACTCCCTAAAAGATTAAATATATCAAATTGGCAAACTAAAGAGTAATAAACCACCAGAACAGATGGTATTCACTCTAGAGTCCTGAAAAGCTCAAACATGAACTTGCTAACCTCTAACTAGTAATCTCTAATCTATCCCTTCATGCAGTCATGATACCTGAGGTCTGCAAGATGGCTAATGCAATAACAATTTTAAAAAGGGCTCCAGGGGCTCTCCTGGACACAAAAAATTGGTGAGCCTGATATCAGTATCAGGTAAAATGATAGAAGCTATTCTAGAAAAAAAATACTGACCATATAGATAGACGTAGCTTAATGGAAAGGTGTCCATAAGGGTTCAGCAAAGGGAAGTTTTGTCTTATCAATTTCTTCAATTTTTTTTCAAGATTTAAAGAAAACTGTGAATAAAGGTGAGCCAGTTCATATGGAGCCCGATCCCAGTAGGGTCATGTCTGGGCCATCTGGGCTCCCCCAATCAGGACAGGCCCATTAGGACCTGATTCTGCACTGCGGGAGCCATGCATTTCCACAGGTGCAGGATCGGGCCCTGAGACAGCTTGGCATGCCCTCACATCTACCCCACATGCCGGTGTGCCTACTGTGGCGCCGACCCACTGTAACACCATTGCCCGGCCCTGGGCTGGGCAGCAGGGGCCTAAATCGGGTGGCAGGGACCCACCTTGTGCTGCCTGTTGCTCCAGGGGAGGGGAGGGGGCTGCCAGTCAGGATTCAAAGGACACCTTGCGCTTATTCCATCTCAGAGGTGATCCCCAGGCATACAGGTCCGTCACCAGAATTGGCCCTGTATGTCCAGAGGCTGGTCCCTCCCATGCTCTGCCCACTCTTCACCCCTTGTGCTGCCCCCATCCCCGCGGCATGGATGGCAACTCTGTACGTGCAGCGGGGCCAGGAGGTGGCATAGGTTGAGGGTGGATAGCGGGACAGGACATCCTGGATTGGGCTCATACCATATTTGGATTTTCAGAAGGCATTTGTCAGAATCCTTTATGAGATACTCCTCAGGGAATTTAAATTCCTGAGATAAGAGACAACGCCCTGTTGTGGATTGGCAATAGACTACATGAGAGTAGGGCTGAATGGTCAGTTTTCCAAACTGAACAAGGTCAATAGCAGAACGCCCCATGGCTCTGTACTGGGGCCTGAGCTGTTGAATATATTCATCAGTGATCTAGAAATAGGAGCAATGAATGAGGTGATCAGATTTGTAGATGTCACACAATTATTGAAAGTAGCTAAAACAATAGAAGCTTGTGAGGAATTACAAGAGAATCTTTTGAGACTGGGTGACTAAATAGCAAATGAAACTTAGGGGTATGTTTACTAAACCGGGCTAATGGTTAACCCGGGCATATTATTCAATGGGACCTAGTTGCAGATAGCCCAGGTTAACTGTTAGCCCTGTTTAGTAAACATACCCCTTAATGTGGACACGTGCAAAGGGATGCACACAGGGAAAAGTAAGCCCAGCAACAAGTACAAAATGACAGGTTTCAAGTTAGCAGTCACCACCCACGAAAAAGATCGTGGAATCATTGTGGACAATATTTTGAGATTTTCAGCCCTCTGTGCTGCTGCTGCCAACAAAGCAAGTAGAATGTCAGGGACTATTGGAAAAGGGATAGAGAACAAAACTGAGAGGATCATTATTCTTCTGTTTAGGTCTCTCGTGCAACCGCACCGTGAGTGTTGTGCGCAGCTCTGGTCGCTCCATCTCAAACAAGGATATAGTGGAACTAGAAAAGCTTCAGAGAAGGATATGAATGTGATAGACGTGGTGGATGGTTACTTACCTTTCACACAGCATGAAAACAAGAGGATGAAACTGCTGCTCCTTGTGACCTTGGGCAAGTCACTTCACCCTTCACTGCTTCAAGTACAAACTTAGACTAAGATCTACAGGAACAAGGACATACCTACTGTACCTGAATGCAACTTACCTTGAGCTACTAGTGAAAAGCTGTGAGATAAACATAAATATATATTATAGAGCTTTTATTTTCATGCAGTGCATAAGTAAATTATGGAATCTTTTGCCATAGGATGCACTCAAGGCAACCAAACTAGCAGGGTTCAAAAGAGGTTTAGAAAGGACAGCGGACTTTCTGGAATCCAATGGATTGCAGGATCCGAGGCAACATGGTTTTACCAAAGGAAGACCATGCCAAAGGAACCTGATTGATTTCTTTGACTGAGTGATCAGAGGACTGGATCAAAGACATGCAATGGATGTGATCTACCTGGATTTCAGCAAAGCCTTTGATACTGTTCCTCGTAGCAGGCTTATGGGGCAAGGTACTTCAGGCCGGAAGGTCGGGGGTTCAAATCCCACTAGAGGACACCAACCTTGGGCCGGAAGGACTGGGGTTTCTAGTCCCACAGGTGCTCCTTGTGGTCTTGGGCAAGCCACTTAACCCTCCATAGCCCATGTTCCCTGTAAAATAGTTATCTCCAAGTTATAATGCCCTGTTCAATGTAATTTCAGTTTGTTCAATGTAAACCGCACTGATGCAGAATAGCGCAGTATATAAGAGAATGTAAATAAATAAATAAATAAACTGAGCAGCCTGGGGATGGGTCATAAGGTGGTGAAATGGATCAGAAATTGGTTGACTGATAGATAACAGAGGTTGGTGGGAAATGTAATTTGCTCAGAAGAAAGGAAAGTGAGGAGAGTCTCAGGGATCAGTCCTGGGACCGGCACTGTTCAATGTCTTCATGAGTGATATTGCGGAAGGGTTAAAAGGAAAAGTTTCGCTTTTTGCAGATGACACAAAGATTTGCAACAGAATAGACACCTCAAATGGAGTAGATAACATGAAAAAATATCTATAAAATGATCTAATACTTGGCAGTTAAGATTTATTTAACAGGGTTTTTTATATTGCATTATCATTTCAGTCAAAGCAGTTTACATTGATAACTTGGATTTTTCTGGGGGGTTAAGTGACTTGTCCAAGGTCACAAGGAATGCTAGTGGGAATCAAACCCTGAACTCTTGGTTACTAGGTCAGTGCTCTAACAATTATTGAAAGTAGTTAAAACAATAGAAACTTGTGAGGAATTAAATGAGAATCTTTTGAGCAAATGAAATTTAATGTGGGCAGTATTAATGCCCCTGTACGAGTCATTGGTGAGGCCTCACTTGGAGTACTGTGCTCAGTTTTGGAGACCGTATCTCACAAAGAATATAAAAAGACTTGAAATGATCAGAGGAAGGTGACCAAAATTATATGGGGCCTGTGCCAGAAGACATTTGAGGAGAGACTTGAAGACCTAAATATGTATACCCTGGAAGAGAGAAGGAGCACTGGAGATATGATCCAGACGTTTAAATAATTAAAGGGTATTAATAAACAAAACCTTTTCAAAGATGGCGAAGCTGTAGAACTAGAGGGCATGAAATGAAGCTGTAAGGAGGAAAACTCAATAGCAACATCAGGAAATACGTTTTTGCTAAGAAGGTTGTGGATGCCTAGAATGCTCTTTCAGTGGTGGAGAAAAAAACAGTGATGGAATTCAAAGTGGCATGGGACAGACACAGAGGATCCCTTTATACTGTAGCAAGACAATAAACGCAAAGCAGACTTAAATACCATGCACTTTGTTTCATGGAGAAAAAGTCCAGAAAAAAGTATTAGCTATGTTAGTGGTGTTCCAAGCCTCGTGGGCACCCGGAGCGGGCACACATGCCCTCACTTCACAGCACGTGCCCCCCCTTGCCAACTTCCTTTTGTATGGGTGAGAAGCCGCTTCCACCCCCATTCAAACAGGAAGTCAGCATTGGGCATTGAGGTGGAAGCAAATAGCCTTGCGGTGCTGAAGTTTTAAGGTAAGCACCACGGGGCTGTTTTAGGCCATTGTTACTCCTGAGGTCCTGTTGAGGGGCACTAGTGGCGTCAATGGGTACCCTGGAGGTCCAGGCTATAGGCTGCCCAGGTCGAAACTTACATGTAGCTGGCTTTTTTGCATAGATTTGACCTGGATGTCCAAGATTGCACCTGGATGTCATTTCTAAAATGTGCCTTCTGTAGAGACCATACTGTAGAATGTCATCCAAGAGGACACCATTCAGTTTCCTGGGCTCTGTAGCAGAAGCTCTTGTGAAAGCAGAGCCAACCTGTTACAGCTTTCTAACCTGCTGAATTTAGTGTGCCTTTGCAATCGTTTTCCCACCAGAAAGAAAAAGGTGGCCTGCTGCTGCCATTTATGAGGGTGATTCTATTAACGTTTATGGTGTGATTTAGAGAGTGGCGCTAGCTTTCATAGAAACATAGAAACATGATCACAGAAAAAGACCACATGGCCTATCTAGTCTGTCCTTCCATAACAACTACAACAGTCCCCTATTTACCTTTAGAGATCCTCTGTGTTTGTCCCATGCTTTTTTCAATTCAGTTACTGTCCTCATCTCTACCACCTCCACTGGGAGACTATTCCACGGATCCACTACTCTTTCCATAAAGAAATATTTCTGCATATCACTCCTGAATCTATCTCCCTTCACCCTCATCCCATGTCCCCTCGTAGCAGAACTTGCTTTTAATTGAAAGAGGCTCTCTCCCTGAACATTTATGCCATGGAGGTATTTAAACATCTCAATCATATCACCTCTATCCCGCCTTTCCTCTAAGGTGTACATATTAAGATCCTTAAGTCTGTCCTCATATGCTTTATGATGAAGCCCACTAATCATTTTAGTAGCCACCCTCTGCACCGACTCCATCCTGTTCACATCCTTTGGAAGGTGCGGTCTCCAGAACTGCACACAATACTCCAAATGAGGTCTCACTAAAGACTTATACAGAGGCACTATCACCTCTTTTTTTCTGCTAGCCATTCCTCTCCGTATGCACCCAAGCATCCTTCTAGCTTTTGCCGTTGCCTTTTCTACCTGTTTAGCTACTTTAAGATCATCAGACACAACAACGCCTAGGTCTCGCTCTTCTTTAGTGGACAAAAGTACTTCACCCCCTATACTGTATTGCTCCCTTGGATTGCTGCAGCCCAAATGCATGACCTTACATTTTTTAACATTAAATCCCAGCTGCCAAATTCTAGACCATTCTTCAAGCTTAGCTAGATCCCTCCTCATGTTATCTACACCTTCCTGGGTGTCTACTCTATTGCAGATTTTGGTATCATCTGCAAAGAAGCAAACCTTACCTGACAGCCCTTCCGCTATATCACTAACAAAGATGTTAAAAAGAATCGGACCAAGGACAGATCCCTGTGGCACACCACTGGTAACATCCTTCTCCTCAGAGTGAGTTCCATTTACTTGTACTCTTTGTCGCCTCCCACCCAACCAATTTCTAACCTAAGCAGTAACTTTAGGGTCCATCCCTAGGGTGCTCAGTTTGTTTATAAGTCGCCTGTGAGGAACAGTGTCAAAGGCTTTACTGAAATCTAAATACACCACATCTAGAGCTCTCCCTCGGTCCAACTCCCTGGTCACCCAGTCAAAGAAATCAATCAGATTTGTCTGACAAGACCTACCTCTGGTGAATCCATGCTGCCTCGGATCCTGTAATCCGCTGGACTCCAGAAACCTCACTATTTTCTCTTTCAGCAGCGTTTCCAATAATTTACTCACCACCGAAGTTAAACTAACCGGCCTGTAGTTTTCAACCACATCCTTACTTCCGCTTTTGTGTAAAGGCACCACATGAGCCTCTCTCCAGTCCTTTGGCACCACTCCTGACTCCAATGAGGCATTGAAAAGGTCAGTCAGTGGAGTTGCTAGAACGTCCCCAAGTTCCCTCAGTATTCTAGGGTGTATCCCATCCGGTCCCATCACTTTGTCTACTTTAAGTTGAGCTAGTTTCTCACGAACACAGTCTTCTGAAAATTGTTCAAGATGTCCCTCGCTTCTGTTCCTATTTGTGGGTGTTTTCAGAGGTCCTGCTCCTGGTTCTTCATCTGTGAACAGAGAACAAAAATATTTGTTAAGCAATTCTGCTTTATCCTTATCAGCTTCTACATATTCCTCCCCTGCACCCTTGAGTCTGACAATACCACTTTTACCCTTCCTCTTCTCACTAATATATCTGAAAAATGTCTTATCCCCCCATTTTATTGCATTGGCTATTTCCTCCTCCTTTTGAATCTTTGCCTTCTTGACTACTTTGCTAGCTTCTCTAAGTTTTTCCAAATACAGATGCCTGTCTTCCTCTCTCTGTGATCTCTTGTATTTCATGAAGGCCTCCCTCTTTTTCTTCACTTTTTCAGCTACTTCCTTCGAAAACCATAGCGGTCTCCTTTTCCTTTTGCCTTTATTTACCATTTTAACAAAAAGGTTGGTTGCCCTTAAAATATCCCCTTTCAGTTTTGCCCACTGTTTTTCTACATCCCCCAGCTGTTCCCATCCCACTAACGACTCCCTGAGGTATTGGCCCATCTTCGCAAAGTTAGTCTTCCTAAAGTCTAAGATCCTCACCTTTGAATGGATTCTAACAGCCCGAGTCCTAATACTGAACCACACCATCTGGTGATCACTGGATGCAAAATGATCTCCCACTACAACATCAGAAACACTTTCACCATTGGTAAGCACCACGTCCAGTATGGCACCTTCATGTGTGGGGTCTGTTACCAATTGCCTGAATAGTTCTCCCTGTAGAGAATCCATGATCTCCTTACTTCTAGATGATACTGCAGCAGGAATGTGTCAATCAACATCTGGCATATTGAAATCTCCTATCAGTAGCACTTCCCCTTTCCTAGCAATGCTGCGTATGTCTTCAATTAACTCTCTGTCCACCTCTTCCTCTTGTGAGGGAGGTCTGTATATCACATCAATGCAAATAGATTTCTCATTCCCTCTTTCTAGTTTAACCCACAATGCCTCCTCTCTCCCTTTTAAGCTCTGTAATTCCAAAGCTTTAATAGTAGTTTTTACATATAGTGCCACTCCTCCCCTTCTTCCTACCCTCTCCTTTCTGAATAAAGAATAGCCAGGTATAGTTACATCCCAATCATGGTTTTCTGTGAACCATGTTTCTGTAACTGCCACTAAATCCAAGTCAGCCACTCCCACCAAAGCTTCAACATCAGGGATCTTATTTCCCATGCTACGGGCATTTATACACACTGCTTTCCATATGTTACCCCTGTTAACCATTTCCATAAAGGTATTTAATGTATCACCTACCTGGGGGCTTTCACTTACCTGGGGGCTTTCTTCACCCATCCCCAACGAATCTAGTTTAAAGCCCTCTTCAGTAGATTAGCCAGTCTACTACCGAAGATGCGTTGACCTTTCTTGGACAGATGGATGCCATCTCTGCTCTGCAACCCTTGGAACAGCATCCCATGGTCTAGGAAACCAAAACGCTCTTGATGACACCATCCACGCAGCCATGCATTCATCTCCAGAATGCGAGCCTCTCTGCCTTGGCCTTTACCCTCAACAAGGAGGATTGAAGAGAACACCACCTGTGCACCTAACTGCTTCACCCTCTGTCCCAGAGCCATGAAGTCACTTTTGATACGTTCCGAGGTAAACCTGGCAGTATCATTTGTTCCAACATGGATTAGCAACATTGGGTAATATTCAGTGGGCTTGATGAGTCTCGGCAAACTCTCCGTAACATCTTGGATTTTGGCACCAGGCAGACAGCATACCTCTCTGGACATCAAGTCTGGTCGGCAGATGGACACCTCAGTACCCCTCAGAAGAGAGTCTCCAACCACCACTACCCTTCGTTTCCTTCTGGCCACTGATTCTGCAACTTTGGGGTACTTGAGCTCTGGTTCTTCCCTTTCCAGGGATGCTTTCACCTCCTCCACTTCCAGGGCTGCATAATGGTTCTTCAATTCAAGGGCTGGAGAAGTTGGATTGGTGATTTTGCAGGCCCTGGTGACTTGTGTCCAACCATCGACATTCTGTTGGCACCCATCTTCTCCTGTGCTAGAGAGCTTGGTTGCTGCAAGAAGCATCTCATCAATGTACTTCTCACTGTCTTCAATGCTCCTCAGCCTCGCCACCTCCTCTCTGAGTTCCTCCACTTGTTTCCTCAGAGCTTCAGCATGCAGGCACCCTGCACATGGAACTGGTCCTTCAACTGGCATTAGGACCTCTGTCTGGACCAAGGCAGAAGCTGTAACGAGGGCAACAGCTTTAGTAATACGATTTTTCCCAGCCATTGTTCTGTTCGTGGAGCTTAGGTATCTGTTAAAGCAAAAGAGAGAGATCTACCAAGTACCAGCCGGTTTCCCAGCTGTCCTTTCAGAGAAAAAGCAGTTAAATCTCTTTAATTATATTCAAAATGTGCTGGTCCAATTCTCTGTGATTTGTTAAAGGGGGAGGTGCCCTATAAAGCAAGACTGCTCACTAGGGGTGGGTGGGAGCTGGGGTGGGTAGGGAGGGAACGAACACCTGATTAGGTGTTAGCAGTTTCCAAACCTGAGGAGGTTACTAGATTTCAGCAACCTACTGTGCTCAAGGAAAGTTCCACTAAAGCACCAAAAAGGAAGTAACCTTGCTTTAAAAAATATACAAAAAACCCTTTTAAGAGCTCCCAGTCACAGAGCTAGCAATTTAATATAATAAAAAAACAAACAAACAACCCCTCAAATCCTTACTGTTTGTTGATCTGTAGAGCCCTGGTTAGGAAAGCCTCAACAGGGCAGGGCACTGGAGCCTTTTATGCAGGCCTCAGCTGCTCTCTGGAAATCAGGCCCACTAACTCCTGATTAGGTGTTAGCAGTTTCCAAACCTTTCAAAGACTGATGATACTTTGTAGGGTGAGAGGGAAGGTCATTTCTCCATCTTCCCCTCCCCCTGACCCCACTGGTATCTCCCTTCTGCTCCTTTGGGTTTTCAGCTCAGAACTAGGTCAAACAAAACAGGCTGATCCAGTCCTGGTTTTTGCCCTGTAGTTATAATTGTCTTACTGATATTCCGGCAATAATAAGGGCTATAAATCCATACATGCAATGGGGCAAATCCGGACTGGATCAATCTGCGCAGTTGATCACCCTAATTAGAACTTGCCCCATTGATGCATAAGGTGCCACAAGCCTTCATTTGGAGCTGCCAAGCTAGTTTTCTCTATTTTTATTCCTTCTCCTCTTCATAATCAAGCCCTTGCAGAGGCCTCAGAACAGGGCCGGTCCTAAAATTGGTTCAAGGTGTTGGCACCCTAGCCAAACCTTAAGCCATATGCCCTCCTCTGGCTGTTATAATATATTGTTTAGATTTGAAGGTCTTGCTGTTTGCCAACACCCTACCTCCAGAAGCTGCGGCCCTAAGCAACTGCCTAGTTTGCCTAATGGTTGGTCCAGCCCTGCCTCAGAGCGCTGTTCCCTGGCACACCTGTTCCCTAAATTACAATCCTTGGCCTTGCTGGGTGCAGAGAGGAGATCATTTTAGTTCCTGGGCCCTGGCAGCTTGAGCAGTCAGGCCTAGGATTCAGACCCAGGCATTTCCCCATGTGGCAGTGCCCGGCCATCTGGCAGGCTCCCTCTTCTGAATCCCTGTAATTCCTGTTGTCAAGTTGCAGAAGTAAAGGAATCGTACAGAAGACTAGAAAAGATGCCAGCTGGCACTAGGGCTGCAACTAGCACAGCCAGCGCTGGCTGCAACTAGAAAAAAAAATGAGTGCTGGATTTCACTTTCACAATGAATAATGCGATGCGCGTAACTTCTGCTGTGATCGCTGACAAATGATCTGAGCTCTTGCCACAATTTTTCTTTTCCTCCTCCTCCCCCAACACAACCCAATAGTGGCCCCAGCTGAGTTTCTGCACATGCTATTTTGCAAGGTTTAAAAAAAAAGATCCTGCACAAATATAATGCATGCATTTCAGCATGCTTGGCTGCTGTTCAAGTGACCAAACAATTAGTGTTATTTGAATAGCAGTGATTTTTAATGTATTTGGTCATCAGATAGCTCTAGGGGGCATATGAGGCTTTCAGCCTCATCCCGGGGTAAATGGGAAGGAAGACAGGCGATGGGTCTATATGTGCAATACTCTTCTGCATAGTCTCGGTCAATAAAAGTAAATTAAAGTCCGTAAGAAATGGAAAGCAAACCATGCTTTAAAGCTGTTTCTAAGCAGAGGCAGTCACTGCCCTTTCTCCAGAATGTAGATGAGTTAGTGCAACTGAGCTTGTCACAAGCGGCAGAGTCACTAATGCCAGTCTCTCTGTTTCTTCCTTCCTCTTCCCATGTGGTAGAAACTCTGTCCAGATGTGCGTGAAGGCTGCTGTCTGTTTTTACACTGAACTGAAATGCTACAAGAGAAAATGAATTATCAGAACATGTGCAGTCGGGTTGAGCAAGGATCCTCTGATCTTCTGTGTTAGCCAGCAAGTACTCTGAAGCAGAGTGATAGTTTTGACCCGAGGCCTGAGTTGCGGGGTCATATGTTATACCCTTTAAGCAGTGAAAGTTTGTGGCATATGTTTAAGGCTCACTGTTGATTGTTCAGCCCTTAAAATAAATGTTCCAGGATGCTAGTGAGACACTGTGAGGGATGTACTTAAGTCTACACGTCCCTTAGAGATGGATTTTGTTACTCTTTGCTGACTGTGTCCATTGCCCACCTTCACCCCCTTCCATAACCCCTATAGCCATATCAGAACCACATGGTGGCATGTCAGAAGAAGTCGGTCACCTTGTTATTTAGCCACCCCATCCCTCCTCTCTATCTCATGACGTTTGAACAAAAGGGTTGTATAAAGCCCTCACATTATATACCACCTTCTATTGTGCCATGGTCCTTCAGGGGCCACACCTAGTTTGCCATAATAAGTGTTACAGGATGCCTAAGAGCTGGCTGCCTCTGTGTGCTTGAAGAATCTGACTTTATGTTTGCTCACCTCTCACCTTCGGTCACACAGGTTTCCAACCAGCACTCAGGGGAGCACCGTAGCAAGGTCCACCTGGAGGGCGCCGCGTTGGCAAAGGATTTCTGAAGAGAGATTGCTATGACAGGGTACCATGATGTAGGAACTTGAATCCATTGTCTTGCCCAGGGGTGCACATATGATTCATTAGTGCTCCTTAAAAAATTAAAAGTGGCATTTACAAATGACATCCAAGTGCAATGTCCAAGCCAGGAGTCTGAAAAAAAAGCAGCCATGTCCAAGCTCAGGTGCAGTTTCACAAACGTGGATGTGCCTGCTATGGACCTCTGCGGGGACACCTACTGCACCAACTTGCATAACTTTCAGCTTCTGAATGACTGTGGGGCTGTGGCCAGAGGGTTTAAACTGCTCTGTTGTTTCCGAAAGGCAGTATCTCAAATTTTGCTGAAGTAAACTAAACTAAACTACACCGTTCCATCAGATTCTTTCTTCTCTTCCAGCTTCTTACCCTTTCCTATCCTTATTAACATAGATGGAGGGTTTTTTTTTCCTTCTTTTAGTTTTAAATTGTAAACCACTTTGCCTCTCTCGGAAAGGCAGTATATCAGGTTTTAATAAACCATAAACCATGTACCCAGAATAGTATGCTAGACTGTGGACATCTAGGAACAGCCTAATGGTTAGAGTAGTGAGCTAGGACCGGGGAAGCCAGGGTTTGAATGAAACTGTTACTCTCATTGTGATTGTGCGGCGTACTGGGGATTGTGGACGGCCATCTTCTCTACACCCTCTGGATTTTTTATGGTCAAAACGAGCACATTCCCAAATGCCAGTTTGTGCTTGGAGCAGATGCAACCTTAGCCATGACCCCTGACGTCCAGAACATTTCTGGGATCAGATGGTGACGTACAGGTTCTTGGGAATGCCCCAGCCACGTCTTCCATTCAGACCCAGCTTTGAACATCTCCTTACCCATTTTCAGATGTTCAAAGCGCAGAAATGGCTTCTAAAATTACCCCCTTACTGTGCCGTAAATACTGTTAATTTAATGCGTACTAATCAATGAATTAGCACAGACAAAGTTGATTAGTGCACATTAAATCAAATTAGTGTACACTAAAAATGATCTATTAATACAAATAAGTCAAAGGAACTGCAAAAACACCCCCAAATCAGGAAAAAAAAAACAAATCAAATATTTCTTTCTTGTACACATCCTTTGTTAAAGAAACTGCAACACGCAGCAACCAAACGCATTTGTTTATTTCATTTATATGTCGCCCTTCTACCTTACATTCTGGGTGGTTTGCAATAAAATGCATATGCACAGACAACAGCAAACACCAATTAGCACACATATCTAATACATCAGATTGTCTAAAACAAATCCCTTATAATAACATAATCACTAGAACCAGATGATCATCGTTATTAGAAACCCAATCACCAGCCCAATCTAAAAGAAAGTAGAATTCATAAATCAGAAAAATTTGAAGCTCTCATCAAGCCCCAAAAGTCTCCCATGCGCCATTCTTGCTGGGGAAATGAATGCCTTGATACATCAAAAGTCTGAAACAATTCTGGATACTCAATTTTGTATGGAAGGAGGAGGAAGACAAGCAGGAGGGTGGGAGGGGACATGCTTTTGGTGTTCAATTATCTTATGAGGCCGCGGTTGACAGAGACGTATTAATCATTCAACTCGATAAAGGAAAGAAAATGGAGAGGTTACAAATTTTAACTGGAAAAGGAGAAGGAAGAAAGACAGTAAATACAAAAGACAGAAAAATCCCCTTCAAGGTTGTTTCTCTGAGACAAGGAGATAAAAAAAAGAAATGGTGAATAAAGGTCAAGGGAAATTACTTTTCATGGTTCATGACATATGTAATAAAGTACAGCATCTGTGGGTTTCATTCCTAGCCAGCAAAACTAATTAAGTGAGCAAAATTATGAGATTTTTAATTCTAGGAGCAAATAATGATGACCAGCAAGGAGGGTATTTGTTGGCAATGAATGTCTTGGTTTAGGGAACTGGGGGGTGGACGATAAAGCTTGGAGGTCCTAACTATGTTAAATTTCACTGAGAGTATTTAAATTAAGATAAAGCGTTCTATTATATTTCATACTTGTGCTTTTTTCTTTTCTTGACCTGGAAGTTGTCTCCAGCAACTTCTACTCTCTCTCTCTCTCTTTTTCTGATTCCTACAAATGTGTGAACTCTTGTCACTGCTATGTGATGAGGAGGGAGAGAGGTCTGGCCCTGACCGAAAGCCTCTATCGGAGGGTTAGCCGCAAATCTTTGGCTTCCAGATGCTGCTAGCACAGGAGTAAAAGACCTGCCCCTTCAGTTGTTTTTATCTTTGTTTTCCATATTTCCATTTTCACCATGCCCTTCCTTTGCTGCCTAGTAGGCAATTCGGCCAGAGAGATGGCCGATCATTTACGCATCTCCAGAAGCAGAGAAACTTCCTGAAATGAAGGTGGATCGTTTGTTTTTTATCCAGGTCATGGATCCTCTGCAGCATCATTCATACTTCGATGGAGTTTTTCAATGTGCATACACCGTTTCCCTTCTCCTTAATCAAACTGCTATATGACAACATAGTTTAATGCCAAACACTGAACACAGACATACAGAATGCAGCAGCAGATTTGACAATCGGGGTCCAACTCTGTCACAATGACATAGAACCCAGTTGACCTTTGATTTCCCCTCGCTTCTTTGCAAGCAGGGATCCTCTGTGCTTATTCCCAAGGGTTTCTTGAAATGTACATGATAACAAGTAACGGTCATAATTATACCAAGTTTGTATTTCAGTTTTGATTGCAATAAGATTATTTGACTGAACAATTAGTGTCTAGACAGCTTGTATTGTGTCATACTTTAGAGCTCTTTGCCATGCTTTTCATTCCCCCTCCCCCCCCAAATCTCTCTGACATTCCTGCACGCACTCATCCAACTGAATCAATCTATATACAACCCCTTTCACACTGTCCCTTAACCACACATGCGACTTAGGGGCCTTGGCATAAAGTGGGGTTATGATAGATAACGGGAAATAATTATGTTAGAGTGCACTGTTAGTGAATGACCTCCGAAGGGTCATCTAAGCCCATTAAGCCGAATAGCCCAGTTCTGTTAGTGCCACCACTTTCTCATTAGGAAGAATTTTCAAACAATCTGTGTGCCTGGAAAGAGCTACTATATGCCTTCTGAGCTACCCATTTTACAGTACATCTACTCTTTCTAACTGCATGCAATCTCTCACATTTCCTTGCCACAAATCAAAGGTCGGCAGGTTACCATCAATCCAGCACTGCAATATATGCTTGGGAGCTATGAACAGAGTCATTCTTACAAAATGCTTAAAATCCTTTGACAGCATTATAGGAGAAGTTAAGTTGCCTAGACAGAGCAATTTTGCATAGAATGGAACAGGGATATGTAATGACCAAAAAAATTTGGTTTGTGTTAATTGTTTCTTAATTTTTCCTGTTTTTCAGATTTTTGTTTTTGTTCATTTCACACATTTCGTTTTAATACACGCATTGCATTCATGCTAGAACATGTTTACATTTGCAAATTGATTGTATGTGTGTTAATTTGTAGGTAATTGATTTGCGTGCACTGCAAACAAGCCCTTGAAGCGAGCACATTTTTGATGGTGCTCGGTGTATCTTCCAGAAAGTATATAGTTTATAGCGTAGTAGAAAATTATGCACCAAAGTATCTTGGGTGGCTTTACATTTAACAGAACAGTCTGACTCTGCCAATCTCATTCTATGACATGTGAAGCCTGATTTTTGGATAGGGCGTTGAGATCAGAAATAGAATGTCCAATTTAGTACATTTACTGATTCCAGACTATTTTCCAAAAGGTCCACTGAACGCAGAGCCTTTTGTAAAATATACATAGGGCCCTGGAGATATGCATGTGAGCACAAGTATTTTAGGAACATGCACATGTACGAAAAGAGTGGCACCAGTAAGTGCACCCAATTAAGGAGCCAAGCTCCTAAAAGCATTTTAAATACCAGAGGCTTGGGCACAATTGCTCGTTCAATTGCTCTTCTAAGTCTCTGCCCAAGATAAGTAGTTTGCCAACACTTATGAGGAGGTGAAAAAGCCAATGTGGACATTTTTTGAAAATATACATGCACTCTTGTGCACAATTTGAAATACACATATATGGGTCCCCTTTTCTAAGCTGTGGTAATGGTTACCATGGGTTATAACACACATTAACGACCCATGGTAACCACTACTGTGTGCACACAGCAGTCAATGGGTAAAAGTCTCGTACTAACTGCCCTTAGCACTTGAGGGTGAAATCAGGGTGGACAGTGAGTTGCTGGCTGGGATACTGCCATGTGGTACTAGCTGACGTGAGGGCTGATAGTGTGGCGCACTTAATGCTGCCTCAAGAAGTAGCGTTAAGTGTAATCACACAGCAGCCCGGTAGCATGGCCACTGACCATATGACACAACAAGCTGCAGTGGCAGCTGCAATAATCCACCCCCAGATCCAATACCCCCCACAAGGTATCTTCTGGCTCAGATGCCCCCAACAAGATACCTGCTCAGGACATCTCCAGCAGTGATACCTGCTCTGGAAGCCCTTTTTCGCTACCAAAACTGAGCACCAAGCCAGACTATTGCAGGCCCTGCCTCCAGTGACATCATTAGGGCACACAGGTGAAGAGGTCGGGGACCATGTTGGAGAATAAGAACAGCCATCAGTACCTGCCTGCTCAGGACATCTCCAGCAATGACCCCCCTGTGCTGGAAGCCTTCCTTTTGCCACCAGAAGCTGAACTCTGGGCTGCACTATTGCTGGCCTTGCCTCCTGGTGACATCATGGGGGATGCACGGGCGAAGAGGCTGGGGTCCATACTGGAGGCACTACGTGTCACGGAAAAGCATGCTGATGCAGGAAGATAACTAACGCATTCCTTAGCATACTTCTTTAAGTGGATTGTAAGCTGCCAGGTATCATATTTTCAGCACCCAGGCAAAATAGAAAGTCGGAATATATGTTTTCTTGCTGATTGCATTCCAATAGCGACCAGTAATGGATGACGGTGCACTGTCGCATAAATTTAAGACAGCTGCTCATCCGTGATACCTTACTACTGTGAGATGCATCACTGAGGAAACTACACATAAGCATCAGTCAAATACTATTTTCATCCAAGGCCTCCAAATTTACATGATAAATGCGAGGTCGGTGAAGAATACGATTTATTTATTTGATTTATATGTTTGAAAGGCTTATATACTTCATTTTCAATGATCAAGGCGGTTTACATATAACATAACTTAACATTACAGAGAACATGTTAACATATGGTCTTTTACCAACCTAACATTATAGCACAGATGTAATTACAATGATCAGGGAGAAGGGGATGCAGACAAAGATGTCATCAAGGTGTCATTGGTGATGAGCGCACAACACGTGCAAAGAGCGGAGCTCACAGTTCATGACTGCTGAGCGAGTGTCTAGATGATTCCCTCAAAGTGCTCTTTCAACAGCAATGGTTTTAATAGTTTTCCGAAGGCTATACGCTCTGTGGTAGCTCTGATATGTATGGGTAAGGTGTTCCATAAGCTGGGAGCACATAAGGAAAATGCACACAGATAGACTGACTGGTTAAATTTGGTGAAGTCCGATGGAAGAGAGAGGAGATTCCCTGCAGTGCTTCTTCTCTGCCAGTTATTAGGTAGTTTCCTTATAATAGTTTGAAGGTAATGTGAGGATTGCTCATGATATATTTTTGTCATAATGTTTTTATATTTTATTCTGTTTAACAAAGGTAACCAGAGGAGGTCTTTCAGGATGGGGGTGATATGGGTATTTCTGGGTGCCCCGATGAAGATTCTCATCATTGCATGTTGGGCAAGCTGGAGTGGGTGTAAATCATTTTTTGGTAAGCCTTAGAGTAATCAAGGTGGGGAAGTATGATAGCCTGGAAGATAGATCTGAAATCTTGAGTATCAAGGAGTGGTCACAGTTGTTGGAGTGAATTTACTTTGTTGTAGATGACTTTTGTTGCATTGTTTATGTGAGACTGTAACTTGACGTGTTGATCAATGATTACTCCAATGTAGCGGACCTCGGGTTTGACTACAAGATCTGCATTGTTAACCTTTACTGATATTGGTGGGGAGAAAGACTGATCCATGGATATGATAAGCACCTCAGTTTTGTTGTAATTAATTGTGAGGCAGTGCTCAGAAAGCCAGTAGGCAATCGCGTTGAAGCAGTTTATTATTGGTGTAAAGTCTGGAGTCGTGGTGGGAGAAGGGAGCATTAAACATGATGCCATCTGTGTAGATATGAAAGAAGGTATCACATGATCGGATGAGGTCACAGATTGGCTGGATGTAAATATTAAACAATAAAGCCGATAGTGATGAGCCTTGGGGTACATCCTGTTTCTGTGTATAAAGGTCAGAGTTGTTGGCTCCTGACTTCACTATTGCTGATGACCAGACAGGCAGGAGCGGAGCCTGCTTAGGGTCGATGTATAGTAACAACTGTAGAAGAATGTCTTGGCATATTGTGTTGAAAGCTGCAGCAATATCCAGGAATATGAAGACGAAATCCTGCATAGGCTTCTGTATGCCCTTCATCAGTCGGTCAATAAGTGAGATTAGCAATGTCTCTACTCCATGGCCAGGTCGGAAACCATGTTGGTGTGGGTCAAGAGGTGCATTTAAGATAAAATGATCCTGTAATTGAAGTTGGCCAGCTTTTTTGATTATTTTTGTCAGGAAGGACAAACTTGAAATAGACCTGTATGAGTTAGATTCTGAGTGGTCTAACTTGGGGTTTTTGAGTGATGGACGTATGGAAGCAGTCTTTAATCTGGATGGCATGTATCCCTGAGTGAATGAGAGATGTATCATCTTACATATGGTCAGGATAAGCTCAGATCTTATCATTTTTAGCCAACTTACAGGGCAGGGATCTAGTGGTGATATTGTAGTGTTGCGGTTACCAATAATATTCTCCAATTGATCAGGTGTAACTGGGCTGAATGATTGGAGTATGTTGGTGGTGCAGGTATGCTTGCAATTTTCGAGTGTGGTGGGGAGGGGGGAATGTAGGAGCTTGGATTGAAAATGGAGAGCAAGTGTTTGCGGTTCAGGGGCGTTCCAAGCTGTTGATTGATTGTTCTCTTTTAAGATCTCCACTATTTTTGATATCATGATTGATAAAGTGATGGGAGCACACAGGGATTGTGAACCTAGAGCATGTAATCTCAGAATCTGGTGTCCCTGTGATTTTCTCACTGCAGTGCAAACAATATTGGTTGAAAGAAACTGATGTCTATCCATACCTGCAGGTTCGGAGTTATGTTCACAGCCTGCCCCAAGAGTCATTGTCAAGTAATTTGTGCTCCAGACTGGAGGAACTTCTGGGTGGGGAATGCCAGATACATATCACCCACCTGCACAAGGCTTTGGTGGAGGGGGGAAACCGTATACTGGATGAGGATCTAGCCAGGGCCTGGGCACAGGACCTAGGAACACAGGTGGCTACAGAGGAAGTAATGACAGCTTTTGCACAAGTCCAGTTTGCAGTATAAAATTCTGCGTCATTTGTACTTGTCTCTGAGGTGAGCATTGAGAGCGGGTATCATATCAACGGCTTTTACTGGGTGGTCCTACTTATGGACAGTGGCATGATTTACTATTACTAGTGGGAACGAGCTTGTGGGCATGTCCAACGATGACAGGCTTTTCTTGATGTTTGGGGCCCACACCTTCAGTCCCTAGCACGTCGAGCGCGAAGTCGGGTGCTAAATCACTGTGTGTGACTGCCGAAGAAGAAGCCTGTGCACATGGGAGTGTGATGATGAAAGTTGGTTCTCCATGGGTTCCGGGGGGGGGGGGGGGAGAGTGAAATGGGAAGGCATGGGGGATGGGGGTAGGGGCGGGATAGAAGAAAAGAGCATGGTGTAATTGAGTTCCTGGTAGGGCGAAGAGTCCATGCCAGCAGGACTCTGAATTTATAGTAGTATTATATTTCACTTCACAGACATTGATATTCTGTAAGTGCCTTGTTTTTTGTTGTATTTGGCAAAGATAATAAAAAGGTTTTGAACATAAAAGACCAGATATATTCCGTATAAAGGAATCTTGGCTATCAAACACCAATAATGTAATTGTAAACCAATTTTTTCCTGTTGAATATTCAGCTATTTTTAAACCTTGGCTGGCAAAGTGAGGGAGTGGTTGCTAGTAATTTAAAAGACTGGGTTGGGTTTATTGTATGACAATGCTGATAATAATTGTGTCTCACTGTGTGAAGTTCTATTTGTTACTTCTTTAACTACAGTTATGCTTAGTGTATTGTCCTCCGGGCATACTTGTCTCACCTCCTTGAATTTTTAACCACAGGAATCTCTGGGAAGCCACCCCAAATAATTCTGGGGGCTTCAGTCTGCACCTTAGAAGACCTATATGTACTCCATCTTGTGCAGTGCAGTGTGTGCCTTCCAGTCAATGCTGACTCTTGGCAAACCAGCAGTTCCTGTGTTTTCTTGGCAGTGTGACCAGAAGTAGATTGCCAGGTCTTTCTTCCGAGGCACTGGAGGGTTTGTTCTTAAATATAATGGCCTCCTCCATATTTGCATGGGGAATCATTAGACTTTTGGAAAAAAGTTTACATGATGCAAATAATATTCCGGTGATTTATAATCTAGTTCCTTGCTCAGATCATAGTTTGATTACAGTTTTACTTAGAACAGGTAATAGGACCAGATCTTTACCATTCATATCAGCAGTCGAAAAGGTACAACCATTGTACACAGTAGAAGACCTTAAGAAAGTATGGATTCCACAATTGCAACAAATCAATTCCCAGAATATTACTATCTACTGATCATTTGTATAGCACTACAAGGTATGTGCAGTGCTGCACGGACACATATAAAAGACAGTCCCTACTCATTAGAGATTAAAATCTAGTCAAGACAGACAACACAACAGCTGGGGATAAGAATATGTCTAGAGGAATGGGAAGGAAACATGTAGTTGGAAAGCAGGAGACTATGTGGATCAGGATAAGGAATCAGTCCCATCAGGACTCAGTAGTTATAGTAGTCCCAGTGAGAGAGAAACATATAAAGATATATTCTAAGGCTCCCTGGTTTCCACCAGCATTGAGGTTACAGAAAAGGGGGGCTTCGTCAGAAGGAGAGGGAGTGGCACACAACACCAGATTATTATTCCCAAAAGAATAATTTGAATGCATTAAATGAATATCAAGATCTTGTTTTGCAAGCAAAAAAGATTATTATGATAAAGAAATCCACATGAATTTAAATCAACCAATGCTTCGTTTTTCTGTTGTTCAGAGGCTAACCTCAGTCAGGAATGATTGAGCCACAACAATGTGTACAGTTGCTACAGACCAAAATTGAGTGGATTAATTCTACATTTCCTCTTTTACGGTCAGTTAATCCTAACCTGATTCCCTATACTCAGTGGGAGAACTTTCTCCCAGTTTCACTAGAGAATGTTAAATCTATAATTATGTCTTTCAACAATACTTATTGTCCAATTGATGCCTGTTCAATTGAGACCTTTAAGGCCATGAGTTGTCCTATGGATTGTCAACCATTCCCTAGTGGAAGGAATATTCTAGAAAGAGCTACCAACATATAATTTGCTAGAGTTCATCTTTGTAACATCAAAGTATGTGTAGAGGGAAATTTAGAAAATACCAAAAGAATTTCAAAATGCATTTGTCTCCTGTTTTGGAAGAACATGCATTGAGTGCAATTACTGGTGAATTTTTTGAAAATCATTGCCTTTCCTTATTGTCCTGAAGTTATTGACTGAAGGCTTTCCACCAATATTTATAGTTTCTGAATGACTAGAAGAACTGTTTTTAAGAATTTCTAGAAAGAGCTACCAACATCGCTGACTATTTGGGCCTTTTTCCGCACTGCTATATAGACAAGGTAGTCTAATAGAAAATACAGTTTTCTATTTTTGTTAAGATGGCACTACTCAAACTGGGAATAGTAAGAAGGCTCAGAAAGTGTTATTTGGGCATACAGACACCCAAATCACAAAGATGTCTCTGGAGGCATTTTAGAAGCTGGTTCTGGAGGCACCCCAGCACAAGGATGTTTAAGCCATGAAGGGAGCATGGCCGAGGCATGCTAGGGGTGTTTCGGGCAGGATGGACCTGTGCAACCAATTTTAGAAATGGTGATCACATCAGCATCCACCAGCAGGAGCATCTGTGTCTATTTGTGCTCCAGGGCAGGAATAGGAATCAAAAAAGCTCCTGTTCTATCATGGTACATGGAGGGCAGGGGCGGTTCTATCATTAGGCCAACTGAGGCGGTGGCCTCAGGCTGCAGTTTCTAGGGGGCGGAACTGATTTGCCGCTCCCTAGAAGCTGCCTGATAGAACTGCCGAGCCGTCCAGCTGGATTTGCATTAAAATCAAAGGAAAGCAACTGTGGGAACATTTCTCCGTTCCCGCTTTCAAACTGCTGGGTCGCGTGGAGCTGGCAGGGTGGGGGTCCCGAGGTCATCGCTTCTGCCGTCCTGGTTAAAAATTCCACCCTGGAGTGGAAGTGGAAGGCCGGCGGAAGCAATGACCTCGGGTCCCCCACCCCACCGGCTCCACGCAACCCAGCAGTTTGAAAGCAGCGCCGCAGGACCGGACAATTGTCCCCACGGCTGCTTTCCTTTGATTTTAATGGATGAATCATGAGGAGGGAGGAGGGAAGGGAGCAGACAAGGGGGGGGGCTTGGAAGGGAGCAGACAAGGGGGGCCTGGAGGGGAGCAGATGGGGGGGGAGAGCTGGAAGGGAGTAGACATGGGAGGGGAGCTGGAAGGGAGCAGACGGGGGGGGGGGAGGTGGAAGGGATCAGATGGGGGGGGGGCCTGGAGGTGAGCAGACAAGGGGGGCCTGGAGGGGAGCAAACGGGGGGGAGCTGGAAGGGAGCAGATGGGGGGAGCTGGAAGGGAACAGACAGGGGGGCCTGGAGGGGATCAGATGGAGGGGGGCCTGGAGGGGAGCAGATGGGGGGCTTGGAGGGGAGCAGAGCGTAGCACAGAAGACATGGGGGGGGAGCTGGAAGGGAGCAGACATGGGGGGGAGGAGCTGGAAGTGAGCTGACACCCGGAGATGGCCCTGGAAAGCAGATGGACTGGGAAGAGGGGGAGCTGGAAGGGAGCTGATATGGGAGGGGCACTGGGACTAGAAGTTTGCTGATACCTGGGATGGTATTTTAACTAGAAGGGGCTGAATGATGGGGAAGGAGGGGGACTGGAAGAGAATAGACACCAGTGGTGGTACTGGGAAGGCAAAGGGGTTGGTACTGGGAGGAGAGGCTGTAAAGGGGGCTGACACTAGGGAGAGTTACTGGGACTGAAAAGAGGCTGATGGAAGGAAATGAAGAAAGCAAAAGGAGAGACAAGAAATGACAGATGGACCATAGACCATAGGAAAAGAGCTAAGAGAAGCCAGAGGAAAACGGAAACCTCAGATCGGGACCAGCATGATCAAAAATCATCAGACAACAAAGGTAGAAAAAATAATTTTATTTTCAATTTAGTGATTGGACTTTGTGCTATCTATATTTCACAAAATATGGGGAACTGCATCTCTTATCTGGTGTGGCACCGCATGTGGAGTCTGGCTTCTTGGGGTTTCATTTTAATTTTTGTCTACATATTTTTATTTTTGCTTTAGGTTGTGGTCACGTATTCTGTACTTGGTGAGGGTCTGTGTTCTGAGTGTGCGACCAAGACCAGGTGTTCTGTTAACATGTAGTTTGTTCATAGGGATCTGTACTGTAGTAATCTGACTTGTTCAGCTTTTCAAATAGGTGTATGGATGTTTTGGGGCCCATTGCAGTATTTATAGTGCTGCTTTTTTCTGGGTAGGCCACTTATTGTATGAGTTTTGGAAGTGTAGGCTGGTATGGTATGGTAGATTTGGCCTTGCAGATCTTAGTGACTTTAGTAGGGTTTTATATTAGTTCCCAATATGCCTGGTACTGGAGAACGTTTGTTGTTGGTGAGATGACCAGAATCAGCTTTTTTTAAAATATATATTGAGTTCTGTGGGTGAATGTCCTACCTCTGCTCTGCAACCATTGTTGAGGAGGGGGTTCTGTGAATGCAAAATGTATGTTCAAAAAGAAAAAGCAAGCACCATAATGCGGTTTATAACAAAATACAAATGAATTATAATTTGGAGTTATAAACTGCTGTGGTTCTCGCTCTTTTAGTTCCTTGGTGTGTGAACATCTTGCATTTGCTCCACATTATCTAATTGACTTTTTGATTTGGTTCAGTCCCTGACTGGAGTTTTGAGAAAGATCCCCACCGGGAGGGGGGGGGGGGCACCATGGGGGCAGGGCACGCTGGGGGGGGGGGTGTGCCATATCATTCCTCGCCTCAGGCAGCAGATTGCCTTTTCTAAGCCCCTGATGGAGGGCATAGAAAAGGAGGTAAACTGCTATCCCCTATATTGTTTTTTTAGTTAGAGAAGACTGATGGGGAACGAGGGCACATGTTTTCATGTTGGAATGCCGATGCACATCCCCACTTGTAAAATAGCAGGCGTGGACATGCATACCACATGGGATAGCTGTCTCTGCCCCAAGGTTTTGTAGCAGGGATGTATATATGGCCACTGCCATGGCTGTCTATGTCATGGATGTCCAAGCTTCTAAAATCGGGTTGAAACTTGAGCATCCCCAGTGTTTTCCCAGACATTTTTGCCCTGGACATCCCAGATTGCACCGGGATGTCCTTTATAAAATACCACTTAATCTGCATACCATCATTCAGACCTTGATTATATCACGTCTAGATAACTGCAATAGCCTTTATCTAGGACGCTCCACATTCATTATTCAATTACTCCAGGTGGTACAAAATTCTGCAGCTGGAGTTATCGCAGGCTTTAGTTGCAGAGCCTGCATCTCACCTACATTTTATGACTTACATTGGTTGCTGATTAAGGAAGTATTTTAGCTAGCAGTGCGTGTTCTGGTGTGCGCTGAAGGCGAGCCGGGATGCATATTTCCAGCTAGCGCAGGTCCACGACACTTAATGCAGGGTGATTCCCGTGCTAGATCTGCAACCTGCATTAGGGTCACAAGTGGACAGGTTAAGGATGGAGAGTGGGCATGGTGAGCTTGGCCCCGTTAGCGCTGATTGCATTAGTGTGCGTTCACCTAATGCCACCTCAGTAGGTGGTGTTAGGTGCATCTATGCAAATGTAGCACATGCTAGGGGACAGGACGCACACATTAACTGCTCCTTAGAATCTATGTATCCTGCAGCCTCTACACATGCAAAGAGCGGCACTGTAAAATCGGAGGTTACATATGTATGCTATTTACATGTGTAGGTGCCTAAAATGCCCTGCTTAACATTGTCATATTTTAAATTGCATCTCTGTCATTGCAGCCTGGGCAAGTGATAAATAGGCATCCTTAAACATTTTTTGTATATGAACTGTAGTAATTTCACGCCCCATTTCCTTACATCAGAATCCTCCCAAGTCCGAGAGGCATTCATGTGCTATTTTTTTCCTTGTTGAGTGTGTACCAAACCAAGATGGAAATAGTTGTTTCCTCTTCCTTCTTGTTCCATTTTAAATGTTAGTTGTCGTTCCTCTTTTATCCAATATACATTCAAATCTAGAATTCTAGCAGTGTCTTAAATAGCAAAGTGTTTGTCTGAGGGGTTGTGTATTGGTTGCATTTGATTACAAACAATTTCTTGATTTAGCAATAGTAACATACCCCTTCTTACCATGTCAGAACAATGTACATTCAGGTATAGTATGCATGCCCCTTATCGGCTCACAATCTACATTGTGTACCCAAAGTTCAGTAGCTTGTCCAAGTAGCACCCTCTGGCACAAGGTTGCTGTTCTCTAGTGGGATTTGAACCCCCTAGCCCTCTGGTCTGAGACAACTTGCCCCAACCACTAGGCCACTCCTCCCTTGGGTTCTTCATCAGCATATTTTTAAGCATTTTATTAGGTTTTAGGGTTTCCATTCTGTTAGTGCTCTACTGTCCATGTCTATTGAAAAAAAATGAATTTCTGTGAATGGCAAAAAGAAGGAGTTATCACATTTTGAACTCCATCATCTACAGAAGCATCTCCAAGGGAGCACCACTGGTCTTACCCAGGATATTTTCTTCGACTGTGGTAGAAATTAGATTTTAAGAAAGGTGGATTATGGATTATAGTAGTGAGAATGAGAGCAGCATGTTAAGACACGATGGAGGTCATACAGAAATCCTGTGCTATGCTCTAGCTACAGATTTTCCAGTCTTGCTCTCCAATGAAGAAAGCAAGTTAGTGCAGGAAAATCACCAGCAAGACCACTGTGCTAGAGCATAGGGCAGTAAGCATGTTAATCGCATGCAAAATCATGAATTTTTAATTGCTCTCAATATAAAAAACTGCACTGAAACAGTTTAATTTTTTACTCCCACCCCCCACACACCATCATCTTGAAAAATTGTGGCCAATGGCTCCATGTGATACACTGTATGGGGTTAGTCTGCCATTAAAAACAAAAATTGCCTTATATGGCAGAGTGACTCTATCAGGGTGCATCTTGGGACAGCTAACCCCACATCTTGCATCCAGGATGCACCCCAAGGGGTTACTCTGCCATATAAGGAATTTTTGACATAAATGAAAGTCTAATCTTCTCCAATGCATCTTAAGATGCACCACATGGAACCAGGGATTTATTTATTTAACATTTCTTATATACCGCGCTCTTTGTCATCAGTGCGGTTTACATTGAAACAATATAACACTTGGTCTATACGGGGGGGGGGGGGTCCTGTTCCCATCAGTGAGGTTGGCCTAGGGGAGCTACGTGCTATGAGGCAATTTTATTGATTCAGGGTGGGATTGAGAGGATCTGGTCAGACTTCATAGATGAGTTTTTAAAGCAAACTACTATGCTCTTTAACACTAACTTTTTGTGCACAGCTGTTTATTTATTAGCATATGCCTTTCTAATGTCAGGTCAAGGTGAATTACATTATATTCCCCGAGGGACTTTACAATCTAAGCTTGTACCTGAGGCAACAGAGAGCTAAGTGACTTGCCCAAGGCCACAAGGAGTACCAGTGAGATTTGACCTTTGGTCTCGCTGATTGCCAAGCTGCTGCTCTAACCACTAGACTACTCCTCCACACCTGGCTTAGGTGGTGCTTATTTACAGCATCACTGCACAAAACGTCAGTGCAATACTTGCATTACTATAGCTTTACGGCTGGGCTAGCGCAGGGTTTTGGTATTGGTCCCAACATATGCATTTTCCTGTAACCCATTCCCATAAGAAATGCATTTGACATGCAATATTGTATAGCCTTAAATGAGGGGAGTCCATCCCACCCCGTGCTCTACTTCTCTTGAGTTTATCATGGCTCTTTCCCAAGCTTAACACATTTTATGATCATAGATCTCAGTGCTTTCAATCAGACTGTGACAACCAACGTGTTAGAATCTGTAGTCTATATAACAATTTTGGCAGCGAAACTATCTTAAAACCATGCACATCTACCTATTAAGGATAATGATAGCTCCTGCCAAAGTTTCAGTTCATTCTGGATGTCAGTGAGCATGTCTTGATAGTTTTCTAAGTAGAGGTTATTCAGCTTATTTAGTATCTAGACCCCACGATATTTTAGACAGTTTAAAGTCCATTTGCTCTCCTTAGTCTTAACGCGAAGAGCTGCAATCTCACCTTGCTTCTTCCCTCATCAAGAAACATATAGCTGCGCCTAGTTGTTCTGTACATAGTTGCTTTTTGTACATAGTTATTATGTTCCTCTGTTTATGAAACCTGTTGAATGTAAACCTGTTTAATGTATACCCAGCTGTTCATTGTAAGCACTGATCAATATTTGGTAAGTGTAGTTTCTGTTCATTGTAAACCGCGCTGATGTCGAATAGTGCGGTATAAAAGAAACTGTAAATAAATAAATAAATAAATAAATAATAAAATAAATGTACCCTGCCAATCTGTTGTTAGTTTGGAACATAAAAGTACAGTTTCATATTTATTGAAGTTTATTTTTATTTCTGTAATAGATTCATATTGAGAAAATCCCTGTGTTATTTCTTTAATAGCCTGGTTGGCATTCCTACAAAAAGCAGAATGTCGTCTGCAAACATGCTGAGTTTGCAGAGTTGTATAAAGCAGTTTGACTCACTTGGTTTCATGCCTTCTAATGTCTATTTTGTCTAGGATCTAAAACATGTATGACTTTATCAAAAATGTTCTCTGCACCTAGGCTTAGAAATGGCTCCATCATTCCTTTCTTTTTATTACATAGCATAGCTAGAACCTTTAAAGCAGCTATTCTTTTTTCATGTGCAAAGAGTCCCCAATTGTGCTCTAGGTGACTGCATAGTGAGCTTGGCTGGACCACAGGCCACTTGCTCCTACAGCAACTGGACCGAGTTGAAGCTATCAGAGGTTGTGCCATAATAGCAAGCAGAACACCATGGGGTTTTTTCCGAACCATGAATAGCAGGGATGGCCGGTTGTCGGGGGTTGGGAAGAGGCGGCCTGGGGGCAGAGAGTGGGCGGGCAATGGGCGGTCACTGGCCCTGGACATACAGGGCCGATTCTAATGTCTGGCGAAATGTCCAGGGAAGTTATTCCACCCCCAGGGTGGAATAACTTCCATGGACATTTTGTTTTCGTGGTGTTGGGGCATGGAAGGGGCTGGGGGGGACAAAGTTAATCCCCCGCAGCCTGACCCTGGCCTTAGGAGACCGGATCGGGGGTCGGGCTGTGGGGAATTAACTTTGTGGGAAGTGGCCAGCATCGCGACTTTTAAATGGAGCCGTGGTGCCATGGCAACAGGATGCCAAGGTGCCACGGCTCCATTTAAAATCCCCAGCTGAGACAGGCGGGCTAGCGCTGCATGTACAGTGCTGTTCGCGATTCTGATCCCACGGGATTAGATGTGCCCCATGGGATCAGAATCGCAATCTCCTTTGTACGTCCAGATCAGCCCGGACGTACAACGGAGAGCTACGTCTTGAATGGAATCAGGCCCATGGCACGTGTATGGTCGTCCAGTCTCTATGTGAGGTCAGCACACCACACATGCTTCAAACCCTTCACCCAGCACCCTCTGGCTATATGCAGAAGGGAAAGGGTTAAAGTCCAATCAAGCACATCTTATTTAAAAAGAAAAATACAAATAACTGTAATAGGCAACCTAAGAAAAACTGAATTGACGGTAACAATAACAATCAAGCTCAGATCCATGTGGAATACACAGGCTTGGGAAACCTATGGAAGAAGATTTAAATGTCTCCTACCTAGTGCAAGCAAATGTCTGGCTGCTCAGGAGAAGTCTTTGCCATGGATTTAAGACACCAATGATCTTCTTTGCTCTCCCACCACCCCATATTCATGATAGTTCTCAAGCAAGCGCTACGTTGAAGATGTGTTCATTTTGTATTGAAATACATTGCTGTAAGAGAACTATTTTGTTAAAGTGGGAAAACAGTACATTTCTTAACCACCTAGCTGCCAGAGTCTTTCCCTCATGTGTCCAAATGCACCTATTGCAACCAAAGCTATTCTCTGCTTTTGGCACTTTTATTATGATCAGAGAGAAATGGAAGATTCGACATTGTTCCACCCTTCTCCTGATCAGATCTAAAAACATTGCTTTTTAGATGGAAGGAAGGCCTGCAAACTCTCACATGCCACATGCAGTTCCAAATAGACACATTCTAACCCTTCAAAGCTTTTCAGATGGAAATTTAGGCAAAGAAGTAAGGCAAAATCTCGATCTTTATCTTTATTAACACGTTTAATATACCGCTCTTACCCAAGGCACCAGAGCGGTTTACAATAACAAAATAATAAGGCTGCTGAAAAAGAAAGGAGCACCCAAAAAAAAAAGAAAAGTAAGAGATAGGATAGAATGAAGAGATAAGATAGAGCAACAAGATTAAGCAGGAATATTGAATAGCAGCGGTGGGTTGAGGGGCATCCAAGTTCAGCGGGGTGAGGGGGGATAGGGGAGCAGAGGGGGGAGGAAGATTAAAGGCAGAGCAGAATAAATTAGTCTTCAGCTTAAAGGTTTTGTGGGAGGGTTCTAGGCGGAGGGCGGGGGGAAGCGAATTCCAGAGTCGGGGGCCCAAGAAGAAGAAAGCAGAGGAATGGGTGGACTCAAGATGAGCCTGTGATGGAGAGGGAAGGGACATGCGGTTCAAATGGATTGACCTGAGGGAACGGTGAGAAGAGTGAAGATGAATTTGATCTGCGAGGTAAAGGGGAACACCGGTATGAATGGTTCTATGAACATGGATGAGTACTTTGAATTGTATACGATAGACAAGTGGAAGCCAATGCAGGTGAATCAGGCAGGGCCGGCCCGTCCATTGAGCAAGAATGTTTTTTGCACAGGGCCCCGCGTTTCAGGGGGCCCCGCGCAAAAAACATCTTGCATCCCATTAAAGTTTAAAAAAAATCATAAACCGGCTACGGCTGCCGCTGCCGCCGTGGCAGCGGCAGAATGGAGAATCCCGCGGGGCCCATTTACAGTCCTTACCACCCCCCCCCCCCCCAATCAGCCCAACTAAGTTTTAAAAAAAAAAACCCAGAAACCGGCTGCTGCTGCCGCTGCCGCCGTGGCAGCGGCAGAATGGAGAATCCCGCGGGGCCCCCCCTGTCCGGCAGTCTTCTCTGTGGCCTCCGTCGGCTGTCAGAGCTGCGCGAAGAGAGAAAGCTTCTCTTCTCGCAGCTCTGTTAATCACGCCGCGGGGCTGATGGGAAATCCCATCAGCCCCGCGGCGGGATTAACAGAGCCGCGAGAAAGGGAAACTCTCCCTTCGCGCGGCTCTGTAATGCCCGCGCGGAGGCCGCATCAAAGACTGCCGGACCGGGGGGCCCCGCGGGATTCTCCATTCTGCCGCTGCCACGGCGTCAGCGGCAGCAGCAGCCGGTGTCTGGGTCTTTTTTTTTTAAACTTAGCTGGGCTGGGGGGGGGGGAAGGACTGTAAATGGGCTGATGGGGGGGGGAGGGAGGGAGGGATGGAGGGAGGGGGTAATGACAGAAAATGTGCTGAAAGGGAGGGAGGGAGGGGGGTAAGGACTGTAAATGGGCTGATGGGGAAGGGGGGGTAAGGACTGTAAATGGGCTGATGGGGAGGGAGGGAGGGGGTAAGGACTGTAAATGGGCTGATGGGGAGGGAGGGAGGGGGGGATAAGGACTGTAAATGGGCTGATGGGGAGGGGGGGGGGTAAGGACTGTAAATGGGCTGATGGGGAGAGGGGGGGGTAAGGACTGTAAATGGGCTGATGGAGGGGGGAGGGAGGGAGGGAGTAAGGACTAAATGGGCTGATGGGGAGGGAGGGAGGGGGTAAGGACTGTAAAGGGGCTGATGGGGAAGGGGGGGGGTAAGGACTGTAAATGGGCTGATGGGGAGGGAGGGAGGGGGGTAAGGACTGTAAATGGGCTGATGGGGAGGGGGGTAAGGACTGTAAATGGGCTGATGGGGAGGGAGGGAGGGGGGGTAAGGACTGTAAATGGGCTGATGGGGAGGGGGGGTAAGTACTGTAAAAGGGCTGATGGGGAGGGAGGGGGGGGGTAAGGACTGTAAATGGGCTGATGGGAGGGGGGTAAGGACTGTAAATGGGCTGATGGGGAGGGGTGGAGGACTGTAAATGGGCTGAGTGGGTGAGGACTGTAAATGGGCTGATTGGGAGGGGGTAAGGACTGTAAATAGGGAGGGAGGGAGGGGGGTGGTAAGGACTGTAAATGGGCTGATGGGGGGGTGTTAGGACTGGTAATGGGCTATAGGGGGTTAGGACTGGAAGTGGGCTGTTGGGGGGGGTTAAGAATGGGAATGGGCTATGGGGGGTTAGGAAAGGAAATAGACTATGGAGGGGATAAGACGGGAAATGGGCTGATGGGGGAAGTTATAAAAGGTAATGGGCTAAGGGGAGCTATGACTCCAAGTGGGCTGATGGGGGGATAATGACTGGAAATGGGCTATGGGGGGGTTAGGACAGGTAATGGGCTGATGGGGGTGTTACAACAGGTAATGGGCTATGGGGGTCTAAGACTACAAGTAGGCTGATAGGGGGTTAGGACTGGTAATGGGCTGTGGGGGGCGTTAGGACTGGTAATGGGCTGGGGGGGGTTAGGACTGGTACTGGGCTATGGGGGGGCTAAGACTACAAGTGGGCTGATGGGTTAGGACTGGTAATGGGTTGATGGGGGGGTAAGACTGAAAATGGGCTGATGGGAGGGTAAGGACTGGAAGTGGGCTGATGGGGGGGTTAGGACTGGTAATGGGCTATAGGGGGTTCGGACTGGAAGTGGGCTGATGGGGGGTTAGGACTGGTAATGGGCTATAGGGGGTTCGGACTGGAAGTGGGCTGATGGGGGAGCTAGGACTGGTAATGGGATGGGGGGTTGCTAGGACTGGAAATGGGCTGAGTGGAAGGGGGGCTTGAACGGCAAATAGCTGATGGGGACAGGGGCTTGGAATGGAAATGGGCTGAGTGGAAAGGGGGCTTGAACTGCAAATAGCTGATGGGGAGGGGGGCTTGGAATGGAAATGGGCTGTGAGGAGAGGGAGCTAGGACTGGAAATGGGCTGAGTGGGGGGGGGGGGCTAGGACAGGAAATGGGCTGATGGAGGGGCCAGGATAGGACTGGAAATGGGCTGTTGGGGGTGCTAAGGTTGGAAATGGGCTGTGGTGGGGGCTTGAATGGAAATGGACTCATGGAGGGGCTAGAACTGGAAGTAGGCTCATGGGGGGCTTGGATTGGAAATGGGCTGAGTGGAGGGGAGCTAGGATTTGACATGGGCTGATGGTGGGGCTAGGAAAGGAATAGAAATGAGCTGTTGGGGGGCTGGGATTGGAAATGAGCTGATGGAGGAACTGATAGGACTGGAAATGGGCTGATGAGGGGCTGGGATTGGAAATGAACTGATGGATGGACTCGGATAGGACTGGAAATGGATGGGGAGCTAGGACTGGAAATGGGCTGATGGTGGGGCTAGGATAGGATTGGAAATGGGCTGATGGGGGACTAGGACTGGAAATGGGCTGATGCAGGGACAAGAAGGGAGCAGATGCTGGGTGGGGCTGGAACTAGAAAGGAGCTGATGTTGGGGGAGGATTAAAATGGGATGGAGCTGGGAGAGTGAAATGGAGAGGGAAAAATATTTTGCGTGGGAGGGAAGACAATTCTACAATTGGCCGGATATTGGGAGAGTAAGTGGGGATTGAGGATGGAGGGATAAAATTTGAGTGGATGAAATAGGAATGAGGAAAGAGCAAAAGGAGAAAGATTAGCATGTTAAAGCAGATGTAGAGAGAGAATGGAAAAAAAAAAAAACAAGACAGAAGAAATGACAAATGGACAGCAGAAGGAGAGTTAGCAGAAGACACGAAGAAACCAGAAGAAAGTGGCTGGAACAATTGCAACTGAAAAAAAATGCACAAAAGGTAGAAAAATATCTCTTTATTTTGAATTTATTAACTGGAATATGTCAGCTCTGGGAAATGTGCATCATTAATTTTTGCGCTTTGTTTAGTACAAGAGGAAATTAATTTATAGTTTTATTTCTACAGTGTTGCTGTATATTCCAAGTTTGGCTTTTGGGGTTCCCAGTTTAATTATGGTCTTCCTGTTCCTAAATTGTGATTCCTTGTTTGGTGATGGTCTATGTTCTGCATGTGTAACTGAGCTGAGGTATACTGTTTATGTAATTCCTATTTGACATTGCCACTTGTTCTTTCCCCAGTAGGTCATGTATTGTTGTTCTCTGAAATGTATTGGTTTAATATTTGCAGTGTTGCCTTTTGATAGGTAGGGTATGGTGCTTTGTGAGTCCTGGTAGTGCTGTTAGGATACGGCGGGTTTGCTATGGGTTCTAAATGGGCAGTGTTTGTAGTAGTTCCTAATGTGCCTGGCGGTTGGTACTGGATTATAGTAATGTAGAAACCTTTTAGTCTTTCTTTATCCATATACTCATTAAGAGGCATGTTTACTAAAAGTTAGTGTATGGTAACATTATGCAAATATTTATGCAAATGAGGCACCTTATGCAAATGAGGCCCCGCACCGAGTCTCCGCACATGGCCCCGCACCCCCCTTGGGCCGCCCCTGGAATCAGGATAGGGGTAATGTGATCAAAACGTGAAGCATGCATCAGGATACGTGCCGCTGTGTGGTGAACTAGTTGCAGTCTCTGTAATTGTGTTTGAGGAAGGCCGGCTAAAATGACATTACAATAGTCTAAACGAGATACCACCAGGGATAGGAGTAGTGTGGTCATAGAAGGGACCAATGTTCCCTCTAATTTTCTGTAGGCTGTATGCGCATAAAATATCAGCTGTGCAGCTTTTGAAGGAAGGTTAAATTTTTGTGCGCCATATAACGACGCTTGGAGTTATATACTTTAAAATTTGACTACATGTCAGAATACAGTATGTACACCACATTGATTTTAATCAAATTAAATGAAAATAGACGATTACTAAATGAAGAGGAAAATTTCTAGTAATTACAATCACAACTTTTAAATTTTAAGACGTCTGTGGTGTTTTCTATCAGAATCAGAACCATAATTTTTGTGCGCTCTGTTATAAAGTATGTGCGCTCGCTTGGTGAGGTGTGTGCGCGCGCACACGCGCACAGCTTAGAGGGAACAGTGGAAGGGACTGATATGAAAGGGCAAACTGCACGAAGTTGTCTCAGGGTATAAAAAGACCATTGTACGACAGAAGAAATGTGTTCTTTGAAGGATAGAGCAGAGTCCAGGATAACCCCTAGGTAACGCAAGGAGGAAACAATTGGTAGTGGAGAGGAGGACAAGAGAGGAGCAACTGAGTGGGCTGGAGCGCCGAAGGTAAACCAGATGGCAGATGTTTTAGAGGGGTTCACATGCAGAAAGTTGGAAGATCTCTAGTGAAAGGGAGCAGTGTCAGTAGTTCTGGAGATGGAATATTGGCCACTTTTTTGTCAGTGAAATAGGAATCTCACTTCTGAAGGGAAAGAGTTTTCGGGATTGTGCATGGGCATAAAAAAAAATTTGATTTGTGTTTGTATTTTCTGAATTTTTCCCAATTTTCATCTTTTTTTGTGGTTTTGTACACATTCATCTTAAATGCACACTTTCTATACACATTACAACTTTTGTACACACAAATCAATTGTGTGCAAGTTGATTTACAATATAAATATACATGATCACAAGTGATTTGTGCATCCAAAAATTTTGTAAGCATCCCACAAAATACACACCGAGGAATGTCACTCCTACTGCCAACCCAGCAGATGTACTGCATGAATTAATAAGTCTACTGTCCTTGGTCATTAGCAGCAGATTTATTTTATTTATTTATTTATTTATTTAACAGGTTTTTATACCACTTTATCCTTCAGTCAAAGCAGTTTACATTATAACAAGGTAATGGTAATGGTTTGCATAATAAAATTATAGCGTGAGAAACAGGATACAGGTTAACATTCTATGCATAATAACTTATCTACATGGTAACTTATTAAGGGAGTGGGTTACCAGGGCGTGTAAACTTGGGTGTTAACATAACGCAAGGTAGACGGGGGCAAATAGTCAATTGATGGGTGGCTTTGATAACTTTATGGTGCACTATGTAATGGTTCTGAACTGTTCTATGTACAGGAAAGTTTTAACTTTTTTCTGAAGTCCTTGCTATCCTTAGTGGCTCTGGTGTCTTCTGGGAGAGAGTTCCATAGCATAGGCACAGTAAAGGAGAAAGCTCTCTTGGAAGTGATTTGTTTAGCCTTTGTATGAGCATTTGGTGTGATAATCAGGTTCTTGTTGATTCTTCTTGGTTGGTTGTCAAGACCTCTTGTGATCAATCTTTGTAGAATGTTTGCTGAGGTATATGTTGTAGTGTTTTGAATATGGTGAGTATTGTCTTGAACTCGGTGTGTCGGTATATTGGGAGGCAGTGCAAGTGGTTCAGAAAGGGTGTTATGCAGTTGTGTCTTGCTGATCCTGTGATGATATGGGTTGCCATGTTTTGTGTCACTTGCAGTGGGTGAATGGTATGCTTTGGGAGGCCTTGGTAAATTGAATTGCAATAATCCAGGACTGGTGTTATGATGGCTTGGCAGATGGTCTGGAAATTGTTTTGATTCAGTATGCATTCTTTGTGGTCTTGTTTATCTGTGATTGTAGGTTGAGATTTTGATCTAGCATGACTCCTGGATACCTTCCTTCATTCTTTACTGTTATATTTCCAAATGGTAGTTGTATTGTAGGAGGGGGACAAATGAAATGTTTCTTGTGATGTGGAGAGCTTCTGTCTTCTTATAGTTTGATTTTAGGTAGTTGTCATTGAGCCATGTAGTCATTGCTTCCAAGCATTTAGTTATGGTTGAGTAATTAGGTTTGTCTATGTTGATTGGGCTATATATCATGACATCATCAGCAAAGAGTTGGTATTGGATATTGTGTTTTGTTATAATGTTGCAGATGGACTGTTTGTATCGGTTGAAGGATAGCGAGAAGATGGATGAGCCTTGTGGGATGCTCTGGAATATTATGAATGGTGTCAATTTGTGTTTTTCTGTCTTTGACTTACTGGTGTCAGTTATCCAGATATGATTGGAACTATTTGATAGTGGAGTTATGGAGGCCTATTTCCTTTAGTCATTGCAGTAGTATATGATGAGAAACAGTGTCGAAGGCTAGGAAGAAGGATGAAGCTGCTTTTACATTTAAATTTGTTTATTGAATTTTAACAAATCATCAAGACAAAGTCCCGTACAGAAAAGATATATAATGGGTAAACATTTCAGAAGTACAAATACAGAAGAAAAATGACTCAAAAATTTCTTGTAGTCCACAATTTTGAGAGAAGGGAAACAATAAAACCTGAGATAGGAGCAACCCCTCAGGTAAAAAAGAAAATTTATCCACACTTAGGAAAATTAAGACAACCATGGGAGGAGTAGCCTAGTGGTTAGAGCACTGGCTTGGTAACCAAGCCACCAGGGTTTGATTCCCACTAGCACTCCTTGTGGCCTTGGGCAAGTCATTTAACCCTCCATTGCTTCAGAAGAAAGGCCTGGCAATCTACTTCCGGTGACACTGCCAAGAAAACCTAGGAGCTTCTGGGTCGCCAGGAGTCAGGACTGACTCAAAGGCATACATTGTTTGTTTGTTTGTTGAGTAACTCCAGAAGTTAACCAATATTTGAAATACATTATTGTGGCTCAGGAAGAAATAAAGCTGACAACCGGGTATTTATAAAAGTGCCTAGTTCATCAGGCTGAAAGAAAACATACCTAACTGACTTATAAATCACTAAGCATTTACAAGGAAAGGATGAAGCTGCTTTTGATGTTGTCTATGCCCTTGATAATACTGTCAAGAAAAAGAAGTCAGTAGGGTTTCCACACTGTGGTTGGGTTTAAAACTGTGTTGGTGAGAGTCCAGTGGAGTATGTAAGTTCACATGGTCTTGTAGCTGTTGTACTGTTTTCTCTAAGATTTTGGCAATGAATGGTAAGTTGGAGATTGGTCGATATGTCATAGGGTCATTTCGGTCAAGTGAGGGGTTCTTAAGGATTGGTCTTATGGAAGCCTGTTTTAGAATTGGTGGCATATAGCCTTGAGTGAGCGATATCTGTGTTCCCTTATGTATGAATGGACTGAATTCCTTCTTGGCTATTTTGATCCATTGTACAGGGCATAGGTCTGATGGTGATGTGATGGTGTTCAGGTTGGAGATGATCTGTTCTATTAGTTCTATGACTGGTATGTGGAAATTGCCCCATGTCCCACTGGCTTTGAGGTATGTTGTATGTGTTGATGCCTATAATTGAGTATCGGGGCACATGTTCTTGTGTTTTGTTTTAGGAAGTTTGCCATTTGTTGTTGATGTATGTCACCCCTTTTTCTTTGTGTAGGCTCTTTGCTGAGTGTCCATACTATATTAAAGAGCTCCTTGGGTTTGTTGGTGGATTTCATGATGAGGTTTGTGTGGTATTCTCTTTTATATCTGTTAATTAGGTCATTGTATTCATTTTGTTTGATTCTGTATTGTTGTAAGGTGTTCTCGGTCTTCTTGTGTCTCCGTTTTCTTTCAGTCTTCCTTCTTTTATTTTGTTTGGGTACCAGGGTATGGAATGGATTCTTTGTGTTATCTTCTTTTGGTGTGGCGCTGCAGCTTTTGCAATGGTGTCATTCTAGTTGTTATGTTATCAAGGTCTGCTGTGTTTTGGCTTAGGTTTGGTTGGACTACTTGTCAGAAATGTTGTTTGTTGAATCACTTGAATCTTTTGTATTCTTTTTACCCTTGTCTGGGGGCAATCGGGCTGATGTGACACAAGAAGCTGGGGAACAACAATAATATACATTAAACAGTCAAAAACCAGAGACACACAAGCACAATGTGCAAAAAAACAAAAAAGCCCCCTCAATTGCAGCACAACTAACTGCAGACAGAGATCAAGAAAATGTGGGAGATATATACAGAAATATTTCACTTCATATCGGGAGCCAAAGGCTTGATTAAAAGCAATTCCCAAACACACTTTGCACAAGTTGGCTATACGTTACATCCTCTGAGTACTAGAAGGAAGCTCTCTTTGGCACGATGCAAGTACTACAACACGGGTCAGTAATACATTTGAGAGACTGAGATCATACTCCACATACCCTGGCTTAGAAGTGAGATTTGTTACCATTATGGTATGCACAAAACTAACTCATTTGGAAAAATTGCTCCTAAGAGGAACCCAACAACCAATGCTGGCCCATGGACATG
This sequence comes from Ichthyophis bannanicus, assembly GCA_033557465.1. Lineage (NCBI taxonomy): Eukaryota > Metazoa > Chordata > Amphibia > Gymnophiona > Ichthyophiidae > Ichthyophis > Ichthyophis bannanicus. The sequence goes on along the minus strand of CM066031.1, from coordinate 258,485,727 downwards.
ATCAAGCATTAAAGGCAGGGATCCCTTAAAGCACTTACAGGCTGATATAATTAGGGATATGCATCATTTGAAATGACATGGAAAAGACTACAACATTTCCCGTGTAGTTTCATACAATTTATAATACAAGACGACAGGATCCCCCCTGCCCAAATTTTGTGTTTCTTCCCAGGCAGTATTACGCACCACTAAACAATAGTGTGTACTAATCTCATATAGTGTTCCCTATTGCTCAGAAGTGCATCCTATTGTACAATAGTGTGCAGTACTGAGCCACAGGGCATATTCACACGTTCTATATAAACTGCCGTGACTGGTAGATATGGTGGTATAAAAGAGTTGCTAAATAAATAAATAAGTAGGGCCCACTATTGATGACAGTGTCCCCTGAAATGAGAAAATCAACATGAATAAAATGAAAAATTCCATAAATGACATGGGAAAATGAGCAAAATGAAAATGTTTTGGCCTGCACACATCTAGAGAAGACTGTTTTACATTGTTAACATCTTTTTTTTTTTTTTTACTTCTGTGTTAATTTTGTTAGCTGCTGATGCAATAAGCCAAAGATATGCAAAAATCAGTACACTTCACTGCTAGTAAAGTAAAAAAGCTGTGTTAAAATGGGAGCAAATTTAAAATAATTTCAGAAGTTAATTTTACTTCCATTTTAACTTCAGAGGCTCTCTGATCCAGGAACAAAAGCAGTAAACAGGGAGAACCAAGATGGAGGTAGACAATGGCCACAAGGAAAGTCTAAAAGGGTAACTTTATTAGTGAGCCCACTAATAAAGGTATGGGGTCATTCTGAGCAGTGTCACCGGCTAACCTCCCTGAACAAACAAGGTGTTGGTATGGGGAGGCTAGACTGGGGCAGGAAAGGGGTGGTGCGGAGGTGAATTTAGGGCGGGCAGTGGGCGGTCTGCAGCCCCGGATGTACAGGGCTGATTCCAATGTCAGCCCTGTATGTCCGGGGCCGGCAGATCGAATGGGGAATTTATTCCACCTCTCAGGGGTCGGGTTGCGGGGAATTTAAGAACAGGTCGGCAGCCGGGGATTGCGGCTCCTGAATGGAGCCCTGGTGTAATGGCAACCGGATGCCATGGCTCCTTTCAGGAGCCCTAGCATAGTTAGCTGGGTAAAGGCCTGTATGTGCAGGCCGGGTGAAATCAGGTCCTGGCCTGCATGTACAGGCCTCGTCGCGATTCTGATCCCATGGGGCTAAACATGCCCCATGGGATCAGAATCGCATCTGCCCCTGTGTACCTGATTCCAATCATGCGCATAGGGGCATGGATGTCCTGATCAGAATGAGGCCCTTACCCTTTTGGACTTTCCTTTTGGCCACTGTCTACCTCCATCTTGGTTCTCCATGTTTGCTGTTTCTGTTTGTGGGGGTCTCCTTCTCTGCTGTAGGCACGTTTGGGGCGTTCCAGGGCAAAGTGGAGGCAGGGAATGGCACTAAGCGGGTAGCAGCGATTTTTGATGCTGTCCGCTTAGCGCTCTGTACCTTAAAGATAGGCAAGAAAAATCCTCTCCTATCTTTAAGGCACTGGGGCTAAACAGGCTACTTGCTTAGCCAAAGCGGCTGCGGAAATGAAAATTTGGGTTAAGGGGGTTGGCAGGCAGGCTATGCGCCAATGTGGCACATAGCCTGCCTAAATGAAAATCGGGCCCAACGTTCCTGCTACGCAACTATGAGTTTTGTGGGAGTCCTGCATTGGCGTTCCTGCTCATGGAGGGTGGGGCAATGCGACTGCGCTATGAATCATGAGGGACAGGCAGGTCCCTAGCGAATGAGCAAGTTTACTAAAGGTAAGTCCTGAAGGAGAAGTTAATTTGGGGCCATTTTAAAAGTATTGCTGCCGTTGCATGTCCTGGTAAGGGGTGGAGAGGGGTAGCAGAGGCAATAATGGGCTCCCTCGGACCGTTGGCCCTCTAGGCCTAATGGTCACGCTGGCCCTGTCTACTAAACAAATATGTAAACCAGCCTCCACCCATGACTGTTGATTCAGCTGCATGAAGTGTAGCTAGTTCCTGTTTCACACTAAGAAGTGGGACTGAATTTGCCATTTTACTTCAGAGAAAGGAACATTTAGAAAAAAGTGAGAAAAGAACCTAAGCGGCAGTTTGCCTGTACTTCATAGCAGTGGGTCTCAACCCAGACCTTGGGACACAGCCAGCCAGTCTGCTTTTCAGTATTCCTTATTTTGGGGGTCATTTTCAAGCCATTTAATACATACAACAAAAGCTGATGTGCAGAAGTGGCTTCTTTTAAAATTGCCTGAACTATAAGCGGCAGGGATATGAATCGTCAAAAACGACTGCAATTCGTGCTGATTTTAAACACATTTTTGCTGATCATCAGGCATTATTTCATGTTTGTTTTACCTTTTCTTTCTTTGTGCGTGCATGGTATGCATGTTAGACATGTTTTAAGCATGCAAATAGATTTTACACGTTAATTTAGATATAGTACATGGTTACAAGCAATTTGCATGCCTGTTAAATTTTTAAGCATCCAAACGAACTGAATGTGTGGTCATGAATACCTACTGCTAATAAGCCTATAGGAGCATGAGGTTACACACTGAGTGGAGGCATTGCCGGGGGCAGGATAGGGAGAGGTTAGTGTTTACTTGAAAAGTTTATGAACTATGGGCCAAATATTCAGCGGCAGCGGCTAGTGCGGTTACAGCGGCCAGCTGCTCCCACTGAACACTAAACCCGGATATTCGATGCCGGGGCTATATCCAGTTAGTGTCATTGAATATCTGGGGTTGCTGCCGAAGCAGGAAGCTAATCAGGCAGGAGGATATTCAGCCACTGCCCGGTTAGCTTCACCGGTGAAAGTTCGGACGGCTTTTTTCTGTGCTTAACTATCACTTTCAAGAGATCCCCGGGTGCCGTCCCCAGAATTCCCCTGGAATGCCCCACTGTTAACCACTTGGCACTGGGGCATGTAGCGGCGGTACCCGGTGATACGCAGTGCCACTGAATGTCGCGTTTAGCGGCATTTGTACAGTTTGCAGGTCTGCAGACCACGTCAATGCATTTACTGTCTGCTTACAGTATATTTGTGCATACTGAAGAGCGGGACGTCAGCGGCGGAGCCACTGCATAGCTTAAAGGAAGAGATGGGGGAGTAGCCTAGTTGGTAGAGCAGTGTGCTGAAGTCAGAGTTCAAATTCCACGGATGCCCCTTGTGACCTTGAACACGTTACATTACTCTGTTGCCTAAGGTACAAAATTAGATTGTAAGCTTCTGAGGGCAGGGAAATAGCGGCTGTAACGCGTCTTGATCTGCCAATGAAAAGGAATGAGCTAAATTCAAATAAATGAAATGGATAAGAAATCCATATTAAACTGCCAATTTTCAACTGTGCTAAATATCCAAGTGTAGCCACTGACAATCCACATAGAGCTTTAAACGTATTTCTTATCCCTTTAAAGGTACACCTGGTATTGGCCCTCTGGCACTTGCAAATTTAAGTTATATAAACTGCCTCGACATTGTCTTCTTCTCTGAGGGGGTCATTCCAGAACCTGAATAAGGGATTAGTGTGTGCGGTGGGGATGTTTATGTGCTTAAAACATCCCAGACCATATTCTGAAACTGCTGACATGTACATCCACAGCGTTAGCGCAGGGAGCTCAGAACATGCCCAGAAGGGGCGGAACGGGGGCATGGTCAGCCACGGAGACGTAGAAAGCGTATTCAGGAAAGGCCCGTGTACGTATGAAGTGTTTCCCAGAAACGTCCACATTATTCCTGCTGAAATGTGGAATAAGCTAGGACTTAGAAAAAATTCTGCTCTTCTCTGCAATGCAGCTCATATTGAAGAATGGTTGTGACAGGTATGTTTTGAACTGGTGTGACTGCAATCTAGAAGGTACAGGGAGCAGAGGCGAGGGAAAGGATTCTTTTGAGTGAGAAATGGAGACCATATTTGTAGTCCTGCTACCTACCCCATGCGATTATGTTATGTCATAGCTGTTATGTATAGGTTCAGGGCATCTTTTTGGCAGAATCATATTTATGTGACAGAAAGTGAGAGTGTGTGTGTGTGTGTGTGCGTGGTTTGAGGGGTGCACAGGGGGATCTGGTGTGCTCATCTGCAATTCATGGGGGACATGAAAGCCTGGCCAGTACCTGGATCGTACAGATGACCCCAGCATCACCAGGTGCCAGTGTGATTGGGAAGTCAAACTCAGAGAGGGTTCACTATAGCTAAATGCCAAAACATATCCCTGTCAATAATAAGGGACCCTCAAAATAAGGGCATTCAACAGAGCAAACAGCACTAATGCATGCCCACAATGCATATTTTGTGGGACCAATGGAGTTACTGTGAGCATGTAATAGTGCTGTTTGCACTGCTGAATGCCCTTCTTCTGAGGGTCCATTATTAATGACAGGGATATGTTTTGACATTGAGCCATAGGGAACCTATGCTGATTCCTTCTGGATTATTTTGCATAGGGTACTCTAATAAGATCAGATATTGTTGGCAGTGTGATAGGGCAGCCATACACCCGCTGTGCCAGGCACTGGGAGTCATGACTGATGTAGTGCCAACATTCCCCAGATTGTCACATGTGCCCTACATCTCTACCCAGGCCAGGATCACTGAGAGCTGTGAGAGTGGTGATATATCTGGTGTCTGGCTACTTGATGTGATGACACAGGGATCTCCCCTCCCATGCCCACAAAGGCCTGACCACGGGAGCAGTGCCACAAAGCTGGCTATGGGAAGGCAGACAGGGTTGCACCACAGATAGTGGATTTATTCAGACTGACATATGCCACGATGGGACAGGTTTAGCTGCTGTGAGAAATGCCAGTACCCGGATAGGTGGGCCTCAGATGCCATAGCCAGGAAGCTATACTATAACTACTATTGATCATTTGTATAGCGCTATAAGGCGTACACGGCGCTGCACAGACACACGTAAAAGATGGTCCCTGCTCAGCGGCATTTACAATCTAGTCTAGAAAGACAACACAGCAGCTGTGGACAGGATGCATCCAGGGCGAATAGTCAGCAAGCACAAGGGAGCTGAGGTGGATCAGATCCAACAGCAGCACTGATGAGGTGAGTGCTCAGCCTGAATTTGAGTGGAGCCAGAGTCGAAGCCTGAGGTACCGACTCAGGTAGTTTGTTCCAGGCATAAGGAGCAGCGAGGTGAAGGGCGTGACGTCTGGATCTGGCAGTAGAAGAGAAGTGCGCAGATAGAAGCAGTCTGACAGAAGACTGAAGTTCACGGGGAGGGGTGTAGGGAAAGATAAGTCTTCCCAGACCAGGACACTGCTTGCTGATTGTAGGTTCGGTTTCCTAGTTTATAGCTTCTTTTAGGAGCAGCAGTGCAGGCAAATAGCTAGGCTTCAATTTGGGATTTCATCTAATTTATATTAAAAATAAATTTAGAGGGAAGTGCCATTTTACTTTATGAAATGCAGATATGATTATACTTTTATTGGGTTATCATGTCTAATGTTATTATGTTTATTGGATCATTTCATTTGTTTGTTACCCACTCTGGGCTTTTTGAAAGAGCAAATAATGAAATTTTAGAATAGAAATAAACAAATAAATAATATGCTTCTCTTTCTTGATTATGTGCTAGCTAAGATTTAGAGGAATTTTCCCATTACCCTAAGAACCAGGTTATGGTTTTACTATATGGGAGGTGTACGGATTCTTGGGAGCTATTTCTAGAAAAAAATAGGGGCCTTGAGGTAAGTTGGCACCTCTGGAGAAGCTGTGCTGCAAGACACATAGGGCAGAATTCTAGTGAATCTACCAGCTCCAAAGAACAGTGAATACTTCGCAGGCTGTGATCAGGCCTGGTTTTCTAACTAGGCAAATTAGACATGTGCTTATGGGCACTTCCCTCGCAAGGGTGTCAACCTGTGCAGTATGACAGCAATGCTGTGGACGTGCAATGCATACATACCAAAGGACAGCTTTCGTTTTGGATGGTAGACCCTCAAAAGATCTAAGGGGGACTCTGTCTGCTCCGCCTAGGGATGCAATGGCTTTAAATCCAACCAGGCTCCAATAGACTATTTCACAGCTATCTGTAGTACCTGAGCTCTCAAGAACTCATAGGTCCCTTCTTCAGCTATACCAAAAAAATTCCTATAATTCTTGCACTCAGAATCGTTGAGCTTATCGTTACTTCAGATTAGCTCAGCACATACTGGGATTTTTTGGAAATTTCAAATTGGAAACCACCAAGGGATTAATTACACACAAAAAAACCTCTGTAGTTTCCAGAATACAGCAAAATTGATATGCATTCTAAAACATGCTTACAAGTATACGAAACCATTGCGACCTGTACAGGAAGTGTGAAATGGTAACAAGTATAAGCATGTTACCTTACAGAGGCCAGGAAGCAGGAATGGAACAGATCCTTCCGTTTCAGGGAGTTTCTTCCTATGTACATCTCAAACTTCCAACAGGCCACAAATCTTCCTAGCAGAGTCCGAATGACTGATTCCCCAAGGGGAGCTCAATTAAGTTGTTCCCTGAGAAGATCAGAATTTGAATCCTGCAACTCTTCTTCAAAACCATCGGTCTCTTCAAATCCAAACAGCCTGCTGACAACCCCACTAACCTTTCCCCTGCTGTTATAAGTCTGTTGTACTCTGACCATGTAGGTGCCCTGAGGACATGAATAAAGCAATATGACTGTCATTTATTTATTTATTTTTTTTATTTTAACACTTATTTATATACCGCATCTTCCAGCGATCAGTTGCGGTGTACATTTAACAACAATTAACAATGCAGAGCTTGTTTTACATAGAACAGTTATAACTTTTTACAATGAACATCTTAACTTGAACAACAAAGTGTATGTAAAAACTATGCGGAGTAGTTCAATAGATCAACTAACACAGATTGTGTAACAATTTGAACTGAAGTACTGTCTCTAACTCAATTTTAACTATATACAAGTGGGTCATATTAGTAAGGTTACCAGATTTTTTGCAGACAAGTCTGGGACACTTATCCAAAGTGTGGTTGGGTTTGGCGAGAGGTGGAGCCACCATAGTTCCAGGTTTGAGCAATAAAGCATGGAGAAGGGAAGAAGGGTCATTACCTTGCCCCCCCCCCCCCCTCATCTGTCCCCTGGCAACAATAATATCACTTCCAAGTAGATAAATAGATAGAGGAAGAGAAGCAGTGATGCATTTCCCCTGTACTGTGCAAAATATAAAGTTTTATTCCACCTTAAAAAGTACCCAGTACCTGTGACGCAAAACACCAATAAATACAGATTTGTTTTGCGCCCTCAAAGAACACCTATATAACCATAAAATAAGCACCTAGAGTTACAATGTATAAACATCTAAGCATAGAAGTCCTAGAAATATATAAAGTTCATTTAATAGAAAGGTATCACCAAGAACTCTGCTGTTGATCTCTATTTCTGCATACCCAAGTGGACTAATATTAAAGTCACCAGATGTCCTTGATTTTTGGGGATTGTCCCCGATTTTAGAGCTGCACCCCTGATTCCAGCAACTGGAACAGAGGGGGCAGAACATTTTTTATTTTCAATTTAGTGATTTGAATATGTCAGCGTTTAGACTTTATAACCATGATCATGTCTGTTTGTGTTACTCAGGAGACAGCACAGAAAAAACAAAAAAAACTTAGTGCAGGGGTTAGAGAGTGCTAGGGAGAAGAGGTGTTTTCCTGATGTTTATCCAATACATTTCTGTTTTCTATTTGCACTCGGGGTGTTTTCTTGGTGTTTTATCAGTTAAAACCTAAAATAAGTAGGCCTATATATTTTTTTGACTATCTTTCAGGAGCTATGTTCCCTCCAGTTCTCAAAAGCTAGTCAAAAATGTGTTAACTTTAATTCAATAAAAAGGGATCTCCAAACTATGGCTCGTGAGCTAGACATAATCTTTGGAACAGGTTTTTCAGGCCCATCATACTTCCTCTGTCCACAGGTCAGACCTGGCCCATTAATTAAACCGTTTTATTTCTTCGTTTTGGCCTCTTTTCAGCTTGCAATCCATCGTGCCCTTTTCTCACCATCCATTCTGCCGTGTGGGGACTTCAGCCTGCAGGCTGTAAACTATTCAATCTTAGTACTGGAGGTCCTTCTCAATCACTCCCTGCAGAGCTTTCCCACTGTTCAGACCCTCCTCCCCACTGCTGGGAAAGTGTCCAGCCCCCCGAATAAGGTGAGAAAACATTCAATTAAGCTGTGGAATTTGCTACTAGAAGATGTGGTCAAGGCAGTTTGTGCAATTAGGTTTAAAAAGAGTTTTGACATAGTCCTGGATGAAAAGTCCATAGAACATTATTAGCCATACAGTCTTGCAAAAGCCATTGCCTATCTCTGGGTGTGAGCCACAGGAATGGAGCTACTCCTTGGGATCCTGTTGCATATTTGGTGACCTGGCTTGGCCACTGTTGGGGACATGATGCTGGGCTTGATGGATAGGGCTGGATCAACCATTAGGTAAACTAGGTGGTTGCCTACACAGCAGCAGCTTTTGAGGATGGCAAAGAGAAGCTGCAGGCAAAGTAAATAATAGGCTTCGATGCACAGTAACTCAAAGAACCATCAGCATGTATTTTACCTACAAGAAAGATTGGCAGTTTTCAGATAGCCCATATAACTGGGTAACTGGTTTTTGGAAATTTCTCTCCTTATGAATATACAAGAATGATGTCCAATTATGTGTTGTTACAGAATCGTTCTAGGAGGGATGATGTGAGGGTAGTCATGATTACTGAGTGGAGTGGCCTAGTGGTTGGGGCAAGGTATTTCAGGCCAGAAGGTTGGGGGTTCAAATCCCACTAGAGGACAGCAACCTTGGGCCGGAAGGACTGGGGTTTCTAGTCCCACAGGTGCTCCTTGTGGTCTTGGGCAAACCACTTAACCCTCCATAGCCCATGTTCCCTGTAAAATAGTTATCTCCAAGTTATAATGCCCTGTTCAATGTAATTTCAGTTTGTTCAATGTAAACCGCACTGATGCAGAATAACATGGTATATAAGAGAATATAAATAAAATAACTGTCTAACCCAGTATTTTCTGTTCCCAGAGCCTAGGATTGCTGAACTACTGTACACGGTGGCCCAAAAAAAGTGAGAACATATTCATTATTTAAAAGTTCAAAAAGACAAATGTAAACGATTGACAAATTAAAAAAAAAAAAAAAAGATGGCGACCGGAAATTGTCAAATTAAAGACATTATATAACTAAAAAAGGTAAATAAGTAAACTATTTAAGCTTTTAATTTATGAGATGTTCTCACTTTTTTTTTGGGCCACCCTGTATATCTAGAAACAGAAACTGAGAAAAATGAAGGCAGATAAAGACCATACGGCCTATCCAGTCTTCCCTGCCATAGCAACTACCAAGCTTTACGGACCCCTTTTCCCCCCTTAGAGATCCTCTGTGCTTGCCCCATGCTTCTCTGAATTCAGATACTGTCCTTGTCTCTACTACCTTCACTGGGAGGCTATTCCACACATCTACCACTCTTTCCGTAAAGAAATATTTCTGCAAATTACTCCTGAGTCTTTCCCCTTTTACCTTCATCTCATAACACCTCATTCCAGACCTTTTTTCAACTGAAAGCAGCTCCCCTCCTGTGCATTTATGCCGTGGAGGTATTTAAATGTGTCTATCATATCTCCCCTCTCCTGCCTTTCTTTCAAAGTATACATATAAATCTGTCCCCGTATGCCTTATGATGAAGACCATTGACCATTTTAGTAGTTGCCCTCTGCACAGATTCCATCCTGTTTACATCCATTTGAAGTCGTGGCTAAAGGTGAATTCACTAAACACCTCTGATCCCGGGGGGGCGGAGCCTGATGTCCAGCGGGTAGGACGCTTTGCGTTGAAGCTCCCGAGAGGCCTACTCAGAATCCTGACTTAATACCTATATAAATTTACTTTTTTGCTCCGAGCTGACCGGGGCACCTCGTGGGGGATGGCGGCCCACAAACCAGCGCGTTTGGACTTCGGGTCTCCTTCTTCTTCTCACGGAAAACGCTCCAAAACGGAGGTATCCTCCCCGCAGAAGATGGTTCCATTTCGTGAAAACCCCGCAGTGCACCTGGAGATTTTGGAGGAAATACGCGGCGTGAAGGAATTGGTGCAGTCTAATGGAGAAGCGCTTCGAGCCATGCGAGAAGACTTTGGAGTGCTCCAAGATCGACTTGAAGGTCTTTCATTACGGCAGGACAATATGGCGGGGGTCCTCGACTCGCACGAGGTGCGCTTGGGCAAACTGGACGAGGCTGAGCGCCAGATACAGAATCTTCAAAAGGAGTTGGAAGATAGCAATAATCGCGCCCGTCGCAACAATGTGAGGCTCCTTGGAATGCCGGAGGGAGTGGAAGCAGGAGATATAAGAGAATTCTTGCTCAAAACTCTTCCCTCCTTGCTGAAGATTACTTTTCACAGAGAACTGGAAATCGATCGAGCACACCGTGTTCCTGCCCGCATGGCGCTCAACCGCACGACCCCCCGGCCTATTATCTTTAGCTTGCTACGATATCAACAAGTGGAACAAATTTTACATGCTGCCCGAGCGAATCATCATTTGGAATATGAAGGTCGTAAGGTCTCCTTCTTTCCTGATTTGGCAAAGCCTACCGTTGACCGTCGGAAGAAACTCCTTGCTCTTCGCCCTCGACTTCAACAGCTACAGGCTCGCTTTGGCCTGTTGTATCCAGCGAAGCTCCGAATGACTCTCCATAACCAGACCAGGACGTTCGAGGATCCTGATCTATTATCAACATTTTTGGACTCCAAAGAAGCAGAACAGATGCGCTAATCCCAAATTTTGGACTCTTATCTGCCGGCTCTGTCCGCCATTTTGAAGGGCCCGATGCGGCGATCATAGCCCAGCACAGAAATAGCCTGGACTTTCTTTCTTTCTCTGTATGACTTTTGTCTTTGGTCTCCTATCCCTTCATGATGTGTGCCTCGGTCGGATTCGGAGCACGCACAGTCCTACAGGTTATATGTTTTTTCAATTCCGGCCTTCTCTGGGGTTTCTCCCCGCAGACACATGGTCGCCAGTAATTTTGGGGTTTTGCTTCTCCTCTACCGTACTGCGGTTATCTTTGTTAATGTGGGGCGCTTCATTGTATTATATTAGCTTATTTTCCTATGTCATGTGTACAGCCAGATACAGTCAGTTTGAGGGACACAGTGAAATTATGTGTGCTATCATGCTCAGAGTTTTAACTTTTCTGAATGGCCTCATGTAAACTCTTATTATTCATCGTACAGGGTATTGCTGGTCCATTCAGCAGAAAGAAAATCCTTAGCTATCTTAGCCACGAGCACGTTGATTAGGTGTTTCTTCAGGAAACGCACTACACTCTGCTGAAACACTGAAACTCAATGCTAGGCCTCACATGGTAGCTGCCTACTCTCCCACCGTTTCCAAATGGTACGGGATAGTCATTCTGGTCAAGAAGTTTTGCACGCTACTGTACCTGATATTAGCGCTGACATGGAGGGTGGATGGGCCCGTGTACACCTTGAGGTTGGAGATAGTGAATTCACGTGTATTTGCACTATGTCCCGAATGTGGACAACCCTGCTCACTATGCATGTTTTGCGCAGTTGGCCTCGGCCTCCGCTAAAGTTCCATTAATACTTGGTGGCGATTTTATTCAAGTGCTCCCTCAATCTTTTCTTCTCAAACAAGGTGCTTGTTGGTTGGAAGCTCCAGTACCGAGCAGACCTGTGTGGCTAGATATAGTAGTGGGCCTTTGCTCACCGATTCCTTTTACCTTACTCCCTGGTATAACTCTCCATTAGACTCCCACTATCCACCAATGTTTTTCGACACTTTAGGTGCCTTTAATATTCCTATGCAACCTTTCGACCCCCGACTCTGGTCAGTGTAACTTCAGCATTGCATTCGGAGCACTAGAGTACTCCCGCCATCGGCACTCTCTGCATAAGGTTGATTGGAAACTTCCGATCTCTCGGTAGTTTACCGGGTGTAGCATCCAATTTTACTAAACCTTATGTAATGCTATCACTAGAGATACCTCTATAGCGCAGAAAGTATGGGAGAGAGAATTGCATGTGACTTTAACCTCGGCGCAATGGAGCCTTATCTGGAGCAGAGGGACACGGGTTTCCGACCCGCCTCACTCACTCAGACCCTCTTCCTTCTAGCCCACCGGTGTTTTTACACTCCTCACAGTTTAGACATATGGAACACTACTCAGGGTAATGGTTGCTGGACACGTCCTGTGGCCATTGGTTTATTACTTCATTTCATGTTATGTATGAATATCCCGCACTACAGTATAACTGGCGCCGGGTCTGGGGTCGTATTTAGTCTATATTGTACTCTCAGGAGTCCCTTTCTCGGAGGGTAGTGGGACTTCGCCCAGCTGCGGGGATCCCCTCTCTCCCAGGAAATGGCTTATCTCCTTTTGAACTTTATGCTTGGCATTGCTGTTTCCCTCATTGAGTAATACTGGGAAACTAGTTCCCATCTGAGCCTCACTGAATGGTGGAATCATGCCTGTCTCTACAGTAAATATGAACAAATACCTCGTCTGTGTGCTTCCTCCGTTCAGACTCCTTCTTATTGGTCTTAATGGAAGATGTTCCATGAATATGTACATTTTGCTAAATGCTCTCATCTGACTGTCTAATTTTGTATATATCTCTGTCTCATGATCATGCTGTATTGTGGATATTTTTTGATTGTTTGATGTATAATCACTGTTAACTGGAAGCGCTCACATGCTGATACAAACGGGTAGAGAAGAAGCACCGGGGTGGGGGGTAATGGGTTTACTTTTCCTTATTGTATACTTGTTTTGTATCTTTTGGTGTGTTGTTTCTTTGTTTGTTGCAAAATGAAAATAAAAGTTTCAAAAAAAAACAAAAAACACCTCTGATCCCCATGATTGCAGCTCAGCCCTGACTAACACTTGCGATGGGCTGATTCTGTTGCTGTGCCAGGGGATGGGGGTATGGCAGACTCCGCAAGGCCAGGGCTGTGTGACGGCACTCTCTGTGGTTTGTGATACAGGACTGGCAGCGTAGAGGGGTGCTACTGGTTTTGGGGATGTTGTTGCTTCCTACTTTCAGCGATGCAGGACCAGGAGTATATGCACGTGCCCAGCTCTGGGGCCACAGAACCAGGAGAAAAGGGGTGCAGAGGAGAAAGGGAAGGCGTGGGAAATGATGGAAGTGGGGGAAGAGAAAGAGAGGGGGCAAGAGGGTGGAAAGAGGGTAGAGGGGAAGGAGTAAAAGGAGACGGGAGAAGGTGAAAGAAAGGAGTGAGGGGGAGGTGAAATAGGGACGTGAGAGGAGAAGAAGGGGAAAGGGAGAGAAATGAGATCGTGGGGGCCAGTGCATCAAACACCCCAACTCACCGTCCAGGGGACAGGTGCTGGGGAAAGGAGGAAAGCAGACAGCAGGTAACCCAGCCCTCCGCCACCCACTGCCCCAGTATTTGAAATCCCCAAAATGGCCAGACATGTTTCTTCCATTCTCCTCTTCTCCAAGGGGTGGGGGGTGGGGGGGGGCACTGCTGTCTGGACTTCTCAGTGATTTGAAATGAGCTATGCAGCCCTTCACATGAAAGGTTTTAGGATCCTAGCAATGTATTCTTGTGTAATCAAGTAGAGTAATATGGCGCTCATACTGCCTCTTGCATGTCCTGAAGATGCCTAGCTGCTCAAGCACGTTCTCAGGATTCTAAGAGTCTGCTGCTTCTGAATAATAACCAAGAGTTCTCACGAAGTTTGCACTCATTGAGTGGTCAAGCGCTGTTTTTTCACTCCTCGTCAGATTCGTTCCCTCCGTTCTCTCCTTCCCAACTCTGCTATCGCAACTTTGCTTCAAGCTCTTGCCATATCTTGCTTAGAGTATTGCATTATCATTTATTCAGGTTTACCACACTATCAGCTTCAACATTTGCGAACAGTCCAGAATACTACCATCTGTATCCTTCATCATGCTTCCAAATTTGATCACGTTTCCCCTCTGCTTAGTAAGTCCCATTGGTCACCCATCGCATATCGGATTCAGTTCAAACTTTCCACCCTGGTTCACAAAACTTTGCACACTGGTACCCCTGCCTATTTCTCCTTGCATGTCATTCCCCGTGCTCCGCCACGTCTTCTCCGATTTCACCATGCAAACCAGCTTCACCCTCCTCCTCCTTCTTGTGCTCGCTATGAATCGACTCAACACTCAACACTTGGATTTCTATTTTCTGGGTCCCAGTCTCTGGAAATCACTCCCTGCTGATATCCATTTAGAACTCTCTTTCTCTAAATTGAAATCTCTTCTTAAAACTCGCCTCTTTCAGCTTGCTTTCGATCTACCTTCCCGGGCCTAGAATTCTGCTCCTCCCCCTATTGCCCCTCCCCGCTCCCCCGTCCCCCTGCTATGACTGTGTATTTTCATTCTTTCACCTTTCCTTTCAATTTATTGGCATACTTTTCCCTTTCTTTTAATAGAATTTTATTGTTTTATTATACACCACTATGCTGTTTTTGAAGGGCGGTACAGTAAGCTTTCATAACCATAAACTTCCCAGATTTAGGCACAGGCAACATAGACAATGGCCTAGGATGCCACATTTTGAAGGCACCAAATACCCAAGTCAAAAGGAATCTTCTCTCACCTGTTTTAGAGCTACGTGCATGTCGTGCTTTAAAGGGAGCCATTGAGACACTATGACCTTCCCTCTTCTGGGTCTTCCATGCTTGGGATCTCTGATAATTACCCCCCTCCTCCCTGCTTTCTGGGATCGGCTCTCTGGTCTTCCCTACGGGTATCAACATCTTAAATCAAGCCTTGGCTGGAAGAGAGGCAGGGTGAGATGGAAGCCAGTTGCTGCTCATTCATTTCAGCTCTGAGTAGTACAGAAACTGTGTCTTTCTATTTTTTTGAGGGGGAAGGAGAAGGAATTTTTTTAGGCTTCAAAGGCAGCAGATGGGCAGCGCTGGATTCATGCGTTCAGCAATGTTTCTGGGAAAGAATACCCTTGCAAAAAATATCTTTACTAATTTGCAGTCCTTTTTCTGTGCATATATTAAAGGATTTCTTTTCTACAAACTTGCTTGGTGGTCGCCAGCTTCCCATCTACATTAGGCATGATTCAGACTTTAAACAAACTCCCATTAGCCGGCTCAGTGGGGAAATTGATGAGCACTGTTCGATCCTCTGTCTTAATAAGAAACATTCTTTGCAGTTGCTTCACATAAGAATTTGTTAAAAAAAAAGAACCCTGAAGGAAATCCTCCTTGAGTATAAACGCCCATTTGTAGAAAATGTGTTAGGCACCTCAGTGTGGGTTTGCATATTAATCTGCTGAAGCCAGGATCAGTCGGCTATGAAACTCATCATTACTCTCATACCGGGAGGAAAATGAACTCAAACATGCTGTGATGTCACCTGATGACTGCAAAGCCCGTCTAGTCTTCCCATTGTCCATTATTGTTGTAATATCGCAAGAGTTGATTTGCCTTATGGCTTTAGGGCTTATGGCCTCACATGGAATACCATGGTCATGCAGGTATCCCCTCAAGGAAAGCTTTGTCATTTGAGGCATGAATGAAAGAATTAATTAATTTACCTTCATTTGCTCTCAACCAAGGAAGCTTTGTGCTTATTCCATGCTTTCTTGAGTTCTGTCACCATGAGAGAAAAGCAGAATATGACAGCAAATGCGGAGCTCCTGCTGCCAAATGATGGTTTGCCCTCTATAGAACTGCTCAGCTGTGCAAATGACCAAATGTCAGGCAGTATTCCTCTCACCCTAATTTTCTCAACCCGTGGAAAGAGTCTTGGACTGCCGGAGGGAGACACTCGACTCTGTTCTGCACAGATTAAGTTCTTCACTTCATTTTCCCCACACCTCGGAATTTAACAAAGGCAAAATCTACATTCTTAAGACTAGAGAAACAGACAGGCAGCAGATAGCAGATGCTAATCAGCACCCCTGGGCTAGTTCTTTCCTTTAATTTTGAATCAAATGATTGGGCTTTTTTTTTCTTTTTCGCTGAGTTGAAAATACTGTTGGAAAGAAAACCTACTTCTGTATTATGTTTTATATGAGACGGTATCTCAGACTGTTCCACTATAATCACGTACCAATAAAGAAGCCTCTGTTATAAGGGAGACATTGAACTTTCGGTGAAATCACAACTATATGCAAAGCCGTTCTGTGGTCGATGGGAACTGCTGATGAAGATGGTCAGTGGTTCCCAAATCTGTCCTATTGGCTCCCCAGCCAGTCGGGTTTTCAGGATATCCACTGTGAATATTCATGAGAGAGATTTGCATACACTGCCTCCACTGCATGGAAATCTACCTCCTGCATATTCATTGTGGATATCCTGAAAACCCGACTGATTGGGGAGCCCCCAGGACAGGTTTGGGAACCACTGCCTTAGGCAGTGTCTGGGACAAATTCACCAATTTTTGCATCCCTCCTGCTCCTTTGCCTGCCCACACTTTTTAGGCATGTTTCACTCAGGCCTAGCACCTATTGTGAAGGGAAATTGTCCGCAGGCATGATGCTTTGCGTATGCTTATGCGGTTGCAAGCCAATGCCACGGTTCAGGCTTCCCTCTCCATGACTGGCTATTTAAATGGTGGAGCTGCACAGTGCAGGAAGTTTTGGCTGATCTCATGGTTTGAAGTCTCGCAAGACTTGAAACCAGGAGATCAACCCAAGCTTCCTGCCCTGAGTGGCGCCACCATTTAGAGAGCTGTTCATGGTGGGGGAAGCTGAATCATGGTGTTTTTGAAAGCTGCAGCCAGGGACAAGGATGGGTGAGCGAAAGAGGGACTCGATGATTGAGGGGCAGTATGAGAGAGACATTGGGTGAAGCCTGGGGGGAGGGGGTCATGAGAGAGAGAGAAACAGAGAGAGTGGGGGAAGGCTGGTGGGGGAGAAGTTATGAGAGAGACAGACTGACTGGGGGAAAGCTGAGGGGGGTTATGAGAGAGACTGGAGGAAGCCTGGGAAGGGGGTCATGAGAGAGACATACACACATGCACTCTGTCATTCCCTACGACACACACACGCATGCACTCTCAGCCCGACACTTTCCCACACACATTCATGCACACAGCCCATGACACACACTCACACACACGCATGCACTCTCAGCCCCCGACATTCTCCCTGATGCACACATTCAGTCCAAGACACGCCCCATAACACACACACATTCATGCATGCATGCACAAAACCCCGCCCTGACACTCCCCATGATACACTCACAGGTGCACGCACCAGTGAATATTCCTCATACCTCACACCCATACGCATTCACCATGACACATACATGTACGCACATGCATGCACCGCTCGAGATACCCACACAATGTGCACTCCACCCATCTCTCTCTCTCTCACACACCCACTTGCACGCTGCACCCCCTCCCCCTGACACTTGCTACTAGACACACATACGAACCCTCACATGGCCTGTTCTGGAAATGGGCGAAACCCACCTTTGAGTCACACTTTTTGTTTTGCCTGTCCTTGCTGTTTTCTCTCTGCTCCTTTCCTTGCAGTACTTGTATCAGAGCTGTTCTGCTATTTCCTGCTTCACTGAACACTTTCCCCCCTCCTCACCTTACTCTACTTTCTTGGGAAAGGAAGTAAGGGATAGAAACACTCCGCCCTGTCCCATCCCAGCTAATTGGGCCTATCAGGAAGCCTAGCCCTCTGCCTTGCTGTCTCCTCAGCTGTGAGAAGCACAGACAGCTTGGAGCCTCCCGGCATATGCAGGCACTAGGGTCTACCCAAACTAGAAAAAGGCAGGCAAGGAAGCAAATTCAGTGGAGAAAAATGCAGAGTAACTGCCGTCCTGGGCTCCAGACTACCCAAGGCTCTAATTACAAGATGAACATTTTCCAGATTTTCCCTTTCTTCTTTGAATAGGCTACAATTCCCCTTTATTGCCATTATAGCCACTTAGATACTGAAAGATAGGAGTCTTATTCTTAAGGGTTCTCTCATTAACCAAGGGGATGAAACTCCTGATCAAACAGAAACTAATTCATATGACTGAATTCAGAGATTTGTGACTTAATCTAAGTGTTGTGTACGACATGAAGTGTACTTTTAACAGAAAAAAATGTTTTTTTAATTGTTTTTTTTAATTTTTCTTTCTTTTCCAGTTTTAGAGCCCTTCAAGCTCAATCTTCATTTGAACAGTGGCCATTTTACTTTATATGGAGAACTTATCTGTATAAAGTTGTACCTGCTAATTTTGCAGCGGCACGTAGGCATCTAACGTAGGGTCCCTTTCACTTACCATGCACTTAGTGGCAAGACTGTTGCGTGGTAAGTGCATCTTTCATGCACTGTCCGGAGCATGCCCGGTAGTTAGCGCACAATTGTAAACACTAACGTGCGGTGCAATTAATATGGGTATCGTTATATGAACTTGTGCTAATTCCCAGCATGCCGCTGAGTGCATGGCAGGCACCCTCACGCTAGTCTTACTATGCTCTTCATGCCCACATTCCACTTCTATCCCGTCCACTCTTAGCACTAGCGCGCTATGGCCAGTGACCATGTGTATTAGCGGGCGGTAGTGCTCGTGCCTACATGTTAACATTCAAAAGCTGCCAGTTACTGCTCTCTAAAACACGCATGAATCGGTTTGGAAGCTTTAGTAAAAGGGTCCCTAAAATTGATAGCAGCTCTGTATTGCCATTATCTATATGAGTTTTCAGACTGTCACCTGTCCAGCTCAAATCATCCCCAAATGAATCCCTTACGTGCCCATTTCTGAAAGACATGACTATGCATAGCTGGCTGAAAGTCTAAATTGCCGGTAAGTGTTAGGAGAGGGGTGGCATAGGGCCTGCAGTGGAGCGACATACAAAGCCATCTCCAAGGAGGGTTACTTAAAAGTTTTAACAAAAACCAAACTTTTAATTTGAGGTGGCAAGTGAGAAGCACAGCTATGCAGAACAAAACTCGGACTAAGGTCTCTAAGCGAATTCCTTCAGAGTTGATCAGGGTAGCAAAGAGCAGCAGTCACTAAGATGTTGCATATTGCAAGTCATATTATATATTATATATTTTATAATTTCTATATTTTATAATTTTTATATTTTAAGACTCTATTTGTGTATATATATATAGAGAGAGAGAGTGCCAGGGTTAGTGCAAGGATATTGGATGCCATATACAAACCTTCTGCTCCTCCCCCAAGATTTCGACAATTAAACTCATCATGATCATCCCAACACCACCCTTCCCAACAACAATTGTACATTGTACGATTTAGCTTTGCTTTGTATGTACTGCATGTGTGTGCCCACTCTCCCTGCACGTAAAATAATGTACTGAAGGCTGTTTGAGTTTGTCTGGCTGTTGGGATCTATTGTTTTACTTTGGCTACTCCTGCTCTTTGCTATCCCTCAGAAGCTGCCGCCCCAGGCTACTGCCTAGTCTTGCCTAATGGTTGAGCCGGCCCTGTGTACCGCCAAACCCTGGCCTGATTTGAGTGAGTGAGGAATGCTTGAAAAGAGAGCGGCAGCTGTCATTTAAAGCATCCATTCTGAAGCATGTGTTCGCCTAGCCCCTCCAGATATAGAAGATAAGAAACGTGGACTCTCTATTCATCACTGTAGCCCTTGGATGCTCTCAGTACAGATGCAGTAAGTACTAAAATCCTGATATGAAGCACGGAGTTGGGAACCAAAGGCCTCGTGCTGTACTGTATCCAGCAGTTTGCGTGCTACTGAATTTTATTTCTGTTGGAAAAAGAACCAGATGCAATAGGCCTGAAAGGCAGATGGGCACTCTGCCCTTGATGCCATAAACTGCACTAGCCATTAGCGTAGCAGTTTGCTCAAGATTTTCCCACACTAATCTTACTCTTGATGTAGTAAGAATTTTTAGTGTAGATAAATCAGCTGTAAAACTACTATGCTAAAGCAAGGTTGCCAGATTTTTTTCAGGCAAATCTGGGACACATCCAAACTAGTGTGTGTGTGTGTGTGTGTGTTGGGGGGCTGGGGGGGGGGGAAGGGACACCTTAATTCCAGGTTTGTGCAAGATGGCGTGGAGGAGTCATCACTCTGACACCCCCCTTCCATCCCATGACAGCAACAATATCGTTTCCAACCAATCAACAGAGAAATATGCATTCCTCCTGTACTGTGCAAAATATAAAAGATAATCTGTGTTAATTCTATAAATTGATATATGCAAATCAGTAAATTGAAAATACATTTTTTTTTCTACCCCCTCTGTCCCCATTGCTGGAGGCTGTCAAACAAACAGGTGAGAGTTGTGGACACAGCTCTAAAATCGGGGACATCTGGTATCCTTAGCTAATGGGTAACACAGTACACATATGAGATTCGTGCAAATCACTCAATCACAGATGTAAAACATGCAGCTGAAATTTAGCTGTATTTTCACTCTTCTCTTAGAGCTGAAGCTTTGCACCAGCTCATGGCTGGAGGAAAGATGCAGCAGAGGAGCAAAAGGTCATCTGACGTGAGGTGTGGAGCTTCACCACAAATGATCCAAGATTCTGGGTGGCCTAAGTGCAATCCCAACCCCCCTCCAGACAGCCCCTCCTAAAGTGCTTGAGCCAGGGTTGTCCTGACTTGGAGTGCCTGAGCCAGTGGTTCTTTGGACCAGATGACCACGGGGAAGGGGTCCTGGGAAGCTGGGGGGGATTGGGAATGTCAAACGGAAACAGGGAGTTGGGGAGGGGTTAACAGTATTGGGATCAGGGGATCCATGAATCAGAAGGAGGATCAGGAATGCCAGGAGGGATTGGGGATCCGAGACCCACTGGACCACCACAGCATTTTTGCAGAATGAGTTGATGGGAGGGTCTTGAGGCCCTCTGGGTCATCGGGGACATTTTTCAGGGTGTCCTGCTTTTTCTGATAACGCACACCTTTTCATGCAACAGTAATTTGCAGGCCTTGAGTTTACTGCATTGGGAGTAAAAGGGATTTTAGGCACGTGTTGGAATGCTGTGTGCTGATGTGCTGTGTGCTGATGTGCTGTGTGCTGATGCTTAGCGCAATGCTATAACGCAGCGCTTTCTGCTTCAAGGACTGAATAGGGTAATACAGGTGAGCTTTTGTGAAATATTTGAAAAAAAGAGCTACACAATTCATTCTTTATCTGGTTCCAGCCTGAAAGGAACCATTGAGATGCCTTTTCCGATGACCGTATGATAAGGTTTCTAATCTCCATGCTGCAGATATACATTAGGAGAATCCTCTAGAATACTGTTTAATATTGAAAGGTGGTTTGAGACGTTCCCATGGAGAAAGATAAACAATCGATCGAGTCATTTTAAATAGCTCTTGTCTCAAAACTGACTGCAATTTACACAAAATAACTGCACATAAACTTCTCAGTTTTAAAGTATTTTGTATTCTTTTCAATTTCCTAGTCATGAGCAAATTTTCTGTGATAACATTTGTAAAAATCTCCAAGTCATCCCACTGAGAACTCAGCTTTCCCACACTCTGAGTAAGAGGTTTCACATCACTTTTACAAACATTCATTTTCTGATAGGTCCAGGGCTGGTGTGACCATTAGGTGAACTAGGCAGTTGCCTAGGGTGCCAGTGTTCAGAGCGCATCCATGCTACTGCTGCTACCCTTCTCCAGGATATGCAACGGCAACAGTATTTTAAAAATTCCATCGTGGTGTGGAAGTTACCCTCTCTTCTGATGCCACAGTGTCATTCATGTTCCTCCCCCCCCCCCCTGCCGATTCCACTCCCTTTAATAGGAAGTGGAATTGGAGTAATAACAGCTACGTCTCGGAGAGGGACAGCTGCGTCAGCAATGGGCATGGGGTCTGCAGCAGAGGCAGCACTGGGAACAGGACGAGGCTGTCCACCAGGCAGGCTAGGCGACCACCTAGGACAGCAGACTTGTAGGCAACACTTGACCCCCAAAGCCTGTAAGACCAGATACGTATATTCCCAGTTCACGTGATCAGAGGCTTTTTCCACATCAAAACTAATGGGAAATGATAGGAGCAGACTCTGGATACCATGGTGAATTGAAGCCAGGATCCTCCGCATATTTTTGACAATGTACTGCCCCTGCACAGTCTACCTGAGATTTGTGAACCAACTGGGGCATGAAAGATGAGAGACATGCAGCCATTATCTTTGCTAGCAACTTGATATCTATGTTCAAGAGGGAAATAGGTCAGTAGGACCCCGGAAGAAGCAGATCACACCCAGGCTTGGAGAGCACAGTTATAACTGCCTGATTGGGCTCATAGAGGAAGCATTGCCTCCGCTCTAAGTCAGTATAATAATCTGCCAATGGGCCAGCAACCTGTGGGCACATTAATTTAAAAAATTCCCCTGAAAGCCGTCAGGGCCAGGGGTCCTACATGATCAAAGACCCTTAATGGCCTCATATCTCCAGAGCCATGATTGACGAGCTCAAAAGATCTTACTGCTCTGCCATCAGATGATGCAGCCCTGCCCGATCCAAGTAGGTCTGCGTGTCCTCCACATCACCCAGTTCTGCCTGATATCGATGCTGGTAGAAGTTTCTGAAGATCTCTTCCACATTAACCTTAGCCGTTTGAACCTGCCCTTGGCCATCGCGAAGAGTCCACACCTGTTGCTGGTCCCCCCAGCTCGTCAGTGTTGATAAAAGCCACGTTCCCAAACCGGTATAAGCAGTAGGGATAATAGAGCATAGAGTTACAGGCCTGCTCATGCAGAAGAGAGTTAATCTCAACCTGTGCCACCAACATAGCTGTCTTGTGCGAGGCAATGGGCTGAGCAGTGAACCATCACCATGCAGCACCTAACTTTCTATGCAAGGCCTTACGACGGGTGTTGACATACCCGATAACATGACCTCACAGAACCACCTTCACCACCTCCCAGAACAGAGAGGGGTTATCTTGATGTCTCCCATCTGTTTCCATGTATTCAGACCACTTATCATGAAGAAATTGGCCAAACTGTGCGTTTGTCCCTACTGACAAGGGATAATGCTATGAGAGATGACCCACCGAGGTCCCCCACTGAACCCAGATCATCGCGTGATCTGAAATGATCACTGGGCCGATATCTACACAAATCACTCGGTCAAGTAGATCAGGAGTGCCCAAAAAGAAATTATTACAGGAGCCTGTATCATGCATCCTGGAGATATGTGTGTAGTCTCTCTCTATTAGGTACAAGACCCGCCAGATGTCTAGCAACTTGTATCCATCACACAAACCACGGACCCAGTGAGCCTTCTGATCAGCTCTCCCACTCATCGGCGCAGACCTGTCAAAGAGCTTGTCCAGCATACAATTGAAATCCCCACCCAGTAGGACTGGTAGAACTACCAATATCTTCCAGGCAATGCTCCAGCTGAGCATAGAAACAAAAATCATAGACATTCAGAACATAAATGTTCCCGAAAGCCACCACCTGCCCCCGTAACTTACCTATCACAAAAATGTAGCGGCCCCCAGGGTCTGCAATACCGGTCCTTAACAAAACCGGCCTGTTTATGGACCAAGATAGCAACACCCACCTTCTTCCCTCCGAGGAGGCGTCATACACCTCACCCACAAACCACCGCTTCAACTTAGAATGTTCAAGCTCCATCTGGTGCATTTCCTGCAAAAAGACAACAGTCACATGTTTGTCCCGCAATGCTCATAACACTTTATTCCACTTGACCAGACTACTCAAATCACGCACATTCCAAGACAAAACATGAATATCCCTACTCATTGTCATTTGACCACTTTGGACCCACAGATAACAAGACATACAAGTAAAAACAGTTCTGAGAACCCCTCCAGCTTAGGCTTCCCACAATAAGACTCCCTCAACTCCCACGCAAACAGGCCTCTGAGGAGGTAGAAAAATGTAGCCTCACTGCACGGAATCACCCCTTACACCCAGACTCCAGAACAGTTCCCCCTCCCTCCACAGAAAGGGACAACAGTAGCAGCCCCAAAAAGACCACATAACTGACCCAGAACCCCCCACCCAACCATCCCCCCACACCCCTCACCCTCCCATTTACCTCCTCACCAGTTCACCACCACTCCCCCTGGGAGCCCACTGAAGAGGTCTGTGATGCATTAGGGCGCCACCTAGCCACATGCATCATCACATGTACAACTCGATCTCCCACCACCTCCCCTGTAGTGTTACAGCAAACAGCCTTCCACAACCACATTCACTCAGTCTAAATCCCCACACCAACCCATCCCCTCACTATGAACCAACCCACTACAAACCCCCAACCCCCTTCCCCCCATGTTGAGCCACAGACCAATAATATAGCCAAAAGTCAATATGCTTATCAGTTAAGGGGCAAGGGGTCCACTTGTGTAGTAAACCGGCCATAGGACCCCACAAATAGTAGACCCTATAGTACCTATCTTCAGGTAACAAGACAGCCCCAAGTCTTGAAGCCCTTCCCCTTCCCCTGTCGACCCTGCCCCGCACCAACCCACACCAACCCGCACCAACCCACACACACACACACACACACACACACACAAATCCCAAGAACAATCAAGCAGTATTCCTCACCCATCCCAGCAAACTCCACACATACTGTGCCCCACACACATGTTTGCTCACTGGTATTTTAAAGCTCAGTGTGCTGCCGTGTGGCCGCTGACATTTGACTGATGGAGCATGTGATCAAAGGGGCATGCCCCTTCAGGGCCTCCTTGGGGGTCTTTGAAGCTACTCCCTATAGTCTTAGCAGTTGGAGGTCATGCCCAAAGGAGCCAACAAACATAAAGGGAAGAATGCTAAGAATGGAGCTATGGCTTCAATGTGTTAGGGGTTGATGAAAGGTCCGATGGACAAACGTTGTTTGGCCGCGGCTGTTGCAAATCAAGTTGGGAAGTTACAGACCCCAGAAGTTTCCCCTTCTACATCAGGGGCTAGTTTGAGCCCCAATTGAACAGACTCCCCCGCTTCCTACAGGAGAGCATTTGCAGTTGATTGGCCAGTTGACTACTTCCCCCACAGGAGATGTGGTGGGTGAGGTTAGTGCTTGTCTTGCAAGTAGTACTGTCTAAGATGTGGAGGTGATGGTTCCTAAATTGTTGTGTTTTGGTGATATAATTAAAGCTTCTGGGAACCCCCCTTCCTCCCAAGACATTTCCCTTGCTGATATTTAGACTATGGTGAATTCCACTAATGTTTTATTGAAAGGGGTGACGTCACAATTGCAGACATGCTCACAAGAGACTGTAAATAAATTACATCAACAAGATGGTAATGTTGGTAGTTTGCAGTAGAGGATTAGGTGTATGAAACGTAATAAATTGACAGGGTTACATGAAGCAAATTTGGTTATGATTAAAGATTTAACAGTAATGGAAAATGTGAGTAAGATCTAGGAATTTACGATGATTAAATGACCTTCCTCACAAACCTCATACAACGTGCCCCTGAAAACAACCAGGAGGTCATTCATGGTGAACTCACTCGTCACCCCCTCAGCAATAAGGACATGTACCCAGTAAACTAAAAATTGTGCCTTTTCTGTCTATGCACCAACCCGCTGGAATGCCCTACCTCCAGCAACCCGTGCCATCGCAGACCTGACATCCTTTGGCAAGGCCTTAAAGACATACTTGTTTCAACTAGCTTACAGCCAGTCACCCTGAACGAAGCCTATGTCTTTACTGTCCAGCTCACTTCTAGATCCTCCACCTGCATACTCCAAGTTCATATCCCCGCATTTACATTTAATGTTGCCGCCTGTTCTTAACACTTGTTACTTACCGTTACTTGTTTCCAGTTCAATGTAAAATGTTCTATGTAAACTGTTTTACTGTTTGCGTTATATGTAAACTGCACTGATCTCAAAGAGCGCAGTATATAAAAGCAAATAAATAAATAAATTTTCCTCAGACTCATTATTTGTCTGGTATGATATTGTTGAGCAAGTATATTAAAGAAGTTTTTTCTCTTGTAAATGCTGATCAGATTCACGTATCTAATGTTATTATATTACTTGACTGCTTGTGAAGGGAGGTGATCGTATTGCTCATAGAGGTTTTGAGAATATATCCAGTTTGGATCTATCTAAAATTTTGGAATCATTGTAGGACGAAATTTGTAACCATGCTACTCTAGTGGTTATCTTCTTAAATTTATTGAATATAATGTAGTTATGTCAAGTTATTTTAAGGAAAAGGAGGAACTCTTTTGTGGTCAACGGGTTACCATTTTCCCTGATGTTTCTCATCTTACCCAATCTCGTCACAAATGTTTTTTGACCTTGAAATCCAGAGTATTGGCTGAAGGGGCCACTTTTTATTTATGTTTTCTCTGTAAATGTGTAGTGAGGTTTCAGGGTAAGGCCTATGAGGCCAATTCTGTTCTGGGCATCCCTCGCCTGTCCGGGTGCCCAGAATCTGGACATGCCCCAGTTGCACCCGATTCTGATTCCGCAGGGGCTAGATGTGCCCATGGGATCAGAATTGGGTGCAACTGGCCGGACATGCAGACCGTGCCCTGATTCTGGGCACCTGGACGTACAGCCCACTACCTGGCTAGCCCAGCCAGGTTCCTGCATGGAGCCGCAGTGCTGTGCCAACCTGTTGCCATGACACCACAGCTCCATACAGAAGCTGCAATCCTTGGCAGCCCCGAGATGTTCCTTTTCCAGCAGCCCGACCAACGATCGGCCCTGCGGTGGCCAGGGTTGGGCACGGGGAAGCCCCTGCACCTCCTCACCTTCCTTTCCGGTCCCGGGTCCTCTGTCCGCCACCACCCAGGGGGACTTATTCCACCTCCAAGGTGGAATAAGTCCCTGTACAAACTGCCGACCCTGGACATACAGGGTTGACCTCGGAATCGATCCTGTACGTCTGGGGTCACGGTGCTGCCCACAGCCTGCCCTCGCTCTGCCTGCGGCCCACTCCCTCCCGCCCACAAACAGAGTGCTCGGCACAGCTCAGATCTATGTGTGAGGAGCTCTGTTTCCCAGACACGGGCCAGGCGTTTAATAGGGCTGGACATCCGGATCAGACATCCAGACTCACTAAACGCGGTTCAGAGTGACCCACTATGTGTTTACTGACACAACCAAATTAGAAGCTTTTTTGAATCAGTGGTTACTGTAATTCATCTGCTGTGTGTAATTGCTCTCCTTGCTTATTGCTTTTTTTTTCTTTATGTTACTGGATATATGTTTGCGAGGTTCTCCTTTGTAGGATTTTTTGGTATCTTAGGATGTTGGATCCTCTTTTCTCTCTTAATGTGGCTAGGAAACCTAAATAATTTTGCCTATATATCGTTTTCTTTTTGTGTTGATGTTCAAATGTGGGTATTTTCTTGCATATTTTTCTGTCGAAATATATATGAAATTTCAATACAGAATAAATTAAAAAAAAAAAGAAGGAATCTTTATTCCCTGGTTTTATAGCTTTTCAACTTAAGGGCCTTAGTTCACATTAAAGCATTTTTAAAATAAAAGTGCATTCTTGTCAATCAGGCTTATTTACTATGTAAGTGCATGATTCACATTAATGTGCATTAACACATTTTAACATGTTAACGCACATTAGTAAATCAGGCCCTTCAGTTGAAAAGTTGTAAAACGAGGGAATAAAGATTCCTTTATGCCCTTAATCACTCCTCCTGACATTTCCATGGTCATTGGCGTGGGCAGCACCCTCCAAAAGAGCTGACAGCCCTCACTTCACCATGAACCTTGCACACAGGAAAGGAGGCCAACACGCTCTCTACTGACTTGGCTCCGCTGCCAAAGCTCATAAATCCAGCAAGGGCTCCAAGGGGCTGCTTATTTTTATTAATTGTCTTAGTTTTGCTGGACTTCCTATCTGCCTTGTGCAACATGGTCACAGTGCCCTGTCTCAGATATTCCAAATTTGACTACAGAGAGATTAAGTGATTCAGTTGTTCTTAGTTTGATTATGGAGAAGTTAGGATCATTTCAAGATTTACAGCAAACCACAATTTATAGCACACCTCCTTTCGACTATTGCTAACACTTATGAAGAAATCTTCAATAGAAAATTCAATGACTGACAGCATTGAAAAAATATCATTGATTTTAATATTTCAGGCCCTGTTTACTAACCTGCTTTAAGGTTTCGCAGTCAGAGGGCAATATTATGAGGTGTGCCTAGGTTAATGCATGGTTTTACATGTCAGTCACACCAATTTCATAAATTAAGTTGTGCATACTTTATAAAACAGAGGCACAAGTAGTGGGGAATGTCTATGGCTGGGGTAATGATTGCACATAGCTAATGCGCATACACCCACATTTGCTAAAGTATATGTATAAGTAAATACGCATAATGTCCAAGCTCCCACCATGAAAGTACATGCCATTGGACTAATGCTTAACAGATTGAAAGTTCGAAACGCAACGTCGTGTTGGTAGTGATGGAATATTAGCACTGATCATTTTAGAATGGGCTTTGATATGATTAAAAAGCTAAATGGACTGTTGACTGAGACGGCTTGGTATAAGCAGATTTGTATATAAGTGTTCGACAAAAACTTTTTTTGCTGAGGGATTTTTGTTCTGAGGGCTGTTTAGCTTTCTGAGATTTTGTTTGGTCACGCTGTGAAATTCTTTCCCCATATTGATCCATTTTGATATTTAGTGGAATAATGCATGCACTTATAGAATATAGACTGGGTAAAGTCCATTCGTAAAGGCTCATCGATGCGCATAGGTAATTGAAATACATGATTTAAATGTATCGATGGTGTGCCCTTTGGGGCTAATTTATACGGAGCACATGGAAAGTTACGCATACCAGCGCCTATTTTCAAGGACTTACACACATGACTGGGTACTTGTGTGCACTTTCTAGACAGCCGTTATTCTGTAAGCATGTGCATAAGATATCCCGCATGTACGTTCAGTTTGGTTGTATGCAGGGGCAAAACATGGGTGGAGTCTAAATTTATGCACAGAAGCTATAAAATACTATAACTTATGGGTGTTTCTGAAGAATCCAGAGCAAGTGTAATTGCCATGACTAGTTCAGGCTCATCTTTATGTCTCTATTTTATAACGCAAAGTATGCACGTACTTCACTTTATAAAACAGGCCTAAATATATGGGTAGCAATGTGTGCTAACTGCATGGGAGGTCATGAAATTACTCTCACTGTGTGGGGTGTATTTTTCCCTTTACGTAAAAGGACAGCTGATGGAGGTGCATGAGAATCTACTGATGCGCCTTGATTTCAATATGTCCAATAAAACATTCTTTCCCAGTTATTAAATATTTGAAATCCAGGGCTCTTTTATGAAATGAAATAGAGCCCCCGGTAGTGCATAAATTCTCTTGCACAAATTTGTAACTGGTCCACCAAATCTGCGAATGTATGTGAGTTCTCTATATGCTTACATACATATTTCATAAAATACATGTACATCGCAACTCTGGCCACCTCCACCCAAACTATGTGCAGATCATGTACAAGTGGTGCTATTTTGCGATGCTTCTCCTTTTCACGCATGTATACGCCGCGCTATTTTATAGTAGCCATTTTCCACACGTACAGCATGATTAGCACATGTAAAAAACGTCATAGACTTATCCCCAAAATGGGAAAGCTCTTTAGTATGTCTGCCCTTCCGACATGATCATTCTGGCCACAAATACAAAGTGTATTTGCCTAGTTTAGAAATCCACTGAAGCCCATTGCTCACCTCGGCATGTCTCATTACATCTCAGAGGCGGAATCCCTGTCAGCAAATAATTTACTACAAATCCATGAAATTCAACGAAGGGCTAGTCATAGCTTAGCGGTTTATCTTCTTTTCAAGAAAGAGGCTATGGTAAGGGCTTAAGCTTGGAGAACTCATGAGGGGTCAGGGCTGTTTTCCTAGAGCAAGTGATTTCTCGTGCGGAGAAGAGGGGAAGGGGCAGGGGAGGCTGGAGATTCTTCCTGCCCAGTTTTGCAATGAGCTCTTCTCTGGACTAACCCGTAATCAGGACCTTGAATAAAGAGAAATGCCTTCACTGTTTTTCCTTTTGCTTTCTTCCAAATTGGCTCACATTATAATCTCCAGACATTGGGGCATTATCTCTCGGGAGAGTTTGGAGACAAAATAGGGGGCAGCTGTTAGATGGCAGAACAGCACACTCCCCCTGAAAAGACAAATGACCTCTGGAGTCATAGGAACATAACAGAAGACTGCACTTGGGGAATAATTTTATAAGTGACTTGAGCTGTAGGACGAGGCTTTATGGAGGTAATTTATCAAATGGTTAACACACTTAGCCGCGCTAATGGCCTCTTAAAAAGTACCGGCATCTTATAAAATACCAATTGGCACAGAAGTATGTGCTTTGGAGTGAATGCTCATCCATTGCTGATAGGCAAAGCACGGCGCATGGGCTGGATGGAGCGTGGGTGGAGTTCACGAGTACGCACGCTGATTATAAATTCCTTCACTTATGCACGTGCTTGCATACGTTATGAGTGTTCCTTTGCGCCTGCTGTAGAGCTGCTGTTGATGTCTGGTGCCTGCTTTTCAGGTGCAATCCCTACTACTCACACTAGCATTTTATAAGGAGAGATACACCTTTATGCCTGTGTAGAATGGGCGCCTGCTTACCCTCTTATCCTAGACCAGATGTAGGGGCTTATATACACACATAAAAGCAGGCGCTCATAAAATATAGCACCTACTGTTATGCGATATGGGGCTAACTTTATAAACTTTTCTCCCACGTCTAAGGGCTTTTATAAACTTTCCCCACGAGTAGTTTCTGGGATGGAACTACTACTACTATGACCACTTAGCATTTGTGTAGCGCTATGAGATGTACGCAGCACTGTACAGAGACACATAAGAGACAGTCCCTACTCGTTAGAGCTTGCAGTCTAGCCAAGACAGACAACACAACCGCTGGGGAATAGGGCACATATAGGGGAATGATAAGGAAACACATAGATGATCAATAGGAGACTAAGGGGAGCAGGCTCCAAAAGAAGCCTCGAAGAGGTGAGTTTACAGCATGGATTTGAAGATGGGGCCTGACGTACCGACTCAGGTAGTTTGTTCCAGGCATGAGGAGCAGCGAGGTAGAAAGACTGAAGTCTGGAGTTGGCAGTGGAGGAGAAGGGCACAGAGAGAAGGGATCTGCCAGAAGAGCGGAGTTCCCGAGGAGGGGTGTAGGGAGAGATAAGAGAGGAAAGGTAGTGAGGAGCAGCTTATAGGTCAGTAGGAGAAATCTGAACTGGATGCGGAAACGGATAGGGAGCCAGTGAAGTGACTTGAGGAGAGGGGTTATAAGAGCACAGCAACATTGGGAGAAGATTAGCAGTGCAACTGAGTTTTGAACAGATTGAAATGGGGAGAGGTGATTCAGAGGGCGACGTTGTGAAGTATATGAAATGCACATCTCCCATGTATATTTACCCCTATTCCTGAGGTGCGTGCTAGAATTTATAAGGACACATAGGCACTTATGTATCTTACAAAATAGGCTACAAATAGGTGCCCATGTGCCCTCTCAACCTAGGCAGCTTGCTGTAAAATTACCCTCTATATGCCATAGGTGTTCCCAGGGGCAGGTGGTGGGCGGAGGAAGGGCAGGATCGGCACTTCCATATATATTTTATAAAGTGTGCACTGATTCCTACTGGTGTATACATGGATCATGCCGGGGGGGGGGGGGGGGCAGAGGGAACACTGTGCACAGGCTTTTGGGTAGGCTAGTTTATAACATTCTGCTTATGCTGCCTTTATAAAATAGGCACTATGGGTCATCACAACCTAGGTTCCTTTTTATAAAATTAACTTCACATCTAATCTGCTCACCAGTTCCTCTCCCCCCATATCTTCTAGCCAGTCTCTCACCCTGTTCCTATTACTGACCTCTTCATCTGTTCTAAGCACATTTAAATTCTGCCCAGTGCCTCCACATCTCTGTTGTAAGTCAGTTTTCTCCATTCGTATCTGTCTCCTACATATCCTCATAACTATTTGCAACTTTCTAGTCTGTGTCTGTTGAAGCCAAGATGACATTTAACTCATTACCTATTTCTTCATTGTCCTGGTGTTTTATCCAGCATTTTCCATTTTCCTCCCCTTGCTTTAATCTCCCTGAGTGACTAATCCCTCCCCCTCCGCCCTCCCCTCCTGAGGCTTTGCTTATCCCCCTCTTCCTGTTTTGTTTCCCATGTGTGTGCTGAGTTTTCTCTTCCTCAGCACAGAGAAGCTGCTTACCTGCTTTGCTGCCAGTTTGGGCACATTTACCTGCCAGTTTGTGAGTCCTGTGCGTCCATTGATATTTTTATTTTATCAGTGTGCTATTTATTTATCTGTAAGCTTGTTCAGTTTTCTCCATTTGTACCTGCCTTCTACATATCCTCATAACTTTTATCCCTCCCTCCCATCCCTCTACCCATTCGCCCTTTGGCATTCAGTCTCTTATAGCCATCTTCTGCTCATTATAACGAGTATTCACAGGTGCCCCTAATCCACTGTGATTTCTCTCCCACCTATCCTTATTTCTTCTGACCTCTGTTCTCCTCTCCATCTCTCTCTTCTATGGCTCCTCATCACTTTCTCTTCCTATTCCTATTCCTCATGCTCCCTAATTGTGTCCCCTCCTACCAATACCTTCAGTCCTCCCCCTTTTATTTCCCCTTTACCATCCTCACTTCCCCCACCATCCTGGTCTCTAACCTGTCTAACCTCTTGAGCTTCACCACTTTCTCCTTCTCATTCAGCCATCTCCTCTGTCTCTAAGACAACCTCACCCTCGTTTCCGCCGTGCTGTCTCCCCTCTGCCCCACACTCTTCTACTCCTTCTCCTTCTCTCATCCAGAGATATCAATCCCGATCATGGCTCCCCTAGACTTTTTTCATACTCCCAGATCTTCACGCAACACCTCAAATCTTATTCATATCTCTCTCCTTTCCCCTTCCTCTCTCCCTTTCTCATGTGCCTTGTGGAACACACAAATCATCTCTAATAAACTTGCCTTTACTCATGATCTCTTTATCTCTAATGTTCTCCATCTTCTGAGACCTGGCTCCTCCCAGAAAACACAGCATCAGCCGCTGCTCTCTGTCATGGCAGTTATCAATTCTCCCACACACCTTGTCCCACTGGCCGTGGTGGTGGTGTTGGGCTTCTACTTTCTCCTTCCTGCCAATTCCAACCCCTCCTGCTGCCTCAGTCTCACTCCTTTCCCTCCTTTGAAGTCCACTTCACCCGGCTTTTTACTCCACTGTCTCTCCAATTAGCTGTTATTTATCGACCTCCTGACAAGTCCACTTCTACCTTTCTCTCTGACTTTGACTCGTGGCTTTCCTTCTTTCTGGATTCCTCTTCCCCCTTCCTTATTATCAGGGATTTTAACATTCATGTTGATAACCCCTCTGACCCTTATGCTTTAAAGCTCCTTTCCCTTACCTCCTCATTCAACCTCCAGCTTTGTTCTACTGCCCCCACTCACTGGCACAGCCACTGCCTCAACCTTGTATTCTTCTCTAATTGCTTACCCTCAAACTTCTGTACCTCAGTTCTTCCCTTATCAGACCATCACCTGCTAAGCTTCACTCTTCATCACTCACTGCCTCAACCTCGCCCTGTCTCCTCCAACCTCTTTAGAAATCTTCATGCTATTGACCCTTTGGCTCTCTCCTCTACTGTCTTATCACCTCTTTCCTCCACTATGACATCTGAGTCTGTTGATGAGGCAGTAGCTTCCTATAACACTGCACTCTCCTCTGCTCTGGATGCTCTTGCTCTGCCTGTGCCACGTCTTGTGAGGTGTACTATACCCTAGCCCTGGCTGTCTTCCACTACCCACTATCTACGTTCCTGTGCCCATTCAGCTGAGCGCGTTTGGATGAAATCTCGCACCCTTGCAGACTTCTTACACTTCAAATTCATGCTTGTCTCTGTCCAGTCAGCCATAGCACTCAGCAAACAAGACTATTATGTCCACCTGATTAACTCTCGTGACTCTTACCCTTGCCATTTTTTTACAACTCTCAACTTTCTCCTCAAGGGGCTTCCACCTCTGACCCTTCCTTTCTTTCTGCCCAAATGATGGCTGACTATTTCCATGACAAAATCCACAAGATCACACTCCAATTCCCCATGAGGTCAGCTACTTCCCCTCCTCCCCCACTTCTTCACTCCCAACTCCTGGATCCCTTACAGTCTGGCTTTAGTCCTTTGCACTCTACTGAAACGGCTCTTGTCAAAATCTCCAGTGACTTGTTCCTGGCAAAATCCAAGGGCCTGTACTCTGTCCTCATCCTCCTAGACCTCTCTGCTGCTTTCGACACCATTGACCACAACCTTCTCTTCGATACCCTGTCCTCACTTAGATTTAAGGGCTCTGTACTATCCTGGTTCTTCTCCTATCTCTCCCATCGCTCCTTCAGCATGTGTTCTGGTGGCCCCTCCTCCTCCGCTACCCCACTCCCAGTCGGTGTACCCGAAGGATCTGTCTTGGGTCCGCTCCTTTTTTCTCTCTATACCCAGTCCCTTGGTGCACTTACCTCTTCCCATGGCTTTCAGTACCATCTGTATGCTGATGACTCCCAGATCTACCTCTCTACGCCTGAACTCTCTCCGGCAACCCAGACCCGGATCTCTGCCTGCCTTTCTGACATTGCTGCCTGGATATCCCACCACCACTTGAAATTGAACATGGCCAAGACTGAACTTCTTATCTTTCCCCCTAAAACTTCCTCTCCTCTTCCTCCTTTTTCAGTCTCTGTGGACAGCTCTGTACTCCTTCCTGTTTCCTCGGCCCACAATCTGGGGGTTGTCTTTGACTCCTCCCTCTCTTTCTCCACACATATCCATCTCATAGCTAAGACCTGCCACTTCTTTCTCTATAACATTAGCAAAACCCACCCTTTCCTTTCTGAACACACTACTAAAACGCTTATCCACTCTCTAATCACCTCCCGTCTTAACTACTGTAACCTGCGCCTTGCTGGTCTCCCTTTGAGTCATCTCTCTCCCCTTCAATCTGTTCAACACTCCGCTGCATGGCTAATCTTCCGCCAGCCTTGTCATACCTATACTACTCCTCTTCTCAAGTCACTTCACTGGCTCCCTATCCATCTCCGTCTCCGCATCCAATTCAACTTCTCCTGCTGACCTATAAATACATTCAGTCTGTGGCTCCTCAGTACCTTTCTTCTCTTATCTCTCCTTACAACCCCTCCCGGGAACTTCGCTCTTCTAACCAACTGCTTCTATATGTACCCTTCTCTCCTACTGCCAACTCCAGACTTCGCTCCTTTCACCTTGCTGCACCTTATACCTGGAACAAACTACCTATGTCTCTACGTCAGGCACCTTCTCTAACCCTCTTCGCTGCTGCCTTTGGATCTTGACTTACCTGATCTCCTTTTCCTTCCCCCTGTTTTACCCCTGTTTACGCCTTCTGTGTTTGTCTTGATTAGATTGTAAGCTCTGATGAGAAGGGACTGTCTCTTACATGTTTGTACAGCGCTACGTATGACTGGTAGCGCTATAAAAATGCTCATTAGTAGTAGTAATAGTAGTAACTCCCCCCCCCCCACCCACCTCTGCTACCCTTTCTTCCTTTTCTGTGATCTCTGGGGAGGAAACCACACACCTTCTTTCCTCCTCCAAACTCACTACCTGCTCCTCTGATCCTATTCCCACCTAAACCCCATCTCCTCCACTGTTGTCCCTTCCAGCTCTCATATTCTCAACCTATGGCTCACCACTGCAACTGTTCCTGCAGCCTTCAAGCATGCTGTGGTTACCCCTCTCCTCAAGAAACCCTCACTAGAATCCTACCTGTCCTTCTAACTATCGACCCATCTCCCTCGTCCTCTTCATTTCTAAACTACAGTTCACCACAGTTGTCTTGACTTTCTCTCCTCGCAAGCCTTCCTGGATCCTTTACAATTTGGCTTTTGTCCTTTACATTTTACTGAAATGGCTCTTGCCAAAGTCTCCAGCAACTTGTTCCTGGCAAAATCCAAGGGCCTTTACTCAATCCTCATCCTTCTTGACCTTTCTGCTACTTTTGACACGTTGACCACAACCTTCTCCTTGATACTTTATCCTCACTTGGTTTTAAGGGCTCTGTGCTATCCTGGTTCTCTTCTTATTTCTCCCATCACTCTTTCAGTGATTGTTCTGGTGGATCCTCCTCTGCTGCTATCCCCTCTCAGTTGTTGTACCCCAAGGATTTGTCTTGGGTCCACTCCTTTTCTCTCTCTATACCCAGTCCCTTGGTGCACTCATCTCTTCCCATGGCTTTCAGTACCATTTTTACACTGATAACGCCCGGATCTACCTCTCTACACCTGAAATCTCTCTGTCAATCCAGGCTCAGATCTCTGCCTGCTTTTCTGACACTGCTGCTTGGATATCTCACTGCCGCTTGAAATTGAACATGGCCAAAACTGAGCTGCTTATTTTTCCCCTTACACCCTCCTCTCCCTTTCCTCCTTTCTCAGTCTCTGTGAATAACTCTATTCTTCCCTGTTTTCTCGCCCGCAACCTTGGGGTTGTCTTTGACGCCTCTCCTTCTTCACACACATCCAACTGATAGCTAAGACCTGCTGTTTCTCTATAACATCAACAAAAGCTGCTATTTCCTTTCTGAACTCACTACTAAGACGCTTATCCACTCCTTTATCACCTCCTGTCTAGACTATTGTAACCTGCTCCTTGCGGGTCTCCCTCTGAATCATCTCTCTCCCCTTCAATCTGTTCAACACTCTGCTGCATGACTAATTCTTGACATGTTCATATTACGCCTCATCTCAAGTCACTTCATTGACTTCCTCTCCATTTCCGCAACCAGTTCAAACTTCTCCTACTGACCTATAAGTGCTTTCACTCTGCAGCTCCTCACTATCTTTCCTCTCTTCTCTCTCCCTACACCCCTTCTCAGGAACTGCACTCTTCTGGCAAATCACTTCTATCCGTGCCCTTCTATTGCTAAATCTAAACTTCTATCCTTTCACCTTGCTGTTCCTTATGCCTGGAACAAACTACCTGGGTCTGTATGTCAGGCGTCTTCTCTGGTCCTTTTCAAATCCATGCTGAAAACTCACCTCTTCCCTGCTGCCTTCAGATCTTGACTCACCTGATCTCCTTTGTGTTTCCTTACCATTCCCCCAGATGTATCCCATGTCTACAGCTACTGTGTTGTCTGTCTTGACTAGATTGTAAGCTCTGATGAGCAGGGACCGTCTTTTACATGTGTCTGTGCAGCGCTGCGTACGTCTTGTACAGCTATACAAATGCTCAGTAGTAGTAATAGTAATAGTCTTTCAGGCTTTTCACCTTCCTCTTTGATTCTTGCAGGTCCCTTATGTAACCCAGCACCCAGACTGCATCCCGAGCCTTATTGCTAAATTTTGCAATAAATGTGGCAGTCTGTAACATTCAGCCACCCCATAGTTCTTCTTGTGAGGTTTGTAATAATGGTGGCTCTGTGCTGAGTAGCCCAGCACACTTGTCTTAACAAAAACAACCACACATCAGGTACAATAGTCGTCCTTTACAAGAAAAAAGCTGGGAAACACCAAATTTGGCTTCTCAAACTGATGTTATGTCAGATTTATTTGGAGAGATATACTTTGGTTTTGCAAGAATAGGATGTGCCGCAGAAGCCTTTGCTGGAGATAGGGACTGCTTTAATTCCAGAGTCGGCATGCACTTTATTTGTTTGGCACAGAAAGAACTCCCCTGTTTTCCTGAGCTGTGTGAACAATATAATAGCTGGAGATATCCAGCCTGTGGCATATTCATCTCATGTTGTCCAAACAGATATTTAGACAGGTTTCAGGAAATACTCAGCTCTGTTTGGTGGAGAGGTTTTTCTGTGTATAATGTGCTTGCACACCTCTGGTCTTTGCTAAATCTGCCTCTCTCTTTTTCAGCTGTAGCCCTCTAACAGGGGATCCCATTGCTTCATTAAGTTTGTGAGCTCCAAAAGACTAAGGACTCTGATATCAAAGGGCAGTTATCCAAATAGCAGCACCTACTAATCAGATAAACGCTGGTGAGAAGGATGTTCAGCAGAACTATCCAGATAATTTAGGACAGCAAAAAAGCTATGTGAATAAGCTGTCCGGATAGCAACTGAATATCATTGCTATCCAGATAGATGCTGCGTTGACCGCAAAATCCAGATATTCACAGCCTGCCACTGTTTGGATAACAACACTGAATATCTGGATTTTATTTAATTGCAGCGGCCAGTGTTTAAGAAAATGCTGCCCGTCGCAGGTAAATACCAGGGAATCAAGTTCCCTTGTATTTGGCACTGGGATGGCTATACAACCTACTTATAAATCTGAGAATTCATATGTAGCCTCAGTTTTGTATCTGAGAGACCAGCCAGGTTTTCAGGATATCCCTAATGAATATGCATGAGATTTATTTGCATGTCCTGACTCCATTCCATGCATATCATTAAGGATATTCTGGAAATCTGACTGGTTTGCGGCCTTCCGAGATTTCAGGTTGATGCCCCTGACCTAGCCTAGAGGTCTTGGTTCAAACTTTCTGTGTGAGTCTACCGGAGGGAGCAAATGATATAATCGCTCTCTGTTAATGTTTGTGTCATCAAGGAAGATTCCAGTTTTTCACTTTTCTCTACAGCCCCTAGGAGGATTAAAAACATAAAATATGCCATTCTGGGTCAGACCAAGGGTCCATTAAGCCCAGTCAGGGGCTGCTCAAGGCAATCTGCTGCCTGAAGCGAAGAATGAGATGGCACCCCCACCGCCTTAGACGGGGGCGGGGCTTTTTCAGAACTCCAGTCAGAGACTGAACCAAACCAAAAAGCCGATTAGATTATATGGAGTGAATGCAAGATGTTTGCACTAAGGGCCGTACCAAGCTGCAATTGCGCCCTATGTGACTTGCAACTTGGGCGCGCGCCTCCCTCCTCCTCCCCATATCTCCATCCAGCGCTGGCTGCTCTTTCCCCGCTGTTGCCGCCCTCTGTTTTTTTCACGGCGGCACCGGCAGTAGGGAAAGAGCAGGCAGCACTGGACGGAGGTATGGGGAGGAGGAGGGGGGCATGCGCCCAATCTGAAAGGCACCGGCACTTTAAGCAGATCTGTCCCTCCCTGCTTTGTCATCGTGTTGGGGCAGGGCAACAGCAGACAGCCGAAATGCACCCCCAAGCCTTTGCGCCCTGTGCGACTGCACCGCTTGCAGAGGGCTAGGTACGGTCCTGTTTGCACACCAAGGAACTAAAAGAGAGCAAGAACCAACAGCACAGTTTATAAAACTAAATTATAACTCATTTTTATTTTGTTGTTATAAACTGTGTTATGGTTCTTGCTTTTTCTTTTTCAACATATATTTTGCATCCACAGTGGGTGCAGAGCAGAACCAGGACATTCACCCACAGAACTCAATATTTAAAAAAAAAATCTGATTATGATCATCTTACTAACACTAACAACAACAACAACAATAACAACCACTATTCTCCAGTACCAGGCATATTGTGAACTAATACAAGACCCTATAACAAAGAACAAACCTACCATACCATATCATATCAGCACAAACTTCCAAAACTCACATAAGGAGCCCACCCAAAAAAATGTCACTGTAAATACTACAGTGGGCCCTGGAACATCCATACACCTATTTGAAAAGCTGAACAAGTCAAATTAATACAGTACAGTATAGATCTTTATGTACAAACTCCATGTTAACAGAACACCTGACCTCAGTCAAACACTCGCAACATCGACCCTCACCAAGTACAGAATAAGTAACCACAATCTAAAGTAAAAATAAAAATATGTAGACAAAAATTATACTGAAACCCCTAGAAGCCAGACTCTGCATACAGTGCAACACCATAGAAATAGAAAGAAATTAAATTCCCTGTACTCTGTCAAATAAAAAGATAGCACAAAGTCCAATCACTAAAATTAAATAAAATTATTTTTTCTACCTTTGTTGTCTGACCATTTTATTCTCTGATCATGCTGGTCCCGATCTGAGGCTTCAGCTTTCCTGTCTTCTCTTAGCTCTCTTTCTGTGGTCTATGGTCTATCTGCCATTTCTTATCTCTTCTTTTGTTTTCTTCACTTCCTTCCATCAGCCCATTTCTAGTTCCAGTAACCCTCCCCAGTATCAGCCCCCTTTCCAGTCCTCCCCTCCCAGTACCTTCCAATGTCAACCTCCTTGCATTCCCATGACTGCCACTGGTGTCCATTCCCTTCCAGTCCCCCTCCTTCCCCACTGTCCAGCCCCTTCTAGTCCAAATACCATCCCAGGTCCACTTTCAGTGCTACCCCCCCAGTCAGCTCCCTTCCAGTCACCCTACCCTGTTCTTGTTTCCCTTCAGTGCCAGCAGGCTCAGCTTTAACAGATCTGTGGGAAAGGTAAACACTCTTCCTTCACGTGGCTCTGCAAAGCCGAGCCGATGCGGGGGTGGGGGGGTGTCAGGGCTCTTTGGGTAGGCAGAAGCTGCAGGGCACTTCAGGCTGCCACTTCTGCATCCTTTTTTTAAAATTTTTTGAAGGCTGAGTGAGGAGGTCTTTTTGGGGGCAATTTTTGCCGCCCCAAAAAGTTGCCGCCTGAGGCTACCGCTTCACTCG
The DNA here is from genome assembly GCA_033557465.1 of Ichthyophis bannanicus. Classification (NCBI taxonomy): domain Eukaryota; kingdom Metazoa; phylum Chordata; class Amphibia; order Gymnophiona; family Ichthyophiidae; genus Ichthyophis; species Ichthyophis bannanicus. The sequence goes on along the minus strand of CM066031.1, from coordinate 258,445,122 downwards.
TCCTCATTATAAAGCCGCCCCAGAGCCCAGTATCCTGTTTCCAACAGAGGCCAATTCAGGTGGAAAAGTACAATCATTGCGTGGATTAAGGATTAAGATCATGAAAGATATTGAGGAAGATAAAAGACATCAAGATGAAGCAAGCTGCACTAACAGAAGACCTAAAATTTATATGTTCCAACAGGTCACGCTGAGCCCGGAAGTGCGGATTCTTCCAGTGCAGCCCTTGAATTACGATGATGGGACACCTTCAGGAGGAATCCCTGGTGTTGGGATTACTACTCTTGGTTCATTGATGGCTGAGGAGGTTCTATCAGCGGCGCCTTCTGTCGCCACGTTGATGCCTGGAGAGTCGGGGAACCTGATTGCTGCTGTTTTGAGTCCTCCAGTTTCTGTGGGCCTGGAAGGGACTTTGTTGCCTGAGCTGACTGCATTGACCGAAGTAGCGGAACCCTGCTGGTTCAACTTTGGATGCTCTTTGGGAAGGGTTGCAGACATTGGAAGCCTCTTTAACTCTGCAGTTTATGACTTTGCAGTCAGCTATATCTGCCATTATACAGACTACAGATCAGCAAAAGCAGGATGTGGTTTTGTTGACTTCCAGAGTAACTCAGTTGGAGCATAAAGTTGGGGACACTTTGACTCTTTCTGCTTCTGTTACTAAGGATTTGATGAGCATTCATGGGAAATTAGAAGTTTTAGAAAATGCTGTTTGCAAAAAGAATCGGCGCTTACTTAATTTTCCACGATCCCATCAGTTTAGCTAAAGGAGTTATTTAATTCATATGCGATTTCTATTTTGAAAATTCCCCCAGTCTTTACCTCCATTGGCTAGGATTTTTTACTTACCCACAGCTAAGCGCAGAGATATGGTGCTTCCTCACCTGCTCATTCCTCCCGATGGATTCATTGGATCTGACTGGTTTCCTGGCGGCTTCGGGTTCTGATTCTATCCCACGAGCAACACTGCTTTTGACTTTGGCTCTTGAGCCTGGTTACTGAAGTTGTATTTTCATGCCAGAAATCAGCCCTTTATGGGCGAACTGGTTAAGATGTTTCTAGATATCACCAAGCCCACTCAGAAGTGTCATTAACAGTTTCTTTTGCTTTGTCCTAAAATTCTTCAATTAGGGGGTTTATTCTTTTTACGTTACCCATGTAAATGTTTAATTAAATATATAGGGGTTAACTATACTTTTTTTGAGCCTGCTCATCTGACACAGTTTATTGTGGGAAAAAGTGCCCCCCTCCCCCCCCCCCCCCCCGCAGCAACCTGTATTTTTTCCGGATTCTCCCTTGGCATAGGGGAAGTTGCTCCACACATTAAATAGATTGTTGCATCAGTAATTGTGTCTTATTTCCTTTTATTTTTTCCTTTGTTTTGTTTTTGGCTTCTCCTTAGTTTTGTGGGCTAGTGAAAGTGTCGGTATTGTAATTTGGCCTTGTTATGTGGTGGTTGGATTTTCCTTCCATCCTTTCATTTGTTTCTTTCTTTTCTGTAATAAGTGTATAATCCTTGTATAAATCTTTTTAAATGCATAAATATAAAATAAAAAAAAATGAGCCCAAAACTGGAAGAGCCCTGGCCCAGATGGACTAACCAACCTTTGGCTCAAACAGTTCATATGGCTCCACCAAGACCTGGCGAACTGCAAAAATCAATTATTTAAGCAGCCAGACTTAACACCACAATGGCTTACTACAGGAAGAACATTTCTGCTTCGGAAGGGGGACCCAAGTAATATTCCCAATAATTACAGACCAGTAATTTGTCTACCTACAACCTATAAGTTTTTCACTAAAATAGATGCAGCCAGAATATATGATCATATTGAATCCAATAACATCATGGCAATAGAGCAAAAGGGCAATAAGAGGGGAGCGTATGGAACTAAGCACCAGTTAATGTTGAATAAGGCCATCATGGCCAGCGCTAAGAAAAGCAGAAATCTCAGTATAGCTTTTGACAGCATGGATAATAAATTGCCTTGAAATGTATAAAATAAATCCTGGTTTGATAGAGTACATTCAGTTCACCATGACAATGTGGCAAACCACACTCTTTCTGAGATATGAAGATGGTCAGTACATTATTCATAACATTAAGATCCAGCGAGCAATATTTCAGGGAAATTCCCTTTCACCCCTTCTGTTTTGTGTGATGCTTAATCCAATAAGTACTCTCATCAACTCTTTGGGATACGGATTTAGCTTGAATTCTAAAGAAGGTAACAACCCAGAAACAACATCTCATGTTGTTATTATTTGTAGGCTATCTGAAGCTCTACCATTCTAGCGACCAACAATTAGTAGAGCAACTCCGTATTTTCTGATGACATCAGAGTGAACTTTGGCCTTGACAAGTTTGCTAATCCAACCTTTTTTAGAGGAAAATTGAGCAAAATGGAAAATATCTCCCTAGCTAAGGGCTGTGACATCAAGGATCTTGAACAGGAAGACATATATAAGTATCTTGAAGTAGAGAAAGGAAGGACACTCAAGCAGAAATTACAGAAAGGATCAGTAAAGAATACTACAGGAGATTAAAATCATTATTGAAAAGTTCTTTAACATTATGGAATAAGATACAGGCCATTAATCAGCTGGCAATTCCTGTACTCTCATACAGCTTTGGGATTGTGGACTGGCCTCTCAAAGATCTTGAAAAACTGGATGTGCGAACAAGAAAACTCCTCCATGCCCATGAATTAATTTACAAGAATCAGTGTATGCCAAGACTATACATCCCTTAAGCTGAAGGAAGGCTAGGCCTCATAAAGATTTATTACACATACAGAGCTACTATCTCTAGGCCTACCTAACTGCATCATCAGATCCAAATGTACAAAAAGTGCTGAAATATGAAAGTAAATGTCTAGCATCTGTCTCCATCATCAAACTTGGACAAGCATTCCAATGACTAGAAGGAATGAATGAGAATCCACAGGCATACACATAAAAACGTAACAGAATTTGCAAAACAAGAGAAAAAAACTCTACAAAGAATTGGATCAACAAGCGAGGAAAAACAAGTGGCAAATGCACAAATATAGTGGGAAATACAGAGTGTTATCCAGGAACCCTTTGTCAATCAAAAGCGGACACATGAATGGTTGAGGAGAGATAAATTGAAACCAAAAGATGAGAGGTTGATAGTTGTAGCCCAGGACGGCGGATTATGGACAAGATTATTTATAGCGAGCATTGAAAAAACTGGCAAAACAGACATATGTCGATTCTGTAAAAAAGACCTGGAAACGGTGACTCACCTCATAGCTGGCTGTGAAGTTCTAATGGCAGAAAATTTCTATACAGAAAAACAGAATAAAGTAGCATGCCTTATCCACTGGAAACTCAGTAAGCAGTACAACATCACTGTGCCTGAAAAGCATTGGGATGATGACCCTAAATAATTACAGAGACTGAGGAGGCTATGATTACCTGAGATACTCCCATTCCGACTGATAAAAAGCTGGATGTGAGGAAGCCGGATATAGTGGTAAAGGAGAAAAATACCAGAATGGCATTGATTATAGAGGTGTCAGTTCCAAGCGACTACTCTGTGAATCACATTGAGAGGGAGAAAATATTCAAGTACCAAAAAATGCAGTCAGAGACCGAGAAAATTTGGCAGAAAGATACCGAGTTATTTCCCATCGTGTTGGGTGCTGCAGGCCTTGATAAATTACCCATACACATAACATCTTACAAACTCCAGAAGGAAGCTCTCTTTGCAGTAAATTTGAGAGACAGAGATCATACTCCACATTCCCTGGCTTAGAAGTGAGCTTCATGACTGTCATGGTATGCACACAACTCACACAACCTATCAAAACCCCTTAGTAATCACCCATATTACAATAACTTATAATTATCAAAACTTATATACAACCTACTCACAGTCACTCAATATAGCTCAAAAGGACCTCAGGTTTTGCTCACCCCTACATTTGGCAAAATTTCATCACCATAGGGAAATGGCAGACACTCACATCATGGGTCCTACGGCTTTTTATTTCTCTTTATATTATATTAAATATTCAATATTCAATTAACCACCACTATCCCAAACCAAAAAAGTTAAAGCATCATATGCATGTATAGTAGTGTTGAAGCGGTTCGGGCACTACTGAATTATAAAGTAGAGCAGACACGTTTTCTTTTCAGGCTGCTGTTAGCTGCTTGGATGTGTCGACGTCTAATTCTTTACAGATAAGTGCCGGATTGCTCGCTTTGAATGCTATGCGGTGCTGCTTGCTTTTGAGAGTATAACTCTGTTCTTTTACAGGAGTCTGAAAATTTTTGTTTGGAGCTTAGCATGTGCATCGGCATCTGCATTTGGAGTGTGGAGTTTATTCCATTAAAGTGGAAATTGAGTTGCTGAAAGTTAAAGCATCATATGCATGTATAGTAGTGCTGAAGCGGTTCGGGCACTACTGAACTATAAAGTAGAGCAGACACTTTTTCTTTTATAGTAGCTATTGAAGCGGAATGTGTTATAGTGTTACTGTGTTTTATGTGTGGTATGAATCTCAAAAAGTACTTTTTTGGATTGGGATAGTGGTGGTTAATTGAATATTGAATATTTAATATAATATAAAGAGAAATAAAAAGCCGTAGGACCCATGATGTGAGTGTCTGCCATTTCCCTATGGTGATGAAATTTTGCCAAATGTAGGGGTGAGCAAAACCTGAGGTCCTTTTAAGCTATATTGAGTGACTGTGAGTAGGTTGAATATCATTATTGATAATCATAAGTTATTGTAATATGGGTGATTACTAAGGGGTTTTGATAGGTTGTGTTAGTTTTCCCTTAGGCGGTTATTATCTTTTATGCACAAAACTCACCCATTTGGAGAAATTGTCCCCGAGAATATGCATGAGATTTATTTGCAGTTCTGACTTCATTGTATGCAAATATCTCATGTATATTCTCATGCATATCATTAAGGATATTCTGGAAACCTGACTGGTTTGCAGCCCTCTGAGATTTCAGGTTGATACCCCCGACCTAGCCTAGAGGTCTTGGTTCAAATTTTCTATTTGAGTCTACAGGAGGCAGCAGATGATATAATTGCTCATCACTCTCTGTATTAACGCCTGTGTCATCATGGAAGATTCCAGTTTTTCGCCTTTCTGCTACAGTCCCTAGGAGGATTAAGAACATAAGAACATAAGATATGCCATACTGGGTCAGACCAAGGGTCCATTAAGCCCAATATCCTGTTTCCAACAGTGGCCAATCCAGGTCACAAGTACCTGTCAAGTTCCCAAAAGTTACACAGACTCCAAGCTGCTTGTCCAATTGGTAAGCAGTGGATTTCCCTGGTCCGCTTTAATAGTGGTTTATGGACCTTTTCCTCCAGGAACTTGTCCAAAGCTCTTTTAAACATAGAAATATGATGACAGAAAAAGACCACATGGCCTATCTAGTCTGTCCTTCCATATCAACCACTACAACAGTCCCCTTTTTTCCTTTAGAGATCCTCCGTGTTTGTCCCATGCTTCTTTGAATTCAGTTACTGTCATCATCTCTACCACCTCCACTGGGAGACTATTCCACGGATCCACAACTCTTTCCATAAAGAAATATTTCCACATATCACTCCTGAATCTATCCCCTTTCACCCTCATCCCATGTCCCCTCGTAGTAGAGCTTGCTTTCAATCGAAAGAGGCTCTCTCCCTGAACATTTATGTCACAGAGGTATTTAAATGCCTCAGTCATATCACCTCTATCCCACCTTTCCTCTAAGGTGTACATATTAAGATCCTTTAGTCTGTCCTCATATACTTTATAATAAAGACCATTAGCCATTTTATTAGCCACCCTCTGCACCGACTCCATCCTGTTTATATCCTTTTGAAGGTGAGGTCTCCAGAATTGCACACTATACTGCAAATGAGGTCGCAACAAAGACTTATACAGAGGCACTATCACCTCCTTTCTTCTGCTGGCTATTCCTCTCCCAATGTACCCAAGCATCCTTCCAGCTTTTGCCATCACCTTTTCTATCTGTTTAGCTAGTTTAAGATCATCTGACACAATCACGCCAAGGTCTCCCTCTTCTTTACTTCACCCCCTATTCTATATTGCTCCCTTGGATTGTTGTAGCCGAAATGCATGATCTTGTATTTTTGAACATTAAATCTCAGCTGCCAAATTCTATATCATTCTTCAAGCTCAGCTAGATCCCTCCTCATGTTATCTACACCTTCCTGGGTGTCTACCCTTTTTCAGATTTTGGTATCATCCGCAAAGAGGCAAACCTTACCCGACAGCCCTTCTGCTATATCACTAAAAAAGATGTTAAAAAGAATTGGACCAAGGACAGATCCCTGCGGCACACCACTGGTAACCTCCTTCTCCTCAGAGTGAGCTCCATTTACCTGTACCTTTTGTCACCTCTCACTCAACCAATTTCTAACCCAAGCAGTAACTTTAGGGTCCATCCCTAGGGTGCTCAGTTTGTTTATAAGTCGCCTGTGAGGAACGGTGTCAAAGGCTTTACTGAAATCTAACTACACCACATCTATGGCTCTCCCTCAGTCCAACTCCCTGGTCGCCCAGTCAAAGAAATCAATCAGATTTGTATGACAAAACCTGCCTCTGGTGAATCCATGCTGTCTCGGATCCGGTAATCTGCTGGACTCCAGAAACCTCACTATTTTCTCTTTCAGCAGTGCTTCCAATAATTTACTCACCACTGAAGTTAAATTAATCAACCTGTAGTTTTCAACCACATCCTTACTTCCACTTTTGTGTAAAGGGACCCCATATGCCTCTCTCCAGTCCTTTGGCACCACTCCCGACTCCAACGAGGCAATGAAATGGTCAGTCAGTGGAGCTGCTAGAACTTCCCCAAGTTCCCTCAGTATTCTAGGGTGTATCCCATCCGGTCCCATCGCTTTGTCTACTTTAAGTTTAGCTAGTTTCTCATGAACACAGTCTTCTGAAAATTATTCAAGATGCCCCTCGCTTCTGTTCCTGTTTTTGGGTGTTTTCTGAGGTCCTGCTCCTGGTTCTTCATCTGTAAACACAGAACAGAAATATTTGTTAAGCAGTTCCGCTTTATCCTCAGCTTCTACATATTCCTCCCCTTCACCCTTGAATCTTTCAATGACACCTTTGCCCTTCCTCTTCTCACTAACATATCTGAAAAATGTCTTATCCCCCCATTTTACTGCATTGGCTATTTCCTCCTCTTTTTGAATCTTTGCTTATCTGAAGGCCTCCCTCTTTTTCTTCACCTTTTCAGCTACTTCTTTTGAAAAACCATAGCAGTCTCCTTTTCCTTTTACCTTTATTTACCATTTTAACAAACCCAGCTACACTAAAAGCTTTTACTACATCCTCTGGTAACAAATTCCAGAGTTTGATTATACTAAATAAGGGGCCATTACCAACAAACATGTATTGAGGGGGGAGTTGCCTAGTGGTTGGGGCAAGTTACCTCAGGCTGGAAGGTTAGGTGTTCAAATCCCACTAGAGGACAGCAACCTTGAGCCAGAAGGACTGGGGTTTCTAGTCCCACAGGTGCTCCCTGTGGTCTTGGGCAAGCCACTTAACCCTCCATTGCCCATGCTCCCTGTAAGTATTAGTGTCTGCATCTCATATCCCCTCATGTTAAATGTATCCCCCAGTTGTGTTGTGACCACTTTGATTGAAGGATAAGGTGGTATACAAAACTGTCAAAATAAATAAATGTGAGAAATAGAACTGATATCTTTGCTTTAGGAAATGGGTGTGACTCAGATAGCCAAATCTGGAATGCTGGGATTTGTAAGAAGCAAGGTGGCAGGGACTTCAGCCCAAATTGTCAGAACTACCTCTGACTATAAAGTGAGTTTGAATATTACATTTGCAGAGTTTCACTCAGAGCTCTAGATGTTAGGTTGCTGCTATTTTATGGTTTGGATAGAATATTCACTGTGAAGTTACCTGTAGGATAGAGCCTATAAATATTGCTGTCTTGTAAATAAACACAGGGCTGGTTTCAGGGCCGGTGCTGGCTTGTTATGTTTTTCTCATAGGAGGTGTAGTAGGGGTCCAGGGCTTAGTGTAATCTTTGCAGCATTGCTGTTTGAGTTCTGGATGTTAGTGCTGGTTTGGTATGGCAACTTTGCTTCATATGTGTTGGGCGTGTTTTGTTACAGGGTTTCATATTTCACAATCTTCCTGGCAGTGGAGGGAATTTGTGTTGCTGCTACTGAGGTGACACTAGAATTTGAACACCTTTTATGGGAATGGCAAGGGGAAACGTCTAGTTCTTCATTCTCTGCAATTTTGTCAGGGTTGTCAACGCAATGGCATATTGTTTACATAGCTTTCAGTGGATGAGCTGTGGTACCTCATTGTGCCTTGCATGTCTCATCCAACCATGAGATGGGAAAATATTTATTGATATACTGTAGACTGGGGAGTTGGGGGATGTCATAAGAACATAAGAACATAAGATATGCCATACTGGGTCAGACCAAGGTCCATCAAGCCCAGCATTCTGTTTCCAACAGTGGCCAATCTAGGTCATACGTACCTAGCAGTTTCCCCAAGGGACACAGGTTCCACAATGCTTGTACTGGTTCAAGCATTGATATCCTGGGTCCCTTCTTAATAATGGTTTATGGACCTTTCCTCCAGGAACTTGTCCAAACCTTTTTTAAACCCAGCTACACTAACAGCCTTTACTACATCCTCCGGTAACAAATTCCAGAGTTTGATTACACGTTGAGTGAAAAAATATTTTCTTTTATTAGTCTTAAATAGTTTACCCTGTAGCTTCATTGCATGTCCCCTAGTCTTTCCATATTCTGATAAGGTAAACAATCGATCTACGTTTACCCGTTCCACTCCGTTCATTAATTTATAGACTTCTATCATATCTCCCCTCAGCCGTCTCTTCTCCAGGCTAAAGAGCCCCAACCTTTTTAGCCTTTCTTCATAGGAGTAGCCTTCCATCCCCTTTACCATTTTGGTGGCTCTTCTCTGAACCTTTTCTAAAATCGCTATATCCTTTTTAAGATACGGCGTCAGTGTTATTTGTTATCCCAAGGTCTGGTATGAAAAAAATATCCTCTGGGCAAGTATTTTCCTGCAATCTTCCCCTGGCCCTACCTGCAGGGCAACTTTTACTTATGGGCAAAAGGGACTGCTACCCCAGACCCTTGCATAATGGGGCCCAGCAGCCTATAAGTAAATTTACTCCCAAGTGCAAACTGTTGAAAGTTCTCGTTTGTATGTACAGTATTAACAGTATTTTTTACAAGGTTATAATAACCAAAAGGTCTATGTAAAGTTAGAATACTGTTTGACCAATACTTACTACTTATTACACAGGTACACTAAAAAAATTTTTTTTTAAACTGCCTCTAATGTTTCGATTGATTTTTACGTTTTTTGGTGCGCTGAATCCAAATCTGGTAACCAATTTGCTCCATCACGTACAGATTTTTTGCTACATTGGGTTAGCAGTTTGAGGTGAACGTTTCAGATTGAGTGCGATCGAGATAAAAGTTTCTTGGATGAATTCTTTATACTAATTGTTTAGTAGTTATTCAAATAAGAATAAAGAAAATTGTAACAAGGCAGCACATAAGAATAGAGTAATGTCAACAAAACACACTGTGATGGTAGCAAAATTGTCTGCACTTAAAACAGCCACATACATGTGCACAAACATTGAGCATATAAGAGCGAGGTTAGACCCAAAGCAAAGCAAAGAAATGTGCAAAAAATGTTGTACAGGTATGTATGTAAGAATAGAAAACGCAAACCACACCATTGCAATACATGAAGACAAACACCCGATGGTGTGAAAATAAAATTCTAATAAATGAGATCCGACACTGTGGTAATAACTAGCAAATTTTTATTTCAAAGTTTAGTAAAAACACGATATTTGTCAACACAGTTTAGATTTTAAAGTCATTCTTGGGTCAATCAATCTCCTGGTGGGCCCGTTTCTTCTTCCCCCGAATGCTTCTCTTGGTGCGCTGCTTGGCGTATTTTTCATCTGGGGTTTCCCGCAGCAGCAACCAGCAGAAATCAGCCATCATAGTGGTGTTCCATCTTCCTTGGTACCTTCTCTCTGCGTCCTTGATGTCCTGGTGAAACCTTTCACCTTGTTCTTCACTGTACGCCCCCAGGTTTTCGGGAAAGTAGTTCACATGGGAGTGCAAGAAATGGACTTTCAGGCTCATGTTACAGCCTTGTTCTTTGAAGGCATTGAGCATCCTGGCAACAATATCCTTATAGTTCTCATCCCGCCTGTTCCCCAAGAATTTGAGAACAACATCCTTGAAGGAATCCCAGGCTTCTTTTTCCTTCTCAGACATCGTTTCAGCGAATGCTCCATCTGAAATGAGTTTCCTTATATCAGGGCCAACAAACACTCCTTCCTTTAGCTTTGCTTCAGAAAGTCGGGGGCCCGGCTATCCCACAAGCAAAGGAAGCAGGGATATTTGGTGAAACCGGATTGCTGCCCTAATAGCATGGATAGAATTTTAAAGTCTCCACAAATCATCCACTTATGATCATAACGAATCTTCTGAAGAATCAGGGCCAAATTCTCGTATTTTTCTTGGAGAATAACAGAGTGAGCAATAGGAACTGAAGCGAATGTGTTGCCATTATGAAGAAGAACACCTTTTATGCTGTCTTTTGACGAATCAATGAACAGCCGCCATTCAGCAGGATCATACTTGAGTTTAAACTTTTCCATCACTCCGTATATATCGTTGCAAAATACCAAATCTTCCTCTTTGCTGAAATACTTCAAAAATTGTGTCTCGCGGTTGTGGTACCAATAAAAAGTTGTTCCTGGTGACAATAGATTTTTCTGTTTAAGCCGAGAACCTAGCAGTTGGGCAGCATCTTTTGGGAGTCCTAAATCCCAGACTAAATCATTCAATTCAGCTTGAGAGAAAAGTTCAGGTTTCGGATCTGGTTCAGTTTCAAACTCGGAAGTACTGGACTCATCGGGAAAAGCCATCTGATGAGTCTCATCATGATCAGAACCGTCCACACAAATATGATCCAAAGATTTTGGTGGTTCAGGCACAGGTACTTCGTTGCTATGAGGCATAGGCCTAATTGCTGAGGGAAGGTTGGGGTAACTTATTACGTTCCTATTTTTTAAGTTGTATCCCTTCACAATGCAAGAGCAAAAATAGCAGTCACTGCTGTGGTCTCTTTGTTCACGCCACATCATAGGTATTCCGAAATGAAATGCTTGTTTTTTACCTTTCATCCATAAGCGTAGATCTTCCTCACATGTCTTGCACACTTTGTGAGGAGCCCACGGTTTGTCTTGATCGCCTAACTTCAAACCGAAACAGGCGAAATATACTTTTTTAATAAATGCAGAAATGTTCCTCTGCCACTTTTTCACGGTATATTCCCCACAAATAAAACAAAAACTGTCCGGAGAGTTGACGCAACCTCTGGCTCTGTGAGCCATCACAAATACACAGCACTGCAAACTACAACTGTAGTGAACCACTTCGGAATAAAGCTGGATTACGACTGAGCAAACAAAAGGTAATAATGAACTTGCAAGAAACTGAAATTTGACAGGAACGTTCATGTCGCAACCACCGTGTTTGAGCGAGCGAACGAGGCGAGGCGAACAGGAAAGAACATGCGCCAGCGCGAGTACTGGATTTAGCCCCCCGCCTCCCAATTGTCCTGTTAATGTATAAAATGAATACAAAACACTCTAAAATATCATGAGGGAGTGTTTCTAGTTAGTTAACCATTACAACCTCTATTTTGGGCCAAGAAAATAAACTGCAGTCGGCTAAAAAGGAATTATGTGAACATTCCTTATATGGGTAAGAAATCTAATTTTGCAAGAAAACGTGACGTGATGGAACATTTTGGCTATTTTTCCTGGATTCAGCACCCCAAAATCTATAGGAATCAGTTGCAAAACTGGAGGCAGTTTTTTGGTAGTGTACCTGTGTTATTTGTAGAGCGCTACAAGGCATACTCAGTGCTGTATATATACCTGGAAGAGACAGTCCCTGCTCTACAGAGCTTACAATCTAGCAAAAGATAGACAAAATAATTAAGACACACATAGGGGCTTGTTTACAAAGCTGCGGTAGCGGTTCGCGATTGTTATCGGAGCCGCGACCCCATTGATTTCAATGGGGCCGCGGCTCCGATAACGACCGTGAACCGCTACCGCGGCTTTGTAAACAAGCCCCATAATGTTAAACAGGAGACTAAGGGGGTCAGAATCCAAAAGCAGCCTTAAAGAGATGAGTTTTAACCTTGATTTGAATAGGGCCACAGATAGAGTATGACGTATTCACTCAGGTAGTCTAATCTAGGCATACAGTGCAGCAAAGGAGTCTGGAGTTGACAGCTGAAGAAAAGAACAAGGATAAAGGTGATTTGCCTGATGGAGGGAGTTCCTGAGGAGGGGTGTAGGAAGAGATAAGAGAGGAGAGATAATGAGGACCTGCAGAGTGAATGCCCTTGGTCAGTAGGAGAAGTTTGAACTGCATGCAGAAATGGAGAGGGAGCCAGTGAAGTGACTTGAGACAAAGGATTACGTGACCCTAGCAGAAGATTAGACATGTAGCTGAGTTTTGGATGGATTGAAGGGCAGATAGATGATTCAATGGTAGATCAGTGGGGAGCAGGTTGCAATAGTCTAAATGGGAGGTGACCAGAGACTGGCTAAGGGTCTTGCTAGTGTGTTCAGAAAAGGGCAAATTTTTCTGATGTTATAGAGAAAGACACAACAGGTTTTAGCTATTTAGAAACATATAAAAATAGAAATATGATGGCAGATAAAGACCAAACAGCCTATCCAGTCTGCCCTTTCATAACAACTAAGCATGACTGTCCCTTTTTTCCCTTTAGAGATCCTTTGTGTTGGATCCATGCTTTGATGAATTCAGACACAGTTCTCATCTCCACTACCTCCCCTGGGAGACCATTCTCAGAAGAGGCCCCATAGTTGGTTCAAGGTGTTGGCACCCTAGGCAAACCTTCAGTCTTACACACCTCCTGCCTATCAAAATCTATTCTTTAGCTTTGAATGCCATACTCTTTGCTGCACCCCACCAGAAGCTGCCACCCTGGGTGGCCTCTTAGTTTGCCTAGTAGCTTGGCTGGGCCTTGACTATTCCATGCATCTACCAAACTTTCTGTAAAGAAATATTTCCACATATTACTCCTGAGTCTATCCCCTTTCACCCTCATCCTATGTCCCCTCGTAGCAGAGCTTGCTTTCAATTGAAAGAGGCTCTCCTCCTGTGCATTAATGTCATGGATGTATTTAAACATCTCTATCATATCTCCTCTCTCCAGTCTTTCTTCCAAAGTATACATATTGAGATCTTTGGGCCTGATATTCATTTGGGCGGGCTATGTGCCATGTTGATTCATAGCCCTGCCTGCTGACCTCTAAACCTGGATATTGAATGCCGCAACAATGGCATTGAATATCCGGGTTTGGCACCAGGTGGATTCATCTGCAGAGCCTAATCAGGTAGCTGCCAATATTGAACACTACCTTAGCATCTGCGGCTAGAACTAGGCCATAAGCTCACCTAGTTTTAAGTGTGGATCGCTAACCAGGTAGTGGTCCAATATCTCTGTTACCCAGTTAACAGCAATCTCCAGCCCCTGCTCTGCCCCTGCTCTGCCCCCCCCCCCCCCCCGATGCTAACCGGATAGCATCAGGGTGCGTACGGGACATAGATGGGGATATTTGATGGCACTAACCATGTAGGTGCTGTCGAATATTCCCGTTTAAGGCATTTACATGGTTTACCGGTCTATAAACCGTCTAAAGGCCTTTCGAATATCAGGCCCTTTAAGTTTTTTCCCATATGCCTTATGATGAAGACCACAGATCATTTTGGTAGCCATCCTCTGCACCGACTTCATCCCATTTATATCCTTTGAAGCTGTGGTCTCCAGAATTGCACACAACTCTCCAAATTAGGTCTCATCAAAGACTTAGATAGAGGCCATTCCTCTCCTTGTGCACCCAAGCACCCTTCTGGCTTTTGCTGCTATATTTTCTACCTGTTTAGCTACCTTAAGATCATCAGAAATAATCACCCCCAGCTCTCACTCTTCTTTCATGGACAGAAGTACTTCACCTCCTATATTGTACTGCTTCCTTAGATTTTTGCAGCCCAAATACATGACCCTGCAGTTTTTAGCACTAAACCTTGGCTGCCAAATTCTCAACAATTCTTAAAGCTTTGCTAGATCCCTCCTCATGTTATTTACACCTCCCCGAGTGTCTACTCTAGTCTAGATTTTGGTATCATCCACAAACAGGCATACCTACCCGACAGCCCTTCCGCAATATCACGTATAAAAAAAAATGTTCAAAAGAATCAAAGGACAGATTCCTGTGGCACACTACTGGTAATATCCTTCTCACAGAGTGAGCTTTGTTGCCTCCCACTCAACCAATTTCTAACCCAGTTGGTCACTTTAGGGTCTATCACTAGGGTGCTCAATTATTTATGTCACCAGTGTGGAACAGTGTCAAAAGCTTTACTGAAATCTAACTACACTATATCTAAAGCTCTCCCTTGGTCCAACTCTCTTATCACCCAGTCAAAGAAATTAATTAGATTTGTCTGACAAGACCTGCCTCTGGTCATGCTGCCTTGGATCCTGCAATCCATTGGACTCCAGAAATCTCACTATCCTCTGTTTTAGCAGCATTTCTATTTATTTATTCACCACAGAAGTCAGACTAACTGGGCTGTACTTCCCAACCTCCCCCTACTTCTACTTTTGTGTAGAGGGATCACATGCATCCTCCTTTGGGACCACTCCCAACTTTAAAGGAGCATTGAAAAGATCAGACAGTGGAGCTGCTAGAGCCTCCCTAAATGTCTTCAATATTTTATTTTTATTTATTTATTTAACCAGTTTTCTATACCGCCTTATCCTTCAATCAAAGCGGTGGGCAATGGAGGATTAAGTGGCTTGCCCAAGGCCACAAGGAGTGCCTATAGGACTAAGAACCCCAGTCTCTCCAGCCTGAGAACTCTCAAATATATCCCATCTAGCCCCACTGCTTTGTCTGCTTTTAGTTTAGCTAGTTCCTTGTGAACAGTCTTCTGAAAATCATTCCAGATCCACCTCACTTCTGTTCCTATTTGTGGGGGTTTTCTGAGGTCCTGCTCCTGGCCCTTCATCTGTGAAAACAGACAGAAATATTTGTTAAGTAATTCTGTACTAAACACACAACTGATAAAGTCTGATATGTCATAATGTGTATGTGTGTGTGTGGGGGGGGGGGGGGGAACCAGGTTTGTGAGTTGCACAGGGTGCAATTATAGCTTGATATGGTGTTGCCAAGCAGTAGTTCTGAAGTAGAAGGGGAAATTGTTTCAATCTATATTATGGCTGCCACATCTAAGAAACTTTCTAAATGCCAAGTTAGTTTTATTGACAAAGTTCCTCAGTAAAGTTTATGTTGTATTTGAACACCATTTCTGCATTTGGACCCTTTACTGGAAGGACTTAGTCAAGGCTTAGGGCCAGGGCCGATGCTAGGGTTACTGGTGCCCCCCTGCAACCTTTAGCTCAGCGCCCCTCCCTCATTACTATTAATTGTGGCTGCCATACAGTCCCTTTTTTTCAAAAACTCCTTTGCAAACTCTTTTCAAATTGAATACTGTAAAGAAATTGCAATGAAGGGGCAAATGCATCGCTGGAATAAAAATAAGTACTGAGCAGTAAATTATTTGTATCATATAAATAGGATGTGATAGTCCAAACTTTATAGTGATCAGCAAACAAAATCTATAATCAAAACTGGTATAATGTTGAAGCAAAGGATAGCTGCAACATAGGGTTGATTTATTCATCATTGTTCTTCAGATTCCTTTCTTTCCTGGCTGTGATTCATCTGAAGAGTAAATATTAGACAGAAGTTATCAAAAGAAGTAAAACCTTCTAAAAGTATCAAAGAACAGCCAAGTAGAAAAGACTTAAAAGCAAAAGTGTCATAAAAAATACTATATCAAGCAAGATGTGTGGCAACCATCATTTACACAAAAGGGGTACTTTAGAATTTGCATAAAATGCACTCAAAGACAAAAAGCTAACACCGATACACAGCTGGCTTGAAAGCAGACTGCAGGAGCTGTACTGGAGTAGTGAAGGATAAGGAGGGCTTACCAGCTGCCCATATGCGGTGGATTCCCGCTGCTGCCTGCTGGGCCAGTGAGTGGGCGGACTTGTGGGCGGCCTGCCCTCGGTGGAAAGCCCTCAGCTGTTGGATCCCTAGCAGCTGTTTTTTCCAGTTGAGCTGTGCTGTGGGGTGGGGGAGTGGGGGGCTTGCCAGCTGCCCGTGTGCCGGCTTGCCATGGATTCTCGCTGCTGCCTGCTGAGCCAGTAAGCAGGCAGACTTGTGGACAGCCTGCCCTCGGTGGAGGGCCCTCAATTGTTAAAACACTTGTGGCTGTTACACGCGTCCATGTGTTGTGGCCCACCGGTCATGATCCTGGGGGGGCGCGTCCAAGGAGGCTAGACATGCCCGTTTGGTGCCCCTTAGGTGCTCAGGTGGGAGGAGTGGTCTAGTGGTTAGGACAAGGTACTTCAGGCCAGAGGGCCGGGGGTTCAAGTCCCACCTGGGGACAGCAATCTCAGGCCAGAGGGACTGGGATTTCTAGTCCTATAGGCACTCCTTGTGGTCTTGGGCAAGCCACTTAACCCTCCATTGCCCATGTTCCCTGTAAGTATTAGCGTATGTGTCTCATATCCCCTCGTGTTAAATGTATCCCCCAATTGACCGCTTTGACCCGGTGAAAAGCAGGATATAAATACAGCTAAATAAAATAAATAAATAAATAAATAAAGTTGGAAGTGGATGATAAAGAGAAGATGGTTTTGAAAAGAACACCATGGGGAAAAGAAAGAACAAGGGTCCTTCAAAGGTGGATCCAACTGTTTCTCTGGTAGGAACTGTGATCAGGGCCGAATTTACCTTGAGTGAGGCCCTACGCCAACAAAAATTGTGGGCCCCCAGAAAGGATAAAAACGAGCACGCCGGATCCGCTGTTGGCCCTGACGTCATAATTAAACTGGGAATCCCAAAAGCCAAACTTGGAATGTACAACACTGTAGAAATAAAACTATACAATAATTTGCTCTTGTACTAAACAAAGTGCAGACATTAATGATGCACATTTACCAGAGCTGACATATTCCAATTAAATTCAAAATAAAGAGATATTTTTCTACCTTTTGCACATTTTTTTTCAGCTGCAATTGCTCCAGCCACTTTCTTCTGGTTTCTTCGTGTCAATCCACCTCCAGTCTTAACCCCCCCAGCCCATTTCCAGTCCCAGCCCCCCCCCATCGGCTCAAGTAAAATTAAATTTAAAAAAAAAAAACGCTGGCTGCTGCCGCAGCAGCATGGACTGTCCCGCGGGGCCCCCTCTGCTGTCGCGGCAGCATGGACTGTCCCGCGGGGCCCCCTCTGCCCGCTGAATCCGTCCCTCCCTCCGTGCCGGCTTTGAGAGGCGCGAAGGGAGAGTGTCTCCCTCGCGTCTCTGTTAAGCCCGCAGGGGCTGATGGGAAATTTCTTAAATCATGAGTTTTTAAATACTTAATATTGTAAACCAAGCATATTTTCTAGGTCCCTGGACCTTAAGGACCTCTATTATTTACTTTACAACTTATAACACTTAAAAAAATACTTTTAAAAAATAGGTATAGGCCCCGCCCCCTAAACTTTAATGAGCTCCGTTTAACATTGAAACTATAAAACACTTTAAAAAATCACTTTGACCAACTCACCATTCCATTTGCTTTTTTTTACTTTTATTTTGCAGCATGGACTGTCCCGCGGGGCCCCCTCTGCCCGCTGAATCCGTCCCTCCCTCCCTCCCTGCCGGCTTTGAGAGGCGCGAAGGGAGAGTGTCTCCCTCGCATCTCTGTTAAGCCCGCAGGGGCTGATGGGAAATTTCTTAAATCATGAGTTTTTAAATACTTAATATTGTAAACCAAGCATATTTTCTAGGTCCCTGGACCTTAAAGACCTCTATTATTTACTTTACAACTTATAACACTTAAAAAAATACTTTAAAAAAATAGATATAGGCCCCTCCCCCTAAACTTTAATGAGCTCCGTTTAACATTGAAACTATAAAACACTTTAAAAAATCACTTTGGCCAACTCACCATTCCATTTGCTTTTTTTTTACTTTTATTTTGCAGCATGGACTGTCCCGCGGGGCCCCCTCTGCCCGCTGAATCCGTCCCTCCCTCCCTCCCTGCCGGCTTTGAGAGGCGCCCCTGCGGGCTTAACAGAGACGCGAGGGAGACACTCTCCCTTCGCGCCTCTCAAAGCCGGCAGGGAGGGAGGGAGGGACGGATTCAGCGGGCAGAGGGGGCCCCGCGGGACAGTCCATGCTGCCGCGACAGCAGAGGGGGCCCCGCGGGACAGTCCATGCTGCCGCGGCAGCAGCCAGCGTTTTTTTTTTTTAATTTAATTTTAGGAACCCTAACAATTTTTTCAGTTTTTGTGGGCCCTTGTCAGCTGTGGGCCCTACGCCACGGCGTAATTTGCGTATAGGTAAATCCGGCCCTGACTGTGATAAGCCCTGTGGACAGACATGTGCTTTCTCACCCAGCGAGTCTGGTTTTCCTGAATGGAGCATCTCTTAGCTCTGGGGGAAGAACCCCACCGCCTCTTCCGGGTCTCCCTCTGTCATCTACTATTGTTTCTGAAGAAGTTTTGGCAGTTAATAATGTTATACTGAAACCAGTTGCTGTGTTTGTTTTAGAAGGAGATGACATTTAGCAGCCAGGGATAAGGAGGGGGAGATCACCCTCAAGGATATCTGGGGTACACTTAAAAGTATAGATTCCAAGTTGTCCTGTACAGTAAGCTCCCTGTATGTTTTTATGTAGGGCAGAGTGATAAACTGGGTGACTTGGAAACTAGGGTCATGGTATCTGATAAAGCTATTGTACAGCTGAATTCACAAATGTCTTCTTGTTTTGCTATACATGCTAGTTATGTTAAAGATTTTACTATATTATATGCTAAAACTCAAATTTTGGAGAATACTCTAAGAGCTCGGAATTTGCGTTTGTTGAATTTTCCCTATATTCATCTGTTATCGGCGGATATTTTGTTACAGAAATATTTTAAAGAAGTTTTGAAGTTGTCAATGCCAATTGAAATTGTACAAGCCTATTATGTACCAGTAAAGGTTTGAGTACCCCATTTGGGTGAGGGTGAGTTTGACTCCCTCATTACCCAGACTGTCAGTCAGAATTTAACACATTTTTTAGAGGATTCTACAGATAATATCTCTAAAAGACATGCACTAATTGTGACTTTAGAGTCTGAATCCATTAAAGTTAGTGTCTTGAAATCGTTTTTTAAGCATAAGGAAGCTATTTTTTGTGGTCAACCCCTGCAAATTTTTCCGGATGTTAGTCGGGCTACTTAGGCTTGCCAGAGACAGTTTTTACAGTTGAAGAACCATGTGCTGGCTTTAGGTGCAACATTTTATTTGAAGTTTCCCTGCAAGTGTCTCGTTTACCTTTATAGATGCTTCTCAATTGGAAACCTTCTTAGCGGATAGGCAGTAGGTCGCCTCGCTTGGTTTTGGGGTGAATACAGTTAGTATATCTCGATTATGGCATTTTAAATGTCTTATTTCTTTGTATTTTCTTTTGAATTATCTTCCAACATCTGGTTTCTTTTCTGTAACATTCTATTGTAGTGATGTATGGTTCAAGATGCTTTCCTTGTCTTTGAATGCATTGTGTTTGAGAAGAAAATGCAATAAACATATATAACAAAAATAAAGCAGACTGCAAGCTATAAAACAGATTAAAGCATATCGGCACTATTTGTCCTTAAAAACTGGCATAAGCAGTAAATAAAATGGTATTACTTTAAGACTTGCACATAATATATTTTGCAGGCCAAAAAAACCCTAAAACTAATAACCAGGGTTGCTTCAACCCCTTATAGGCCCTGGACAGCACAGTTAGCGGCCCTGTTCCTCCCTTCTGCTCCCTCAAGCCGCTTGCAAGTGAAATGAGCGGCGCTTTAATGAAGAGACCAGAAGCAGGAAGTTGTCGGTGTGTCACTAAAGCGCTGTCCACTGCTCTTACAAGGCAGAAGGGAGGAACAAGGCCGCATTCACCTGTGGGTATCAGGGCAGCTGTGTGGGTCCCCGTTGTGCAGAGGCCTGGGGCAGCTGCCCCTTTTATACAGAGGTAAAAGCAGCCCTGCGAGTAACAGTAGTACCTTAAAAACAAACTAAGATAGCCTGATGTTCCCACCACTAAGGGTACAAATATTAAAACTCTTTCCACAGTTCCCCTCTTTGTATTCCTTGAAGGAGTTTCCTCTGGGAAAGAGAGAAGTGAAGCTTAGAAACATAGAAATATGATGACAGAAAAAGACCACATGGCCTATCTAATCTGTCCTTCCATATCAACAACTACAACAGTCCCCTTTTTACCTTTAGAGATCCTCTGTGTTTGTCCCATGCTTTTTTGAAGTCAGATACTGTCCTCATCTCTTAGTGTTAATGGTAGTTTTTTTTTTATGTGCAGTCAAGTCAATGCTGACTCCTGGCAACCCAGCAGCCCCTGGGTTTTCTTGGCAAGGTGTGATGGGAAGCAGATTGCCAGGCCTTTTCTTCCAAGGCAATGGAGGGTACAGTGACTTGCCCAAGATCAGAAGAAGTACCAGCGGGAATTGAACCCAGATCACTTAGGTGCTAGATTGTTGCTCTAACCAGTAACTTAGTAAGTAGCAAAATTTAGGAAGCACGCAGTGAGGGATTGTATGGAGTCACAGTTTAAATTTATCATCATTCCATAAGACAGGCCTTGACAAATTTTGTGTTGATTTAGGAGCTAGGCTGAAATCTTAGGAGCCAGTGACCTCCTCGTGCCACCCCTTCTCCACTGTGTCTCATGAGATCAGCGGGAAAGGTCCTATACTGCACCGCATCTTTAGACAAAAATACAGATACTAGTTATAGCTTCAGATATTAAAGTGTTTGTATGTGTGTGTGGTGTAAAGTGTTTGTATGTGTGTGTGGTGTAAAGTGTTTGTATGTGCATGCAATGTGGCAGTGGGTGCCTTTGTGTGTGTGTGCTGTGGGGCTGCGAAGCGTGTGTGTGTGTGTGTGTGCTGCAGAGCTGGGGAGACTCTATATGGTGCAGAGGTGGGGTTTGTGTGGGTGTGTGTGGTGCAGAGACGGGGTGCCTGTGTGTGGGTGATGCAGAGGTGGGATGCCTGTGTGTGTGCATGTGTTATGGAGGTGGGGTACCTGTGTGCAGGGCTGTACCGACGGTGAAAAGCGCCCTGTGCGAGTTGCACATTGGGCGCGCGCCGCCCCCTCCCGCACCTCCATCCAGCCACTTTATGGGGGCGGGAGAGAAGAGGCGCGCACCCAATGTGCAACTCGCCAGTACACTAAGCAGGTCTGGACCCTCCCGGAGAGACCAAAGTGGCAGCGGCAGGCAATGGCAGAGAGCCGAAATGCGCCCCTTAAGTCTTTGCGCCTTGTGCGGCTGCACCGCTTGCACAGTGCTCGGTACGGTCCTGCCTGTGTGTGTGTGCATGTGTATATGTAATGCAGGGCTGGGGTGTGTGTCTGTTGTGTGGAGGTGGGGTAACTGTGTACGTGAATGTGTGGTGTGTTCTGAGGGGGAGGGGAATGCACCTTTCAGCAATACCTTAAACTCTTCCCTCCCCCTCCAACCCCTCTCCTGCTGGCTCCCCTGCTGTTCCCCTTCCAGATAGTTCCCCTTTCACCAAACTCCCTAGCACTCCCATCCCCTGCCCTAAGATCCCCCATCCTCCCTTTTTATGTCCACTGCCCCTTTAAATTGTCCCTGCCTTATCTTCCTCCCTTCCCCCTCTCCCCCCCACAACAAATCTTTTAGTAGCTGAAAGCAGTGATCTCTGCCCTTCCCCTTTCTTTTGCCTGCAAATCCAGTCAACTGTGGGCAAACAGAAGAGATCTTCCCAGTAACCCTCTCTTCGGCCCGCAGGAGATGGGATCCCCGCAGGAAGACAGCGTTCATGACAGGGAATCTGATCTCCCATGGCAGACATAAGAGATCATCGCGGCAGTGCTCCTCTTCTGCCTGTGGGAGATAGGATCCCGGCAGGCAGACAGAAGAACTCTTCACTGTGATCACGGCAGTGCTGCTCATCCTCTTCTGTCCGCGAGAGATTGGAAGCTCTGTGGGCAGACAGATCGGCTATGCTGTTCTTTTCTGCCTGCGGGGATGTTGGGGGGGGGGGAGTGAGGCAAGCAATCCCAGGAGATAAACAATATTTTAAACCTTTGAGTCTAGAGTAGATGATGGGCATGACAACGACCCCTGCCATCAGCGCCCCTCTGCCACGCTTACCGGGCTTACCATGTAGTGTTGGCCCTGCTTAGGAATCTGAACCAGAAGCATTCCCCCTCCCTGATTGTAAGAAGCCTGGGGAGCAGTGAGTCTATGAGATCTCAAGTATCACTTGCAGTGGGCCCCCCAGTAGAGACGTAGAAGTCTGGAGGAGGATACAGAATGATCATACATACATTTCCATTCAACACAATGTAAGGCAGCATAATGAGCATATTTTATACATAAACGTTTACAGTTCTGTAATAGCCAAGGGCAAAGTTTCACAATGAACAATCCAGACACCAAAAATAGACCCTTTCCCTCATCAGTGTTCCGCCCCCAGAAATTAAAGGACACAAGTTAGTCTGATTCCGCTGCTGAATTCAGAAGACATAAAATTAAAACAGTCTTCCAGACAAAGCACTGAATCACCATGGAAGCAGACACCTACCGAGACACATCGGTTTCTTGAAAATCTAGTGGCAACCAATTAAAAAATAACTAACTCCCATCTTTTCCCTCTTAAATACATCTTTATTTCCTTCAATTAGTTTAAAACCATTCTCCAGTTTTGAAAAGAACAAGTGTTATAAAATCTATAGCCCCCATTCAAGCTAATAAACTCACACAGACACAATAAAAAGAAGTAATTGGCGGTGCAAAGTTTTCTTTAATTCTGGTGGCATTATATTTCAGCCTGACTAGTGAGTGGTCTGGACTGATGCACCAGTGACTGCCTAATGTCTCCGAGTCATTGGTTTCCTTTGCTTGTAACTTTTATTTTTAGATTTTTAAAGTATACTTAAGTGTGTTTGTTTTCTGATGTTCCCCGACTCCGATCTCTTAGACGGAGTGAGGTCACTAGACTTTCTGGCACAGGGAGAGACTTTTGCACTGTGCGATGTCGCTGGCTGCAGAAAGTGTGGAGGAGGCTAAGAAGACAGGCAGCACGCCGATCTGTGTGTCAACCGTTCAGTACGTTCAGACAGCAGATGGTTCACAGAGCTTTAAAAACCGATTTGGAGTTTGTTTCCCTCTTTTTTGTCTTTGTATAAATGATATTCACCTTTTCGACATGAATTGTAGTCGTCTGTAATTCAGCTGGAAAGTGATTCCTTGGAAAACGCCAGCAGATATAGAAATCTGTCTGGCTCCAGCGACAAAGGTCTCCTAAATGTTTTTTTCTTGTGTATTTTTGAAGCATTCCACTTCTCAACCCATCATTTGTATATTCTAAAATGTTTCCATTCATGATCCTTTCTCCAAGACTTATCAGCACTGCAGATTTAACGCTGTGAAAGGCATAAGCAGGCACGTTGAACAGAGATGGAAAATTACCTGTATTATAAACACAGGCAGAGCCCTCAAAATTATGCTAATTAGCTACCTTCGGAAATAAACAATTCAAGCAACTAGTGGTTAGAGCAACAGCCTAGCACCTAGGAGATGTGGGTTTGATTCCCACTGGCATTGCTTGTGACCTTGGGCAAGCCACTTTACCCTCCATTGCCTCAGAAGAAAAGGCCTGGCAATCTACTTCCGGTTATACCTTGCCAAGAAAACGCAGGGGCTGCTGGGCTGCCAGGAGTCAGCATTGATTTGACGGCACTTAAAAAAAAAAGGGACTCAGAAATCCTTCTATAAACTGTCCATAGGATTCTAAACTTCATTGCTGCTATTAGAAGAACAGAGTAAAATGATGTTCATATATGGATACAAGTAATAATTCATGATATTAATGTCCTTTAATACTGCAGGGTACCTTAATTTGTTCAAAATATCAATTTATCTATTATTCAGCTTCATTGCTTTCTCTTTACATTTCATTCTCAGGTCTCATTTCTGCTTTTCACTCTAATGTCCAGGCCTGGGTCCCAGTGCCCAAAGCCATCAGACACTCTAACGGCTGCGCCCTGCAGTTACTCTTTGTTTGTTTGTTCTGATATAAGTTTTTAAGCAAATGAATGTTACAATATTGTATTCCCATTGCAAAAGACGGGGTATCCGAGCCAAGAGCTAGAGGGAGCAACAGCAATTGCCATTCACATCACCTTTCCTAAGGGGTAAGCACAGGGCCGACCTGTCCACTAGATGAACTAGAGCGGCAGATCCCGGTGGGTGGCATCGGCCCCCCTCCTCCCAGCAAAGTGGCAGTTCATCACCGTTGGTGTAAACGTCTGCGCCTATAATTTTCTAGTACATGTGTAAATAATGGTATTTTAGAATCTGCTTGTGAGCGTGTGAGCTCCACCTATGCGTCACCCAAATCCTGCCGTTGTACATGCCTACCGGCAAGGTACCAACCATCAAATGAATGCATGTGCTTTTAGGTCGGTTAGTATTTAGTAAGAATTCATACATGTATATATAAAGCCACATATGTGCATAAATGACAAAAATACCGCACATGCTTGTGACTTAAAGCACATGTATTACTGTGTGATGTCCGTATGGGGATGCTGGTAAGAATCAGCTCGGCAGACCCCACCCTACATGCACACTTTTACTTTTACTACTATTATAGGTTTAAGTGTGAGGAACTCTAAACACAAATTACTTTTCTAAACAGAGAAAAAATAGCATAACTAGTGTGAAACCTCATGACGTGTTAACTGCCAGGGCCAGGGCTGGGGGAGGGGGGCTAAGGGTGCCACGGCTTACTCTGCTACTTTTCATTTTGGAGGCTTGGTGGTGCGGGCCTGCAGGAATGAGGCCATACTAACTCAATTGTTTTGAATTATAAAACACTGATTTTATACACCGTTTTTTTAAAATTGTGTTTCTTAAGTAAAGTTCAGATGGACAAGTTTCTGCCTGCCACTGCCCCTTCTCCAAATATTTCCTAAATGCAACCCTGTTATATGCTAACAACACTTTCTATAAAACAACTCGGTACCCACACCTCCCTTTTCCCCATTTATCTTTTAAGTATAGTTTTATTTATTGTAAATTTTTATACCGTGTTTTTCCAACCAATCAAAAGTGGTTTACAGAGAACAAAGTTTGAATATTATAGTAACAGGTATATATTCAGTTTCTTTTTAACTATGTACATCAACATATTAGTTATAACAGTGGATGCTTAACATGAAACTAAGAACAATTCTGTTATCAAACTATTTACAGGATTTGGGTAATGTTCCGTACGTCTGATTTGGATAGTGTTCAGTATGACTATTTATGGGAAGCAGAAGGCAGACCAAGGATGCCTTTGTCATCTCACTTATTATTCAGTGTGTAATGTGGTGGACTGCTGTAGTTGTCTTTATTTCTTTGACTCCTAAGTTATAGGAAAAATTGTGGTTTGAAAGACCTTAACATGGAATGTCTTTAAAGAAATAGAATCTAAACGAAATACAAAATTATTCACTGCAATTTAGATGATACACAACAAGCCTGAACCTAATAATTTCCAAAGACAATTTTATGTACAGAAAAGAAAAATCAGTTAATCAGGTTACAAAAGAACGTAAGTTCATAAGATATGCCATCTGGGTCAGACCAAGGTCCATCTAGCCCAGTATCTTGTTTCCTACAGTGGCCAATCCAGGTCACAAGTACCTAGCAGTTTCCCAAAAAGACATACAGATTCCACAATGCATGTATTTGGGCAAGCAGCAGATTTCCTGGGTCCTCTTTCATAATGGTTTATGGACCTTGCCTCCAGGAACTTCTCCAAATCTTTCTTAAATCGAGGGAGGAGTGGCCTAGTGGTTAGGACAAGGTACTTCAGGCCGGAGGGCCAGGGGTTCAAGTCCCACCTGGGGACAGCAATCTCAGGCCGGAGGGACTGGGATTTCTAGTCCTATAGGCACTCCTTGTGGTCTTGGGCAAGCCACTTAACCCTCCATTGCCCATGTTCCCTGTAAGTATTAGCGTATGTGTGTCATATCCCCTCATGTTAAATGTATCTCCCAATTGACCGCTTTGACCCGGTGAAAAGCAGGATATAAATACAGCTAAATAAATCCAGCTACACTAGGGTTGCCAACTTTTTGAACGAGAAAAACCTGCCACCTGTGGCTAGTCACGCTCCGCCCATTCCCACTCCGTCCTGCCACAACCCCACCCTTGCTCCACCCCCTGTCCCCCCCAAAACTGCTGAGAGGGTAATGTGCAAACTGAACAAGCAAGATTGCTACACATTCTTAAACAGAAATTCCATACTAACAGAATACACAGCATTGGTTGTACACACACACACAATACAGACAGGCCTTCATCAATAAATGAGCACAAAACAAAAAGAGAAATAAACAGACAAAAATTAAACTGAAACCCCAAGAAGCCAGATTCTGCTTGTAGTGCAATATCAGATAAATAAGAGATGCAGTTCCCCATACTGTGTAAAATATAAAGGTAGTACAAAGTCCAATCATTAAATTGAAAATAAAATTATTTTTTTCTACCTTTGTTGTCTGACCATTTTATTCTCTGATCATGCTGGTCCCGATCTGAGGCTTCCATTTTCCTGTCTTCTCTTAGCTCCCTTTCTATGGTCTAAAGCCCATCTGCCATTTCTTGTCTCTTTTGTTTTCTTCACTTCCTTCCATCAGCCTATTTCCAGTCCCAGTAACCCTCCCCAATTTCAGCCCCCTTTCCAGTCCTCCCCTCCCATTACATTCCAATGTCAACTCCCCTTGTGTTCCCAGGACTGCCAGTGGTGTCCATTCCCTTCTAGTCCCCCTCCTTCCTCACTGTCCAGCCCCTCCTAGTCCAAATACTATCCCAGGTATCAGCTCACTTCCACTCCCAGTGCTACCTCCGTATCAGCTCCCTTCCAGTTACCCTACCCTCTGTCCATCCCCCTTCCAGTGCCATCCCCATGTGTCTTCTCCCTTCCAATCACCCTACCCTCTGTCCATCCCCATGTGTCTGCTCCCTTCCAGTCCCAGTGTCCCCTCCCTTCCAGCCTCCTTCCCATTACCCAGTCACTTACCAGTACCATCCCCATGTGTCAGCTCCCTTTCAGCCCCCTCCTTACCCCCTCTGTCAGCACCCTTCCAGCCACCTCCTCCCCCCCCTTTCAGCTCCCTTCCAGCCCTCACCTTCCCTCTGTCAGTCCTTTCTGCCACTTCCTTCCCCTTGCAGCCTCTGCTCTTATGGAATGGCAGCTCCAATAAAACTAATTTAAAAACAAAATTAAACCTGTGCGGAGCCTTCCGCCCCCCCCCCCCCGCTTTTTGCAGCTTCACCTTCCCCCACCTGTGCAGCTTCACTCCCCCCCGTACAGCTTCACTCCCCCCCCCGTGCAGCTTCACCTTTCTCCCCCCACTGTGCAACTTCACCTTCCCCTTGCAGCCGCTGCTCCTGCTTTTTACAGAGCAGCGGCTGGAATAATGCTAATTTAAAAACAAAAGAAAACCTGTGTGGAGCCCTCTGGCCTATGAACCTCCTGCTGCAGTGCCCGCACTCAAAAGTTAGTGATGTTACAGGGGGCGGGAGCTGCAGCAGGGGTTTCATAGGGCCAGAGGGCTCCATGCAGATTTTTTTTAGTTTTAAAATAGCTTTATTTGCAGCTGCTGCTCTGTAAGAAGCAGGAGCAGCGGCTGCACGAGGGGCTGGACACGCAGATGAAAAGCCGGTTTTCTGCTCTGGCCACTCTCGGTCTCGCGGCCAGAGCATAAAACCGGCTTTTCATGGCCAGGCCGGTTTTTGTTCTCTGCTGGCAGCTGGCCTGGCCATGGAAAAACCGGCCAGGCTGGCTGAAAACCGGCTGGTTGGCAACCTTAAGCTATACTGACAGCTTTTACCACATCCTCCGGTAACAAATTCCAGAATTTGGTTGCGCGTTGAAGGGCTTATTCTATTCCAGATGTACACTCCCTCTGAATGTCCGGTTTGACCGGATGTACAGAGGGGTTCGCGATTCTGATCCCGCAGGGCATGTCTAGCCCCGTGGGATCAGAATCGCGATTAGTCATGTACATGCAGGCCGGGACTGCGATTCAGTTCAGCGTGCAAGTACATGACCTGCCCGACTAACTCACTCAGGGCTTTTAAACAGAGCCGCGGCACCATGGTGTCCAGTTCTCATGGCACCGTGACTCCATCTAAAAACTGCAATGCCAGCCACCGGTAACAAATGCTTATTCCCTAATCTGGCCTCCTATGGCCAGGGTCGGGTTGCGGAGAATGTCCCCTGGCTCTCCCTGCCCCGGGTCATAAGAAAAAACACATCTAGGGAAGTTATTCCACCTCGGAGGTGGAAAAACCTCCCGGCACATGTCGCCGGCCCTGGATGTACAGGGCCGACATTAGAATCGTCCCTGTATGTCCAGGGCCGGCGACCACCCAGACTCTGCCCCCGAGCCACCCCTTCCTTGCCCCCATCTAACTTCCCCGCACACATGGTGGGGAGGTTAGATGCGGCGGGGGAAGGCATGAATAGTGGGGATGGATTCTATTCATGGCACAGAATCGAGCCCTGAGTGAAAAAATATTTTCTCTTATTAGTCTTAAATGGGTTACATTGTAGCTTCATTGCATGTCCCCTAGTCTTTCTACTTTTTGATGGTGTAAATAATCGATCTACGTTTACCTGTTCCACTTCATTCATTCATTTATAGACCTCTATCATATCTCCCCTCAGCCGTTTCTTTTCCAAGTTCTTTTAAGCCTTTCCTCCTAGGGGTATCCTTCCATCCCCTTTACCATTTTGGTGGCTCTTCTCTGTAACTTTTCTAATTCCGCTATATCCTTTTTATGTTACGGCGACCAGAATTGCAGACAATATTCAAGGTGCAGTCGCACCATGGAATGGTACCGAGGCATTATAATATTTATTTATTTATGTATTTGAAACGATCAGGGCGGTTTACAACAAACAAACAAAATTACATATAACAGTGTCAGTGGTGTAACACAGTACACAACTACTTACATCTGGAACTATTGACATATTTATATAGGACAAGTTTGTAGATTGACATTATTTTGCGGTTACAAAAAGTACGGTGAGGGAGTGGAAGAGATATTCTGGAATGTTTCTGAGACTGATGTGGTTATGGGGGTTCTGTGAGTGTTGCTGGGGTTTGTATCTATACTGCTCTGATAACTGTAGCTACTGTAGTGTTCAATGAAAAGAAGAGTTTTTATCTCCTTTCTGAAGGTTTGGAGATCTTTAAACTGTTTGCAGGGACTCTGGGAGAGTACTCCATAGGACGGGGTCTATGTATGTGAAAGCTCTGTTGCTCGTTGTTTGCTTAGTCTTGCGGATGGACGTTGGGACTATAAGAGTGTTCTGAGTGCTTGCTCTTCTGGATGTGGCATTCGTTTGGGTGTGGATGAAAGTTGTGAGATAAGAGGGTACAATGTTGTTCATTAACATAAATGTAGTCATCAAGTTTTATTTTTTATTCTGCTTGCTATTGGTAGCCAGTGGAGCTTATATAGGATGGGTGTGATGTGGTCTGTTATGTGTGCTTTGAATATAATTCTGGCCGTGACATTCTGTGACATTTGTATTATGTTCAAGTTCTTTTTGGTTGTTACCAGAGCTCACATGCAAGACTACAGTAAGATACCTCGGAGTTACACTTGATCAGCAGCTTAATATGAAGGCTCACATCAATAACATAACAAAAGCGGTCTATCATAAAATCCGGACCCTTCGCCATCTTCGTCAGCTGTTAGAACCTGAAGACTTCCGAACTGTTTTTCAGGCCCTAATAATGCCTCACCTTGACTATGCTAATGTGATATTACATGGCCTACCAAAGAGTACGACTAACCCCTTACAACTTGCTTTGAATTCTGCTGCAAGAATCCTTCATGGAGCTTCCAGAAGATCCCACATCACTCCAATACTAAAACAGTTGCACTGGCTGCCCATACAAGCCAGGATCTCCTTCAAGGTTCTAACAATGACCCATAAAGCTATCAAGAAATTCCCAAATAACAAAAACAACTCCACAAATTAACCTCTTTGTAGTATTGGTAACTATGCACTAATAAAAGCTTTTTGTACCACGACAGTAACAACGGGGAGCACAGACCTCAGAATTATCCCCAGATGGTCATTGAAAACTTCAAAACCGGAAACCAAGATTTCAGATATCTTGCCTGCGGTTAGTGGGTGGGAGTGAGTGTCCCTTGAGCTGGATGAATGAGTCGGTGGCTATAGCGTGGGCCAGGTGAGAATCTCAGGCTCTGTTCTGTTCTGATGTAGGAGTGTATATAGTTTTGTAGTAGGTTTATTTAGCACGTTTTTTGTTTTATTTGTTTTATAGTATACCCCCCTGAAGCAGCGTCTGCGAAACGCTAGGAGAGACGTCTGACTGTGG
Source organism: Ichthyophis bannanicus (assembly GCA_033557465.1). Lineage (NCBI taxonomy): Eukaryota > Metazoa > Chordata > Amphibia > Gymnophiona > Ichthyophiidae > Ichthyophis > Ichthyophis bannanicus. The sequence continues at coordinate 258,414,460 of CM066031.1, read as the reverse complement.
CGTCGGGGCTAATATGGCGATGATCATCTTGGAGCTGAGGCTTATTATGTGTTGCTGATGGGTTTTGTTGTTCTATAGGGTTCTCTGTTTGCTATGACCTGTTAAATAATAGTGAAACATAGATGTGTTGAATGTTATATGTTTATAGCAGCGAGTCCCCTGTTGAGTTGTTTTATTGTGTTTAATGATACTATGGTTATGAAGTTTTAAAGTAGTTCATTTGTTAAAACAACTTTATCTTTCCCATCAGTATTTTGTGAAATTTATGTCTTTTTGTACTATTGGACGGTCGGAGGGGCTGGTCACAGACCGTTGATGTAAAATTCCCCCTGTTTAGATTACTGAAATCCGGGTTTCCGGTTTTGAAGTTTTCAATGACCATTTGGGGATAATTCTGAGGTCTGTGCTCCCCGTTGTTACTGTCGTGGTACAAAAAGCTTTTATTAGTGCATAGTTACCAATACTACAAAGAGGTTAATTTGTGGAGTTGTTTTTGTTATTTTGGAATATCATAGCTAAACTCCGGTTGGGCCTAGTGTTGTTTGTCTGTTTACATCAAGAAATTCCCGGCTACTGCTATTACCGACCTAGTATCTATCACACCTCCTAACCGGCTAAGGAGATCGAATGCTGCAAACACCCTCATTCTACCTAAGGCAAGCACTAAGTGCTCCCAAGCTACCAGAGCTAGAGCCTTTGCCTTTTTTGCACCATCTTGCTGGAACGCTCTACCGGCGGCTATCAGAACCATCAGCGATCTCTCCCAATTCAAGAAGGAACTGAAGCATCACCTTTTTCTCCTTCACTACGATGTTGCAGTCCCCCCCCCCCCCACTCACCTACCTCCACACCTCATGGTAGCTCCTCAAGCCCACGCATCTTACACTCCTAGTCTGAATACCCACAACCACACCTTAACCGCCTCCATACTTAACCCACCTTGAGATGCTCGTGCTGTGCACTTAACCATGTATATAGTTACATTAACTGGCTTGTATATAGTTATCATGTTCTCCCTGTTAAGAAACTTGTTTATTGTATACCCGAGTTACTTTTACCTGTTTATTGTAAGCACAAATCACTAAACTGAGATGTGTAGATTTAATGTTTATTGTAAACCGCACTGATCTTAAATAGCGCGGTATAAAAGAAAATGTAATAAATAAAATAAATAAAAATAAACAAGCTGTTACAGTAGTCAGAGTTGGAGTGATTAGGGTTTGTACTACCGATCTGAAGTTGTGGGTGTCAATTAGGGGTCTTAGGTGCTGTATGACTCTTAGCTTATAAAATATAGTTCTGGCTGTTTGCTTTATGTGAGGAATCATGCTTAGAGATTGATCAAGTGTAACACCTAGATATTTCACTTCTTGTTTTACTGGGAGTGCGGTGTTATTAATGATGAGGGTCTGGTGGGGAGTGAAGTTTTGGTTTCTAGTGGTGAATAATACTTTGGTTTTCTTGAAGTTAATGGTCAGGTTGTTAAAGTTTAACCAGAACTCTGCTTCTTTGATGCAATCTGACAGGTTGTGATAGGTTGGGCTCGTTATGTTGATGGGTGAGTATAACATGATATCATCTACGTAGATATGATATCCTATTTTTTTTTTTTAATATGCTGCAGATTGGTTGGAGGTATAAATTGAATAAGAGTGCTGAAAGGGCAGAGCCTTGGGGTATTCCTTGTTTTTGCGGGAAGACAAAAGAAGATTCTTGATCAATTTGTACATATTGAGTCCAGTCGGATATGTATGATTTGGAATCATTGATGGGTTGTACCCTTTATGCTTATTTGAGATAATCTTGAAAGAAGGATGGTGCAGTTCACACTATTGAATGCAGAGGCGATGTCTAAGAAGATAAGAATGAATGCCTGTTTTACGTCATCCATTCCATATATGAGTGTATCGACTAGTGCTATTAGTAGGGATTTGACACCATGGAATGGGTGGAAGCCATACTGTTGGTCATCTAGGGGTGCATTTAGATCAATGAAATCCTGGAGTTGTAATTGGACGACTTTCTCAATTACTTTGGATACAAATGGTATACTGGCTATGGGCTTATAAGAGCTAGGGGTCATCTTTGTTGAGGGTTTTGTTCTTTAGGATAGGCCGAATGATAGGGAGCTTATGTTCTTTTCGCATGATTCCTTGGCAAAGGGATTGGTTAACTAAGTTGAGAAGGTAAGGGATTAGATCTGTTTTTTATTGCTTTAATCCAAGCTACAGGACAGGGGTCAAGGGGGGAGGTAGTGGTATTAAGTCTTGTGACTGTGTCTAGGAGTTGTTTCTGCTTTATTATGTGGAAGGTGTGCCATGAGTTAATGTTTGCAGAGGGTTCAGGGGGAGGAGTGGAGTCTGCTATTATTTTATTTTTTAGTTTATCAGCATAGTAGTTGGCTAGTATTTGGGGATTAATGGTGATTTTGTTGAGTTCATTTTGTTGGGATTTGGTTAATGATTTAACAATTTCAAATAGTTCTCTTGGGTGGTTAAGGGCTTTATTAAGGATCATCGCATGGTGGTCTTTCTTTGCATATTTATTGCTTCTCTGTAAGTGTTTAGAGCAGTCATGTAAAGAGATTTGTGCTCTGGGTTTTTTTTGCTCTCTGTTTATGCTCAAGCTTCCTTGGTTCTTTCTTTAATTTGACTAGGTCTGGAGAGTACCATTTCTCGGACTGTCTGAGGTTGGTTTTTACGTGTGTGTATGTGGGTGTTGCAGCTTTCTGAATTGTGGTGTTCCAGTTATTTAATGTAACATTAAGGTCAACTGGAGGTGTTTCTAGTTGAGGTAATATGTTTTCTAGGAAGGTATCTTTATCAAAGCGTCTGAAGCATGTTATGATGCAATGTGCTTGGGGATTTGGAGGCAGGAGGGGAGATTGGGAGTATGAAGAGGACAAGGAAGTGGTTGGACCATGGGACTTGTGATATTTGAGGGTATGTGTAAAAAGGGAGCTCTGTGGCTGCTTTTGGGAGGAAGACTAGGTCTAATGTGTTGCCTTTAACGTGTGTGGGGCTATTTATTATCTGGAGGAAGCCCATGTCCTCCATTGAGTCTAGGAACACTGTGGCCTGTATGGGGTGGAGTGAGGGTAGGTTAAAATCACCTAAGATGATGTGAGGTTTCCTTATTGGGGAGGCTGATTCAAGAATTGATGTTAGATTGTTGTGATTGGTTGAAAGGGGGGGGGGGGGTCTGTAGAGGAGGCATATGGCTATGTTGTTATTCTCAATTTTAAGCATATCTTTCCCAAAAAGATTACTGCAAATGCTGGGAGAGGCTTTTAATTCTGTTTTGCTTTTCTCTTTTGGAGTCCATGGAGTAATTGAAGATGTTGTATCCATTTACATAAAGCTGATTTAGAAGCATGGTATCTAAGTCAGTAAGCCAGATTTCCGTAATGCAGAGCAGGTCAGGTTTTTCATCTGTGATGAGGTCTGTGATAACCGGGATTTTGTTTCTTATGGATCTGGCATTGATTAGGATACATTTTATTGGAATTGAGGGACGTGGGGATTTTTCTAGCTGATTTGTGGTTAGAAGGTTGATGTAAATTAGCCTGTGTCGGGTGTTGTTTTGACCAGAGTGGTTTTCTTTAGGGTAGGTGTTTCTAAAGTGGAGGTGATAAGGATTTTGCCTGACCTGGCTTTGGATGATGGGGATGGGGAGAATTGTGTGGGGTCATGCAGGGGCACCAGGGCATTGGAAATCATCAGTGATAGGAGTAGTAGGTATAGAATGTATGTTAAAGTTTTTTGGTGTTCCATTGTGAAGCAAGGTTATTACAGTTGGAATAGCTATTAGTTGAGCAAGATCACTAAGATCACTAAGAAAGCAGATCATTAAGCATTGATCGAAAAGTAACACAATATGGATTATTGAACAAGGTGAAAACAATAGGTGAGTAGAGAAATTGTGATATTAAGAACATAAGAACATAAGAACATAAGATATGCCATACTGGGTCAGACCAAGGTCCATCAAGCCCAGTATTCTGTTTCCAACAGTGGCCAATCTAGGTCATATGTACCTAGCAGTTTCCCCAAGGGACACAGGTTAGACCCCATGAAGGTAAACTACATAGGTTGTGCTGACTACATAGTTTCAATATGTTAACTTATGTTTTAGGTCCGTATTGTTATTAAAGACTTCACATTGTTTGGACTTCCTTGTTAGGGTGTTACCGATGGGGTAGCAGTAGAAACTTGTGATTAGGATACCTTCCTGGATTTGTTAGAGTTCCCACCTATGTTCCCCGCCTAAGGGCAACTCCAAAGGGCTCTCTTGCAAGGCTCTCAGGCATGGGCCCGCCAGGCACAGGCATGTCTGATGGCACTTTGGAATTTAAAGCTGTGCAGGAGAGCCCCTGATTGGGCTGGAGCTGGAGAGGGGGGGGGGGGGAGTTTGGCTTCCCGCTCTCATGCTCCACCCCAATTGGTGGTAGAGCACAATATCCTTTGTTTTATTCTCCATTCCTTTCCTTATGATTTCTAGCATTCTATTTGCTTTCTTGGCTGCCGCTGCACACTGGGTGGAGGGTTTCAACATGTTATCCACGATGATGCTTAAATATTTTTCCAGGGTGGTGGTTCCTAATGTGGAACCTTGCATCATGTAAGTATAGTTTGGGTTGTTCTTTCCTAGGTGCATAACTTTGCATTTGTCCACATTAAATTTCATCTGCTATTTGAATGTCCAGTCTTCTAATTTATCAAGGTTTTCTTGCAGTTTTTCACAATCCTCTTGTGTTTTAACAATGCTGAATAATTTTGTGTCATCTGTAAATTTGATCACCTCACTCATTATTCCCATTTCCAGATCATTTATGAATATGTTAAATGGCAGTGGACCCAGCACAGATCCCTGGGGTACTCCACTATTCACCTTTTTCCATTGAGAAAATTGACCATTTAGCTCTACCCTCTGCTTTCTATCTTTAAACCAGTTCCTGATCCACAATAGTAGACTGCCTCCTATCCCATGACTTTTTAATTTCGCCCAGAGTCTCTCATGAAGGACCTTGTGAAAGGCTTTCTGAAAATCCAGATACACTATATCAACCAGCTCACCTTTGTCTACCTGTTTATTCACACCTTCAAAAAAATATAACACATTAGCAAGATCTTCTTGGCTAAATCCATGTTGGCTTTCTCCCATTAAACCATGGCTATCTACATGTTCAGTAATTTTGTTCTTTATAATTTTATCTACAATTTTGCTGGTATTGACGTCAGGCTCACCCTTTGAACCCTTTTAAAAAATTGGTATTACATTGGCCATTCACCCATTTTCAGGTGCTACAGATGATGATAATGATATTTCACAGATTACTAATAGTAGGTCTGCAATCTCATATTTCAGTTCTTTCAACACTCTCAAATATGTACAATCTAGTCCAGGTGATTTGCTACTCTTCAGTTTATCAAGTAGTTGTAATGTATCTTCCTGGTTTATTGATATTTCTTTCAGTTCTTCCAATGCGTCACCTTTAAATATCATTTCAGATATGGGTAACTTCCCTGCATCTTCCTCAGTAAAGACCGAAGCAAAGAATTCATTCAGTTTCTCTGCTATGGCCTTGTCTCCTCTTAATGTCCCTTTTTACCCATTTATCATTTAGTGGTTCAACTGAATCTTTCATAGTTTTTTTTGCTTCCATGCCAAGCTTTTTTTCAGATTCTCTCTTTGCCTGCCTTATCACTGCCTTTTATCTAACTTGCCAGTGCTTATGTTGTTTTCCATTTTCGTCACTTGGCTGCTTTTTCCATTTCCTGAAAGATGCTTTTTTGGCTACAACAGCTTCTCTGACCTCACCTTTAAATCATACTGGCAGTTTTTTGTCCTTCCTTCCACTTTTCTTAAAGTGTGGAATACATCTGGTCTGGGTTTCCAAAGTAGTATTTTTAAATAACACCCATGCTTGATGTAAATTTTTAACCTTTGCAGCTGCTCCTTTTAGTTTTTCTCAGTTATTTTCCTAATTTTATCATAGTCTCCCTTTTGAAAGTTAAAAGGTAGTACTGTGGATATCCTTGCCATTCTCCCTCCATTTATTAAATTAAATTAAATTAAATTAAATGTGATCATGCTATGATCGCTATTGCTAAGTGGCCCCAACACCCTTATCTCTTGCACCAGATCCTGTGTTCCATTAAGGACTAGGTCCAAAATAGCTTCCCCTCCTGTCAGTTCCTGAACCAGCTGCTGCAAGTAGCAGTCATTTATTTCATCTAGAAACTTTATCTGCCTGCCGTGACACTGACCCAGTTGAAACCGGGTTAATTGAAATCACCCATTATTATTACTATGTTGTTACATTTGTTAGCTTCCCTGATTTCTTTTAGCATTTTACCATCCATTTGTTCATTATGGCCAGACGGTTGGTAGTACCACCCCACTGCCATCACCTTTCCCTTTTGACATGAAATTTCTATCCATAGAGATTCTACATTGTACTTTGTTTCCTGCAAAACTTTAATCCTGTGTGACTCAATGCCCTTTCTAACACAGAGCGCAACCCCTCCACCAACCTGATCTACTCTATCATTGCGATATAGTTTATACCCAGGTATCTCAAAGTCCCATTGGTTGTTGTTCTCCTTCCACTAGATCTCTGAGATACCAATCATATCTAACCTCTCATTTAGTGCTATATATTCTAACTCCCCCATAAATTTTTTAAATGTCTAGCATTTGCATACAGGCATTTTAGAAGTTGTATGTTATTCATATTAATCTGGTTATCTGTAGACAGGCATAATTTGGAATCTTTCAGCTTTATCTGCTGTGTACTTAAAGGCATCTGAATTACTTTTATCTTTATTGAAACTTCTCTGTTGAGATGCCCTAACTTCCCTCTTTTTTTAGTATCCTTCAAGGATACATCCTTCTGAACCATGTTCTCCTGTTTCGGGAGAGAGAGGTGGGCAGCGGCAGTATTTCTAAAAGAGGTGGCAAAAAACAGCCACTTTTGGAAATACTGCTGCTCAGGGGCGGCCCAAGGGGGGTGCGGGGCCATGTGCGGAGATTAATTGCGGGGCCTCATTTGCATAGGGAGCCTCATTTGCATAACTATTTGCATAATGTTAACATGCATTTTTAGTAAACATGCTTCTTAATGAGTGTCTGGATAAAGAAAGACTAATAGATTTCTACGTTACTATATTCCAGTGCCAACCGCCAGGCCCATTAGGAAGTACTATAAACACTGACCTTTTAGAACTCATAGCAAATCCACCATATCATAACAGCTCTGCCAGGACTCACAAAACACCAAACCCTACCTATCAAAAGGCAACACTGCAAATATTAAACCAATACATCTCAGAGAATACCAATGCATCTCCTACTGGGGAAAGAGAACAAGTGACATGGTCAAATAGAAACTACATGAACAGAATTCCTCAGCTTGGTTAAAATGCAGAATATAGACTGTCACCAAAGAACAAGGGATCACAATTTAGAAATAGGAAGACAATAATTAAACTGGGAACCCCAAAAGCCAAACTTGGGATGTACAACAACACTGGAGAAATAAAACTATAAATTAATTTCCACTTGTACTAAACAAAACACAAAAGATGAATGCACATTTCCCAGAGCTGATATATTCCAGTTAATAAATTCAAAATAAAAAAGTATTTTTCTACCTTTTGTTGCTTGTGCATTTTCTTTTCAGTTGCAATTGCTCCAGTCACTTTCTTCTGGTTTCTTTGTGTCTTCTGCGAGCTATCCATTTTCCTTTCTTCTCTTTTAGATTTTTTTCCAAATTTTTTCTCTATATCTGCTTTAACATACTGATCTTTCGCCTTTTGCTCTTTCCTCCATTTCTTTCCTTATTGCTTTATCATCCACTCAAATTTCACCCTTCCGTTCTCAATCTACACTTACTCTTCCAATACCCGGCCCTTCGTAGACTTTTCTTCCCTCCCACACAAAATATCTTTTCCCCTCTCCATTCTCATTTCCCATCCCTTTCTAGTCCTCCCCCAAAATCAGCTCCTTTATAGTTCTAGACCCACCCAGCATCTGCCCCCTTCTAGTCCCAGTCTCCCAAGCTTCCACATCAGCCCATTTCCAGTCCTAGCCTCCCATATGCTGTTTTCCAGTTCCATTCCAGCCCCCCATCAGCCCATTTCCACTCCAAGCTCCCCATCAGCCCATTTCCAGCCCTTTTCCAACTCCCATCAGCCCACTTCCAGTCTTATTCCAGCCCCCATCAGCCCATTTCCAGTGTCCTATTCCAGCCCATCACCCATTTGCAGTCTACGTTCCCCCCATCAGCCCATTTCTAGTCCTATCCTAGCTCCTCATCAGCCCATTTCCAGTCCTAGCCCCCATATGCTCTTTTCCAGTTCCATTCCAGTCCCTCATCAGCCCATTTCCTCCACGCTCCCCCATCAGCTAATTTCCAATCCTAGCCCCCTCGTCAGCCCACTTTGCCCTATTCCAGCCCCCATAAGCCCATTTCCAGTCCTAATCCAGCTCTTCATCAGCCCATTTCCAGTCCAGGTTCCCCCCATCACAGCCCATTTCGTCCATTCCCCCCACCATCACAGCCCATTTGCAGTCCTCCCCCATCACAGCCCAATTGTAGTCCGTTCCCCCATCACAGCCCATTTCCAGTCTGTTCTCCCCCCACCACAGCCCATTTCCAGTCTGTTTCCCGCCATCCCAGCCCTTTTTGTCCGGTCCCCCCATCTCAGCCCTTTTACAGTGTGTTCCCCCCCCCCCCTCCAACCCCTTTTCACGTCTGTTCCCCCCCCATCACAGCCCATTTCCAGTCTGTTTCCCCCATCCCAGCCCATTTTCAGTCCGTCCGTCACCACCATCACAGCCCATTTCCAGTCCTATCCCCCCCAACATCACAGACCATTTGCAGTCCTAATCCAGCTCTTCATCAGCCCATTTCCAGTCCAAGTTTCCCCACCATCACAGCCCATTTCGTCCATTCCCCCCACCATCACAGCCCATTTGCAGTCCTATCCCCCCACCATCACAGCCCATTTGCAGTCCTCCCCCCATCACAGCCCAATTGTAGTCCGTTCCCCCCATCACAGCCCATTTCCAGTCTTTTCTCCCCCCCCCACAGCCCATTTCGAGTCTGTTTCCCCCCATCCCAGCCCTATTTGTCCGTTACCCCCCCATCACAGCCCATTTCCAGTGTGTTCTCCCCCCCACATCACAGCCCATTTCCAGTCTGTTCCCCCCCCATCACAGCCCATTTCCAGTCCGTTCCCCCCCATCACAGCCCATTTCCAGTCCGTTCCCCCCCCCATCACAGCCCATTTCCAGTCTGTTTCCCCCATCCCAGCCCATTTTCAGTCTCCCCCCCATCAGAGCCCATTTCCAGTCTGTTTTTCCCCCATCCAGTCCTAGCCGCCCCCCCCCCCCGGAAGAGCCCCGCGCCGTCTAAGGGGCTGCAGAGGGAGCCTGGGAAGCCCGCGCGAGGCCCCAGCTCCCTCTGCACAGCCCGCCAGCGTGAAGAACCTTTACCTTCCCGCTGGCGGCTGTTTCAATGAAGCCGCGAATGCCGGGAAAGGTTAATGGTAATGCCCTTTAACCTCTCCCGGCATTCGCGGCTTCATTGAAACAGCCGCCAGCGTGAAGGTAAAGGCTCTTCACGCTGGCGGGCTGTGCAGAGGGAGCCGGGGCCTCGCGCGGGCTTCCCCAGCTCCCTCTGCAGCAGTCCATTGAGCGAGAATGTGGTTCGCGCGGGGCCCCCTGAAGCGCGGGGCCCTGTGCGAACAACATTCTCACTCAATGGACGGGCCGGCCCTGCTGCCGCTGCCCACCTCCCCATCCCGAGACAGAATTGGTGGCAGCTGGGGGGGGGAGCACGGTATGGCTGTTCATGTATGTTGCTGTTGCCCCCACCCAGGCCAGCTGCCTAGCTCACCTAGTGGAGGGGCTGGCCCTGCTTGCATCATTGTCTCCGGAGCTCTGCCTGTCTTTTGGGTCCTGCGTGTGGAATGGGAAGCATTTCAGAAAACACTAGTCTGAAAGCTCTAGATTTCCACTTCCTACCTAAAAGCTTACATTTGGCCTCCAGAACCTCTCTCCCACGCTTTCCTATATCATTGGTACCAACATGTACCAAGATAGCAGACTCCTCACCAGAGCTATCTAAAAGCTTGTCTAGGTTGCACATGAGGTTCGCTACCAGGCAAGCAAGTAACCAGCGATCCCCTTGTCCCACCAATCACCCAGCTGTCTACATGCCTAATGATTGAATGACCAACTATAACGGCTGCCCTATCCCTTCCCTCATGGAGAAACTTCCTCAATGCCTAGCTACAGGATCACTTCCTGCCACACCAGGGTGATGCTGTCCTGTCACCTGACATCTCTCCTCCATGGCAACAGGGAGGCTGTCAGACTGGAGGTGAGACTTCAGTACTACAGCCTTGTAGGTCTCGTCTAAATACCTAGGTTGGAGTTTTCTGACTTTTGAAGCCCTGTAGGCTTGAATAAAATGTTTTATTTAATTATTATTAATTTGGGTTTAGCTCACTCCTAAATAGACCACCTTACTCTACATCTTCTCATAACTGGAGAAAGAGGTAGTAGGTTCCTCCACTACCTGGCTATCTTTAATGGATTTGGAGCCTGAATTTGCAGATTAAGGAATAATGTGAGAGCACTGTAGAGAAGCTTGCAAGTTGCAGAATTTACAACTTTGTTAATTCTCTCTCCTCCCCTCCCCACTTTCCTCCATGGCATGGGAATGGAAACAGTGGAAAGCTGACTGGCTTCAGGCCAGTCAGATGTAAGAAAGTGAGATGCTGTCTAGAAGAATCCTCCCCGCTTAAGGTTGGTTTGGGATTAAAGGAGGGCGGGCTGCTGTGGTGTAGTACTATGCGCCGTACTATGGCAAGTTCTAAACCAGCTATAACAGCCAGATTTAATAAGCTGTGCATTAAAACTGTGCACACTTTCCTATTTATGCATAAAAAAAAAGATTTTCTCCTCCTGTAAATTACTGCGGTGTTACAAAAGGTGCACAGACAGATAGAAAAATGTGCACACAAAACAATATGCACACAGCTTTCTGCATGGAGTCTTTCTGCACATAAATCTTAATTTATCCACTGCGCCTTAACAATGATTGGTCTCTTCACTGTCAAGTGACATCATAGTGACCAATACCCATTCAGTATTTACTGCTGGGCAATAGTAGAGAGTTTTCATGGAGAAATGTAATGTGTTGATTTAATTAAGTAAAGACACAGTCGGCCCAGCTGAAGAAGCAGCAGGAATTTCCTGAGAGCTGTCAGTGACAAGCACCACAGCTGCTTCCTGTGACCGCATGGAAATGGCAGGCTTCAAGACAAGCAGTGAATAATGAATGGCAATTGCATCCTTCAATGATAGCTGCTGAGGGACAGTGAATAAATGAATATGAAGTGCCGACTATCGAGACGCTTCATATTCAGACCTGCTAGAGGAGGTCAAAGCCTCTTTTCTCCCAGTGGAGTTGGGGGGGGGGGCACTTCTAGGGGCTCAAGGGCGGTGCTTTGTCCTACATCTTCTTTTAATATATTGGAAGTTGTCTGGAGGTAGCAACTTTATCTAGCGCTTTATCTGAGACCAGGAGCTAAATTCGCATGATGATAAAACCATGCGGTAAACCTTTGGGGTTTGTGCGCACTTCTCTGGGGGACAATTTCTCCAAATGGGTTATTTTTGCCCATGAACCTCACTTCTAAACCAAGGAATATGGAGTATGATCTCAGTCTCTCAAACTTACTACTAACACTCAGCATAGTACTTGCCTACGAGAGCTTCCTTCTGGAGTTCATAAGTATAGGCAACTTGTCAAGGTGTTATTGGAAATTCCTCTTAATCTGGCCTGTGGCTCCCAGTACGATGGGAAATATTTCTGCATCTTTCTTCCACATTCTTTTGGTCTCAGACTGCATTGCATTGAGGAGTAATAGCTAATGCCTTAATGAATAATTAAGATAGGATTTAGATGACCATGCCGTAACGTGTACATACATTCTTAAATGCAAATATTGTGTATAAAAGTCCCTACTGCATTGGGCACTCAGCTGTATACACAGCTGTGCGCACCACTCGGGGTTGCTTCTTACATTGGACTCTCTGTAAGAAAAGGATGGCATTGGTTAGATTTAAAACACCGGTAGTTCATTTAAGACAGAAGAGAAAGACCTACTGCTGAGTTTCTGTGCTTAGACTGAGAGAGTAGGAGTGAGATGTGGTTGGAGAAAATGAGGGGAGGGAGTGGGACGGAGGATGATGGATCGAGAGAAGGTCAGAGAAGGCAAAGCAAGGTCATGGAGAACAGCAAAGCAAGAACACGTGAATTTCTGAACGTGATGAGGAGCTGATAGGGTTCTCTTGAGGTCTCCTAAGATGAGAAGCAGCATTTTGGATGCACTGATAAGAAAAGCTAGTTTTTGGGATACCGACTGACAAACCTACTATCAGCAATAAATCGGTGCTCTAACTGTTGGCAGAAAGCTATGTGCACTGCAAGTCTATGCTACTTGATACCTCTGCTGCGTCAGTCTGGATCTCTGAGGGAGAGGAAGGGATCATAGAGCTTATTAATTGGGGTGGATGAGTCAACTGCGTAAGTCGTAGGGATAGGCCATATCTGCCATCATTTTTCTATCTTTATGGGTCTCTATCAGCTATTATTTTAGATGAATTAGCAATTCAACAGAACCCTTATGCATTCCATTTTTTTGTTCTGATTTATATCTCTTTCCAGGTGGGATATCTGGTCTTAAAGGTTTTGCAAAGGTTCTCCTATGCAGTCACTGTAAACCTAAATCGATGGGAGCACCATCGTGTGGATCTGCATCAGAATCTAGTGTGGAATTAACACTGATACAGGAGGAAGGTGCATGTTGGAAAGCCCTAAAACATGGACATAGACTTGGGAGGAAAGATATAATAATCAGAAAGCCATTTATTTGCCTAAATTCCCCTATTTATAATCATTAGGTCCAGAGTTCATCTCTTTATGGATTTTCTTTTCACAGTTTGAATAGTTGTTGAGAATTGTAGAATCCGTCTTTCAAAATTCAAACCTGACCCAGGCCTTGTGTTGCGGGGTATAACGTTCCTCTTACTCAGCGTTATCACTGGTCCACTGTCATTTTACATGTACAAACTAAAGGGCGCTCTACCAATGAATGGAATACATCCACATCTGCTTTCCTCTATCCAACTTCTATTTGTTGCACAGATACTGCTGGACAACAAAATGGCGCTGGCCTCAGGCGTAGGAATGACTGAGGATCACACTTGCCCCGTATGCAGCACAGCGACCCCACAGATGGGGGTAAATGGGCCCAAAGGGGAGTTGTTATGGAGGAAGGCCGAGGGAGAGGTCCGACAAGGAGGTAGGAGCTTAGCTTCCATTTCTGGGGTTTTTTTTTCATTGTGATTTTTTTGGGATTTGATGTTTATTTTGTTTCTCAAAAAGGAATTTATGTGAAATAAATGTTAAATGAAATAAAAGTGCAAACAAAATGAACATTTTTACTGTGTACATCCCTTTCGCACATGCTGCCATGGTGAAATAAATATGCCTCCCCCCCCCCCCCTACTGACATACACAACCAAATATACACATATACATACCCAGAACTGAAATACACAATTCACAAACAATGCATGAGAACCTAATGACAAATAACACTATTATCAGCCCAAAGAACTTGAGTGACAACAAAGTATAGCACAGCCAATTTATAGAAATGCTACTTAAAAGGACCATCATATACAAGAAACCTGACATACAGTATATCTTCTGTTCTTGTGCTCCCTTTTCACTTTATAATTATTGGTTCCTATTTTAAATATGCACTTAAAATCCAACACAAAAAAATATAGGACCCAGTTTTCCAAAAGGCCAATATTTAAACGCCTCAGCGGTGAGTAGCAACGCGTAAATATCAGTGGGACATTCAGCGGCCGTATCTGGATAGGAGCTACAGCTGAGTATATCTGGATAAGTAGGTGACATTTAATTTGTTTTTAATGATGTAAAATGGTTAGTTTCATTAATTATTGTACACCGCTGGGAATGTAGCTGTGTATAAGAATTTCTATTAAACTAAATCAGTCCATCCGTCTGTTTACTCCTGTTTTACCTTGCTTAGATGTTTCTGTTCTGCCTCCCTCCTGCCTATGTTTCATCAGCTGTCTGTTGTATGTCTAATTTTACCTTGCTCTAACTCCATATGCTTGTGGATTATTTTAACCCATTTTTGATTAAACTGTAAACCGCTTAGCTGTTATTTGATAAGTGATATATCGAATAGAGCTGAAACCGGAAACGTCACATTAAACACTTAGCCCATAAATTTCTGTTGGGGGCATGTTATGGACAAGGAATGGATGGGCAGTGCACCTTGTCATCCACATGGAGTTCATTACGGCATGTTAACGGTTAATCTGGCAGATGACGTGGCGCAGTGAGCTACATCTCCAGAAGTGGACTGTTAACACACGGAAGCGGCCATTGTTCTGCATTAACTGTATGGCTGCTTTCCCGAAAATGCCGTTAACAGTTAACATAAAACTTTCTCACCCGCGGTGCTTTAACTTTCACTCTTTTTTTTTTTTTTAAGAAGTTTATTTAAGCTTTTACAAGTATCAACCAAAAAACCAAAACAGTGCAAAATTACAATTATGAAAGAGACAAATACACTGCAAACCAAACAAACAAAACGGCAAACCAAAATCTACAAACAAAGACAAGACATCAAATCAAACCCCTCCCCCCCACCCCCCCGGTTCTCTGAGAGTCAATGCGGGACATCCATTACCGATTAAACTATAATGGAGGTTAACGAACTTAAAAAACCTAAAAGGAAATAAAATTCGCCACATATCTACCGGCTGTACACTATCCCAACTCAGGCGACAGAAGAACGGGCACAATATTGATCAAGAAGCGCCCATCTGTCCACACTTAGCGACACTTTACTCGGATAGTGCAGTTGTCTGTACAATTTTTCAAGATTAGCATAAAAACAAACAAGATTCCACCAGCAATCAAAATGCAATGATCGAAAATGCTTCCAATGGGAAAGAATAAGTTTAAGTGCAATGGCTATCATAAAATTAAGTAGAAATGCCTGCTCCTTGGAAATATTCAGAGAGGACTCCACAGCTCTTAACAACACCATGGTGCTTGAAAAGGAATTGGATAGACCTAAAATACTCTGTACCCGAGCCCAAACCCTTTGCCAGAAACCTTGGAGCAGGGGACAATCAAAAAACATATGCCTATAGGTACCAAACTCAAGTTGGCAGGACCAGCATCTGCCAGCCGACAACTTGTCCCATTTGGATAATTTAATGTGGGTGATAAAAGCTCTATGCAGAAAAAAAAACATAGATTGCGTGAGTGCCGCTGAACGTGACACCCTCGTGACTGGGCCCCACAGGGACTTCCAAAGCACGGGAGAAATCCCAGTAACCATATCCGCCTCCCACGTCTTAATGAGTCCCTGGTTGGTTATTGGGGAACACTCCCTGATTGATCTATAAAGGAAAGACATTGCGCCCCTTCGACCAAGAGACCCCTGAATGATGTGATAAGGGAACCCAGCAGGGGCCAGTTCCCCGCCCCTCACCCCCTTTGCATTTAAACAATGTTTGAGTTTTAACCACTGAAAATAACAGGAGTGGGGGAGAGCAAACTCCCTCTGTAGGGCTGAGAAATCTTTCCATCCCTGATCAGTATACAGCTGCCCTAACACCCAGATACCACAACCCATCCATCTGCGCCAGGCAAACACTCGATTACGGATCTTAAACGATGGATTCCACCACAAAGGCGTTTGCTTAGAAAAAATAACTTGGGGGCCCCTGAGCCGAGCCAGCTGTAGAAAATCCACCTGTGTGGCCGAAATGACCCCCCCTGCCTCGGCGTCGCGTGGAAATTGCATACCCAACAGATGCCGCAGGGGCCAAGGAGCCGCCAGCTGTTCCTCTACGGCTAACCAAATCGGTCTATGCTCAAGTTCCTCGGCCGCTGACCACATAGCCCCTTGCTTTAGCAAAAGGGCTTGATGATATCTTTGAAAATCGGGAAACAAAACGCCCCCTTCCTCTTTAGATGCCTTAAGCTTCTTAGTGGCTATTCTTGGGCATTTCCCGTTCCAGAGAAAGGCCAACAACGAACGCTCCAATTCAGCGTAGGCGCCACGAGGGAAGACAAAGGGGAGCATGCCCAACAGATAATTTATTTTGGGAGTAAGTACCATTTTGATGGTCTCCAGTCTACCCCACCATGAAAGATGTATAGGGGACCAGGATAGAGAGCGTTTACGGATCAGCAAAAGAAGATCTGTCAAATTGGAAGTAATGGTATCTTCCCGGGAGGCGCAATATTGGGTGCCTAAGTGAGTAATTTTGTCGGCAACCCACCGAAAGGGAAACTCCACCATTAAGCTCGAATTAGAGACTTTGTTCAACGGGAATGCGACTGATTTGGACCAGTTTATTTTGTATCCGGAGATCGCAGAGTAGCTCTCGATTAACGTTAGGATTGCAGGAACCTCTGCCGGCTGGGTAAAAAGCAGTAAATCATCCGCATAAGCAGAGAGCTTTACCTGTAAGTCTCCTAAACGGAAGCCAGCGATCTCCTTATGCTGCCTAAGAGCAATAGCCAGCGGCTCCAAGGCTAGGTTGAACAAAAGGGGAGAGAGGGGGCACCCCTGTCTTGTTCCTCTATGGAGTGAAAACGAGTTAGAAAGAATGCCATTGGCCAAGATACGAGCGCTGGTATCCTTATATAAGACTTTGACCATCTTGACAAACTCGGGTCCGAGTTCGAACCAATATAGCACCTGAAAAAGAAAGGCCCACTCCAATCTATCAAACGCTTTCTCAGCGTCAAGCGAGAGGCCGATATAAGGTAGAGTACTAGTGGAGGCCCTCTCTAACAGGTTACATAGCAGCCGTACGTTATCCGACGTGGCTCTCCCAGGGACAAAGCCACATTGATCCGGATGGATGAGATCCCCAATTACCTTAGTGAGCCTCTGTGCCAGAACGCTTGCATAAACCTTATAGTCGGAATTTAGCAGGGAAATCGGCCGGTAATTCGCCACTAGCTCGGGGTCCTTTCCAGGCTTCTCCAAGACTACAATAGTAGCCTCTGAAAACTTCCCAGTGGCGCCCTGCTCTCTGATTAACTCTGTGAAATATATCAGAAGATATGGGAGTAGATCCTCACAAAATATCTGGTAAAATTCAACCGGGATTCCGTCGGGTCCGGTGGCTTTGCCCCTGGGCATTCCTCTAATAGCAGAATGCAATTCTTTACTAGAAAGCGCAGCGCCTAGATCCCTCGCCTGTCGAGTAGACGCTGAGGGGTGAGCAAGATCTCCCATAAAAGCTGAAAAAGCATTAACATCTGGGTTTATATCTGAGGAGTATAGCTTCCCGTAAAATTTAGAGAATTCGTCCAATATGCACTCACTCGCCGTTTGTTGTACTAATTTGTCGTCCAGCAAGGAGACAATTCTTTTCTTTTCATGCTGCCCTCTCAAAGCCGTAGCCAGAACCTTGCTTGCCCTGTTTCGCTCTACATGAAATCTAGCCGATTGCTGTAGCAAAGTTTGTTCCACCTCTGAAGAAACTACCGCATTATATTGATATCGTAGCCTTTGAAGCCTAAGCAAGATGCTAGAATTAGGGTGTGCTACCCATAATCTTTCCCCTGCCTTAATCTGGCTTTCGAGGGCCATTAAGTGGGCCTTATTCTTTTTACGCTCCCGAATCGCGTAGCTAGTAATTGCAGCCCGGAGGGTGGCCTTAAACGCCTCCCACCAGGCCCAGATCGTGGTGTCACCTACCTTATTGGTATCAAAATAGGATCTTATGACCTCCCGGATTTCTGACTGAAATAAAGGTGCGGCTAGCCAAGCCCTATTAAACGCCCAGGTCGATGCGGGATGGTCCAAGCCTTGCAGCTCAAATTGCAGCGTGACCGCAGCATGGTCTGATATACAAATACTTTCTATGCCGGCTGTACAACCCGAGGAGACCAAGGACTTTGACACCAAAAAAAAGTCGATACGCGAAGAAGACTTATGAAAGGGGGAAAAATAAGTAAAATCCCTGCCCGTAGGATGGAGTACTCTCCATACATCCACCAAGCCAGAGGACTCGCAGAGAGCCTGAAAGGCTAAAGATGCTTTAGAAGGTTTTTCAACTCTCCCAGGGAAACGATCTACAAGCGAGTCACCCACTATGTTGAAGTCACCCCCCACAATAATAGGTGCCCCAGTTTCCGACTGAAGACTGCCCGAGAGGGCACGAAAAAAGAGAGGATCATCGGAATTAGGGCCATAAACGTTAAAAATTAAGAGGGACTGATTTCCGACCTGAATAAGGGAGTTTGCCCATCTACCCCCTTCATCATGAGATGAACTGAGAACCTTGGCCCCCAGCGCTTTCCTAATTAATGTGACCACCCCATTTTTTTTGTGAATAGCAGGAGAGGAACCTATAACACTAAATTTCTTATTTTCTAGTTTGCGCACTTCCGCGGGAATAAGGTGGGTTTCCTGTAAAAGAAATATATCGGCCTTTTGTCTCCCACAATACGACAGGATTTTCTGTCGCTTGGCCGGGGACTGGAGACCCTTGACATTCAGGGACAACAATTTTAGGTTAGTAGCCATTGCACCTTGAAAGAGAAAATAAGATAACCTCCAGCATATACAGAACCTCGGGAAAACATATATCTAAAACACATCCTCCCCACGGACCCCAGAGAACCAACATACAATTCCCACACCCATACCCAATCAATAGGTAAGTCAGCATGACTTAAATAAAATATGGCTGACTCGACCCCCACCACCGTACCTAACCACAGACTAAGCATAAGAACTTTAACCATAACATCTCTAATATTTCACTACACAGCACACGATGAGCCAGGCATCCCTCGAGGAGGGACTGGAAGCACAAAAAGGTACTTTCAACTGTCACCAGCGGTCCGAGCCCTGTTTACACTTCAAGGGCAAGACTGGTCATCTATGGCCAGGCCAGAGATAGGTCCAGAAAGCACCTGACATCCAGTACACCTCTCCACACCACCAGATACTCCAATGCAGTGCTAGACCCACACGCAGCTAATTTTGATGCATCACGAGGGCTTCCTGGTCTTCTATGTAGCGTTGGAGAGTCAGCGGATCATCAAAAGTCCTTGTCACATTATGTAAGGTGACTTTAAACCTCGCTGGATTCATTAGGCCATATCGGGCCTGAAGATGCTGTAGACGGGGCCTAAGCACGAGGAAAGATTTCCTTTTCTCCACCGTGGGCTTGCTGTAGTCAGGGAAGAAGAATAATTTTTGCCCTTCAGGTAGCTGGAGTTGTTTCCCTTTTGCCGCCGCCAGAATCTGCATTGCATGTTGATGGCGCAGGAGACAAAATATCAGCGGGCGCGGCCTACTACTTTGTACAGTGGTGAAGGACGGTATTCGATGCGCTCGCTCAATCTCCAGGGGCCGGGCAAGGTCAAGATGTAAAAACTCCGGTAACCATCCTTCCAAGTACCGGATCGGGTCCTTCCCTTCCAGACCCTCCGGGAGTCCAACGAGACGCAGATTATTGCGTCTAGCCCTGTTGTTCATATCCTCTATAGACCTCTCCAGGTATTCCACCTTCCGGGTCGATTTTGCAAACTGTAGGGCTCCCTCCTCGCACTTAGTAATCACTGCCTCAGCCTTTTCCAACCGGCAAGATAACGTTAGCATTTGAGACCGCATCTCTTTCATGTCGGCCTGCATCTCAGCCAGAGCGTCCCCGTTCAGGTCCACTCGTGTTCGAATCGCCCGCCCTTCTTGCAGCAACTCCGACAAGCCTTCCGATTTTTCTTGCGGAGAGGCCTGCTTCTGAGGGGAGAGCGGGTCCGTTTTGGACCGTTTTGTACCCGAAGTAGGTGGGTTACTGAATTCCAGACATGTTTGCTTGCTCCCAGCCATATTAGGAACCTCCGAATCGAGGCAGACCCTTGAGATCGAGGGATAATCCCGAAGATATACAGGGATGGTAGGTGGGGGTCGGAAGAGAAAAATCTCAAGCAGCCATATTAGAGTCCTGCTGGCTCCGCCTCCTCTTTAACTTTCACTCTTAATGCATATTAGGTGCAACACGTTAGCACAACTTAGTAAAAAGGCCACTCAGTCGGTTTAGATGAAGAAAGGTTCTGTGCACCAGATCTAAACACACTTTAAGAAGTAGTCATGCAACCTTAGAATATGATGGCAGATAAATGCGACTTATGCAGTCTGCCAGTCCATACCAACTACTAAGCTCCTCAATCCCTTCCTCCCTCGCAGAGATCCTCTGAGCTTACCGCTGCTTTCTTGAATTCAGGTACGGTACTCAACGTCATCACCTCCTCTGGGAGGATGTTCCACACATCCACCAACCATGCTGTGCAGAAATATTTCCTCAGATTACTACTGAGCCTATCCCCTTTCACCTTAATCCTATTGTAACTCGGGGGCTCCACGAGTGTCATGGGTGGCTGAGTTACCTCAGGTCCAGTTCAGAAGGCATCGTTTCACTAGCAACATAAGATTTATTTGCACTGATCCATGGAGGCACTCCCCCCGTTTTATGGAGTTGCAGATTTCTAAGATGCCTTCCAACTGCCACCATTCTATCCCTTAGCGTTGGTACAGAAGCCGGATAAAGACGCCCAAAACTGCATACGGACATCCTAAGCTGCATCTCAACTAAAGAGAGTTTAAAACCTGTACCTGGCTCAACCCGCTCCCTGCATGGACCAGAACCCTGAGCTCAAAGACTATTTGTGAGCAAGGACAATCTCTTGCATGTGTCTGCCCAGTGCTGCATATACAGTGCCTCGTAGCGCTGTAGGATGTATCGTTGTTAGCACTAGCGGTACTGTTAGGATAGCTCTTCTACTAACTCTTCTGCCCTCCTCGCCACCTCTTCTTATGGCTCCACATCACTTGTTCTTCCCATTATTGACACTCCTTAATCTTCTCCCCTCATACCTACAACTTCAAACCCTCCCTCCTTATCACCCACTCTGTACCTTCCCCACTTCTTCTCCTATTTTGTCTTCCACCCTTTCTTCAGCTTTTGAACGTCACCTTTTTCTTCCTCTCATTCATCCCTCTCCTTTACCTCTAAGAGAACCTCATCCTTGTTTCCGCTGTGCCATCTCCTCTCTGTCTCACACTTTTCTACTCCTTCTCCTTCTGTCTTCCGGAAACATTAATCCTAATCCTGGCACCCCTAGATTAGTCTCTTACTCCCACTCCTCACTCAACCACTCTAATCTTATTCATATTCCTCTCCTTCCCCCCCCCCCCTCTTTCCATGATTTCTTCATTTCTAACACTTTCCATCTTCCAGCTCTTACAGAAGTGGAGGAGTAGCTTAGTGGTTAGAGCAAGAGCCTACTACTCAAGAGATCTGGGTTTGATTCCCACTCGCATGCCTTGGGCAAGTCGCTTTACTCTCCATTACCTTGGAAGAAAAGGCCTGGCAGTGCTTGTCAAGAAAACCCAGGGGCTGCTGGGTGGCCAGGAGTCAGTATTGACTTGATTGCACTTAAAAAATCCAGCTCCTCCCTGATGACACTGCTTCAGTTGCTGCCCTCTATGACAGCAGCTGCCACATTTCTCACACTCCTTGTACCACTGGCTGTGATGGTAGTATTGGGTTTCTGCTTTCTCCTCCTTCCTGCCAATGTCAACGCCTCCTTCTACCTCAGTCTCACTCCTTTGAAGTCCATTCTATGCACCTTTTTAATCCCTTACCTCTCCAGATAGCTGCTATATATAGCCCCCCTGATAAGTCCACCTCTACCTTTCTCACTGACTTTGACTCATGGCTTTTCTTATTTCTGGATTCTTCTTCCCCCTCTCTTATTCTTGGTGTCTTTAATATTCATGTTGATAACCCTTCTGACCCCTATGCTTCTAAGCTCCTTTCCCTTACCTCCTCATTCAACCTCCAACTTTTCTCTTCTGCTCCCACTCATCAGCGAAGCCACTGCCTTGACCTTGTTTGCTTCTCTAATTGTTTACTCTCCACTTTCCATACCTCAGTTCTTCCTTTATCTTATCACCACCTGCTAAGCTTCACCCTTCATCACTCTCTGCCTCAATCGTGCCCAGCCTCCTCCTATCATTTTAGGAATCTTCATGCTATCATTCCTTCTGCTCTCCTCATTACTGTCTCATCACCTCTTTCCTCCACCTTGTCTTCTAAATCTGTTGATTTCTGTTTCTAAATCTGTTCCTATAAAACTGCTCTCTCCTCTGCTATGGAAACTCTTACTCCATCTATCCCACATCCTTGAGGCGCACTATACCTCAGCCCTGGCTATCTTCAACTGCCCACTATCTATGCTCCTGTGCCGCTTAGCTGAGTGCATTTGGCTCAAATCCCATTCAATTTCTGACTTTCCTCACTTCAGCATCATGCTTCCAGTCAGCCTTGGCATTCGCCAAGTAAAACTACTATGTTCTTCTGACTAGCTCTCTTTCCTCTGAACCTCGCCGTCTCTTCTCAGCTCTTAACTCTCTCCTCAAGGCCTCCGACCCCTCCTTTTCTTTCTGCCCAAACCCTAGTCAACTATTTCCATGACAATATCCACAAGATTGCACTCCAGTTCCCCACCATATCAGCCTCATTCCCTCTCTTCAATACCAACTTTTCCCGTCAATCTCTGTTACCCTTTCATCCTTTTCTATGATCTCCGATGAAGAAACCTCTCATCTTCTTTCCTCCTCTAAACTTACTACCTGCTCCTCTGATCCTAACCCAACCTATCTTCTTAACTCCATATCCTCCTCTATCATTCCTTCCATCTCACATATTCTCAACCTCTCGCTCTCCACTGCTACTGTCCCTGCTGCTTTGAAGCATGCTGTGGTCACAGCTCTCCTCAAGAAACCTTCACTTGACCCTACTTGTCCTTCTAATTATTGACTCATCTCCCTTCTTCCCTGCATCTCCAAACTTCTTGAATGTGCAGTCCGCTGCCATTGCCTTGAATTTCTCTCCTCTCAAGCCCTGCTAGATCCACTTCAATTTGGCTTTCATCCCTTACATTCTACTGAGACAGCACTTGCCAAAGTCCCCATTGACTTGATCTTGGCTAAATCCAAGGGCCTTTATTTAATCCTCATTCTTCTTGACCTTTCTGATGCTTTTGACACTGTTGACCACCACCTTCTTCTCAACACTTTCTCCTCATGTGGTTTAGGGGCTCTGTGCTATCCTGGTTCTCTTCTTAGCTCTTTCTTCACTCTTTCAGTGTTTTTCTGGTGGTTCCTCCTATACTGTTGTCCCACCTCTGTTGGTGTACCCCAAAGGTTTGTTCTAGTCCCACTCCTTTTCTCTCTCTATACCCAGTCCCCCGATGCTCTCATCTCCTCCCCTGGTTTTCAGTATCATTTTTATGCTGATGACTCTCATATCTATTTACACCTGATATTTCTCTGTCACTCCAGCCCCGCATGTCTGCTTGCCTATCTGACATCACCATCTGGATGTCTCACTGCAGTTTGAAATTGAACATGGCCGAAACCAAACTTCTTATTTCCCCCTCCTAAACCCTCCCCCCTTCCTTCCTTCACTATTCCTTTATGAAACAGACTTCTTCAGTGATCCCACTAGTGCAAAACTGCTTTAGCACAAGTTTACATCTGCTCCAAAGAAAATGTAAATATGTGTGCATTGCACTATATGTGTGCATGCACATGGAGGAGAATTTTAGAAAGGACACTCAAGTGCAATCTGGGATGTAAGCCAAAGTGTCTGATAAAAAGCCGGCACGTCCAGGTGAAGACAAGGTTTCACAAATGTGGATGTGCCCGATATGGGCGTCTGTAGGGGTGTCTACATAGACATCTGCAGAATAGCATTTCAGAACCTGGATGTCTAGGAATAGCCTAGTGGTTTGAGCAATAGGACTAGGAGCAAGTAAGCCAGGGTTCAAAATCCCTCCACTACTGTCATTGTGGTTGTGCTGGAGTGCATTCTTCTCCATATTCTCTGGATATCTTTCACCTGAAATAACCACCTTTAGATATCTGTCCATGCCTGGAGAATGTCTAAACTTAGATGTGATACTGTGCATTTCTAAAATCAGCAGGGGATGTCCAGGTTCCTGGGAACACCCCAGCCACACCTTCACTATGCTCCTGTTCAGACTTAGACATCCAGAGACCCAACATCTAATGACTTTGGAGACGTCTCCGTGCTCATTTTCTGATGTCCAAAGCATGACTAGGGCTTCCAAAGTGAGCCCCAGAGCTAATTAAGTACATTGTAGCTCTGCCAATGCTCTGCCCCAGGAATGCCCATGAATGATGTATATATTCAGCAGCCACACAGTTTTATAAGATCCCTTTTCCTCATGCAAAACATGATTTATGTGTAGAAAATGCTTTTTGAAATTACTCACACTGTATGATTGGGCTCCATGGTTGAGTGCGGTGCAGGGGTTGATATTAAGCAGATGCAGTCAGCATTTTTAAAGCACCTGGCTGTTGCCATTGAAGCTAAAACTGCACAGACCGGGCCGGAGCCTATCTGGCATCCGGCACTAAATATCCAATTTTGCCATCCACATTTTTGCTTTCCAGTTAGCAGCGATATTCAACCACTAAATGGATAGCAGAAACAGCATAAGGTTAGGGCAGCCATTGACCTGTCCTAACTTTATGTGGTTTGTCTATCCGGTTAGCAGTTGAATATCGCCACTAACCGGATAGGCACAGGACCACCCCAAAACAAACTGCACATTTCTAAGGCAGT
Organism: Ichthyophis bannanicus; assembly: GCA_033557465.1. Classification (NCBI taxonomy): domain Eukaryota; kingdom Metazoa; phylum Chordata; class Amphibia; order Gymnophiona; family Ichthyophiidae; genus Ichthyophis; species Ichthyophis bannanicus. The sequence continues at coordinate 258,389,638 of CM066031.1, read as the reverse complement.
CTATGGTGATATTTGGTGGCACTAAAACCTTTTGAATATCAACCCTGCAGGTTTTACTGGGACCAGCTGCCTAGGGACATCTTTTCTTGGCAGCAGTGAGCACTGAGTGGTGAAGCGCTTCAAACTATGCTGCCTCTGACATTTTGGTTTGGTGTCTTCAGGCCAACATTTCCTGCCTTTGTCCATTTGTGGTTTCTCTGTGTTAGCTGGTGTAGGTTGGCAGCTGGATAGGCAGAGGTTGCTCAAAAGAAACTCAGAATGGCAAGTTGCAGCTCTTAAGAAAGTGGAAAGGGCAAGGTTGAGAATCTGGCCTGTTTTCTCTGGGTCAAAGTCTCTATCTTCCAGAATAAGAATTGTTAAATAAAAAAAATGTTAAAAGAAGAGACAGTGGGAGGGGGACCTAGGAAAGGGCCATTTGGTTTGGCATTGTATTAAGTCACCATCCTGGCTTCAAGGCCTCTTATTTTCTTGCCTTTCAGGCCCTGTCCTTGAAGGGGTATCACCCTTACTATATTTCAACTCATGAAGACTTGCTACTGCCACACTCCCTACGTCCCAGTCAGCGTGGGCTACCTGCTGTCTCCAGAAGGTTCCATCTCATATGGGCTGCTGCTGCTGTCTTCGGCTCCTGATTGCCCAGCCCACAGAAACTTTCTCTTTCTGATGATGCCCCAGTTGGCAAAAACGTCCTACTGCCGTTGCTGGGAGAAGATAAGGTTACCGGAGGTCCCTGATTTTAGGGGATTGTCCCCGATTTTAGAGCTGTGTCCCCATTTTCCACCTGCTTGGCAGCCTCCTGTCCCTGATTCCAGCAATGGAGACAGGCTTTCATCCCTTACATTATTTTCAGTTTAGTGCTTTGAATATGTCAGTTTTTAGAGTTTACATCCATTATCTTTATGTTTTGCACAGTATGGGGAAAATGCATCACTGTTTCTATTTCTCTGTTGATTTGTCTGCTTAGAAGTGATATTGTTGCTGTCATGGGATGGATGGGGGGCGGCAAGGTAATGACTCCTCTTCCCTCCTCCATGCATTATTGCTCAAACCTGGAACTAAGGTGACAGTGATAGGAACAGGGTTAAGAAATGCAGCATTGCAAACAACCTTCCTGTCACTCTCTGAAGAGCAGAAGCAAGAGAAGAGATAAAGACAAAACTCAAGGCAGAGAAAGAAAGCACAACCATAGATCATAGGGTAGCCGACTACAATTCCCCAGAAGTCAACTGGGTCAATATAGGCAGGTTGGTGGTTGACCAAATAATTTCCAGCAAGACCACAGGGATCTAAGAGGCCAGATTTTTGGGCAACAGCCTTCCTAGTTTTAGTAGCAGTTTAAATTCTTACAAAACTAGATTATATGACACGGGGGACTGAAGGGATAGGTGGTAAGTTAAGCTGCATTGGGCTTCCAAGTCTAAGGTAACCTGCATGGAATGACCATGATTAAGACCACTGTTCCCTCTAAGCTGTGCGCGTGTGCGTGCGCACACACCTCGCCAAGCGAGCGCACATACTTTATAACAGAGCGCACAAAAATTACAGTTCTGATTCTGATAGAAAACAACACAGACGTCTTAAAATTTAAAAGTTGTTATGTATTTACGGTTTTCACAAGTTCTACAATATTTTCTAATGCAATCAATGTGGTGTACATACTGTATTCTGACGTGTAGTCAAATTTTAAAGTATATAACTCCGAGTGTCGTTATGTGGCGCACAAAAATTTAACCTTCCTTCAAAAGCTGCACAGCTGATATTTTATGCGCACACAGCCTACAGAAAATTAGAGGGAACATTGATTAAGACCCAAACTTCAATGAACATTGAGAGGCTGGATGTTTTGGATAACAGCTTCATTAATTCTGGTTACTTTGAGAATTGTTTCAGCAGACATTGATGGTAGCCTGGGTAATGGATTTATTAACTGATCTTGTGATCAGAAAATCTGAGAAGGTGTCAACCATGCTGCCACTTCAAGTTTCAGTTCTAGCTGGTTGGGATTGTTCTTTCTGTTTTGTCGGTCTTCAGCAGTTACTCTACCAGTATTGATAGTGAAATGAAAGAGAAAGCTGAGGACTTTCCCCTCCAGTCCCCTTGATTTCCCTGCCTAGCCTGATTGACCAGTTTGAAGAGCAGCAACACTCTAAGTAGTCCAAGAAGTGTCCTTGATAAGAACATTAATAGAGCTGTCAGCTGTGTCCCCGCTGGACCTTGAGTCCCATGGAGGAATCCCCCCTCCATTCTGAGAGTGTCAGCTGCCTCAGAAGTAACAGTGGACACGGCAGAGGGAGGAGGGATAGGATATCTCACAAACAGTACCAGGGGAAACCACTGAGTTGTGGGGTTTCCCTGGAAAGGAGGCTCTATCATGAAGACTGAAAGAAGCAAATGTTGTGGCAGTGACTATTCCTGTGGTTTTGAGATGCGGACTGAAGGCTGTCAGGAGTCGCTGATTTTCCTGTGTTACTCATAGTCAACCTCTGGTTCTATCTGCCTGCTTCTTCTTTGGATAGTAGTGGTCAGGGCATCTGGAAAAATGTCCGTGAGAAAGCAAAGGTGGGAACCTTACACTATCTGGAATGCATGGTTAATTGTTTGGATGAGCATTCTCTTACGATGTCTGTTCTAGGGAATATATTTTTCTCTAATGATATTTTTATCTCTGACCAATGTCTTTCTGTGCTACAGTTTCTTGATGTGACATTAGAAAAAGATGACATGGCTTGGTAACTGAAACCGGAAAACCTTGAGAACAACAGGCAGTTAGATTTGAGGTTCCTAAACATTTCTAGGTTCTTTGTGGTATCATCTATAGACATGCAAAACAAATATCTCCTGAAAGTCCTGGGAATGCCTCTTGAGACTGCCCATTCGAATATCAAGGATCCCTGTGCACACTTGTTTTCAGGCCTGTTGGTGAGTCTATTTGTTAGATTCTGAATTCATTAGTGTGCATCTAATTTGCAAGTCACTTAACCCTCCATTGCCTTGGAAGAATTGCATGGCAATCTACCTCTGGTCACACTGCCATGAAAACCCAGGAGCTGCTGGGTCACCAGGAGTCAGCACTGACTCCAAGGCACATACTGTACTACTGCAGTTTTCTAGTTTGCCATAAATCATGTGCTTCAACCTATGGATTAACACTCGTTAAATTAATTAGCACGCGATAAAACATTTTAAAACAAATGTGTGAAAAAACTGAAAAACCCCCATCCAAAATTAGGTAAAGAAGCCAAAGGGACCAAAAATGAACTTTGACTTGTCCAAACCTTTTTTAAACTCAGCTATACTAACAGCTTTTACTACATCCTCTGGTAACGAATTCTACAGTTTAATTACAAGCTGAGTGAAAAAAATATTTTCTCACTCTTAAATGGGTTACATCATAGCTTCATTGCGTGTCCTCTAGTCTTTCTACTTTTTGATGACATAAACAACCAATCTATGTTTACCCGTTCCACTCCATTCATTAATTTATAGACCTCTGTCATATCTCCCCTCAGCTGTCTCTTTTACAAGTTGAAGAGCCCTAACCTTATATGCCTTTTCTCTTGGGGATATCCTTCCATTTACTTTACCATTTTGGTGGCTCTTCTTTGTACCTTTTCTAATTCTGCTATATCCTTTTTAAGATATGGCGACCAGAATTGCACACAATATTCAAGATGCGGAATGATACAGAGGCATTATCTTTGATTTTATTCTCCATTCTTTTCCTTATGATTCCTAGCATTCTATTTGCTTTCTCGGCTGCCGCTGCACACTGGGTGGAAGGTTTCATGTTATCCACGATGACACCTAAATCTTTTGCCTGTGTGGTGGTTCCTAATGTGGAACCTTGCATCGTATAACTGTAGTTTAGGTTTTTCTTTCCTAGGAGCATAACTTTGTACTTGTCCACATTAAATTTCATCTGCTATTTGTACATCCAGTCTTCCAATTTATCAAGGTCCTCTTGCAATTTTTCACAATCCTCTTGTGTTTTCACAACTTTGAATAATTTTGTGTCATCTGCAAATTTGATCACCTCACTCATTATTTCCATTTCCAGGTCATTTATGAATATATTAAAAAGCAGCAGGCCCAGCACAGGTCCCTGGGTACTCCACTATTCACCTTTCTCCATTGAGAAAATTGCCCATTTAGGCCTACTGTCTGCTTTCTATTTTTTAACCAGTTCTTGATCCACAATAGTACAGTACACTGCCTCCTATCCCAAGACTTCCTAACAGGGGCTCTACATTTCAAGCAAAGGCAAGAATGTGTGGTGTTTTAATTACTAGCTCTCTGCCTGAGAGTTCTTAAAAGGGTTTTGGTACATAATTAAAATAGTTACATTCTTTTTGGCACTTTAATTCAAAAGGGGAAATATTTTCTTTAGTGGTGTAGGTTTAAAACTCTGCTTCCAGTATCTTTCTCAGCTGTTTGGAATACTGACACCTCATCAGCTGTTAGTTCCTTCCCTACCCCCCAATTCCCACCCACTCCATGTGAGTAGTCTTGCTTTATAAGGTACCTCCCCAATTAGCTACACACAGGGACCTGGAACAGCACACTTAGAACACATGTAAAAGAGATTTAACTGCTTTTTCTCTGAAAGGACAGCTGGGAAACCGGCTGGTACTTTGGTAGGTCTCTCTCTGCTGTGCTTCAACAGGTACCTAACCTCTACCAACTGAACAATGGCTGGGAAAAATAGTATTGCCAAAGCTGTTGCCCCTGTTACAGCTTCTGCCTCTGTCCAGAAGAGGTCCCAATGCCAGTTGAAGGACCAGTTGCATGTGCAGGATGCCTACATGCCAAAGCTCTCAGGAAACAGATGGAGGAGCTCAGAGAAGAGGTGGCAAGGCTGAGGAGCATTCAAGGCAGTGAGAAGTACATTGATGAGATGCTTCTTGCAACATCCAGCAGAGGAGAAGATGGGAGTCTAAGGAATGATGAAGATTGGACATGAAGAATCACCAATCCAACTCCTCCAGCCCTTGAAATGAAGAACCATTATGCAGCCCTGGAAGTGGAGGAGGTGAAAGCATCCCTGGAAAGAGAAGAACCAGAGCTTGAGCACCTCAAAGTTGAAGAATCAGTGAACACAAGGAAGCGAAGGGTAGTGGTGGTTGGTGACTCTCTTCTGAAGGTTATCCATCTGCCGACCAGAGTTGATGTCCAGAGAGGTATGCTGTCTGCCAGGTGCCAAAATCCGAGATGTTACAGAGTTTGCTGATACTCATCAAGCCCACTAACTATTACCTGATGTTGCTCTTCCATGTCGGCACAAATGATACTGGCAGGTATTCCTCTGAGCATATCAAAAGTGACTTCATGGTTCTGGGACAGAGGGTGAAGCAGATAGGTGTGTAGGTGGTGTTCTCTTCAATCCTCCCAGTTGAGGGTAAAGGCCAAGGCAGAGAAGCTTGCATCCTGGAGATAAATGCTTGGCTGTGTGGATGGTGTCACTGAGAGCGTTTTGGTTTCTTGGACCATGGGATGCTGTTCCAAGGGTTGAGGAGCAGAGATGGTGTCCATCTGTCCAAGAAGGGTCAACGTGTCTTCAGTAGTAGACTGGCTAACCTGAAGAGGGCTTTAAACTAGATTTGTTTGGGATGGGTGAAGAAAGCCCCCAGGTAAGTGAAAGCCCCCAGGTAAGTGAAACATTAAATACCTTTATGGAAATGGGTAAAAGGGGCAACATGTGGAAAGCAGTGTGTATAAATGCTAGGAGCAAGGGAAATAAGATCCCAGGTGTTGAGGCTTTAATAGGAGAGGCTGACTTGGATTTAGTGGCAGTAACAGAGACATGGTTCATGGACAACCATGACTGGGATATAACTATACCAGGCTATACATTATTCAGAAAGGACAGGGTAGGAAGAAGGGGAGGAGAAGTAGCACTATATGTAAAAAATAATATTAAAGCTATGGAACTTCAGGGCTTAAAAGGGAGAGAGGAGGCACTATGGGTTAAACTAGAAAGAGGGAAAGAGAAATCTATCTGCATTTTTATTTATTTATTTATTTGTAAGTCTTTTATATACCGCCACTTCCCAAGATCAGTGGCGGTTTACATCAAACAATAAGAAATACATAGAACAGCTCAATAATAAAACTGGTACAATGAACGGTAATCAGAACTATAAACATTGAATGTAAGTATATTTAGAACTATTTACAGATTTTATAATATTTATATACATATATACATCGTGTTTCATCATATGTTAGTTATGTGAGTAGTGTCATGATTATTAGGGCGGAAGAGAGCCTTGGTGATTTATGGAGGATGGGAGGCCTTGTCTAAATTATTATCTATGTTAGAGTAGTATTGGGAAAATAGATATGTTTTTAAATCACTACGGAATTGCTTTAGGTCTTTTATCTCCCTTAATTGAGCAGGGAGATTATTCCACAATGAAGGGGCTATAAATGAGAATGCTGTGTTGCTTGTATTATGTTTTGTTTTTCTAATTGAGTTGGGCACTAAGATGGTATTGAGATTATTCCTTCGTCTTATCCTGTTATCTGAGGGAATATGAATCAATGTGGATAGGTAGGATGGTGCTATCTGGTTAATTAATTTGAATGTGATTAGTAAAATTTTGTATTGTATTCTACTTAGTATAGGTAGCCAGTGCAGGGAATAGAGTATCGGGGTGATGTGATCGGTTAGTTTTGCTTTAGATATTATCCTTGCTGTTACATTCTGAGCCATTTGCAGAATTTTTAGGTTTTTTTTAGGTACTCCTGATAGAATTCCATTACAGTAGTCAATATGTGGAGTTACTAGTGCTTGCGTGATAGTTCTGAAGTCCTCATTTTCTAAGAGGGGCCTTAATTGTTGTATTGATCGTAGCTTATAATAAATTGTTTTGGTTGTTTTCTTAATGTGGCTTGTGAAATTAAGGGCCTTGTCAAGGGTGATTCCCAAGTATTTAATCTCTTCTTTTATAGGGAGGGTAAAGTTTAGAATTGTAATGTCAGTTGGTGGAGTGTAGTTTATGTTTTTTGACGTGATAAGTATCTCTGTTTTCTTAACGTTAATTTTTAAATTGGCATGATATACAGACCTCTCTCACTGGGAGAAGAGGTGGACGGAGAGTTAATTGAAGACATACACAGCATTGCCAGGAAAGGGGAAATAGGGGATTTCAATATGCCAGATGTTGATTGACACATTCCTGCTGCAGTGTCATCTAGAAGTAAGGAGATCCTGGACTCTCTATAGGGAGAACTATTCAGGCAACTAGTAACAGAACCCTCACGTGAAGGGGCCATACTGGACTTGGTGCTTACCAATGGTGAGAGTGTTTCTGATGTTATAGTGGGGTAAATACTTATAAGTGCAGATTTCTTTCCAGCAGTAGCAGTCCCTTTTGGTAGTCCTTTAAGACTTGACTAAATACTTTTACATAGAACATAGGGTAATTTAACTTTATACTTTTACATAGATTATAATTTAAAATTTATTATTATTATTCATTTTTAAGTGCTACAAGGCATACGCAGTGCTGTACAAACACAGAGACAGACAGTCCCTGCTCAAAGAGCTCACAATCTAAAAGACAAACAGATGTGACAATACAAGAAGCATGAGGTCAAAGGGAAGAGGAGACACAAGGAAAACAAAGATCATGGTCTGAAAGCGGTCTCAAAGAGGTACATTTTTAGGAAGGATTTGAAAAAGTAGAGAGAAGAGACGATGTAGAGATAGGGGAAGCTTATTCCAGGCATAAGGAGCAGCAGTGTGAAAGGATCAAAGTCTGGAGTTAGCATTAGAAGAGAGGGACATAGAGAGAAGGAGACCAGAGGAAGAGCGGAGTTCACACGGGAGAGAGTAGGAAAGATAATGAGGGACCGTAGAGTGAATGCATTTAAAGGTTAGGAGAAGTAGTTTGAAATGAATACAGAACCAAAAGGGAAGCTAGTGAAGCGATTTCAATAGAGGAGTCACATGAGAATAATGCGACTGGAAGACAAATCAGTCGTGCCGCAGAGTTTTGAACATATTGAGGAGGAAACAGTTGGGACTGAGGAAGACCAGCAAGGAGATTGCAATAGTCAAGATGGCAGGTAATTAAGGAGTGAATAAGGGTCCTAGTAGTGTCTTCAGAGAAGAAGGGCCGAATTTTGCTAATGTTAAGCAAAAAGAAACGACAGGTGTTAGCAATCTGCGGAATGTGAGAGGAGGAGAGCGAGGAGTCGAAAATGACTCCAAGGTTATGGACTGAAGAGACAAGTTGTAGTATAGTATTATCGACAGTGATAGAGAAAGGAGGAAGGGGAGAGGAGGGCTTAGGAGGAAAGATAAGAAGCTTAGTTTTATCCATGTTCAATTTCAGACGGTGGAGAGATATCCAGGTAGCGACATCAGACAAACAAGTGGAGATAGGGGATTGGCGTACAGGAGAAATATCAGGTGAGGAAATAAAGATTTGAGAATCATCAGCATAAAAATGATAGTGAAAACCATGGGAAGAGATGATGGCACCAGGTATAGAGAGAGAAAAGGAGAGGTCTTAGAATTTCTAAATTCTTATGTAGTATCTGGAGCAGGGAAAACACAGTGGATTTCTAAGTTCTTACATAGTATTAGTAATAAGAGTAAGATTGAGGAAACAGTAGTGAGACATTTTGCTGTGTAATGATGTGTATGGGTCATAGAGTAGTCTGATTTAACTCTTTCTACCAAAGTGTTCCAAGAAGATATGAGTCTTCAGTTTCTTGCAGAATTTTGTCAGGTCAGTGATAGCTTGTATGTCATCAGGGAGTGAATTCCACATGCTGAATGCATAGAGTGAGAAGGCTCAGTTTGAAGCCATTTGGGTGCTTTTCAGCTTTTGAGTAGGGATGGTGAATGTGTTTTGGGCATTACTTCTCCTTGTTCTGTTGTTTGGTGTTCTGTGTAATAAGAATTGAAGGTAGGCTGAGGATACGTTTTTGGAAACTTTGAAGATGGTCAGTAAGACCTTATATCTAACTTGGTCTAGTATAGGAAGCAAATGTAACTCCTTCGGTATTAGTGTTATATGCTCAGTTCTGGATGCATCATATAGGAAATGTGCCACAGTATTCTGTGCCATCTGTAGCGGGTGATGTGTGTACTTCGGCATACCTTGGAAGATTATATTACAAATGTCAAAGTGTGGGCCTACTAGGGCTTGGAAGACAGTTCAAAAATCATGGAAGTCTAGTAATGGCCGTAGGTGCTGTACTGTTTTTATTTTGTGGTAAATAAGCTTTATGGTATTTCTGATGTGTGATTATAAGGTTAGATGCTGGTCTAGGGTCATCCCTAAGTAATATACTTCAGATTTGACTTCTAGTTCTGCTTGTGGAACATTTAAAAACAGACCCACAAGGAGCGGAGGAAGATGGCCACATCACAAATATAACCTTGAAGGTTTTTTAATAAAAACTCTTTTTTTTAAATAAAGACTGTTTTATTCTTATATTTGTGGTGTGGCCATCTTCCTCTTCTCCTTCTGGACCTTTCTTTGTGTACTGTGGAGCAATCCCTCCTGTTGTTTTCTCAAACATTTAAAGATGTCAGTGGGTTGAAGTTTGTGTCTCTGATGTGGAGACCTTCAGTTTTCTTGTAATTCACGAACAGGTTGTGCTTGGATAGCCAGAGTGTGATTGCATCAAAGCATTTTATCAAAGGAGTATATATTGGGGTTTTTTTGTAGAGAATGAGACATAGAGCATACTGTCGTCTGCATATATGTGATAGTATAGATTATGAGCCTGTATAATTTTGCAGAGGGGCTGTAGGTCAAGATTGAAGAATAATTAGGATAAGGCAGAGCCTTGCGGGATACCTTGTTGTTGAGCATAAGGAGTGGATTTTTATTGGCTTATTTTCACTTGTGGAACCAGTTTAATGTTGTGTCGTATAATCCTAAGGATTGTAGGCATAGTTATGAAGAACTGAGTCAAAGGCTAAGATGATGGCTAGAAATATAAGGATAAATCCTTGATTTAATTTTTCAATGCCTTTGATGAATCTATCCATGAGTGCTGTCAATAGGGTCTCCAGTCCATGGTGTGGTCTGAAGCCATATTGCTGTGGGTCAAGTGGTACATGAGAGTTGACATGGTCCTGTAGCTGTAGTTGTACAACCTTTTCAATTACCTTTGCAAGAAAAGGCAGGCTGGAGATGGGCTGGTAGGAACTGGGGAGAATTGGGAAGAATTGGATCTGATGAGGTGCTTTTGATTATTGGATGGATAGAAGCATTTTTGATGTGAGGGGGCATGTAGCCCTTGTGTGAGAGAGAGCTGGATCATCTTAAGTATGATGTGGACTAGTTCGGCTCAAGCTATTTTGATCCAGCTTACTGGGCAAGAGTCAAGAGTGGAGGTGGTGATGTTGAGACTGGCGGTGATGTTTTCTAGATATTCTGTGGAGATTGGTTTGAAGGCTTGCCAAGGGGCAGGGGCACACCTGATGCATTATAATGTTGGTGATGGTTTACTCTGTTGTTGCTCTTGTGAATCTTGCTTTCATAATCGGCCAGTTTTTGTGGTGATATGTCATTGTCCTGCATTTTTTGATTAGGAGCTTTTACTAATAATGTTACTATATCAAATAACTCTCTGGGTCAGTTTAGAGAGCTCATTGTGGAGGAGTGGCCTAGTGGTTGGGCAAGGTACTTCAGACTGGAAGGTCAGGGGTTCAAATCCCACTAGAGGACAGCAACCTTGGGCCAGAAGGACTGGGGTTTCTAGTCCCACAGGTGCTCCTTGTGGTCTTGGGCAAGCCACTTAACCCTCCATAGCCCATGTTCCCTGTAAAATAGTTATCTCCAAGTTATAATGCCCTGTTCAATGTAATTTCAGCTTGTTCAATGTAAACCGCACTGATGCAGAATAGCACGGTATATAAGAGAATGTAAATAAATAAATAAAATTATTAGCTTCATGTGATATTTCTTCTTCTCCTTATTTATCATATCTTGGTATTCTTGTAATTTGGATGTTTAGGCATTTCTGTCATCAGTACTCTTAAGAGTGTTGCCATTTTCTCTCATAGTTTATGGTTAGTTTCTCTTAGCTCCGCGGTGTGCCAAGTAGTAGTGTGATGCTTTCTTATAGTTCTATCTGTTTGTGGTGCTATTGCAGCTTTATTTATTGTGTCATTCCAGTTTTGATCTAGGGTATTGATGTTATCTAATTCTTGACCAAGCTGTGGCAAGATTCTATTTAAGGATGCTTGCTTGTCCAGATGGAGAAATCTTCTAGTTATAGGATGTGGTCAGATGTCTAAGCATGTGTGAGGGTTCTGAGGGATATTGATAGTGATGGTTTTATGATCAGACAATGGTACTGGGGAGGTCATAGGGGAGGATGTGTAATTGTTTTTTAGCATTTAGTGAGGCATAAAAATGAGATCTCATATGTTTCCTTTTTCATGGGTCTGTTCATTGATGATTTGGCTGAATTCTAATGCTTCGATTGCTTGCATGAAGGCTTTTGATTGTTTGAGGGAAGTTGATGCTAGGTGTAAAAGACCTAGAACTATGAGCTGATTGTTTTGTGCATTATGTCCACATACTGCTTCTAAAAGGGCTGTTAGCTCCTCGACTTTTGCCTTAGGTGATCGGTACGCTAGACAGATTGTGAGTATATCAGTGCCTTATCCAGTGTTGATTGTGTAATACTGCAGAACTCCACTTGGTTTCTGGCTAGGATGAAGACCCCTCCCTCCCCCCTCCCCCCGCCTCTGCAGTTAGCTCTATGGCATCTGAATAGGTCGTAGTTTGGTGTTAGGACCTGATTTATAAGGACATTGTCAGCATCAGTGAACCATGACTCAGTAACATACATAATATCAATACTATGGTCACTGAGGTAGTCAGTTAATATAAGAACTTTATTGCGAGAAGACCATGTGTTGAGGAGTACAAGTTTGAAGTTATTATGGTGATGTGCTAAATCATTGTGAGCTGCAGTGGTTGTTTCTTGTAACTTGGGAAGGGCACAGGGTCCTCTATTCCTTGATTTGTAAGTTGGATTGATGGTGACATTTCATGTATGATTATAATTAGGATGCTACCTGAGTGATGCACTAATGATTCAGAGTGCATGAATAGTAGTGAGATAATACTTAGCAGGATCACTACTGAGGTCATGGTAGATGAGTAATGCATTTGATTTGAATACGAAGACCAAAGAAAGCAACGAAGTATCTGTAAAATACAATAGACCCAAAGAAACAGATACCAGGCTGGCAGAGTTTTTTAGGTTTGAAAAAAACCCCTTTCTTTATTACCCCAATAAAGAGAGTTTTTTTTTTCAAACCTGAAAAACTCTGCCAGTCTGGTATCTGTTTTTTTGGATCCTTTGATTTGAATGCTACAGAGACAGGTTATGGTGTGGTATAATCAGGGCCGCCCCAAAGGTTTCTGCCACCCTAGGCAGAAACGCTGGCCTGCTGCCGCCACCCAACCAGCTGATGCCGATTCAAACTTGAGAGGGGGAGGAGGGCAGCGGCAGCATTTCAAAAAGCGATAGCTTTTTGCCGCCGCTTTCTTGCTCGCGGCAGGCCTTGTCCTTCAGCACACATGGCCTGCCACTTCTGATCCCCTCCTGATGCAACTTACTGTCAGAAGGGGGTCAGAGGTTGCAGGCCATGTGTGCTGAAGTCGACACAAAAGAGACTGGCGAATATTCAGTTCAGGTGAAACCCCTTTATTGGCCCCTACGTGTTTCGGCTCGAAAGCCTTTTTCAGGGGGTCTTTAGAGGGAGCAAACCTTCAATGTCTTGTGCTGTAGTAAACATTGAATGCAACTTTAGACGTGCTTTTTATATACCACAAGACATTGAAGGATTGCTCCCTTATAAGACCCGCTGAAGAAGGCTTTCGAGCCGAAACGCATAGGGGCCAATAAAGGGGTTTCACCTGAAATAAATATTCACCAGTCTCTTTTGTGTCTGCTTTTTGGTCGATTTTGATAGTGTGTAGGCACTTTCTGCTCTCCTTGGTTATCCATGTGTGCTGAAGGACATGGCCTGCCGCGGGCCAGAAAGTGGCGGCAGAAAGCAACCGCTTTTGGAAATTCTGCTGCTGCTGCTGCCTGCCTCCCCCCAAATGGAATTGGCAGCAGCTGGGGTGGCCGGCGTGACCGTCATGTGTGCTGCTGCCATGACCCACCTGAGCGAGCCACCTAGCTCATCTAGTGGATGGGCCGGCCCTGGATATAATCTTAGGACGTATTTCCTATTTCCTTGAAGCGAGAATTGTGTAAGTTTCTTTTGGGTTAGTATAAAAGTTACTTTGATAGCGGAGGCAGTACTTGGAGAGTGCAAGTCTGATAAAGCCTGTTATCAAGGCTAGCTCATGTTTTTTTCCAGTGGATAACGACAGGATCTGAACTGTCTGTGTGTCTGTATTTACATAAGAACATAAGAACATAAGATATGCCATATTGGGTCAGACCAAGGTCCATCAAGCCCAGTATTCTGTTTCCAACAGTGGCCAATCTAGGTCATATGTACCTAGCAGTTTCCCCAAGGGACACAGGTTCCACAATGCTTGTATTGGTTCAAGCATTGATATTCGGGGTCCCTTCTTAATAATGGTTTATGGACCTTTCCTCCAGGAACTTGTCCAAACCTTTTTTAAACCCAGCTACACTAACAGCCTTTACTACATCCTCCGGTAACAAATTCCAGAGTTTGATTACACGTTGAGTGAAAAAATATTTTCTTTTATTAGTCTTAAATAGTTTACCCTGTAGCTTCATTGCATGTCCCCTAGTCTTTCTATATTCTGATAAGGTAAACAATCGATCTACGTTTACCCGTTCCACTCCATTCATTAATTTATAGACTTCTATCATATCTCCCCTCAGCCGTCTCTTTTCCAGGTTAAAGAGCCCTAACCTTTTTAGCCTTTCTTTCATAGGAGTATCCTTCCATCCCCCTTACCATTTTGGTGGCTCTTCTCTGAACCTTTTCTAAAATCGCTATATCCTTTTTAAGAGACGGCGACCAGAATTGCACACAATATTCAAGGTGTGGTCTCACCATGGAACGATATAGAGGCATTATAATATCTTTTGTTTTATTTTCCATTCCTTTCCTTATCATACCTAGCATTCTATTTGCTCTTTTGGCCGCTGCTGCACACTGGGCCGAGGCTTTTAACATGGTATCCACAATGACGCCTAAATCTTTTTCCTGGGTGGTGGTTCCTAATGTGGAACTTTGCATCGTGTAACCATAGCTTGGGTTATTCTTCCCTAGGTGCATAACCTTGCACTTGTCCACATTAAATTTCATCTGCCATTTTGATGCCCAGTCTTCCAATTTATCAAGATCCTCTTGCAATTTTTCACAATCCTCTTCGGTTTTAACAACTTTAAATAGTTTTGTGTCATCTGCAAATTTGATAACCTCACTCATTATTCCACTTTCCAGGTCATTTATGAATATGTCAAAAAGCAGCGGACCCAGCACAGATCCCTGGGGTACACCACTATTCACTTTTCTCCATTGGGAAAATTGGCCATTTAGCCCTACCCTCTGCTTCCTATCTTTTAACCAGTTCCTGATCCACAATAGTACACTGCCTCCTATCCCATGACTCTTTAGTTTTGCCAAAGGTCTCTCATGAGGGACCTTGTCAAAGGCTTTCTGAAAGTCCAGATACACAATATCAACCGACTCACCTTTGTCCACCAGATTATTCACTCCTTCAAAAAAAACATAACAGATTAGTAAGACAAGATCTTCCTTGTCTCAAGCCATGTTGGCTGTCTCCCATTAGGTCATGACTATCTACATGCTGAGTAATTTTATTCTCTATGATGGTTTCTACCATTTTTCCCGGTACTGATGTCAGGCTCACCGGTCTGTAGTTTCTTGGATCACCCCTGGAACCCTTTTTAAAAATTGGTGTTACATTGGCGATCCTCCAATCTTCAAGTATTAGAGATGATTTTAATGATAGTTCACAGATTACTAATAGCAGGTCTGCTATCTCATATTTCAGTTCTTTCAACACCCTTGGATGTATACCATCCGGCCCAGGTGATTGGCTACTCTTCAGTTTATCTAATAGTTGTAATACATCTTCCCGATGTATCGATATTTCCTTCAATTCTTCCGCACCTTTAAATACCACTTCAGTCATGGGTAACATCCCTACATCTTCCTCAGTAAAGACTGAAGCAAAGAATTCATTTAGTCTCTCCGCTATCGCCTTGTCGCCTCTTAGTGCTCCTTTAACCCCTTTATCATCTAATGGACCAACTGACTCTCTCACAAGTTTTTTGCTACGAATGTACTTGAAAAGGTCTTTACTTCACGTTTTTGCTTCCGCAGCAACAGAGGCGTAGCGTGGGGGGTGCAGGGGGTGCCGGCCGCACCGGGCGCAACATGGGGGGGGGGGCGCGCTCGCACTCGCAGCTCTCTGCAGTGCATATGCAGAGTGTCTTTAGAAGCTGAGACGTAGGATTTCTATTGGGGCTCTGAGTAACTTGGGAGCATCAGTGGAAGGAATGGGAGAAGGGGCAGTAGTCATGGAAAAGGGATCCTGCAAGAACTGTGTTTCCTCTCCTCGGACTTTGGGCATTGGCCAAGGCTGCTGTAGGAAGTGAAGGAGTTAAAGAGGCAGTGACCCAGCTGGTGTTGCTCCACCTTTCTGTCCTTCTGTCGTAAGTTGTTGCACCCACTTCCTGATACTAACTTCCAGATTTAGCAAGAAAGGGTGAGGGGAGAGAGAAGATACTTTGGATTTAGTCCTGGAGCTTTTCGGGAGGGGCTGGTGGGGCAGCCGCAGCCTTAGGGTTAGGCATGGGAGAGTGATCATCAGAAAGTCCCCAGGTAGGGCCTGGAGGGTGGTGAGAGAGAGACTGGAACCATGGTCAGCTGTGCCGTCTGCTGTCTGCTTCTGGTGAGTCCTCCCAGCGCTTCTTTTTTTTTTTCGCTGTATTTACTTCATTTATTTATAAACATTTGATAAACCGCCTCACATAAAATAATACAAAGACGTTGTACTATCCTTCTACCCCCACAGCAGGGGAGGGCAAACAGAGACATTACACGCAGGAGGCCTAGAAGTACTGTAACTGCATTTTTGTATTGAAAGGAAGACCCCCAAAATGGTACACGGCCTGCTCGGTGGTGGGTGAATATTTGCACACACCCTGCTTCGGACGTTGGCTGTCTACTAAGATCTCTTCTTGTATATTGCACTGATATTGTGTCACACTTCTTTTATATTTGTGTTTTGCAGTATTCTTTGTGTACTATGCTGACATTGTACCTTCTTATGACTAGGAACTAATTTGCCTATTTCCACATTGCTGTTACTTTTCTAACCATGTACTGTGCTGACATCATCATCATACTGAGGCGGACATGGAAACGTGCGCTAGTCTGTGCACCGGTTGACTCTGTTGCAAGCTCTGAGGAGCAGGATTTGTGTGCAAGAAAGTTTAACTAACTTTCTTGTCACATTAAGAATCTTTCTTACTATCACTGTTTCTACAGCGAGTTGTGAAAGAAGTTTCTCAAAACTTAAACTAATTAAAACATATCAGAGATCTACAATGAGCCAAGAAAGACTGAGTAATCTAGCAATACTGTCCATTGAGAGAGACTTTAATGTAGATTTAAATTCCGTTGTTGAAAAATTTGCGCTAATTAAAAGCAGGCGAATTTAAATTAATCTGTATATTATATACAGATTGATATCTTGCACTTCTATTAAAGAATTACAATTAGAGGTACAGGATTGAGGAAGTTGGCTCCATCTAGCCCAGTCTTGGATCATCTCCAGGGTATGGTTCCATTTTGATGTTTAGTTTTTGTTCTTGATATTTTTTGTCGTTTACGATGGTTGTCAGACGACATATAATGACATATAATAGCATGGCCCATGCTAGGTTACTACATTTCTAGATTTGTATTCATAGACCTGCTGAAAATGTGGAGAATGTGTAATGCATGTTCGCACTCAATAAAGTGTTTGAAAATAAACTTGTATTTAGATGCATTTTACTTTAATTACATCAGTATTTTCATAACAAACAATACATGTGCTTAGGGGGTAAGGATTTCTTTAACTAATCTAGTGGAAGAGACTCGAGTGCTAAAATCCACGGGTTAGGGGGCGCAAATTACTTGCCTTGCCCCGGGTGCTGACAACTCACGCTATGCCACTGCGCAGCAAGCTTCTTCTCAAATTCTCCCTTTGCCTGCCTTATTAATGCCTTGCATTTGACTTGCCAGTGCTTGTGCTGTTTCCAGGTTTTGTCGTTTGGCTCATTTTTCCATTTCCTGAAAGATGCTTTTTTGGCAACAACAGCCTCTCTGACCTCACCTTTAAACCATGCTGGCAGTTTTTTGGACTTCCTTCCACTTTTCTTAAAGCGTGGAATACAGCTGGTCTGAGCTTCCAAGATAATATTTTTCAACAACAGCCAAGCCTGATGTATGTCTTTAACCTTTGCAACTGCTCCTTTTAGTTTTTTCTTAACTGTTTTCCTCATTTTATCATAGTCTCCCTTTCGAAAGTTAAAAGGTAGTACTGTGGATTTCCTTACTATCCCTCCTCCACTAATTAAATCAAAGGCGATCATGCTATGATCACTATTGCCAAGTGGCCCCAACAACCTTATCTCCTGCACTAGATCTGGTGTTTCACTAAGGACTAGGTCTAATATGGCTTCCCCTCTGGTCGGTTCATGAACCAGCTGCTCCAAGAAGCAGTCATTTATTTCATCTAGGAACTTTATCTCCCTAGCATGTCCTGACGTGACACTGACCCAGTCGATACCGGGGTATTTGAAATCACCCATAGTTATTACTGCGCTGTAACTTTTGTTAGCTTCCTTGATTTCTTTGAGCATTTCATCATCCATTTGGTCATTCTGGCCAGGCGCTCGATAGTACACCCCCACTGCCATTGCCTTCCCCCTTTTACATGGAATTTCAATCCATATAGATTCTACAGCAGATTTTGTTTCCTGCAAAACTTTAATCCTTTCTGACTCAATGCCCTCTCTAACATAGAGAGCAACCCCTCCACCAATTTGATCAGCTCTATCATTACAATATAGTTTGTACCCAGGTATCAGTGTCCCACTGGTTGTCCTCCTTCCACCATGTCTCTGATATTCCAGTCATATCTAATCTTTCATTTAGTGCTATATATTCTAACTCTCCCATCTTATTTTTTAGACTTCTAGCATTTGCATACAAGCATTTTAGAGAATGTATTTTATTCATATTAATTTGGCTATTGTTAGACATGGGTAATTTGGGTTCTTTAAGCTCTGTCTGCTCCATACTTGAGGGCATTTGGGCTACTTTACTCTTTTGTGGAACCTCTCTGCTTTTGGCAGTATCCTTCAAAGATACATTCTTCCGAACCATCCGCTCTTGGGCGACTGTCGGCTTTCCCCTAATATCTAGTTTAAAAGCTGCTCTATCTCCTTTTTAAAGGTTAATGCCAGCAGCCTGGTTCCATCCCGGTTAAGGTGAAGTCCATCCCTTCGGAAGAGCCCCTCCTTTCCCCAGAATGTTCCCCAGTTCCTAACAAATCCAAAACCCTCATCTCTGCACCATTGTCTCATCCACGCATTGAGACTCCGGAGCACTGCCTGCCTTTTGGGTCCTGCGCGTGGAACAGGAAGCATTTCGGAGAATGCTACCCTGGAAGTTCTGGATTTCAACTTCCTACCTAAAAGCCTAAATTTAGCCTCCAGAACCACCCTATCACATTTTCCTATGTCATTGGTACCGACATGTACCAAGACAGCAGACTCCTCCCCAGCTCTATCTAAGACCTTATCTAGGTGGCGCATGAAGTCCGCTACCTTCGCACCAGGCAGGCATGTTATCAGGCGATCCTCACGTCCACCAGCCACCCAGCTATCTACATGCCTAATGAGCGAATCACCAACTATAACTGCTGTCCTAACCCTTCCCTCATGGGCACATGGCCCTGGAGAAACGTCCTCGGTGCGAGAGGGTTTTACATCACCTGGAGGACAGGTCCTAGTTACAGGATCACTTCCTGCCACACCAGGGTGATGCTCTCCTGTCACATGACCTCTCTCCTCCATGGCAACAGGGATGCTACCAGACTGGAGGTAGGACTTCAGGACTATATCCCTGTAGGTCTCGTCTATGTACCTCTTTGTCTGTCTTATGCTTTCCAAGTCTGCTACTTTAGCCTCTAGAGAACGGATTCGGTCCCTGAGAGCAAAGAGCTCCTTGCACATAGTGCACACGTAAGACCTCTCACCAACTGGGAGAAAATCATACATGTGACACTCAATGCAAAAGACTGGAAAGCCCCTATCCCGCTGCTGGACTGCTGTCTGCATCTTAGTTTTAAGTTTGTGTTTAGATCTAAGTTCTTTAGTTACTAAGGGTTGCTATGGATATTTATACTAATAAAACTGTACCTAATACGTGTAATATACCTTGTTCACCTGAAGCTTAAACTAATCTCAGGTCCTTAGTGTATGACTGATTTGGGTAATGAGCTTCACCTGAGAGCACCTCCTGCCTTTTAAGATGTGTAAGTACCTATAAAGCTACGATTATCCCAGGGGTGGGTGGGTGTGGGGAGGGAAGGAGGGAAATAACACTTATTAAAAGAGGGCTGCTACACAGTACCCTGTCTTGTGCTGCTGAGGTAAGCTAAATTCTGATTTGATTTAAATTATAGCTCTTAGCTGCTGCTAGGCTCTAACTTCTTATGAAATTTAAACTACAAGCTCTCTGCTGGGTTCTACATTTCACCAGAAAGCTCTCTTCTGTGTTTTAAATTTAAACTAAAAGTACTTTACTGTTACTAGGCCCTGAGTGACTATTAAATTTAAACTACAAGCTCTCTGCTGGGTATGAAATGTAACCAGAAAGTTCTCCTCTGTGTTTTAAATTTAAACTTAAACTGCTGCTACTAGGCCCTGACTGATTTAACAAAAAATAGTGGGTTCACAGATTAATTAGCTTTAATACAAAGAATTCCTTTTAGAAAATTACCAGAAGTATACACTCACAGTTGCAGATCTCTCTCCAGAAGTAACAGTCCCTTTTTCTAGTCCTTCAAGACCTTTCTGGTGTTCATGCAGGACTGGCACAGGCTCTCAACCTGGCTACATGGGCTGAAGAGGAGCCACGAGCTGAGGAGCTCGACATCTTACAGTATTAGTCCCCGCCTTGGGAGTATCTTACTGTCCCAGTTTCTCCCATTTTGTCCAGGCTGCTCCTGCGCATGTGGGAGGCACCTGCTTCGGTCCCCATTGTGAGAAAATGCCTCTGCCATGTGCAGGATCCAGCGTTGCCCGGGCTTCCAGAAGATCCAGCTTCCACACATCTCCATGGTAGTGGAATTGGTGATGTGGAAGCAAAAGAGCCCAAAGTCACACTCTTTGGTCCCCCCGGGCAGGGAGTCTAGAGCCCTTGATGCCCTTGGTCGCAAAGCCTATCAGGGGTCCATGCTTGCATGCCGCATCCAGGCATACGAGTTGTATAAGGGCATGTTCCTGCACGACCTCGCTAAAGAGCTCAGCGGGTTCTCCACATATCTCAGGGGTGAACCCCTTCTCAGGTTCCAAACCCTCCTGCGGTCCGTTGCAGAGTGCTCGAAGTACCTCTCCCGTGCTGTGTATGATGGATTTGAGTCCTCCGCCCAACTAGCGGCAGCAGACATCGGGTCCAGGCATGGCTTCAGTCCTCGGACCTGGAGCAGTGGGTCCAGGAGAAGCTCCTGGACGTCCCCTGCCTTGGAGAACAACTGTTTGGTAAGCCCATGGAAGATAAGGCTGCTGAGATAGAAACGGAATTCATGACTCGGACTCGCCTCTTGTGTAAGACCTCTTCTCTCCCTCGGAAGAAGCAGCTAGCCAAGAAACCGTTCTTCCAAAGAAAGGTGCTCCCCTACCGGGATTACCCTCCTTTCCTGCCAACCCCCATGCCAGCTCCTGGCACACAGGGGAAGGGAGGTGCGCATAGCCACCGTAAGCCTAAAGGGCCTAAGGCCCAACAACCAGCACCACCCCAACCCACGCAGGGGTTTTGACACCGACAGCCTAGCCTCTCGCCCCCCCAGCAGCCCTTCTGCCGGTGGGGGGAGTCTGTTCATGCTGCAGGTCACACCTAAGGGCCACGCCCAAGTGTCCTGTGGCTTGGCACTTAGGCATGGGCCCACTTAATGCGTTAATGAGCTTAATAGTAAGTGACGCTGAGTGCTGATGCCTCCTATAGGAGTGGAGCTTACCGGTTCTTATAATGGCCTGCTGCTTCTCTTAGTGTGAGTACGAATTGCTGTTCCTGAGACTCTGGATGTGTTTGGACAGCTAGGTGAGCACATGGCTGGGGAAGGGCTCTTCAGTGAATGATGCCGAGTGCTGATGCTTCCTATCGTGGCCTGCTTGCTTCCCTTAGTGTGAGTGCTGATCGCTGTTCCTGGGGCTCTGGGTGTGTTGGGGCAGCGAAGTGAGGAGGCTGATGTGCTTTCTGGCTTCCGCTTGGATGGAGAAGGGCTCTACAGTGGGTGACACTGAGTCTGGGTGACACCTTTGGAGTCCTCTGCTGGGCTGCTGGAATGGATATGCAAATGAGATTTCCAGTCCTCTGCTGCTGGGACAAGTGCAGGGGCTGTGGCAGCTCTTGCCTGGGTGACTCGCGGTGACCTCTAGAGTCCTCTGCTGGGGCTGCTGGGATAGATATGCAGATGAATCATCTGGTCCTTACTGCTGGGATGAGTGTGGGGGCTGTGGAAGCTCTTGCCTAGCTAACTCACAATGACATCTGGAGTCTTCTGCTGGGACAGATATGCAGATGAGTCTTACAGAGTTAGTCAAGGGTCAGGAGATAAGGACAAAGACAAGGAGCTGATGTTGGTTTGCATTTGGGAATATGTACACTCATCTGCCCCAGAAGAGGAATCTCAGTGGGCAGACAGACTGGGCCAGTTGGTCTTCATCTGGAATCATTAACTCTGTTTCTCTGAGGGCAATGTTAGAACAGCATGAACACATGGAAAGTGTGCAGAGGCCTCTCACTATGTGCACATCAGAGCAAGTTGAAAATGAATGTATATGCTTTCCTTGTGAAACTTACCCAAGGGGATTTATACCCTGCTCAAATCCCTCAGGTTAATTTATATATACATGTGTTTTTCAAAAGTCTGCACATAAAAGCAATTCCCTCCCTAAATGTGTCTCCACTCAGTTTAGGTAAAGTTATTTGTCTACTGGCTGTACACACATCAGACCAACAGATTGGGTGCACAGTTTTATAAAGGTCTATTTCTGCACAATAATACTTTTGAAAAAAAACCAAACCTCTTTATTTTGATTGACTAGTTGCTGATTTAATCCACCTGAATGTATACAACCAAGTCACCAAAATAATTGTAGGTGATTAGACTGACCTCACATTCACGTTAGTTACTAAGCTACAGTAAAAATGACTATGCCAGTGACTAACCTGCAGTAACTTGGTACCGCAAGTTAGTAAGTAGCATGATAGATTTAATTTTGCATTGTTGCAGCTGGGAATGTCATGTGTTCCTGGACACAGCAACACAAAGATATCGAGCCCCAAACCAAGCCTGCTATTTGATAAATGGCTAGGCCATTGCATAAAATAATTTCCCCCATCCACCCCTTGACCTCTAAACATACACCCATCTGATACTCTGATTATTAACCCCCACCCTTCACATATACTCTCCAACCGTGCAGCCACTAGCCCCTACTGTGGCTCTCCCTGGTAGGTGGTAGGGTGGGAAATAGGAATAATCCCCTATTTATTTATTTATTTAGACAGATTTGCATGCCACCTTTTCCTTCAATCAAGGTGGTCACGTCACATCACAATTGGAGGGTTACTTTTAACATTAGGGTACGTGTAAACATTTAGACAGTACAGTTACTTAACAATAATTAGACAGTACAATTGAGGTAACATTTAACATGAAGGTATTTAATAACGTGGTATGAACGATTTGTGTGTGGGGGTAGTATGGATGTGTGTTTAGTTGGTGGAGGTAGTAGTGTTATTGTTTGGGTAGGGGATGTTGCCTGAATGCTCATAGGTTTCTATAAATAAGAATGTTTTGAGGTCTTTGCGGAAGTCTATGAGGTCATCTAACGCCCTCAGGCTCGTTGGGAGGGAGTTCCATAGTGTGGATGCCAGCAGTGATGGTGCACTTTTTGAAGTTATTTGGTTTTGTGATAGCCTGCGGGTGTGCCGATCATGTTGTCATTATTGGATTGGATCTTCTTGGTCTGTTGTTAATGTCCCTTGTTATAACGTTTTGGAGTGCGTCTGCTGAGAGATGGTGAATGATTTTGAAGATGATCATGATTGTTTTGTATTTAGCTCTTGCCACCATGGGGAGACAGTGTAGCTGTTGTAGGATGGGAGTGATGTGCTCAGTCCTTGGAGTATCTGTAATGATGCGTGCTGTAGTGTTTTGTACCATTGCTTCTGTTCCAGCAGTGCTTGGGTTTAAAATGTCAGCCAAAGCTCGATAGTGGTAGTCTTGTGGAACTACCGCAAGGGAGGTCAGATTGCCAAATAGAGGGGTGCCCATAGGGTTTATGTAAAAGGACTGTGGGTGTTGTTGTTGTTGTTGTTAGGTACTGCTGAGTTGGTGCTGACTTTTGACAAACTTCTGGATAGTTGTTCCAAACTGGTTTTGGTCTTCGATCAGGAGGAGAATCGCTTATAGAATGGCATCCATAGCTGCTGTTATGGTATCCCTTCATCTCATTGCTGGCCTTCCTCTTTTTGCGTTGACCTTCAACCTTGCCAAGCATGATGTGTTTCTCTAATGACCCTCTTTTCACACAATGTGTCCAAAGTATGAAAGGATCCTTGAAAAGGCAAAAGCACTTGCCAGGTACGTACCTGTGACTTGGATTGACCACTCTTGAAAACAGGATACTGGGCTTGATGGACCTTGGTCTGACCCAGTATGTGATTTCTTATGTTCTTATGTTCTTCTTAATACCAAAAGGATACCTATATGTGTTGTGTTGACTGCAACAAGGCTTTTGATTGTGTAAACCATGTGAAACTCTGGGCCACATTAAGAAGCCTGGGTTTACCAGAACACCTGATAGCTCTCTTGCACAACCTTTACCTGATCATGGATGGGGGGATTTTTTTTCCAGCACCAGTGCCTTTATGAGTTTCCCCAAGTGCATCCGGCTGTATGTACGAGCGCCAGTAGGATGCTCGTGGGGAGAAAAGATTACACCAGTTCAAAGGTGGCATTATCTTTCCCTGGATGATGCACCATATGAGATTAAACTCAAGCTGTGTAATTCATTTTGCATAATAATGAGCTTCTTGGCCTCTCATTATTACTTAACATGCGTTGCACTAAAAATCACATATTAAGGGCAAATAATGCAAAATTATGCTATTCAACTCTTGCTGTTTGACAAAACACTATGATATTCCCTTAACACATGTTCATAGCTTTCCCTATAGGTTAGGTCAATTTAAAAGTATCACATAACTTTTTGGGTGACCTTTATTTCTGAGGGAAGTTTGAATACATTGCTACAGCTGACTCTAAAATTATGTTATCTCAGGCACCCTAGTTCGACATACAGCCGGGCTTGTTTTGGGGTTATAAGCATGTGCACAGTCATTGGCTAAGCTTTTATCACTAGGTAGCTTGGTTTGTGCTGACAAATTTTGCTGTAACAGAACATCTCCTCCTGTATTGTAAAAGTCATTCCTTTCTCACTTACACACGCTGATTTCCAGTCCGCCTGTGGATCTAAACTTAGCTCAAAGATCCAGCTCAGCAAGATCACTAAGTCCCAGCAGCTGGCTCTCAGGCTTGACTATGGTTCAATTCCACCCATGTGTTCCATAGCAGAAACACAGATTGAGCTTTCTGAAGGAAGGGCAGTCTTTCAGAGCTCCTTTATGTGACTACGTCTGGTATCTGGGAATCTATGAAGTAGAAAGTTCCTGCTACAGTCCCAAGGCTCAGATCTTAACTACTGAATGTCTTTTAGAGATTACTACCATCACTCAAAATACTATGCTGCAATTTCAAATATATATATACACATTCATGCAAGTCTTATAAAGAAAGAGCTGACGTGTCTTAGAAGCTTCCTGAATGCTAGGCAGAATAATGAATCCCATCTGTCAGATTTCTGAAACGTGTTGCAATAGCGCCATTGTACTACCCCGATACACTTATTGCTTCTAAGTGTACCGTTGTTCTTAATGTTACATGAAGACCAAAGGGCAAAATATAGCTGTGCTTGAAAAACGTGAAGCTGTACGCCTACAGACTGTGCTTAATTGCCAAGGTGCAGGACACCCGAAGTGATGTTAATTTCACTCTGATTTTAAAGAGTGCATGCTGCAAGCGTGACTCCAGACAAAATTCCTGGAACGGTTCTAGCTAGGGGGAACGTCCAATCCTATTAATAGCATTTGGTGAATCACACAACACACAAAGAAGATGGGAAAGCTTTGACTAGCGAAAAGCTGTCTTCTCACTCTAGTTCTGAGCACATTCATCCCCCATTACTGCCTCAGACTCAGCCGACGATGTTCTTTTCAGTTGCACAGTCTGGGGCCCTATGATCTCTTTATTATCACCTGCTTGCACATATCGCATATCATAAATACACTGTGATGTTTAAAACAAATTTATGCTAATAGTTTTCCACTGTGTACATGCACACAAATTTTACCATAAAACAATTCTAATGAAAACAAAAAACAACTAATAAGCATCATATAAACTAAAAGTGGCATTTTATGAAGAACGTCCAAATTCAATTGGTGATGTCTAGGGCAGAACGTGCTGAGAAACTCCAGGGACGTCTAAGTCTCCGCCCTATTTTAGTAACATAGACATCCCCGACTTGGATGTCTACACCAATGGCCACAGAGATGCCTTCCCTTAGGAATGCATGGAGTGGGGGTGTCCATTCCATTCGTGCTAGCATAAGGGAACATCCAGCTGCCTGGGAAAATGATAACGTGTGCCCTCAGTCCTCATCAATGTTTATCATCAGCATGGGGGATCAAAGATAGGGGATGTGAGGGGACCACCTTTTCCACACCCTCCATACTGTATGTTACCCTTACAAAACGAGCATTATTCAGATGCCTATTTGTCTTTGAGCAGGTATAACCTTTG
The DNA here is from genome assembly GCA_033557465.1 of Ichthyophis bannanicus. Classification (NCBI taxonomy): domain Eukaryota; kingdom Metazoa; phylum Chordata; class Amphibia; order Gymnophiona; family Ichthyophiidae; genus Ichthyophis; species Ichthyophis bannanicus. The sequence goes on along the minus strand of CM066031.1, from coordinate 258,363,482 downwards.
ATGCGACGCGGGATGTCCAGGACATTTCTGAAATCGGGTGAGAACGTTGGAGTTCTTTGAACTGCCCCATCACACCCCCGTTCAGGCTTCGATGTCCTCAGACCTGGCTTCAAAAATGGCTCTGGGGACATCTCTGTGCTTTTGATGTCTCAGTGCCCATTGTCAGACATCCAAAGCATGAATAGGGCTTCTAAAATAACCCCCTAAATCTGATAACATAAAAATACACAGGTCCAAATTGGGACATGTCGATGAACTTTCTTTTTAAACATGGCATTTAAAAAAAACACCTTTGGCAGCAGCCGCAGTTTACAAATGCTGCTCTCAATGGTCAAAATCCTCTTCTCTGCTGCATCCTGCCCCTTCTGACTCAACTTCCTGTTTATGGCAGTGGTGGGACATAGCAGAGGAAAGGCTCCCAGTCCTAGCTGGTGAAAGACAGCATTAGTAAATCATTTCTGCTATAAGCAACGTTTGGGGGAATTAAGGCAAGTGGAGGATTGGGGATGGACCCTAAAGTGATTGACCGGGTTAGAAATTGGTTGAGTGGGAGGTGACAAAAGGTAAATGGAGCTCACTCTAAGGAGATGGAGGTTACCAGTGGTGTGCCCCAGGGATCTGTCCTTGGTCTGATTCTTTTTAACATCTTTGTTAGTGATATTGTAGAAGGGCTGTCGGGTAAGGTTTGCCTCTTTGCGGATGATACCAAAATCTGCAATAGACACCCATGAAGGAGTAGATAACATGAGGAGGGACCTAGCTAAGTTTGAAGAATGTTCTAGAATTTGGCAGCTGAGATTTAATGTTAAAAAATGCAAGGTCATGCATTTGGGCTGCAGCAATCCAAGGGAGTGAGATAGTATAGGGGGTGAAGTACTTCTGTCCACAAAAGAAGATAGAGACCAAGGCGTGATTGTGTCTAATGATGTTAAAGTAGCTAAACAGGTAGAAAAGGTGACAGTGAAAGCCAGAAGGATGCTTGGGTGCATAGGGAGAGGAATGGCCAGCAGAAGAAAGGAGGTGATAGTGCCTCTGTATAAGTCTTTGGTGCGACCTCATTTCGAGTATTGTGTGCAAGTCTGGAGACCGCACCTTCAAAAGGATATAAACAGGATGGAGTCGGTACAGAGGGTGGCTACCAAAATGGTCAGTGGCCTTCAGTATAAACCATATGGGGACAGACTTAAAGATCTCAATATGTATACTTTAGAGGAAAGGTGGGATAGAGGTGATATGATAGAGACATTTAAATACCTCCGTGACACAAATGCACAGAAAGAAAGCCTCTTTTAATGAAAGTCAGCTCTGCGATGAGAAGACATAGGATGAGGGTGAAAGGGGATAGACTCAGGAGTAATATGTGGAAATACTTCTTTACAGAAAGAGTGCTAGATGCATGGAATAGTCTCCCAGTGGAGGTGGTAGAGATGAGGACAGTATCTGAATTCAAGAAAGCATGGGACAAACACAGAAGATCTCTAAAGTTAAAAAAGGGACTATAGTAGTTGATATGGAAGAGCAGACTACTGTAGATAGGCCATATGGTCTTTTTCTGCAGTCATGTTTCTATGTAGGGAGAGGGAGGGGAGAGGTGCCAGACCCTGGGGGTGGGGTGGGTGGGGGTGGGGAAAGGCGTCGACCTAAGAGACACAGCAAAGAAGGACTGTGGGGGGAGGGGAGGCAGGGAGGACGAGGGAGGGATGCTTGGCTGCAGGGGGTTGTTTGAGAGGGGAGATGCAAACCATGGGGATGGAAGGAAGAGAGGGACCACAGGGGACAGGAGAGAGAAGAAAGATAGACGGAGGGAAAGATACTGTACCATGTGAGGGGGAAGAAAGATGCCAATAGTCCCCAAACTATTGCCCAGAGCCTTGGAGGAAGTATGTCTTTTAAGAGGGGATGGGAAGAGGAGGAGAGAGGGGACTCTCCCCCAGTGCATGAACACCCTGGCCCTCCCAGTGATTGGAAGACTGCAGGGTTGTCCTTGGCTTACCAAATTTGGGGATCACGGAAGAAGATCATAAAGATCTTGTTTTGGACCTCTGGAGTACTTGTGGTGGTGGTGGTGGAGGGGTAAGAGAACTCTTCATTCTACAGTGTCTTTGCCACACTGATGATACTCTGCACAGAGATCTGATGTTTCCAAACCTGACAATTTATTTTAAGGAAAAAAATTGAATGTTCCTGCTCTTGGCTTGCTCACACATCCCTCTTAAACTGTAGGAGAAGAATATCATTTTCATTGTTCATGTTATGAAATTAGTCCAAAGAGTATTTCTATTGTAGTGCACCACTTTCTGAAGCACTGGAAATGTCAGAACATGTAGCTCTGTCGGGCTCTGGCCCATGTGAGCATGAGAGGTAGGACCAGTGCAAGGATACTGGACACCACAAACAGATCTTCAAACTTGTACCCGCCCCCACCCTGGTGCTGCCCCAGTTCCTCATAGCAGCTACCGTGACTGCCCACCCCTCTTCCTTCTCCTCCTCCTTAAGGACAGCACCTCAAGAATGCAGCCAGCCTTAGGAATACTGGTCCTGCAACCACAACACGCTCATGTTCCCTGTAAGTATTAGCGTATGTGTCTCATATCCCCTCCTGTTAAATGTATCCCCCAATTGACCGCTTTGACCCAGTGAAAAGCGGGATATAAATACAGCAAAATAAATAAATGGTGCGGCCACATTAAGGAGGAGGTAGAAGAGGAACCGTTACCCAAGGCATAGGTTCCCCTCCTTCTGCCTGGCCAGCTCAGTTCTTTCTTCAGTTGGCATGTCCTGGGAATTTTTCCCACTAGCTATACTGTTCCATCCAGCTGACTGTTGGCTCTGTTGCCATCCCTCAGTTTCTGAGGCCCAGAGTGTCTGCCTAGTTTGCCTAGTAGTAGGACTGGTCAAGTTATGGTGCTGGTTCTGCAAAACGATGGCAGCTTCAAGAAATAGATCAGTCCACCGACCCTTCTTTACAGCAATCAACTAGAATCAACACATTGAAACGGATAGGATTCTAAGAATTTGACCCTTATAAGATAGGTTGCACAAGAATGACTTTAGAACACATTTCTCTTTTTTAAAATCTGAGATGTGTTATAAAAAAAGAGTCACTGTGATTTCATAAATATCAAATATGGAATAAGCAGGGCCAGCCGAACCATTAGACAAACCAGGCAACTGCCTAGCGCATAAGCTTCTGAGGGGCGGCAAAGAACAGGGCATTCAAAGTTAAACAGTAGGTTCTGACAGCTGGGGGGCGGGGGGGGGGGGGCGTAAGGCTTAACTTTTGTCTAGGGCGCCAACACCTTGAACCATCTCTGAGGTCAGCTCTTGGAATAAGACACCTATGTGATAAATTCCTGAAGAAAAAAACCTCGGACCTATTCTTTCTTCTGCAAAAAGAAGAAAACTGACAATAAATGTGTCCTGTAAAAGGGAAGCAATTTCTTGGAAGGAGCGCAGTTCTCAGAAGTGTCACTTTTGGCAGAAAACATGTTGCTCCCTTGGGGAAAAGCAGTTCCCACAGTATCTTCCAGAAGGAACCATTCCTAAATGCCATGCTTCAGTGGAAGTGGAGGGAACATCCTGCGGTTCCCAGAAAGAACGTCCCCTTAATACTATTGTGCAGAAGGCTGACACACATCAGAGGTGTCCTCTTTCGGGAAGAGCATGCAAATGACACACTAACACTTCAAAGGGCTTCTGAAACCTCAGCTTTGCTTCTTCCTACCCGTCGCCATGCTCTTTCTGTGTACTTAGCCTTCTTACTTGTGATACTCTACTTAATGTTTTCCAGTTGCATAGTTCACATGTGCACGTTTGTTGTGGCCTCCCCTGCCCCCTTTTTAGAACTGCCTCAGTTGAGATCAGTTGTGCTAAAAGTTAGAAAGCAAAAGATAGTGTCACATAGACTATTTATTGTGGGGCGGGTATTATTAAAGCGCTTAGGGCTCTCTTTACTAAACTGCCAATTAACTCACATTCATTGGTGATAACCTGTTATTTGCCAACAATGCAACACAGTGCAAAACCTTTCTCCAGAAGGTGAGTTCAAAAATGAGCTTCCTGGCATGCAAATGCCCCCCAAAGCAGCCGGTTTTATGTATAACGGCTAATGCTGCTTGTATTAAACTTTGCAAACTGGGTTATTTATGGAAACTAAGCAGCAGCTCTAGATGAGCATCAGCCTGTTAACACAAGGGCTGAAGCTCGCTGGAGAGCAATTGAAAGGGACCAGGGAATGCAAACAGTCCTCCTGTTCGTCCCTCCCACACCTCTCCACAGCACTTAAGGTTACCGGTGGTCCTCGATTTTCAGGGGATTGTCTCACCTGTTTGGCAGCCTCCTGTCCCCGATTCCAACAATGGGAGCAGAAAGGGTAGAAAAAAAATTATTTTCAATTTACTGATTTGAATATGTCAGTTTTTAGAATTTGTATTCTTTCTATTTTGCACAATGGGGAGGGGGGGGGGACTCATCACTGTTTCTATTTCTCTGTCAGTTTGTTTGCTTGGAAGTGAAATTGTTGCTGTCATGGGATGGCTGGAGGGGGAGGTCCCTCCCAATATTTTGCCCCAAACAGCATGAGCAATTATAGAGTTTGGGGGCAGGGTTGGAGATTGTTTGGCGTCTCCAAACAAAAAGAAATTATGTTGCCCCTGCCTGGAACTAAAGTGCCCCTTCCTTCGCAGTCGTCCCCGTCCCCCCCTTCATACTTTGCACAGGTGTCCCAGATTTGCCTGCAAAAACATCAGGTAACCTTACCAGCACTCAATGCAGTATCTCTCTCTATCCCCAGTCCCTTTTGAAAAACGTATGGGTGCCCAGACCCCCTTCTCTGTTCTGAAAAAGCACTGCTCCCCACAACACCTTCCCCCCATCCCTTTAAAACATTTTTGCTGGCTTTGGTATCTCCGCAGTCATAGACATTAGAATGGGGTGGGCCACAGGGGCATGGCCCCACCAAAAATTCAAACCAAGAGCTTTAACTTCCTGTCACCCACTGATCACCATGTGCATTAAGCTTGTGTGCTCACTGCCTCTCATCGTGTTAACAAGGCCCTGCTGCAGCATGGTCTCACTCCAGTGCTAGTATCCAGCACTTCCTCCTCCTGTTGTCGCTGCCTGCTTGCTGCAGCTGTAGGCGCAGCGTCATGTCTCTGCGGTCGAGCCTCATAATTGTTGTGACCACTGCTCTGCTGCTTTATCTTGGCCTTGCACATTACGGGGATTATCATTTTCTTTTCTGAGTCCATGCACCAAGCTTGGGGATGGAGCTTGTAGAGGTGTTCCACTGCCCCTATCCTCAGTACCTACTGGGGTATCTCTGGGATCTAGCAGGGAGGTAGGAGCAGTACTAGTGCTAGGGGTCAGGCTGCCTCATTGATAACAGTCTGGGTTTTCATCCAGGAACTTGTCCAAACCTTTTTTAATCTCAGCTATGCTAGCTGCCTTTACTGTCCCCTAACTTTAATTCATTTTTCATGTATCTACTGCCATTTAACATTATTATTTATTTAAAAGTATTCCTATTCCACCCATAATAAACCATCTGGGTGGATTTATTTATTTACTTTTATATACACCGCGCTCTTTGAAATCAGTACTGTTTACATATAACGCAAACAAAATAACAGTTTACATAGAACAGTTTACATTGAACTTTAATAACTTGAACAATAAACAATATATATAAAGAGAAACAATACAAAACAATATTACAATACATTAATTAAATCTTTAATAAAATACATGCTTTTTAAGATAAAATCAACAAAATGAAACCATAATATCTCAATCCTATAACGCAAATAAAATGTTAAACTGGCCAAAAGATTGTCTGAATAAAAGCGTTTTTGTTTGTTTTTCTAAAAGCAGCCTATCAGTCATTAACCTGAACTGGAAAGCAGCCTATTCCATTCCAGGGCCCTGCAGTAAAGACAGAATAGCTCCTTGTTTCAGCAAAAGGAACCTTAGGGCCTCTTTTACTAAAGCCTGCTAAGGATATGCAAATAATGCATCAAGCACATGCTCGTTATTCAAAGCCTCCGTGTTAACTGTTGGGGGCACGATGGCTATGTGCCTGGCAGCAAACGCGTGATGGCCAACTAAAGGGTACACTCCCCTGAGTGTACACACTAAGGCGGGTACACTCAGGGGTTTCCACAGAGAAGTCATTACACGCACCCATGTAGAGAGTCGCATTGCTGTTGAGTGCGCGGACATGTTTGCGAGTTAGTGTTCCCGACGCCGTGTTGCCGACGTTTGGTAAAAGGGGCCCTTAGTCACTGTTGGGATAGAAAGTATCTGATCATAGGGAACGAGCTGGTCTATGTATTTTCATTGCTGAACTTAGATAAGAAAGTGTGTCATTCTGAAAGGCTTAATGATTCTACATTTAATTCAGTAAAATAATTAGTGACCAATACAATGGAAAGAACAATTCTGAAATATGATCAATGCGAGCTATGTGCTTTTATTTCAGACTCTGCCCAGGCAATATAGAGGTAATTTATGAGGCTTGTCTAGTCTAATCTGCATATTCTTCATCTATCTTAGAAAGCATGTGTGGACTTGATAAAATAGAGGCGTAAGTGGTGGAGAACGTGTGTTAAATTTATGTGTGAGCACTTATGCCAGCCCTAGGGCAGAGTTCAATGTCTACGCATAGATTTTGCAAGGACTCATATAAGTTATAGTATTTTATAACTTATGTGTGTAAATTTCTGCTCCTCCCAAGCTCCATCTGTGTGCTGGCTCAAACCAAAAGTTTGCATCAATGGCTTGCTGCATCTGCTTGGGCTACATGTGTACGTGCCCATCCGCCTATGAAAGTAATGGGAAATTGATTTCCCATTTTACTCTGCCAGAGTTTGATTCCCACTAGCACTCCTTGTGGCCTTGAGCAAGTCACTTAACCCTCCATTGCCTTGGAAACATCCAAGTTATCAATGTCGCTGTTAATGTACATTACCAAGTTTAAGTTACAATATAATCCGCTTTGACCGAAATGATAAAGAGTTATAGAAAACCTGTTAAATACATAAAATAAAACGTATGATTTGCGGGCATTCATGGTGTGTAAATTTATGTAGATCCTTTACGGGCAGTGCTGAAGCGATTAGAGCAATTTTCGCTGGCACTGCCACAGCAGCGAGATGAGTTATACATTTACAGGCCATTGGTAAATGTAGTGGGGCTGACATTTTGCCACCCGCGGCTAGGCGTTTTTAAAGTGCATAGCCACTGCTGCTTTAACTAAAGTGGATATTTAGCACCAGAGCTTATCAGGTGTCTGGAGAATATCCGGTTTGCTGGACAGCTTCATCGCAATCTACCAAGGACAATCTACCAAGCATTGGTCATCCCCCACTTTGACTATGCCAACTCAATTCTACAGGGACTCCCGAAGAACACGCTGAACCCACTTCAGCTTGCAATGAATGCAGCCGCCAGAATACTACATGGAGCCCCAGGAGGGAGCACGTAACCCCAATCCCAAAACACCTCCATTGGCTGCCAGTCCACTGTAGACTCTCCTTCAAAATACTATTGTTGACCTTCAAGGCCATTAACAGCTGCACCTCCACTTCCATCACGGACCTCGTCCTCCCCACCCCCCCCCCCCAAACAGAGCCAGAAGATCATTCGCTGCCAACACACTGAGAATCCCTAGCACAATTACGAAATGCTCTCAAGCAACAAGAAACAGAGCCTTCGTGTACTATATACCCACATATTGGAACGCCCTCCCACCTACCATCCGGTCCATCACTGACCTTGCCCAATTTAGGAAGACACTGAAGCACCACCTCTTCGTCCAGCACTACTCCCATAAGAGTGACACATCACATCCAGCCATACTGAACCACCAGGACAACCCCCCCAACACACCCACATCACACCAATGCAGCCCCGCCCAGTAGCACCACTGTACACCCTGACACGAATGTGTATATAGCCACCTACTCTTGTAAATAGTTGCCAAGCAGCTCCTGTCAACATTGTACATCTGTGACCTGACTGCGTAGCCTGTATATAGTTACCTGAAAGAGTTGCCAAGCAGACCTGGTCAATGCATTATTCCGTGACCTGCTGCTCAGCCTGTACATAGTTCCCTAGTTAGTCCCAAGTTACAATGCCTGTTTATTGTAACTACAGTGCAGGTTCTGCCTGCACTGTACAAATTATTGTTGATTGTAAACCACACAGATTCTAAAGAGCGTGGTATAAAAAAGACATAAAATAAAATAAATAAATAAATACATAAAATATCTGGTCAGCGGTGGAATTTGACTGGATAGCGATAACTGGTGAAAAATAGTATAGCCATTGACCTGGCCTAACTTTAGCTGGCTTAGCTATCTGGTTAGGGCTGAATATCGCTGCTGACCAGATAGCAACCGGGCCCGCCCCTGATCCACCCACAGATCGTCTTGACTAAGCTTTCCTCGCCGCGGCTTCACCAGCAGCACGTTCACTGCACTGTCATAGTTCCCTGGCTGCCCGTGCTGCCTCAGCTAATATGCAGAGAGCAGCCCCGGTGCTAGCTAGGAAGACGCCAGCTTCCTCCACTGTTTCTCTCTCTCCCACCGCCACTGTTTCTGCGCCCCCTCTATGCTCCTAGGTTAGCAAAGGGGCAGAAGTGTAGCTCCGCTGCATGGAATGACAGCCAGCAGCCCTAGAAGAAAGCGATTCAAACTAATGTGACCACAGCGCTGCAAAAATAGCAAGGAAAGAGCCCCATCCTAAATCATATCTCCGCATGGGAAATAGGTGGACTTGATTTGCATTGGAATTCTAGGGAATGCAGCTTTGGAAACTTTATCTCATCCTGCCCAGCAAATGTTATAATTGCATGGGATTAAGTTCGGCTTGTGGAATCACTTCTTCCTTTTTCTGGTTTTCACTTCCCATGTTCTTGTATTTACTGTCTTTTGATTTGCATAGTGTTGCCATTTCTGGCCTTACCGTATCTCTGGAAGAAATTATCCAGTGTAGAATGTGCATTTTTCCTTCTTCTTATTTTTATATTGTCTCCTTTTGTTCATTTCCTTATTTGCTGTTATCATTCTGTTTTGGAAGAATACTGTGTGTGCACTTGTGGGGGGAAGGGAAGGAGGACTGCCTAAAAGTGAGCAACAGATTCGGCGTTTTGGCTTCTGTCAGTGTGCTGCCTGCAGGATGTTTTCTGTCTCTGAACTTTCTTTCCTTCATATAAAGAGGTTTAAGATAGTTACTGTAGGTAAAAATAAGCAGGTCAATATGGCAGTCACTGTTTATTTATTTTACACCAGCCACCACCGCTAACATTATTCAGCGCTTGCTGTATGGATAGGTTATCCGGACAGTCTTAAGACACCTTTTTGCTGTCCTAAGCCATTTGGCTAGTTTATTTAGACAGATTTGTATTCCACCTTATCCTTCTATCAAGGTGGTCACGTCACATCACAACTGGAGGGTTACATTTAACATTAGGGTATTTGTCAACATTTAGACAGAACAATTGCTTAGTTATCCATATAGTGGTATTGAATATTGCTAGTAAAACTAGTCGAGTGCGCCGCATTTACATAAGCACTTAAATATGGAAGCGAGCAGGGCCCTGAGAATTTGCTCTGAGGAATAACTCAGAACTAAAGCAGTAGAGTGCTTCATTTTTATTACAGGCACTTCAGAACAGAGGTGATTAGAGGGTTTTACTTTGTTTTTTTTCTGTTTTGCATGGGATTTGTTTAACTTAAGCGCTGGAGCTCAATCGGTTTCCCGGGAAAAGTTTTCATCTGCCAAACTAAGGAGCAGTGACAGTAGATTTCTGATGAGCAGCTATAGGTGCACGGGTGCCAGGGGATTTCACTTTCTCCCTTACTGTCCCCATTTTGGGCCCTTGGCAACATTACCATCTTCATTTCCTCTTGCGTCCCCTCCTCATTCCTGTTCTCAGAATTACAGCACCCGGAGGAAATCAACACAATCACCGTTGAATGTGCAGTACCTCGTTGATATCAGAAGACAGGTAGAGAGAGCTCTGCCAATCTCTCAAATATCTTAAGAACGCAAAGGGCCGGTTGTTGCACTGGCCTGGCAGAAGAACTAGCGGCGCAATATTTAAACGCCACCATTGGTGTTATTTTTAAAACTCCAGCCGTGGAGTTTTAATTAAAATCGGAATATTCCATGCTGGTATCCGGATAGTGACTGGTGCTGAATATCCAGAGTGAGCGATGAGCAGCTGATGCTGTCCAGAAAGCAGCGATTTTCAGCCTGCTATCCAGATAGCCTGTTCAGATAGCTTAGGACGGCTTTTTCGCTCTCCTGAACTATGCGGAGTCTAATACTGATAGCCATTACCGGTGTTGTAATTGCTGCTATCCAGAAATTTCCTGCTCTCAGGGCCGGCCCCAGAGTTGGTTTAAAGTGTTGGCACGCTAGGCAGACCTTAAGCTTTATACCCTGCTTGTTGTCAAAATCTGTTTTTAGGTTTCACTGCCCTGCTCTTTGCTGCATCTCAGCAGTTGCTGTCTTAGACGACTGCTAGTTTGCCTAATGGTTGGCCTGGCTCTCTGTCGATAGTGCCAGAGCAGTCTCTGGTGATATTCAGTGGTCTGGCTAGTGCCATGGAAAATGATGGCCGATGAAACGTATACCATTAGCAAGTGCTGCTAACTGGATATGTGCTGCTGAATATTGGGCTGTAAATTCTCTCTAGTCTGTGGTACTACTAACAGATCAAGACAAGAATAATCCAACGGCCTGGATCTGTAAGGCTATGTAGACCACTTCTCCGATGGTGGTTGCCAAGCTCCCTTGCTCTCACATCGAAGAAGGAACTTAGGTAGTCTCAAGAATTCCTTTGACATCTCTGGATTGTACTTAGATTGATAAAATGAAGAACATAGAACATTATTTAGCAAGCACCCAAATGGGGTAGGAAGGTGTGTGTGAACAAAAGAAGCCAAAGGTCCATGAAATCAACAAAACAAGAACTCCCTGGTCAACAAAAGGTTAATGCTTCAAAGCTAGCAATGTGGTTACTGCTGAAGATTCTCTTCCAAGACCCGCACTGCTGGGTTTAGGTTTATTAAACTGCTATAATTAAACCTTCTGACCAGGGAGTGTCTGATTTTGTTGCCTTGTTTAAATTTCAGGCACTGAAAAAAGCAGCACTAGCAATAAAAAAGATTTTAAATAATTAATCTGGTTTGCAAAAAATCATTAAAATGCCTCTTTTTATGTTCTATTGCCAAATAAAAAGCAGATTCATACATAGTACTTGTGGTCTGTTTAGGCAGTGAAAGGACAGCTGTTGTTGGCATCAGTGGAGATTTTCAGTCGAAAAAGGTATTACATTGGGGGGTCTGCTGTGGCCTCCATTTTCCACTTCAGACTGAAAAGGAATCAATTCTGTTGCAGTTCAACAAGCAGGGAAAGTATGCAGAGCATGACTCATGGAATTCTTTTCAACCCTTCGGCATGTGTTTGTGTGCATGTGTATATCCATCTGTATCTCCATTGCCTATGCATGTGCATCTTGTGTCTGTTTTGTCTCTGCGTGCGTATCTCTGTCTTGTATGTTTTTGTGTTTTTGCAAGTGTGTGTATGTGTATCTCTATTTTGATTCTCTATGGGTGTGCATCTTTGTGGGCTGCTATGTCTGTATGTTTGTATGCATTTTTATGTGTCAATGGATTCAGGGCCACTTCAACCCCTTATGGAGCCCCTCCCATTCGTTGCCCCCCCCCCCCCAGTAGCAGAAGAGAAGAACTTGGCTGTGATCATGGCCCAGATGCAAGCTGTCTACCTGCGGGGATCCCCTCTTCCATGGGCAGAAAGAAGGAATCTTTGTCAGGATTGCAGCTACCCCCTTCTCTTGGATCCCCGTGGGCAGAAGAGAAGGGCACGGCTGCTATCACGACCCAGGTGCAAGCATGATCAGGGCCGCTTTACCTAAGGGCAGCAGGACTGCTGGGTCTCCCCCCCCCCCCCTTGTGCAGGGCCTGGGGTAGCTTCCCCTGCCCATAGACATGTGTGTTTGTGCATGGGTGGATGTGTTAGTATGTGCATGTGTGCATATATATTTATATTGGTTCTCTGAGAGTCTGTGATAGGGAGAGAAGATAAGAGGGGAGGGATGCTGCAGCTCTTAGAACTGCTCTTCCCATAGAAATGCATTGGGGCATTTTTGGGGGGGTTGGGGGAAGGCAGCTTCACTTTACCACATGCAAAAACTTCATTTAAGCAGCAAGGGATTTGCCCCAGTTTACCTCCTCCCGTCCTGTGACTAGAAGAATTCCACTGCTCTGCCTCTACAGCCTTCCTGTTGGCTGGGTCCCACCCACAGTCTCTGCTGCTAGTCACACTGGGAGCAGGCAAAGTAGCCTCACTCACTGAGAGGGAGGACTGCAGGTCTACAGGTGAAGGCATATTTTAGATAGTACATGGAAATTGGAATTGAGATGTCGAGGTGGGGATGTGCTCAATTCTGATGGTACTTTAGAAATGTCTCTGTTTCTAAAAGACATAGAAGGAAGTACAGGAACGGAGGTGGATTGGCATTCTGTAGATTTACATGTGGGAAAAATCAACAGAGGAAACCCAGCAACATACATGTGTAAATGCCGGCATTTCCCAACTCAGTTCAATTTAGAGGGGGGCAATAAACTAAGGGAGACTAAGAACGATAACCCCCTTAATCCCTCCTGTAAGGGCTGGCCGAAATACACACTTTTTAGAAACCTACATGTGACAAGGAATAGGTGTAAATCCCAACGTGGAGAATTATAGGTTTACATGTGCATTCTCTATATGACATGGGGAATACACATGTAGATTTGTATCCTGCCCAGGTCACGCCCCTGACACACCGCTCAAAACTTCCAGTTTCAGTTTCGGTTTCAGTTTATTTAGATTTGATATACCGCCCTATATGACATCAGGGCGGTTCACAATAAGTTAACAATCAGAAAGAGGCACAAGGCCAGGAAAGAGGAAAAGAGCTACAATCTTAGACAGGAAAGAGGAAATCATAGAGCGTGCAAAGAAAATACATAAGGGGAGAACTTAGACGAACATTAATAGACCAGGTCAGGATTGAGAGGCCGGGAGGTTATAAGCTGTGGTGAAGAGATGAGTTTTCAACTGTGACTTAAAGGCGGGATAGTTTGCTTCAAGACGTAGTGAGGTGGGCAAGGAATTCCACAGGGCTGGACCAAGAAAGAAGAAAGCTGAATGCTGGGTTGATTGCAGGTGTGCACGAGAGGGTGAGGGGAGGTGAAGGCAATTGACATGGATTGAACGGAGGGAACGAGTGGGAGTGTGGAACTGTAGAAGGTCAGTGAGGTACGGGGGAGTTTGGGTGTAAATGGCTCGGTGAACTAGAGTGAGAATCTTAAAATGAATACGGAACTTGATAGATAGCCAATGTAAGTGATACAGAAGTGGTGTAACGTGGTCTCGGTAAAAAGAGTAAGTGATAATCCTGGCAGCAGTGTTCTGTAATAATTGCAAACGACGTAGTTGAGTGCGGGTAAGACCTGTGAGGACTGAATTACAATAATTATCAATAATCAATACGAGAGAGTACGGTAGCTATGGTAAGGGTAGTCAAGGCAGCGGAAGAAAGAAAGGGATGAATAGAGCGAATTTGGCGTAAGAAAAAGTAAGAGGTTTTTGTGAGATGAGAAATGCGGTCCTTAAAGGAAAGAGCAGAGTCAAGCAGAGCACCAAGATATCGGAAAGAAGAGACCAGAGGAATCGTGGAACCGTCAAGGGAAGGTGAGAGTGTAGGACATGGGCTTCCAAAAGTGAACCAAGTGCATGAGGTTTTGGGCAGATTAATATGAAGGCAGTTAGAAGACAGCCAGTTTGATACAAGAGTGAGACAGGAATTCAGAGGAGCGAGATCAGGGTGAAGAGGACTAGTATGATGTAGGATGATGATGTCAACAGCGTAGAAGAAGGCAGAGAGACCAGTTTGCTGAATGCAGAGGGCAAGGGGTGCAAGGAAGAGATTAAACAAGAGGGGAGTGAGGACCGATCCTTGAGGGACACCACAGAGAAGGGAAGTGGGAGCAGAAGCGTGGTGTGGGCTGGAGGGTGAGACCACAGAGAAAGAGCGAGAAGATAAGTAAGAATGAAATCAACGATAAACTGTTCCCCTAAGCCCAGCGTCCCGGAGATGTGAGTGGAGAAGAGAATGATCAACTAAATCAAAGGCCACAGAAAGATCTAGGAAGACCACCACCGAAATATCACCTTTGTCATGTGAGGAATGTAGATTGTTAAGAAGTGCTACAAGAATTGTATCCGTGCTGTGACCTTGATGAAAACCTGACTGTCGGGGATGTAAAAAGTTTATGGAGTGTAAGTGTTGAGAAAATTGGGAAAAGACAAGCCTTTCAAGAAGTTTTGCAAGGAAAGGTAGATTGGAAACGGGTTGATAATTAGCTGGGATGAGTGGATCTAAATTGGATTTTTTCAAAATGGGCCAGACCTATGCATGTTTCCAGAGGGAAGGGAACGATCCAGAAGAGATGGAAGTGTTAATTATGGCAAGAATGTAGGGTAAGAGAGCAAGAGAAGGTTCAGTAAACCAGGCAGAGGGGATGGGGTCGAGAGGGCAGGTGGTCTTTCACACTGAAGAAATAAGGGTCAAGAGTTCAGGTGAGGTAATGGAATAGAAAGATGACCAACAGTGAGAGAAGGAGGAGGAGAGGGAGGGAGGAGGGGATGGTGGAGGAGGGGAGGATGGGGTGGGGGGGAGGACAGAAGGGAAGAGCAGCACGCAGATCTGAGATCTTGGTTCCAAAGAACAAAGCAAGACTGGAAAGAGAAGGTAGAGACTGGGGAGGATCTGAAGAGTGATCAGTGTATATGAGGTAAGGGTTTGAAGCACAGAAAAAAGCTGTCTGGAAGGATTAGTTGCCATAGTAATGCAGTTCGAGAAAAAGGTCTGTTTAGCTAGATGGACAGAGGAGCGGTAATGATGATGATTTTCATGAAATTTTGCCAGAGTAAGAGGAGTAGGGTGCTTACGCCAAGCACGCTCAGCTCGTCTTAAGTGACAACATAAGAGACGCAGGCCTGCATGAAACCAGGGATGTCTAGCTGTAGGGCATTTAGACTAGATGGCTGAAAAGGGGCAAGCTGGTCGAGAGTAGTGGATAACGTGGAAGTCCAGAGTGAAACCTGTGCGTTTGGAGAAAGAGTGGAAAAGGTATCCGGAAAAAGCTGAGGGGCAGGTGGAAACTGCTGCAGGGTAAGGGGGGTGATTCAATGACATGGAGGGGGAGAGAGGGAGACAGAGGATGGAGAATCCTGGGAAGGAGGTGGCTGTATGGAAGGAGGATGAAGCAGAAATGACAGGCAATAGTGATCAGTCCAGGGGAGAGGCTGTATGGAGAGCTGTGAGATTGAGAAAGGGGGCGACAGTGGAATGATTAAAGGATCAAGAGTATGGCCAGCAATATGGGTGGGAAGTAGGACAAGCTGCTGGAGAGAGAGGTCATGAAGAAGAGAAATAAAAGACAAATCTTTGGCGGAGGTAGGACAGTCAAAGTGGATATTCAGATCTCCGAGTATGGTCAAGTGAGGATACTGTAAGGAAACGTCAGTAATAGTATGGATGAGAGCATCCCAGAGGAAGCCTAAGAGAGAAGGAGGCGAGTAAAGAATAAGAATATGGAGAGGAGGGGAGGACTGAAGACATAGGAGGAGAGATTCAGGGTATTGCAGAAGAGGAGAGGAGATCTGGACTATAGGGAGAGATGAGCGAAACAGGACAGCAACACCACCTCCGTGGCGACCCTCTCGAGAGACAGAGAGGGCGGAGAAACAGGGGTGCAGACAACTGATGAGGAGAGGGTGTTCACCCTCCTTTAACCAGGTCTCAGAGAGACAGAGCACGTCCAGGGACTGTTGAAGAATGAGATCTTGTATTTGAAGAGACTTAGATCGTAGCGAACGACAATTTGCAGAGCCAATCCTAAGAGAGGCAGGTAACGGAGAGGAGAGAGGAACACTTAATAAAGGAGAGGTAGACGAACAAACGCATAAGTTTGATAAAGTCCGAAAAGGAACAACATTGTGTCCTGGGATGGGGAGAGAAGGGGAGGGGCGGTGTCCCCAAACTACCGGAATGGCAGACATAGGGTAAGGGAACTGATTAGGAGTTACAGAGTCAATAGGGAAGCGAGAACGGACAGATACACAGGCATGCAAACTTACCAGAGGTGGAGGGCAGAGAGCAGGGAGAGATAAACCAGCGAGGAGAGAAAAGAGACATGGCAGGATTGCCAAGAGTTGGGTCCAGTGAGAAGCAACCCCCTTGAAGCGACCCCAAGGAGCGCACCTAAGGAGCACGTCGTGCTCCTTAGGTGCGCTCCTTCGGGCGCACGCCCCAGACGCGTGCCGCGGTGGCGACCGGCGGCACTAGAGGCATCTTTAAATAATTGGAGGGGATCCGAGGATTACCTGGGGGTCCGCGGCTGCAAGCACGTGGCCCCATCACTTCCTGGGTAGGTGGAGCAAGCGTGTGTTTCTGAGACTTGGAGGATACAAACAACGAGACACTTAATGGTAGCAGTAAAGACAAATACAGATGTCAGCATACATTTCATGCAGCTGTGGACTCTGGTGACTTCAGTCCCCAAAGGTAATAGGACAGTTTACAAGATGAGATTAACTCTGACCCCCTGGTGATTTCATTCTCCAAGGCCTGAAGCCCCTCCTTGCTAAATCAAGAATAGCAGACCTTAAAAGGAGTGGCTAGCAGACCTCAAGGGGAAGTGCTGGAAAGGATTCAGTTCACTATAAAAGACAGAAACACTTCCTGTCTCTCTCTCTCTTTCACCATTCATCAGAAATGAAGGACAGGAGGCTCTGATAATCAATTCCCTTCACCCCTCCCCCGCTCTCTCTCTCTGCACCTTGCCATGAGGCTCTGAAACACATGTTCTGACCTATCTCTCTATTACACTTCACACATGCACATGCACACACAGATTCATTGATGCACACTGAAACAGCTCTGTAACAATCACTATATACCTCTGTTCAATACCTATGTATTAAGCCTGTTTCTACATAAAAACCTTTCTCCAAGCCACACCTGTTTGGTTGTCTTATTACAAGCCCTCCTGCCTCTGTGAAGTGAAATGAACCCAGGACCTACAGAAGAATAACTGACCAAATCTGACAACAGATAGCACAGGTATGGCAGCATTAGGAGGAGAACAGAGGACATCCACCTGTAAATTCAACCATTTCTACAATGCTCTTTTACACATGGATAAGATTTATACATATATGTGCCTCATTATTGCAAATAGGGCTTTTAAATAAATCCCATAGAGAGGCTGATATTCAAAGAATTTATGCTCCTAGCTTTAAGAGTTACGCTCCTAAATTGACCTCGGCTGATGACCTACATTTGGGCTCAAAATTTTGCTAAATTCCCAAATTAAGAGCCTAAAAACTGGAATGGCAACAGGAGCAGATTTAGGGTAGGGAAAGAAAGCTGGGAGCTTAGTACTGAATTCCACCACTAGGAAGATACAGTACATTAGGCTCATAAATCTAAGCAAATGAATGGCAAGCCTTAATTTAGGAGTGTACAGGTTGATATTCAAAAGCACTTACCTGGACAGCAGCACCCGATGCTGACTGGGCTTATCTGCTAATTTTCAGTGGCACTAAACGGAAAGTGCCAATGAAGATCATTACTTACTACTCCAGCGCTGTCCAGATGGTGGAGTGAGGGTAGAGCGTGGGTGTCCTCAAAAGTGATCTGGGTAACAGCGATATTCAGTCCACTATCTGGATAACACAAAACTGTCAGGATAGCGTTAGGTCTATAAAAGAATGAGTGGAGTGGAACGGGTAAATGTAGATTGGTTGTTTACTTCTTCAAGAAGTAGAAGGACTAGTGGACATGCAATGAAGGTACAATGTAGCCAGTTTAAAACTAATTGGAGAAAATATTTTTTCACTCAACTCGTAATCAAACTCTGGAATTTGTTGCCGGTGGATATGATAAAAGCTGTTAATATAGCTGGATTTAAAAGAGGTTTGGACACATTCTCGGAGGAAACGTCTATAATCCATTATTATAGAGGACTGGGGCAATCTACGGCTTACTCCTGGGATAAACAGCATGGAATCTCAGCCTGACAGGTATTTGTGACCTGGATTGGCCGCTGTTGGAAACAGGGTACCAGGCTTGAAGGATCCTTGGTCTGACTCAGTATGGCATATCCTATGTTCCTATGTTCTAAAAAACGCTTCTAAAGTTCTTTGGAAAGTTTTCCAGATAGCAGGCTGCATATCCCTATTATATTATTTGGATACTGACACTGGATATACAATCATAATTTAAGCACCATGGCAGGTGTTTAAGAACAAACCAGACCAAGGTGTTTGATCAGCTCAATAACTCGTAAGTACCTAAATGTTGCTGAATTTTCAGCAGGAAATGTATTCTCCTAACTTAGCAGCCTAAGGGGGCCATTTTAGAAGCATCTAGATGTGTAAATGACAGCATTTACATATCTAGATTACACACACAGGCAAAAAGCGATTTTGGCAAGCAGCTATCTGCATGTGCACAAACCCTGGGACACAGTGATTTCAAGGAGGCGTGGGAGGGGTGGGGTAAAGCTTGGGAATAGGAAGCCCCAAAACACACGAAAGTGCCACTTGAAGGGGAAGGTGCATAGGCCGATGGTATCCATTCCCTTCATTCCACGGACAAACCTAACATTACCAGTCACCCCCACCCTTCTCTGGACACCCCTCCAACATCACTAGACCTCTCTCACTCTTCTACAAAATCCTGGCCCATGGCTGATAAAATGGCAATGCACTCTCCACCCCCCAAACCTCCCAACACCATCACAGGCCACCTCTTGCCCTGATACTCTCCAGCTCTTACCTAGGGCTTACCTGGTAGTCTAGTGGAGAACAGGAGTGATCCCCAGTGGTGGTTGGTGACTCTCTTCTGAGAGGTACTGAGGTGTCCATCTGCCAACCAGACTTGATGTCCAGAGAGGTATGCTCTCTGCCAGGTGCCAAAATTCGAGATGTTACGGAGAGTTTGCCGAGGCTCATCAAGCCCACTGACTATTACCCAATGTAGCTAATCCATGTCGGCACAAATGATACTGCCAGGTATCCCTCTGAGTGTATCATAGATGACTTCATGGCTCTGGGACAGAGGGTGAAGCAGATAGGGTTGCAGGTGGTGTTCTCTTCAATCCTCCCTGTTGAGGGTAAAGGCCAAGGCAGAGAAGAATGGAGATGAATGCATGGCTGCACGGATAGTGTCATCGAGAGCATTTTGGTTTCCTGGACCATGGGATTCTGTTCCATGGGTTGCAGAGCAGAGATGGCGACAAAAGTCCAAGAAAAGTCGTTGTGTCTTCAGTAGCAGACTGGCTAATCTACTGAAGAGGGCTTTAAACTAGATTCACTGGGGATGGGTGAGAAAAGCCCCCAGGTAAGTGAAAGTCCCCAGGTAAGTGAAACATTAAATACCTTTATGGAAATGGGTAAAAGGGGCAATATATGGAAAGCAGTGTGTATAAATGCCTGTAACATGGGAAATAAGATCCCTGATGTTGAAGCTTTAATGGGAGAGGCTGACTTGGATTTAGTGGCAGTTACAGAAACATGGTTCACAGAAAACCATGACTGGGATGTAACTATACCAGGCTATACTTTATTCAGAAAGGACAGGGTAGGAAGAAGGGGAGGAGGAGTAGCACTATATGTAAAAAATAATATTAAAGTTTTGGAACTACAGAGCTTAAAAGGGAGAGAGGAGGTTCTGTGGGTTAAACTAGAAAGAGGGAAAGAGAAATCTATTTCCATTGGCGTGATATACAGACCTCCGTTACAGGAGGAAAAGGTGGATGGAGAGTTAATTGAAGACATAAACAGCATTGCTAGGAAAGGGGAAGTGCTACTGATAGGGGATTTCTATATGCCAGATGCTGAATGGTACATTCCTGCTGAAATATCATCTAGAAGTAAGGAGATCCTGGATTCTCTACAGGGAGAACTATTCAGGCAACTGGT
Source organism: Ichthyophis bannanicus (assembly GCA_033557465.1). NCBI lineage: Eukaryota > Metazoa > Chordata > Amphibia > Gymnophiona > Ichthyophiidae > Ichthyophis > Ichthyophis bannanicus. The sequence goes on along the minus strand of CM066031.1, from coordinate 258,343,415 downwards.
AACAGAACCCACACGTGAAGGGGCCATACTGGACTTGGTGCTTACCAATGGTGAAAGTGTTTCTGATGTTATAGTGGGAGATCATTTTGCATCCAGTGATCACCAGATGGTGTGGTTCAGTATTAGGACTAGGACTGTTAAAATCCATTCAAAAGTGAGGGTCTTAGTCTTTAGGAAAACTAAGTTTGCCAAGATGGGCCAATACCTCAGGGAGTTGTTAGCGGGATGGGAACAGCTGGGGGATGTAGAAAAACAGCAGGAAAATCTGAAAGAGGATATTTTAAGGACAACCAACCTTTTTGTTAAAATGGTAAATAAAGGTAAAAGGAAAAGGAGACTGCTATGGTTTTCAAAAGAAGTATCTGAAAAGGTGATAAAAAAGAGGGAGGCCTTCATGAAATACAAGAGATCACAGAGAGAGGAAGACAGGCATCTATATTTGGAAAATCTTAGAGAAGCTAGCAAAGTAGTCAGGAAAGCAAAGATTCAAAAAGAGGAGGAAATAGCCAATGGAATAAAATGGAGGGATAAGACATTTTTCAGATATCTTAGTGAGAAGAGGAAGGGCAAAAGTGGTATTGTCAGACTCAAGGGTGAAGGGGAGGAATATGTAGAAGTTGATGAGGATAAAGCAGAATTTCTTAACAAATACTTCTGTTCTGTGTTCAAAGTTAAAGAACCAGGAGCAGGATCTCAGAAAACTCCCACAAACAGGGACAGAAGTGAGGGGCATCTTGAACAATTTTCAGAAGACTGTGTTCGTGAGAAACTAGCTAAACTTAAAGTAGACAAAGCTATGGGACCGGATGGGATACACCCAAGATTACTGAGGGAACTTGGGGACGTTCTAGCAGCTCCACTGACTGACCTTTTCAATGCTTCATTGGAGTCGGGAGTAGTGCCAAAGGACTGGAGAGAGGCACATGTGGTCCTTTTACACAAAAGCGGAAGTAAGGATGTAATTGAAAACAAGTGCAACACAGGAAAAGCAGATATCACGTTGAATGTAGAAACCAGTCCAAAATGTGATTAAATGTGGAAAGACAGAGCCTTTATTAACCAATTGACAACCCGACACAAAATGTCATCAATAAATAGAAATCCAAGAATCTTTGGAACACAATATTGAAGTACTCAACCGTGTAAAACCCAACTAAAAAATGCCAACATACTGATAAATACATAGAAGAATACTCTTCTGATGACATTTTTAATAATCTTTTTAATAATTTTTTATTTGATTATATATGGTTTTAAGTGCTCTGGTTTTTTTACGTTGTTTTAAGTGTTTATGTATTTATGTTTTTAGAATTTGTTTGACAAACCCCTGACGAAGGATAGCGAAACACGGCCTGTGTCGGGTTGTCAACTGAAAACAACAGGCCTGTTAGTTTAACTTCAGTGGTGAGTAAATTATTGGAAGAGCTGCTGAAAGAGAAGATAGTGAAGTTTCTGGAGTCCAGCAGATACAGGATCTGAGGCAGCATGGATTCACCAGAGTCAGGTCTTATCAGACAAATCTGATTTATTTCTTTGACTGGGTTACAAGGGAATTGGACTGAGGGAGAGCTCTAGATGTGGTGTATTTAGATTTCAGTAAAGCCTTTGACACCGCTCCTCACAGGCGACTTATAAACAAACCGAGCACCTTAGAGATGGACCCTAAAGTTACTGCTTGGGTTAGAAATTGGTTGAGTGGGAGGCAAGAAAGGGTACAAGTAAATGGAGCTCACTCTGAGGAGAAGGAGGTTACCAGTGGTATGCCCCAGGGATCTGGCCTTGGTTCAATTATTTTTAACATCTTTGTTAATGATATAGCGGAATGGCTGTCGGGTAAGATTTGCCTCTTTGCAGATGATACCAAAATCTGCAATAGAGTAGACACCCAGGAAGGTGTAGATAACATGAGGAGGGATATAGCTAAGCTTGAAGAATGGTCTAGAATTTGGCAACTGAGATTTAATGTTAAAAAATGCAAGGTCATGGGGGGCGGAGCCTGGTTTCTGGTCAAGATGGACATGTAAGTGCAGAGCTCCAGAGGGCAATTGGCAAGAATCCTGACTTCTGCTGTCTTTAATCAAATAGTTCCTACCTACTTGGATATCATTCGATCCCGGATATGTCAGGCTCCAGACTGACGCAGCTTGATTACCAAGTATCTCAAAACGCCATCGCAAAGAGAACCAAAACGGAACCTCTCTCCTCATAAGATGGCGGTCATCCGAGATTGTCCTGAGACCTTGCAGGAGCTCCTGGCTGAGATTCGGGCAGTGAAAGACATGGTCAAATCTAATGGAGAGTTGCTATGTGCAATGCAGGAAGATATCAATGCTTTGAGAACTTCTTTGGAGTCAATTACAGTTTGTTTGGAGAAGGTAGAGAATGTGGTGGCATCACATGGGGAAAGGCTCAAGGCCGTTGAGAAGCAGGCCAAGCTGATACGTTCATTACAAAGAGAGATGGAAGACGGCAATAATCGCTCACGGAGGAAGGACATAAGAATACTAGGAGTACCTGAGGGAGCAGAGGGTCCTGATATGGTGTCCTTTTTGCAGGCCATGATTCTGGGTGTGTTAAAGTTGCAGTTTCTTATGCCATTTGAAATCGAGTGTTTTATGTTTTCATCAAGTAGCACAAATAATGGGAGCTGCCAGAGCACTTTCAACTTTGGAATACCAGGGACATAAACTCCTGTTTTTCCCGGACTTCGCGAAGGTGACGGTGGATTAGAGAAAGAGTTTTCTGGCGCTGTGTCCACGCTTGTTACAGCTGCAGGCCCATTTTGGGCTGCTCTATCCTGCCCGCATGAGAGTCACGCTGCATAACCAGACCAAGACTTTTGATGATCCAGGGGAGTTATTTGCATTTCTGGAAGATAAGGAGGCAGCGGTGATACGGTGAAATTTACTTTGCAGCTTTATTTGGTGCAGTTCTATGGCGCTTGCTATCATGGCGTTTGACTGGTCCGAGGTCATGTAAAGGAGATTTATCCACGCAGAAGCGGCATTTAATCATGCAGTATTGCTATATACTGGGACACTCATTTTGTTTTCTTTGAAGGAACTCCAGGGTACTACCCTGGTCAAGATGTTTTCCTGTTCTCTCTCTCTTTCTTCTTTTGTGTTTTGTGTTGTTTGTGATGTCTATGGTGGTTGAGAGAATATTGGGGCTTGAAAGAGCGGGATGGCCCTTATTCATTAGGCTGGGTCTTTTAGGTCATAAACTGATTCGGCGAGGGTTGCCCTGCCACGCAGATCTGGTGTGTAGGGTTTTGAGTACATTGTCTTCTCTCTTATTGTGGGAGGTGGGCAAAGTGTGAAATTTTGGATGACAAAGAAGTGGGAATGTATTAGATCATTTTGCCCTCTGTGTCTGTCTTGTCCTGGTGGGCTCACCCGCTAATTTTGTGTGTTGTATAGCCTCCCTGGGTTTGGTTTGGTGGTTTGGGGAGGCTATACAACACACAAAATTAGCGGGTGAGCCCACCAGGACAAGACAGACACAGAGGGGGAATGTTTTTCAGAATTATGTGTTCTTATTGTGAGCGATCATGTGCAGGGGCCAGGGCTAAATTGTGCCTCCTTTTGTTGGATTTTTGTTTTGGGCTATAAGCGCAGCTAACACTCTGAGGGCGCTTAAGATGTTGTTCTACAATGTAAATGTATATGCTACAATTTGGTATGTTTTTGCAACATTTGACTGTCAACTTGAGCTATATTATCAGTATGTCTTCCTTTAAGATAGATTCACTGAATGTTAAGGGCATTAACAATCTCATCAAGAGGGAAAAGATTCTTCTGTATGGCAAGAAAGAAACTGCTGACATCTTACTGTTGCAGGAGAACACTTGCATGTAAAGAAGTCATTAAAACTAGATACAAAACCCTTTTCTCTAGTGGCTTTTTCAGCTGCCCAGCATAAGAAAAATGGGGTAGCCATTTTGGTGAGCAAAGCTCTATCCCCCATGGTTATTCAAACTAGGTCTGATACCGATGGGCGGTGGACAATGGCTGTCATTAAAATTGGATCCACTGAACTGGCCTTAATCAATATTTATTCTCCTAACATTGATTGCCCTACTTTTTTTTGCTCCATTGCGGCCTTGGCGCAGGAGGTGTCTAGATATCTGACTATAGGACTATAGTGGGAGGGGACTTCAACCTCGTGCTAGATCCACTGGTGGATAGGAGTCCAATGAGAACCATTATGGTTCCCAAGGCTCACCCAGCTCTTGTATCTCTAATGCAGGAATTGGGCCTGATAGACATTTGGCAGTTGCAACACCCTACAGATAAAGAATTCACTTTCTTTTCTCCTCCTCATAACTCGTTATCACATATAGACTTCTTCCTAGTCTCCAAGGGACTTTGTTCTAGAATTAGTGAGTCTACTATTCATGTGGCTCACATCTCTGATCACTCCGCAATCTCATTCATCCTATTTGACTTAACGAGCTATCAACCTCACCCACGCTGGCAATTTGATAGGACTTTTCTAGCCAGTCAGGAATTTTGGGAGACCATCCTTGTGGCTATAGAGGAGTATTTTCAATTTAATCTACCGCAAGACTCCTCGGTGTGGGCGTGGTGGGAAGGCTTCAAGGCTAGTATACGAGCCACCATTACTAGTTTTGCTATAAAGCAGGCTAAGCAGCGTAAAGCAGAACTTACTGCACTAGACAAGCAGATTAAAGCGGGAGAACGTATCTTATGCTAGAAATCTGATCCTAACATTTTGATAAGACTGTAGCGCCTTAGATTTAGATATAATTTGATCTTGACCACTGAGGCCTCACAAAATATTCAAGGGCAGAAAGGACGATATTACTTGGAAGGTAATAGAGCTGGACAGCTGCTAGCTAACTCGTTAAAGGGTCATAAGGAATCTTTGCGCATTACAGCTTTAAGGAATCCTCAGGTGCAACAATTGATTGTCAAGGATCCTGACATTGCAGAGACCTTTTGACAATTTTATGCTCAGTTATACTCCCCAGAGAGATTTCTCTGTGAAGGAGTTTGATAGTTTGCTAAATAATATCCAAAGGCCGGTGTTAGATCAAGAAACTGCTGTGGGATTGGACAAGCAGATAACAGTCATAGAAATTATCCAGGCTATTGACGCTACACAAGCTGGCAAGGCTACCGGTACAGACGTTCGGCCGACTGAATTCTATTAAGCCTTTTCCAAAACTTTAGGGCCATACCTTCAACAATATTACAGACTTCTTCTGGACAATGTGGCACAGACTGGAGCGTTTGCCTCTGCAAACATTGTTGTTCTAGAAAAACCTGGGAGGGACCCTCAGTTAGTTAGTAATTATCGGCCAATTTCATTGTTAAACATAGACTATAAAATCTTTGCGACCATTGTAGCTGGTTATCTCTCCAAATTGATCCCTTCTTTGATCCACTTGGACCAATGTGGCTTTACTGAGGGACGCTCTACAGCCGCTAATGCCAGAGTACTTTGTCATGTTTTGGAAGGTGCAGAGGAAACAGAAGACCCTCTTGTGGGACTCTCATTAGACGCAGAGAAAGCGTTTGATCGGTTGGAGTAGCCTTTCCTGTTTGCTGTTCTGAAGTGGTTTGGATTTGGTGAGGGTTTCTGCAATCTAATTAAACTTATGTATGCGAGACCGAGTGCAAAAATCTCTGTGAATGCGACTCAGTCTAGAGAGTTTCTTCTAGGGCGAGGTACCCGTCAGGGTTGTCCTCTTTCTCCCATTCTCTTCCAAGCCTTACAGTTAAGGGCGTTTCTATTGCTGGCATGGAAATTAAACTATCTGCATATGTGGATGATTTGCTGCTTTTCACTACACCTAGCTCCATATCGGTCATTTTAGAATTGATAGATAAATATTCAGGATTATCTGGCTATAAAATTAATTGGTCAAAGTCTGTCGCCTTCCCCTTGAACTCAAGAGTATGTAGGACGGATATGGAGGCTTTTCCTTTTGTATGGGAGCCTAAGATGGTGAAGTATTTGTGAGTTCACTATTGCTACCCACTTAGTGTAACCCTACAATACAATGAAGAAGATCCTATCTACAATTCGTAATATAACAGCAAAGTGGTCACCAGTCTATCTCTCTTGGTAGGGTCGTCTTGAAGCTATAAAAATGACTATCACTCCTAAAGTGAATTATATATTAGAAATGCTACCAGTCTTTCTTACAAGTAAAGTGTATCATCAAATTGAAAGGATTCTGGTTCAATTTCTATGGAAAAATAAACCGCCTAGAATTGCTCTTAGGAAACTCAAATCTAAAAAAGAGGGGGGGGGGGGGGAGTTTAATTTCCCTAACTTTCAGGCCTATCACTGTGCTTTTTTGCTAAAACAATGAACAAGATGGGTGGAGGGGGCTGTAGGTATACGCCCAATATGGCTCGAACTAGAAGAGAGATTAAGTGCTCTTTTACCCTTGAATCTTCTTCCTGGTATGGTGTCTATTAAGAGGTTGAAGTCTCATAGAATCATCTGGCATAGTCCCTTCTTTAAAATCAATCAAAGCTCATTCGCATGGCAAAAATGATTTAGCAAGGGCATTTGGAACGTTGTGGATGGTAAGTGGAAACCTTTTCCTACTTTGCAAAGGGAATTTGATTTGCCTCATTCCCTAGTGGATTCAGCTGAGGCATTGCATAGAAAAATCCCAGTTGGATATTACTTCATTGTCTGACGAATGGGGGTTGATGAGTAAGACAAGTTCAGTATATATGACCTCTGGGGTGGCCTCTCAATATTATAAACTAGTGGCTCAGAACAATAGTTCTCAGGCCATTGGTGTTTAATGAATATGGGAACATGATACTGGGGAAGTCCTCTCTCCAGAAACTTGGACAAAATTCTGGAGTAAGATAAATGTGGTTTCTCAGTCTGCCTCTGTCTCACAAGCTTTGTACTTCTTTGCACATAGGAGCACACTTTATTCCGGTAAAGGTTGCTAAATGGGATAAGGCATCTGGGAATGAGTGTTGGTCTTGTCGGGGAGATGTCGGCACTTTGAGACATGTGGTGTATGATTGCCCTAACATTCAGTCTTACTGGGTTTCAATATGGAATCGCATTCAAGAGGTGCTGGGATTTCGGGCCACTCTCTCCTGGTCTGTGGTTGTTTTTCGATCAGCAATTGACATCTCGTCATTACAGAGGGATTGTCAGTTTTTACTTGACTTCATGTTGGGAGTGGCCCTACATCTCGTTATTTCTAACTGGAAACATACAGCAGAACTTAGTTGGCATGAATGGTGGAACCGCTTATGTTTATGCTGCAAATATGCACAAATGCCACGATGTGGTAGAACCCTTACACCCTCCACTTTACTTAAGTGGAAACCCCTACAGGATTACATCTCTAAAGCATGATATGAGATATAATAAGGGGTTATTAGTCAAATCCTTTGCTTCTTATGTTGTGGAGTGTTGATCTTCTATAGCCCTTGTAGGCCTGGTAGGCCTTCAGTTGTTTTGTTACTATAGCCCCTGATGATCGCATGATGATGGGAGGGATAGGGTGGGGTGGGCTATGAATAGCCTTTTCTTGTTTCTTATTACAGAGAAGTATTTTGTATTTTGATCTATTGTAATTTGGTTTTCTTTTCTTTTGTATTTTGTTGAAAAATTTAAATAAAGAAATAAAAAAAAATAAAAATAAAAATGCAAGGTCATGCATTTGGGCTGCAGCAATCCAAGAAAGCAATATAGTATAAGGGGTGGAATACTTTTTTCCACTAAAGAAGAGCGGGACCTAGGCATAATTATGTCTGATGATTTTAAAGTAGCTAAACAGGTAGAAAAGGCGACAGCAAATGCTGAAAGGATGCTTGGGTGCATAGGGAGAGGAATAGCCTGCAGAAGAAAGGATATGATAGTGCCTCTGTATAAGTCCTTGGTGCGACCTCATTTGGAATATTGTATGCAATTCTGGAGACCGCACCTTCAAAAGGATAAAAACAGGCTGGAGTCAGTACAGAGAGTGGCTACTGAAATGGTTAGAGGTCTTCATTATAAAGCATATACGGATAGACTTAAGGATCTTAATATGTACACCTTAGAGAAAAGGCGGTATAGAGGTGATATGACTGAGATGTTTAAATACCTATGTGGCATAAATGCACAGGAGGAAAGCCTCTTTCGATTGAAAGCAAGCTCTGCTATGAAGGGACATGGAATGAGGGTGAAAGGGGATAGATTCAGGAGTGATATGCAGAAATAATTCTTTATGGAAAGAGTGGTGGATCCATTGAATAGTCTGCCAGTGGAGGTGGTAGAGATGAGGACAGTATCTGAATTCAAAGAAGCATGGGACAAACACAGAGGATCTGTAAAGGAAAAATGGGGACTGTTGTAGTAGTTGATATGGAAGGGCCATGTGGTCTTTTTCTGTCGTCATATTTCTATGTTTCTAATAGCCCATGTTCAAAATGTGGTTCTGATACCTAGAGGTAGTCTCATATCACTATCGCTAGGGGTCAAGTAGGGGGTCATCTCCCAGCTGTAAAAGAAGGGGGAAAGAGGGAGAAGAAAAATAAATAGAGCTGGGAAAAATTTGAGGAGGGAGAGAGAGAAGAAATGAAAGGAGAAAAGGCATGAGAAGGGAAGGAGGAGGAGAAGTAATGGATGGAGGGAAGGATTCCCCCCTCCATCCTACCCTTCTGCATTAATTATTACTCCCTGTTGAAAATCTTGTACAGTATTAATTGTTACTTCCTTTTGTAAATCTTGCACAGCGTCTTCCCCCTTAACTCCAAGTTCAATTACCTGCTCAATGTAAATTTCTAAAAGTTGCAATGTTCGATGTAAACCGGTTTGAATGTAAGAAAGGCGGTATATAAAACATGTTAAATAAATAAATGGACAGAAGGGGAAAAGAAATGAGAAAGGAGGGAGGAGGAAAAGAAACAAGATTTGAGAAAGATTAAGAAGGGAGGGTGGGAGAGAAGGAGCAATGGATGAAAGGAATGAGAAAGGAAGAAGACACAAGGAATGCAAATGGAGGGAAGGGACAGGAGGGGGTGAGCTCCTGCAAGGTTCCTCCTCACCTTCAAGTTTTAGCGCAGCAACTTGGTCAGCAAATGACCGTTTTAATTATTGATATTGACTTATGCACACAGGAAGGATCCAAGATGGCGAACGCATGAATGCTCACGCCAGAACCACTCTTTCATTGTGGCTGTTTGCTCTTTAATTTTGTTTCCTGGATGCTTCAATTGCCTATTTCCAATGGGGAAAAGAAAGGGGAAGGTCAGGACATTCCCCGAAGCTGGTCTTCCCTTGATTCAACAGCCTATTGTGAGGTTTCAGGTTCCCGGCTCTCAAGTAGAATCTGGAGGGGTGAGTGCTGGAACTGATGCAGGGGCAGTCCTTCCAGTCTCAGACGTCAATCTGAGCCCCGAGCAGCACGCCCCTCCAAAGGAACCTTTCCCACCCTTGGTGAGCTGTTTCTCCATCTGCCTCCTTCCCCTGTTGGGGTTGGGGAGATGCAGTTGTCTTCGGGGGAGTTAACAAGTCCAGTTGCACTGCCTAGAACCTTAGATGGGGTTGGGGAGACTCCTGCGGCCGTGCCTGGTGCAGGATCTATTGGAGCGGAAGCCAGTGAGGAAACTCACATGGTGGGCTGAGGGGCATCGGGGTTGGTGGGGGCCCCCCAGACCCCGGGTGGTGGCAGTGCGCTTGTGAAGCCAGAGATGGTGACACTTGATTCTATCTGGGCTGCTATCATCTTTTTGGAGAAGACAGTCTCCCGACACTTTAAAGTTTTGTAGGAAACTACCCAGGACCATATGACTAGGCTTGTACAAGAGCAAGCCATCTCGGGAGTAAGTGCTATGTCTGCTCAGGCACTTTCTTTACAAACACAGGCTGTTTCTCTGGTGAGAGACAGCTTTTCTATTCATGCAAAGTTAAAGAGGCTGGACAACTTCTCTGAAAAAGTAAACTTGTGATTTGTTAATTTCCCTGTAACTCCTAACATTTTCCCTGCTGAACTTTTCAAAAAATACCTATTGGAAATCTTGGGTATGCCAGAGACTGCTTTTCCCCCTATTTCTAAGCTTTACTGTCTTCCGCTGAAGAAGTGCTCCAGTAGTGGCTTCATTGGATACGTTGAATTTGACGCAGGTGTTGGAAGGTCCAGATGAGGAAAATATGTACTGGAACTGGATCGTGCTTGGACTCTTAAACTTTATTTTAGGAATTCTGCTAAGCTGTTTTATGGTCAAAAAGTCTGGGTTTTCCCAAATGTTTCTTATGTTATGCAATCCAAAAGGCACCTTTTTTGGTCAATGCGTTCTGAGGTAGTTTCATTGGTTTTTTTCTTTCATGCTTTGTTTTCCTTGTAAATGTTTATTGAAATCATTTTCACTTAGATATATATTCTGTGATCCTAAACAGTTGCGAGCATTCTTGGATGCTAAGAAATCCTCGGGGGCTGTAGTAGTTCAGGTAGGATTTACTTCGAGGTGCTAAGGTTGTCGAATTAGAGCCATTTGAATTAGAGCCATGTGGTTTCCTAGTTTGTCCTGTTTTTAAGGGTTTTTTTCCTATTGAGTGATAATATTGTCAACTTGCCCCTTGTTTCTGATCTTCTCTGCTCCCTTTATTGTGGGCTGTTAGAGTGTAGCACATATAGATTTGTGATTTCTTTTGAAATTGAGAGTTTTGTTTCCCCTTTTATGCATTTAACTATTTCATATGTGCTGTCTTTTTCCCTTCAAATATATGCATTTTGCTTAATGTAATACATTGAAAATTAGAAATAAAAAAAGAAAAAGAAAAATTATTGATATTGACTTTTTACCCATAGATTTTATGGCAGTTTTAAAAGTGAAAGGGTTTGCATCCTTTTATTTTGAAAATTGTCTAAGGAGAAAGTAACCACAGACACTTGGTCCTACGTTTTCTGACTACACCTATGTGCATTGTTGCAATTCCTAATCTAACTTGACTTCGAGAATGCCTGCACTCAATAGACATGCTAGGAATGGACATGGGCAAAAAAATGTTCAAGTCATTCTCAATATGTTTGGATTTTATCTTGATTTTCATATATTTTTGTTTATTTTTATGTGTGTTAGAACTTTTTAAAGCAATAGGCTAATGCACATTAAACTGATTTTGTTTGCACTACATTTGTTAAGGAACTGGATGTGTGCTAACAAACGCATATGCCTAACGTATGCATTGTGGAAAACAGCACAGAAAAATTTCAGATAGCCCAGTTACCTCAATAAATGGCTGTTGGAAGCTACCCTACCCATGGATTATATTCCAAAAAGGTTCTCCTTTTGTAATGCCAGAAAGTGCATGAATACGTAAAATTAGCAGGGACATGTTGATGCTTTCAGAATCCTTTTCTTCTATCTGTTCTGGTGAACAGAGAGTGGTCTTGTACTATGCTACCTTAAAAAAACTTTTAAAAAGTGAAATTTCTAAACTGCTTCAAATCCAAGAGGTATGTTTACTATAGAGCGGTAAGCGAGCAAGTGTGCTGTTAATGTGTGTTATCGGTGTCCGCTAGCAGTTAACGCCACAGGAGGCGCTGATAACGCTGCCTTAATGATCGTTAGAGTGGCCCGCTGCGGTAAGTGGAAAGGAGATGGAGAGTGGGGGTCAATAGGGCGGAGAGTGGGTGGGGACAGTGTGTACTCCCATACTGCCGGGTTGCGCAATCACATGTTAAAGACCCCAGCGCTGGGAACCCTAATGCCATCTGAAACCTCGCAGAAAGGGCTATTTCTGAGGGGAGCGAGCCTATTTAAATGTCTGCAATGTGCACCACACACAAAGATCCCAAGAAAGTGATAGTAGTGGTCCATAAGCAGCAACTGTATAGTGCCCCATTAAGAAAACAATAGCAAAATAACTCTACTGTATCCAAATAAACCCTAAACAAAAATAGAGTGAAAATTGTGTGAGCAAACGTGAAGTGTAATTTTTTGTCGGAAGATCAGCCCTGAGGATCACATTAGCCTCTCGAAGCTGTAACTTCCATTTTAATCGGTTTTATTTAAACCACTCAATAAACCCAGCAAGGGGCTAATATTAAGGTAAAAACACCACAATTAGATGTCACCTACACCAAAAACAAAAAAGTAAATTTTAAAAAAACGTTTTTTGACGTATACAAGCAAAAGGTGGTACTTATCTACACCGCTAACTCCCCGTCTTTAATACATCTTCACGGGAGAACAGCCGGTGACCACAATGATGAAACATCCATTTTCACTTCTCATGAAATAATCCACAGCAGCAGTTGCTAAAAAGTACACAGCACTGCGTTTCGGACGAATATTCAATTTCTACGCCCTGTATCAACGCTTAAATGAACTGCCAAGAAACGTGTAGTACAGCCTCTCCACCTTTCCGAGATGCTGACGCATGCCCATTAGTGATCCAAGCCAGATAGCAAGTCCCGAAGATTAAATAGCAGCATGGGCCAATAGCTGTAAAGAAAACAAAGGAGGGTCAAAGGATGCTACTCCAGTCCAGTTCTTTGTTGAGACCCGCTGGTTCAACAGTGTCCCAAATGAAAATCCATTTTTGCTCGAGCCTTTGGAGTGATTGTTCACGATCACCACCCCGAGGATACACAGGAACCATGTCCAATACTCTCCAAGTAAAATCCGTAAATGTATGGCCAAATTCCAAACAATGCTGCACCAGCGGAGCTGTGAGTACGGAATTTTTAAGTCGAGAGGCATGTTCACTCAACTGGACACGCACTGGACGAATTGTCCGTCCAATGTATAAAAGACCACAAGGGCAAACCAGTACATACACCACAAATGATGTTAAACAAGTGGTGTGCCAATGAGCTGTATGAACTAGAGTGGAATTAGGCACTAGCCAGTCTTTGCCCGTTATAGCTTGAGAGCAAAATTTACAGGAAGCACACACAAAATGACCCACCTCCAAAGAGGCACTATGTTGATGGTGCCAATTTGGCAAAGGAGGTGTTACGTGGGTGGTACAGTGGTGCTGGCTGGTCCCCAAGACTGACCAGGCTGTTGCATAGGATGCACATCTGTGATGTCCATCATGACTCCACAGTGACAGTGGCAGTACACAGACATGCTGCTGCTGTCAAAAAGAACACACGCCACCCCCACTGCCACCATGCTGCCATGTCAGCATGGTGTGAGGGTGGTGGTTGTAGCCTCAGTGGCTGTGGCCTGCAGCAGACAAAAGCATTGTCCTGGCCCTGTGTGTCCAGTGCAGTGCCTTATCTGCCACTGTCAGTGGGATGGCGAGCATGTCAGTAACAGGGACAGCAGAGCACATGGTGATTTCTTTCCATCAAGGTGTAACATAGCAGCATGCGTGCCCACATCTCCCGGTGGAGGGAGCAGGAGCAGAAAGGTATGTCTAGCTGCACATGTGCAACATCAAGGAGGCCGCCTGCAGCACTAAAGCGGTGAGTGTGCCACGATGACAGGGAGGGAGGGATCGGCTGGTGTGCTGTCCACCATGAGCATTGGACTATGGCACCTGGCTAGTTATCCAAGTGGATGGGATGGGCCTGTGATCAGAATGCCCCCTACATGCACATATTGAGAGGATATGTGCATTGGGGGGGGGGGGGAATGCCACTGAGGCAGGAATACTACACAATAGAATAACAGGCCATGTCAGAGGAAAAATGCTCACCCAGCCCCATAAGCTGTGTGTGAACTGGTGACCTCTCCATAAGTGAAATTTACAGCCAGCAACAACCATCTGTGCCACATGTAAATCCACATCTGCTATGTTGATCTGTGAAATATGAGATTATGCCATGACTGCCCCCATAAGCATACACCAGGTATTGGGGACCTTGGCCAGCCTGCTAGTACCTACAGGGTATGCGATGTGTGCATTCCTGTGTCATGGTCTGCCCCTTTGAATGGACAGATCCCATATGCAAGACATGAATATCAGTTGTACCAGCAACATAGCAAGGCAGTGCAACATACAGACCTAACACAATGTCCCTCTCGCACACTTATCAAACACACCTTGTCAGACATGTATGATACAGTGCATGCAGAGATCTAAGAAGAAATAGGCACACCCCTACTTATGCCCACATGCACCCAGACAATGACTACATCTAAACCCATGGATTGTGGAGCCCATATGGCTATTATGTGTCTCCACATGCATGGCTGGTGTGTATATGAGAGGAGAGTCACAAGTTCAAGACTTGGCTGTGGATCAGGAATCGTATGTCCTGGTACATTAACTTTATCTTACATTGCAGAAACTGCATCAGCATGTGCAACCCACAACAAATCATTCAGCAAGCGTGCACACACTCGTCAAACAAGCTGCACCACCCATGGCTGGGTGGCAAGCCAGGCCGAAAGCACTGGCACACTGAATAGGCATTGACAGAGCCCAAGCTTTGCAGAGCATTAATAGCACTTGCACACTGAGCAGATGTTGACAATGCTTGAGCAGCTAAGGGGCAGGTAGGAATGCCACCCAGCACGCCTTTGCATGGGAGGGTCATGTGTGTGTGTATGTGTCTCCAGAGTATTGTGAGCTTCAGCAATGCACCGTGCCTGCATGTGGTGGCCAGGCTGAATGGCTGTGCATAGAACATGCTGTGTGTCAGCTATACATCTTGCCCACATACTGTGCAAGACACCACTTACAAGAAGAAAGTTAATTAGCAGTAAGCAGTTGCAACTTGTGGCTGTGACACTGTAATGCATTCTTAGTTACACCATATCTTGCAAAGGATGTAAAAAGACTGGAAACTGTTCAGAGGAAAGTGACCAAAATGATTTGGAGCCTGCATCAGAAGCCTTATGAGAAGAGATTTGAAGATCTAAATATGTACACTCTGGAGGAGAGGAGGGACAGGGGAGATATGATTCAGACCTTTAATTACTTAAGGAGAAATGATGAACAAACAAACCTCTTCCAAAGACGGGGAAGCTGTAAAAGTGGAGTGGAGGAGTGGCCTAGTGGTTGGGGCAAGGTACCTCAGGCCAGAAGGTCAGGGGCTCAAATCCCACTAGAGGACAGCAACCTTGGGCCAGAGGGTCAGGGGTTTCTAGTCCCACAGGTGCATCTTGGGCAAGCCACTTAACCCTCCATTGCCCATGTTCCCTGTAAAATAGTTATCTCCAAGTTATAATGCCCTGTTCAATGCAAACTGCCTTGATATCATGAAAGGTGGTATATAAGAAATGTTAAATAAATAAAACCAGGGGCATAACATGAAGCTGCAAGGTGGTAAATTGAAAGGCAATGTCAGGAAATGCTTTTTCACTGAAAGGGTGGTGGATGCTTGGAATGCCCTCCGGATGGAAGTGGTGAGGGCAAATACAGTGACAGAATTCAAAATGGCATGGGACAGACACAGTGGATCCCTTTACAGCAACAGGATCAAATCAAAATAAATTTAACTATCTAATTTCTCAATAAACAGGGGTGTCCTACACGAAGCGGTGGGTTCACCCCTAAACAAAGACATGGGGAGGGGTGGCCTGTACAGAGCGGCAGGTGCACCTACTCTTGCCATCTTACTGGGCAGACTAGATGGACCATACTGGTCTTTATCTGCCGTCATTTACTTTGTTACTATGTTACCATCAACAAGGCCCATCACCACAGCATTCCCCTACATTTACCTCCCAAAATGACACTGTTGTGCAGCAGCAAAATCATCTGCAGGTTTGACTGGAGAGAGAAGGGGGGGCAAATTTATTTATTTATTTAACATTTTTTATATACCGCCTTTCAAATTCTCAAAGTGGTTTACTGGGAACATACATAACCTTTTATACATAGAACTTCTGGAACTATTTACAACAACAATTAACAGTGTTTATATTCACATTATAACTATTTACAAAAGTGAATGGGCTCATACATGTTCATGAGGAACTGGCAATTTCTTGACATTTGTTGTAATAAGCCTAGCAATTAGTTAATTTGTAGAGTATTGAAATGTTCGGTGAAAAGGTGGGTCTTCAAGGATTTTCTGAAGTCGGTAATGTCCTTGATGGCTCTCAGCTGATGAGGGAGGGCATTCCATAATGTTGGGATGTAGAGTATTCTGGGAGGTGCCCGTGGGTGTCTTGGGGGTTACCAGGGAGTTTTGGTGCGGTGTCCTTCTTGATCTATTGTCGGGGAGTCTTTTAATTAGGGTTTTTAGGCAATTGGAAGATTGATCATGGAGTATTTTGTATGCTATCATTAGTACCTTGTATTTTATTCTTGAGCTGATGGGGAGCCAATGGAGAGATTCCGGTATCGGGGTTATGTGAGCTTGTTTATTAGCTTTGGTGATTAGATGGGCTGCTGCATTTTGGGCCAACTGCAAGGCTTGTGTTGAACATTTAGGTAAGCCATAAAGAATTAGGTTACAATAGTCAAGGTGCAGTGTGATTAGCACCTGATGTACTGTGCGGAAGTGGTTCAGCTCTAGAAGCGATCACAGATTCTGCAGGAACTTCATTTTGTAGTATACCCTTGTGGTGGTTTTACTGATGCGAGACTGAAAATTAAGCCTCTGGTCAATGTAAATTCCTAAGTATTTAACTTCTTTCTTGATGGGGATTGATCTACTTCCTATTAGTAGGTTATCAGGAGGGTTGAATATATTGTCTTGTGATTATGAGAGCTTCTGATTTCTTGTAATTAATTTCCAGGTTGCGTTGTAGTAACCATTTCGTGATTGCTAACATACAGGCTGATATGGGGGAGTAGTCAGTTTTCTTGGTGTCTAGGATGGAATATATCATTAAATCGTCTGCGTATAGATGGTAATGAATTTTGTGCTCCTGTAGGATTTTGCATACTGGCTGTATGTACAAGTTAAAGAGGAGAGCAGAGGGTGCGGAGCCTTGAGGGAGACCTTGGGTTAGCGGAAAAGGTTTTGAAGTATCAGATTTTATTTTGACTTGTGATCTTCTGTCTACTAGGTAGGAGCGGAACCAGGACAGTGGTGTGCCACTCCAATTTCGCTTAGCTGGTCAAGAAATATGGTGTGGATTATGGAATCAAATGCAGCAGTTATATCAATAAAAGTGAGAATGAATCCGTTTTGGTGTCTTTGATTCCTTTCAGTACCATGTTCAGAAGGGATGTTAATAAAGTTTCTACACCATGGTGCTCTCGGAACCCGTGTTGTTGAGTATCAAGTGGAGAGGACGCATCTACGTGGTTTTGTAGTTGGAATTGGACTGCCTTCTTGATTAATTTGGCGTGAGTGTTGTAAACCTCGAGTCTGACACAGCCTCCAGGACTCAGGACACACCAATGTGCACAGGTGAATGGTCAGATGATTTCAAACTGGCATAACAGCTGTATCCATGGCAACAGTATCCTCCCACATGGCACAGCTGCAGCCCATTGGGAATTAGGCTCAGGGGGAGGGCTGGATTCTGGGAATGTCCAATCCATCTACTTAGTTGGTGGCACTTGCAGGATTCAGTGATTTACCTGCATGCACGTTGCTCTTTTCCCATGCTGCATTGCCATGGTGCAAGCGAAGGGTCCCTTCGATCCATGCAGTGCATGCACATAGAGGGAGGTACATAGGAGGCAAAGTTGCATACAGGAACCAACACCTGAGCACTGTCATATGATCATTGGCTAAAGCATTCAGCAGTACATTACTTATTACCCCAAATTCGATTCCAAATGCACCTGTGTGCCTGATTGGGACAGTGCAACAGAGGCCTCTGGAAAGTGCATGCACACTTCCAGCTGCCGAAATGTGGCACAGGATGTCATGTTGGTCTCTGCATCACCTGCCACTGTATGAGAAGGCAGTGCCTGGAGATAAATGTTGAGGTGGGGTAGGGGGGGTGGGGAACAGTACCATACATGTCTAACATTTGCCCTTTGTAGGTGGAATTGGTGGCCAAAGTCTCTGTTCACATGGCTGGAACCTGTGTGGGCCTACTCATTGTCTGCATGTGCTACATCAGCGAGCCTGCATGACGGCTGCACTGGCTCCCCAACAGTCACAAGGATGGTGTTAGGGTACAAAAAGGCAGAGTATGGTGTGGTATGTATTACCAGCAACTGTTCCAACATCCAGCCCCATGTCCACCATGCCATGATTCCACATGCTCTGGGGGGGGGGGGGGGGAGGCACAATGCTTCTGCAGCATGGAAGAGTGCATATGTTGCACTGCCCAGTTTTGTAGTGCCCATGACTAGGGACATGACCTTTTGTGGGAGCACAAGCATGGCAATATGTTCAATTCTCACTGCCAACAGCTGAGTGGGGGGATACCGTATTGGGGTTGGTGAAGGACGTAGGCCACTGTGGGCCAGCATGCTCTTGCAGCCTGTCTCTGCCTCACTTTCCACCGTGCCTTGCATTGCATAAGCTGTTCCCAAGTTCAGATTGAAAGGGTGCATAATGAGAAGCAGAGATTGCATGAAACAGAGCGGTTTGCAAAGGATGTTTATGAGTCAGAGGTCAGGTCAATGGCTGAGCCATCTTAGTGTTGGTCTGCCACAGCCATGGCCTGGGTGCACACATCATTTCATGCTGAGAGGCCACTCTCACTCCGACCGAACTGTGATCATGTCATGGCTATATACCCTCATTGTGCTTATATAGTGTCAAGCTGCAATGATGTTGGTGCTATTCCTTTTTTGGCAGTCCAATCACTGTACCTGCTGCTGGGAGTCCATGCTCTTTGTACCAAGGCAGAGTGTACATGGTAACTCTGTGCACATGTAGTGTGAGATGATTAGCAGACTGGGCACAGTTAGTATGTGAATGGCTGACATAGCCCTATGGTGGCCAGCACATGCAGACTGACTATGCTTGCTGTAGTAGATTAGAAGTCCCAGAAGGTGAGGCTAGTAACTGTTCTTAGGCTGATAAATATAGTCTTTGCAGGCCTATCAGTTTGGTATCAGCACCCCCTCCCCCTGACTGTGATTACTGGTGTGTTGCCTTGTACCTGCTTGTCATCTATGATGTTGGGAGATGTGTGCATGGCCCCCCAGAGAGGCCAGGATGGTCTGAAATGGATTGCATGGGTCATTAATGTGGTTTACGTTCAATTTATGTGCAGGTGTACCTATCTCACTGTGTGCAGCAGGTCACAGGGGACTGTACACTCTGCACATGTGCTGCTCTGGGGTTAGTGCCACACTACGGCGCAGTGACCCCTGTGTGTAACTATTGTTTGCTGTTGGGGGTACAGTGGAGGAACAGGCATCTTGACCTCACATGTACCTTGGTCTTTGGACAAGAGATGTATCCTGCAGCAATGTGTGTGTTGTGCAGCTATAGTACTGCGTGTACTGTGCATTATATATTGCATGTGTGCCACTGTAGGGAGGCCCTAGGTGTGGTATACCACGGTTTCTGAATGTGCCAGCTATGTTGTTTCATGTCTTTGCTTTCACCCATTGCAGGCAGAGACATGCTGTCTCTTTGATTCTAGATATTACTGTGCAGATTGGTGTGGAGGTATAGCCTAATGGTTAGCACATTAAGCAATGGATGAGGGTTTGAATCTCACTTGTTTTCCTTGTGATTGTGGGATACTCAGTTCATTTTAATGCCAGTAACAATCTGGGGTCTGCTTTGACTGGTGGACACACATTCTTATGCTTTTTTATGTGTTCTGAGAGCACATTGGGTCTGCAAATATGCAATCTTCAATCATGCCCTTCTGACAGCATGATGTTCTTGGCTCTGCTGTAGCCCATTGCAGAGGGTCAGACATGTTCACCCTGCAGATGTTTGGCACCTAAGTTTCCTGATTGGACTATTTCATCATGACTGTGACTGTACAGCTTTGGCTCCATCAGGTCTATGCATTAAATGCAGCCACATCCTACCCCTGTAATGTCCACCTGCAGGGATCATAACACTTCCTTACTTGCTCCATATGGCCAATACGAGTGACATCTGTCCGGTTGATGTATGCACATTTGCCAGGAGGGTTGTATAGTGGTTAGGAGGCTGGGACAGCTGTGAGACCCACATAGCTAGTATTAGGGCTTCCCCATGGCACAACTACACTTTTTTCACATACACTACAACTGCATTTGTGGGATCACATCAGGTACACTGGGGTTGCAAGCCATACCACACGCTCATCTACCACCAGCCTTCCTTCAGTCCATCCATCAGCATCTGCCTGTTATGTGCAGTCATATAGTCTCCTGCCAGCTGCTACACAGACACCTTTTCATCATTTCAATGTATTACTCATGCCTCTCCTGTGAATGAGCTGCACGTCACCACTCCTGCTTTGCCATCCTTTTGATGCACACATCGTGGCGATTCTGGCTCCGCCAGGGGGGGCACTTCTTCCCCATCCTATGTGACACACTGACATTATAGCATATTCCGTGGGCACCCCTCACTGAACCAGTATGCCTGCCTCCCACATGCTCAGCCAGCTTACTGACTGCCACATAGGATGCCCATGGATCTGACAGGTCCATCAGCTCCTACTTTTCCTTCCCTCCATCAGTTTTAATGTGACTTTCTCTGGGGCTCCCTTATCCCGCATTAAGGTGACAGCCGTTTCTGGGCGTTACGGTGCCTGCTTATCACCTTAACACCCAATGCCCTGTTAGCACATGATAAGTGGAGCCTAGTGCCCTTACCGCTGGAATGCCTACTTACCGCCCCGGCGTTTAATGCACGGAAATATCCTTATCACTGCCGTTAATGCTTGTTATCCATGGCTCCCTTACCGCCCTTTAGTAAACATACCCCCCGAGTAAATAAGGTATATATTTCTTCTGCAAAGACTGCTGGAGTGAACTTAAAAGATTTGCAGCAGAGAGAGGCTGTGGTGTATACAACAAAAGGATTTTATACAGAGACCCTCAGTGCTCTAAAGCTCATGCAGTATAGGGAAAAGCTGAAGACCTAAACTTTAGAGAGACTCCCTAAATCCTTCCAGGTAGAAAATGTGAACAATCTGCTAGTAGGCAAGAGGTCAGACTGGAGGCAGAAGGGAAAAATAATCCCTCCTTCTGCGTTCCAAGGCCAACCAGCTATAGAAAGGTGCTTGTCAGACTCCTGATGTCAGCAGCTAGCTGGCAGGCACAAGCAGTTCTCGCCTGCTGAAAGCAAACTGAGGAAATGTCGTACATGTCTGCGGGAAATCTGTGTCACTGGCCAGAACGTGCTGAGGTAATGCTATTAAAACAGAGCCATGTCCATGCAGCCGGGCACTCAGCTTCCTCAGAAGAATAGAGTCTTCCTGCTGGCAAGAAGCACTGCAGTGGCGCCCACAGTAAAACAATACACCGCGGGCATTGACACCACCTAGCCCTCATCGGTTCTGCCATGGGGATACCCTCCAGTATATGGACTTTCAAAGAAAATAAAGAAGAGGCGGGTTTTAAGTAGGGCACTTGAGCAACTGAAACAGAGGAGTGCCTCAGAGCATAGCAGGATCTGGGGAAAATGAGGCTTTACTGCGTTTTGGAAATTCATTTTTATGGGGAGTGGGAAGAAGGGAATTAGTGGGACAGGTGGAGGTAACATTATGAGGATGGTTTCCACATGTAAGGCCTGTTTTAGTTGCAAAATGGCCTTTTTTAAATTTGCAGGCCGGGGCACATGTGCGAGCATACGCAGTGACGAGAGGGCACGTACTTATATGCGTGCTGTGGGTAAGCTTTCCTGCAGGTGTAGTTTGGGCAGCGGGATTGCGTTGATTGTAACTTTCCTTGAACTACTCCTGGAAAGGAATACACGTGCATATATGCCCCACTTTACACCCAGTGCTGGCCCAACCACTAGACAAACTAGACAGTCGCCTAGGGTGGCAGATTCTGAAGGGCAGCAAAGAGCAGGGCATTCAAAGCTAAACAATAGATTCTGACAGCCGCGGGGGGCATAAGACTTGAGGTTTGCCTAGGGCGCCAACAGCTTGTGCCAACTCTGGGGCCGACCTTGTTTACACCTTTTTCAGAGCCAGTCTAAATTCATGCGTTGGCATTTACCTGCTTTTCAAGCTGATCTGGGAGCCTATTGTATAAAGTCACAGTGGTACATTTGGTGCTTTTATGAAATAGGCACCTTTTTGCAGTTCTCACACAGGTGTCCTGTTATAAAATCAGGCCCTGGTTGTGTAGCGTGAGAAGACAGATTGCCCTAGGGCAGCAGCTCTTCCTGTTGGCTGGATGGACGGTTCTTTTCCCTACAATTACCTTCAGCTAGCAGCATCCTCTGTGGTAGCTACAAAAAAAATCCCTTTGATGGCCACATTTGAGAAACGTTGCTCTAGGGACACTCTCAACTCGGTCTGAAATGATGCTTTCGGAGTTTGTTCAGCCTTCTGACTGATGATCCGCAGGGCGTCCGAAACAGAGACAGAGATAATACTGTGAAGTGAAGTGAAGGAAAAATGAAGGCATCCAGGCTCTGGGGGCAGAGGTTAGCAGGGGGCCTTTCTGGACGTGGTCCCAGAAAGTGCTGTATCACTGTGGTAGACTTAACACTACGCTTTCAGGAAATATTGATTCACAGGTAATTTCCCCAGCCACACAGTGTATTACTGGCTTCCTGTTCTGTGGAAAGATTTCAGTATGGAGTTGTTGCTGTTTCAAGGAAGGTTGAAGTTCTGATTTTCTCAGAAAGGTATAAATTGCACTGTTGCAGCATCATTCATGAAATATGGAAATTGATCTTATTAAAAGATATGACAACTACATATCTCTTTGTCAAAATAGTCAAAATGTTCTTGTACATGTTATTCATGAGAAAATGAGGCAGACTCAGGACAATTTACACAACCTTGTTATGAGCCTTTTTCTGTCTTATGGACTTCAGTAACTCACAGGGTTTCCCACGGAATAGTGGCCCATTTCTGTGAAAGTTTGCTGCAAATGGGAATCAGTTTGTGAGAAATTAAGTTATAGGACTTGGCCAACCCCTCCCCCCCAATACACACACACCTTGCTGAAATGCATTTAACTTTTATTTTTTAAATGAAATCCGACCCATGAAGATGTCTTTGGGAACTGAATTTTGTTTAATTCTGAATTAATGAGATGCTTTGAAGATTGATTCCCAGTTTCAGTTGCACAACTGTGTGTACTCACTACTATGGTGGATTAGTCAACTATGTCCATATATTTCTGTATAAAATGTATTCTCAGTCACTATGGCATTGATGTTTCTGTGGTTAGATTAGTACAATTCCCTGTTGCTGGGGTTACCACATAGAGAACTGTTTGCAGTTTGCAGCTTGCACAGAGTACTGCTGCTCATTTGGTTAAGGGTTGCTGTAAATTTGACCATGTCTCCTCAAATGACTTTTAAAGCATTGCATGGGATGGCGTCATAATATTCGATAGCAGTGTTGGATCATTAGCAACCAAGTGTTGCGTTTGCAGCCTAGGCATATGGTAATTCCCAGTGCCCAAGTTATGTGCAAGGAGAGCTTTCAGTCTCAGGTATTTTTCGTGCAAGCCCCTCTTTTATGGAATTTGCTGTGCTCACTGATTGATGGGGCTGTGGGGATTGTAAAATTTTAGAAGAGGTTTAGAAATTTATTTGTTTGAGAAAGCTTTTAACAAGGTGGGTAATCAGATTTTAGGGTCAGGCTGTGATCTGTGTTGTTAAGAATGGGGGACGTTTTGATACTGTATCTTATTTTGTGTTTTATATTGTTATTGGATTGGAGAGTTTGCTTTATTTATATATTTTATGAATTTTGTACACTGCTTAGAGTTTTAATATAGTGGTTTGAAAGTGTAAGGAAAGAAAGAAAAGGAAAATTTTGAATCATAGAAGCTCATTATTTCAAAATGATAGTAAAGTTTCACATGTAGCAGTTTATGTGTGAAATGACATAAGAACATAAGATATGCCATACTGGGTCAGACCAAGGTCCACCAAGCCCAGTATCCTGTTTCCAACAGTGGCCAATCTAGGTCATACATACCTAGCGTTTCCCCAAAAGACACAGGTTCCACAATGCTTGTATTGGTTCAAGCACTGATATCCTGGGTCCCTTCTTAATAATGGTTTATGGACCTTTCCTCCAGGAACTTGTCCAGAACTTTTTTAAACCCAGCTACACTAACAGCCTTTACTACATCCTCTGGTAACAAATTCCAGAGTTTGATTACACATTGAGTGAAAAAATATTTTATTTTATTAGTCTTAGTTTACCCTGTAGCTTCATTGCATGTCCCCTAGTCTTTCTATATTCTGATAACGTAAACAATCTATCTATCTTTACCCGTTCCACTCCTTTCATTAATTTATAGACTTCTATCATATCTCCCTTCAGCCGTCTCTTTTCCAGGTTAAAGAGCCCTAACCTTTTTAGCCTTTCTTCATAGGGGTATCCTTCCATCCCCTTTACCATTTTGGTGGCTCTTCTCTGAACCTTTTCTAATAACGCTATATCCTTTTTAAGATACAGTGACCAGAACTGCACACAATATTCAAGGTGTGGTCTCACCATGGAAAGATATAGAGGCATTATAATATCCTTTGTTTTATTTTCCATTCCTTTCCTTATGATACCTAGCATTCTATTTGCTCTCTTGGCCACCGCTGCACACTGGTCCGAGGGTTTTAACATGTTATCCACAATGACGCCTAATTATTTTTCCTGGATGGTGGTTCATAATGTGGAACCTTGCATCGTGTAACCATAGTTTGGGTTGTTCTTCCCTAGGTGTATAACTTTGCACTTGTCCACATTAAATTTCATCTGCCATTTTGATGCCCAGTCTTCCAATTTATCAAGATCCTCTTGCAATTTTCCACAATCCTTTTGGGTTTTAACAACCTTAAATAGTTTTGTGTCATCTGCAAATTTGATAACCTCACTCATTATTCCCTTTTCCAGGTCATTTATGAATATGTCAAAAAGCAGCGGACCCAGCACAGATCCCTGGGGTACATCACTTTTCACCTTTCTCCATTGGGAAAATTGGCCATTTAACCCTACCCTCTGCTTTCTATCTTTTAACCAGTTCCTGATCCACAATAGTACACTGTCTCCTATCCCATGACTCTTTAGTTTTGCCAAAAGTCTCTGATGAGGGACCTTGTCAAAGGCTTTCTGAAAGTCCAAATACACTATATCAACCGACTCACCTTTGTCTACCTGTTTATTCACACCTTCAAAAAAACATAACAGATTAGTAAGACAAGATCTTCCTTGTCTAAAGCCATGTTGGCTGTCTCCAATTAAGCCATGACTATCTACATGTTCAGCAATTTTGTTCTTTATGATGGTTTCTACCATTTTTCCCGGTACTGACGTCAGGCTCACTGGTCTGTAGTTTCCCGGATCACCCCTAGAACCCTTTTTAAAAATTGGTGTTACGTTTACCATCCTCCAATCTTCAGGTATTACAGATGATTTTAATGATAGTTCACAGATTACTAATAGCAGGTCTGCAATCTCATATTTCAGTTCTTTCAACACCCTTGGATGTATATCATCCGGCCCAGGTGATTTGCTACTTTTCAGTTTAGCTAATAATTGTAATACATCTTCCTTATATATCGATATTTCCTTCAATTCTTCCGCACCTTTAAATAGCACTTCAGTCATGGGTAACATCCCTACATCTTCCTCAATAAAGACAGAAGAATTCATTCAGTTTCTCCGCTATCGCCTTGTTGCCTCTTAGTGCCCCTGTAACCCTCTATCATCTAATGGACCAACTGACTCTCTCACAGGTTTTTTGCTATGAATGTACTTCAAAAAGTCTTTATTACGCGCTTTTACTTCCGCAGCAAGCTTCTTCTCAAATTCTCCCTTTACCTGCTTTATAAGTGCCTTGCATTTAACTTGCCAGTCCTTGTGCTGTTTCCAGGTTTCGTTGTTTGGCTCTTTTTTCCATTTCCTGAAAGATGCTTTTTTGGCAACAACGGCCTCTCTGACCTCACCTTTAAACCATGCTGGCAGTTTTTTGGACTTCCTTCCACTTTTCTTAAAGTGTGGAATACAGCTGGTCTGGGCTTCCAAGATAGTATTTTTCAACAACACCCAAGCTTGATGTAAGTCTTTAACCTTTGCAACTGCTCCTTTTAGTTTTTTCTTAACTATTTTCCTCATTTTATCATAGTCTCCCTTTTGAATTTCCTTACTATCCCTCCTCCACTAATTAAATCAAAGGCGATCATGCTATGATCACTTTTGCCAAGTGGCCCCAACACCCTTATCTCTTGCACCAGATCTGGTGTTCCACTAAAGACTACATCCAATATGGTTTCCCCTCTGGTCGGTTCATGAACCAGCTGCTCCAAAAAGCAGTCATTTATTTCATCTAGGAACTTTGTCTCCCTAGCATGTCCTGCCGTGACACTGACCCAGTCGATACCGGGGTAATTGAAATCACCCATTATTACCACTGTGCTGTAACTTTTGTTAGCTTCCTTGATTTCTTTGAGCATTTCATCATCCATTTGTTCATTCTGGCCAGGCGGTCGATAGTACACCTCTACTGCCATCGCTTTCCCCTTTTTACATGGAATTTCAATCCATAGAGATTCTACAGCAAATTTTGTTTCCTGCAAAACTTTAATCCTTTCTGACTCAATGCCCTCTCTAACATAGAGCGCAACCCCTCCACCAATTTGATCAGCTCTATAATTACGATATAGTTTGTACCCAGGTATCACAGTGTCCCACTGGTTGTCCTCCTTCCACCATGTCTCTGAGATTCCAATCATATCTAACCTCCCATTTAGTGCTATATATTCTAACTCTCCCATTTTATTTTTTAGACTTCTAGCATTTGCATACAAGCATTTTAGAGACTGTATTTTATGCATATTAATTTGGCTATTGGTA
The DNA here is from genome assembly GCA_033557465.1 of Ichthyophis bannanicus. Classification (NCBI taxonomy): domain Eukaryota; kingdom Metazoa; phylum Chordata; class Amphibia; order Gymnophiona; family Ichthyophiidae; genus Ichthyophis; species Ichthyophis bannanicus. The sequence goes on along the minus strand of CM066031.1, from coordinate 258,316,653 downwards.
GGCATGAGTAATTTGGGATCTTTAAGCTCTGTCTGCTCCATACTCGAGGGCATTTGGGCTACTTTACTCTTTTTTGGAACCCCTCTGCTTTTGGTAGTATCCTTCAAGGATACATTCTTCCGAACCATGCGCTCTTGTGCGACTGTCAGCTTTCCCCTATTATGTAGTTTAAAAGCTGCTCTATCTCCTTTTTAAAGGTTAATGCCAGCAGCCTGGTTCCATCCTGGTTAAGGTGAAGCCCATCCCTTCGGAAGAGCCCCTCCTTTCCCCAGAATGTTCCCCAGCTCCTAACAAATCCAAAACCCTCATCCTTGCACCATCGTCTCATCCACGCATTGAGACTCCGGAGCTCTGCCTGCCTTTTGGGTCCTGAGCGTGGAACAGGAAGCATTTCGGAGAACGGAAGTTCTGGATTTCAACTTCCTACCTAAAAGCCTAAATTTAGCCTCCAGAACCTCCCTACCACATTTTCCTATGTCATTGTTACCGACATGTACCAAGACAGCAGACTCCTCCCCAGCACTATCTAAGACCTTATCTAGGTGTTGCGTGAGGTCCGTTACCTTCGCACCAGGCAGGCATGTTACCAGGCCCTATGTGTGGAAAAATGCACAAAACACCAAAATGTTGTCATTTTTTTGCACTTCAAGGAGTTGTATTTTTTCATGCATAGCTGTGCCATTCCTGTTGCTCTTCTGGCTGTCTTGATTCAGTGCCCCTCCCCCTCCCCATGACTCCTCCCCACCTTCTTGCAGTATGGCTCCTCTCCAGCTGTAGCTGCCCTATACCACCCCCCATGTGCCCCTCCCCCGAGCCTGCTGAGGCTCCTGGCCCCATCACATTCCGTGATGGAGGTGGAGTGTGTAAAAGTAGCCATAGGCAACATAAGCTTTTTGCTTTCTTTGAAATGGTAAAAAACTGATTTCCTTGAAGAAAACCCCCCCACTTGTGTCTGGCTTGCCATTTTTGGGAGTTCACATTTAACGTCCTCTAGCCTTGGGCCAGCTTACTTCAGGCTCTCCTGATTGCTTCACAGAACATTGATACAAACTCTGTGAAAGCTATTATGCAAAATGCCTCCTGGCAGACTTGAAAGATGCATTTTAAATAGTCCAGTGATACCCTATCTAAACAAATTAACCACGTGAATCACAGATTACTGTGTTTGGGGCACCTTGCATTTCATGGAAGTGCAGGAAGAAGGCCTAGGCCTGGAAGTCCATTGGGGAAGAGAGGGGCACAGGATTCCCTTCTAGAAGCAGGAAATAAGAGGGAAAGAAAAGGTAATATAAGGAAAACTGACCATTCAGCACTGTTTCCATGCACAAGCCAGTCTTCTCCTGGACGAGCTGCCCCGCTGTTCAGCTCTGAATATATGCGGAAGAAACTGTCCCGCAGATGCACAAATATCCTGAATTTCAATCATACATGGAAAAATGAATTGAAATGGAATTACGTACTTAATACATATGGGCAGTTCTAGGATTTTAAAAAGGGAGGTGCAAATGCCCCCTGAATCTCCCCTTCTGTCTTTCTCCTCTCTCTCATTCCTTTCTGCCCATTACAGGCTCCCTTCTTTCTACCCTTCCCATTTCTTTAGGTCTCCCTGTACGTTAAATTCACCTCTATTTCCCTCCTCCTTTTGATTCTTTTCATCTCCTTCTCCCCCTCCAAGTTTCCTCTCTCTGTTTCACTCATGTCTCACAGGTATATCTCCATCTTCCTCTTTACTCGTCCCTTTTGCCTTTGGATTCATCTCTCTTCTTCTTTCCGCTCCTTTCTCTTGGGTTCTTCTTTAGTTATCCTCTCCCCCACCCCTTCAAGTCCCCCCTTCTGCCTCCTTCTTCCGTAAATACCTTTCTGTTGCTTCACTCTCATATTCCTCTCCTTCTCCTCTCATTGGATTGCCAAAATGAAACATAGGACGCTAATATGGGCATACTGGGAGTCTTGCATAGAGAATAATAAATTTGAGGAAACTGATATATAAATGGTGATATAAATATGTCAGTGACCACCCAGCCACTTGTCAGCTGTATTATGCATCACACTCTCACATTCTCTCTCTTGCCATTTTAAAACTAGAAACATAGTGACTAGATGGCAAAACACAGACCTGCACAAATATCCACTCCAAGCAGAGGTGTCAGAATGCCATGTTCTGTGGGGGGGGTGGGGGGGGGGGGAGGAGGGGGAAGCTCCGCCGCTTGGCCAGTCGAACTCCATGTGGCTGCGATTGCCGGTCTTCCCCTACTTCTGCCTGCGGGAGATCGGGTCCCCATGGGCCTACATAGGGGCATTTTGGTGGGGCTAGGGCCTCTGCGGCCCCCCCTTCCTTAACGCCTATGACTCCAAGGATGCAAGAGAAGACACCAGAAAATTGACAACATAGGATTACAAGGCACAAACCAGGCACCAAACTCCACTAACATTTCAACCAAATCCTCTACTTTTTAGTTCTGCTTGTGCTCTCTTACTCCATCCTCTCAGCATTGACCCAGGGATCATGTGCAAAGCTGCCCCGTACCTCTTCCTACTATGGATGAGTTGCATGAAACACTCTATGTGCAGGTTACATTAATAAGGTTCAATATGCACTTTAAGCCACAACTATTTGCACCCACCCAGGCTAAATGCAGTTTTAGTGAATTGTGTGTACTCTCATAGAAGTCTCCTGTGTTAAAAGACATTTTATGTGGGGATTTGCACAGCTTTAGTGAATCAGCCTCACCGTCATTCCCAGCTTTTGTGGATCTCATATGCCAAAATGCTGCCACAATGATCCACCTTAGACCCCAAATAGGCATCCCACCCATACGAATAAAATACACAGCTGAAGAGCAAGCCAAAGGTCACGGACAGGTCAAAACGAAAAACTTGGTCACAATAAAAGACACGGTATCTTCTCTTCCAAACAATGCAAAGCGATATATTAAAAAGACCCAAAATAAAATAGATGGAATAATAGAATCAGAAGTGGAAACAACAGAGCAACGCAGCAGGTGAGTTCATTTTTGGAAAAATCTGACTAGCGCCTTTTCCTCCCCTTCAGGTCAATTGGATTGCAGGTATTCTTAAGTGTTGAAGAAAACATACAAGCTGGATTTCCTTAGCGTGTCAGTGCGACCCTTGGAGAGACTGCCTCTCACCCCCCATCCTAGCTGCCGCCACTGCTCAGATGCTTTCTTCTCCTTAAGATACTGATGAAGAAGGAACAGTGCTGGGAGGAAGCCAACAGGCTTGGGGGATGCGGGGTGCTTTCTTATATCGGAGAGGCTATTGCTGGTGCAGGGCTTTACCAGTAAAAAGAGTTTTGCAAAGCTTGAAGAATGGGAGCAGCCCTTGTGAAATTAAAACCCCCCTACAAAAAACTCGAAGAGTGTTTTATTATTTATTATTTATTTTATTTACATTCTCTTATATACTGCGCTATTCCTCATCAGTGCGGTTTACATGAACAACTATATACACATTTCAAACTGGTTGATCTGCGTTTACAATTAACCGGTACTAGAACTTGGGTCGAGAACATGGGTAACTATTTACATCTGTACAATAGCGACTAAGGTGAACTCTTTGTTTTAAGATCCATCTGACCTCTGAGAGAGTTTCCATGTTAAGGCAGATTTCAAATGGAACCCTTCACCATTCAAATGTGCCTGCCTTCACCCTGGGATAGGTCACTAGCTAATTACGAATATGACATAGTGGGTGTTGGGCATGCTGCTTACGAATATGGCTGCACTTGGATTTAGAGGATCTTTTCCTTTTTTAATCATCTTGCTTCCTTGACAATTTAACCCAATCAAAACTAACACCTACTGGAGCCACTTAACCCTCCATTGCCTCAGGTACACTTAGATTGTGAGCCCTTCAGGGAAAAGGGAATAAAAAGTACCTGTTAGTATATACATACATGCAAAACCACTCTGATGCGCAAGTAAAGGGCAGTATATCAAGTGCCTAAACCATAACCAAACCATAACCTAAGTTTTTGCTCTATTTTCAATTCTCTTTTAAGCCCAGTCATTGCATTTCTAGTTAAATGGCTAAGAGGCCCAGATCAGGGTTCCCTCTGCAATCTGCCATAAGTGACACTTTTCAGCCAGTTGTGCAGGAGCTGGGAATCCATTTCTGGAGACTGGAAGCATCCCCAGCCTGACTTAGGCCAAGGATTAGAAACAGGAACCAAACTTGGGTCTCCTGCATGATCCCCTACAATAATGCCACTGAGCCACTGGGCAGACCCTGAGGTCAGACAACCTTTGACCAAAGCTGGACTAAATAAATAATTAAATAAATGAAAAGCAAAAACATTTGCATCATTTTGAAGCACTGCAAATTTTCATTCCAAGGTTTGATGCCTGAAATGTCTGGAAGGGAAAAGATTCTAAAAAATGAGGAAGCAAAAGTTTGTGCAAAAAGAAAAGTATAAAATTTGAGAATCAGTAAAAAGTTACTGTATAAAAGTGATGTAAAGGCAAAGGGAGGACTCTCGAGTAGGGTAGGTGGTGACACTGTAGTTGGCTCAGCTGACTCATGGGAATTCCTCCCATTACTCAGCTGAAAATTAGTATAAAACTCATGATGCACTTTCTGTAACTGATATCACTAGATAAAATTGGTGTCATATGACACAGCCCCACAGTAGTCAGCAGACAAGGAGCTCTTGGGCCATCCAGTCTACCCAGCTGCCCCACCTACAGTGTCACAATCAACCCTACTCGAGAACCCTCCCTTGGCCTTTACTTCTGCTTTCTCTCTCTGTCCCAAGCTTGTTTGAATTCTGTAACTATTTTGCTTTCTATGACCTCTACAATTGTAAGTCTCTAATACCGTCTCACTAATATAGCACTTTCTCACATTCTCTCTGAACATTCATTCGTTCATTTATTCGGTGGAGTTTTAATTTTAGAAAGAGTAGGGTTGTAATTTTAGTAATTTGGGTTTTGTGAGTTTTATGTAGGTATTGTATAATTTGGATTTCTTGTTTTATTGCTGAATAGTTTGTTGTTTTTGTATATTGTCGGGCCGATATACAAAAGCACTTTCCGGTTAGCAGGGCCTTTTACTAACAGCTCAAGCTATCTGGATAGCATCACAGAATATTTTCTCTGACCACATCTGAGGTTGGGGTTATCTGATTAGTGATGATATTTAGATTGCTAACCGACTAACAAGCCGCATAAAATTAGGTCATGAAAAAGCAGTTCTAACTTTATGTAGTTTTGCTATCTGAATAGTGGCTGAATATTTGGATGGTGCCAGCTGACAGTGCTGAAACTGGACATTTAATGCTGCAGGATTCTGGGGCTGAATATCTGGTTTCATTTTTAAAAGCCATGGTCGGTGCTTTAAAAAAATGCCGACTGCGGAGTTTAAGTATTGGACCTTGTGGGGTTGATATTCAGTGGTGGTGACCAGTTACTTTTAAAGCACCTGGCCACCGTACTGATATTAAAACTGTACATTCAGTATCCGGTGTAAGACGCTGAATATCCGGTTTCACTGGTGATCATGGCCGCTTTCTGGTCAGCAGTGATATTCAACTTGTCCTAACTTTCAGCAGTTTAGCTATCTGATTAGCGACTGAATATCACCACTGACTAGATAGTGGTTGCTACTTTTCCCACTCCACCCACCGATTGCCTCAGATTTAACCTGGTGTCTTTTCTGTAGTCTGTGGGAATATTCAGTGATACTATCTGGATAGTACCACTAAATATAGGGATAGCTGGGGTTTAGTCAGTTATCAGGTCCTGCTAACTGGCTAAACACTTTTCAATATTGCCCCCTATGTTTTTATATTATTTAGTTTGATTTATTTTATGTATTTATTTTTTAATTTTGTGATTCTTTTGTGTTTTGAATATTGTGGCTTTTTAAAAAATATATATTTATTAAATTTCAAATTGCACATCCAAGAATAAACCTGAATGACATGGATTCAGCAATGAAAAAAAAAAGAAAATCAACTGAACCACAAATTAAGCTATGTAATTGACCAGAACAAAGGGAAAATAGAACCAAGAAAAGAGGAAAATAAAAAGACAAAAGCAAATAGGCAAAAACAAGTGGTTGGCAAGTCCAACTCTAAGCAACCAATGCCAACAGCACTCAACTCTCTGGGACAGTGGTAGTCAGGATTACAGGTTTGCCCCTTACCAAAATAAAGTCACTCAGCTGCTTAGGCTCAAAGAAAAGAAACTGTTTACCCCCAACTACTCGTATTTATAAGGAAATTTAAAACTCATAGTTGCTTTTAGGGCCTGAATCCTAACCTTACGGAGTGCAGAAGCAAGAACACACACACTCGCAGAAAAAAGCAAGCACCAGTGCAAGAAAGATGTAAAAAGCAGAAATCTTTATTTGTCATACTTGACACAGGCCGTGTTTTGGCTTTAGCCTTCGTCAGTGATTTGATCTCAAGGGGAAATGACATAAAATAAAATAATTAATGAACATTATTCTAAAGTGCCATAGAAGACACATAAATAGACAATTAAAACAATGTAAAATGTATTAAGTTTTCTGCTGGCCATTCCTCTCCCTATGCATCCAAGCATCCTTCTGTCTTTCGCCATTGCCTTTTCTACCTGTTTAGCCACTTTAAAGATCATCAGAAACAATCACGCCCAGGTCCTGCTCTTCTTTTGTGGAGATAAGTACTTCACTCCATACACTGTACTGCTCCCATGGATTTTTGCAGCCAAAATGCATAACCCTGCATTTTTTACTATTACTACTACTGAACATTTGTATAGCGCCACAAGACGTACACCGTGCTGTACAGACACATGTAAAAGATAGTCCCTGCCTAGTCAAGAGAGACAACACAGAGACTGAGACAGAGGATACATCTAGGTGGAATGGTAAGGAAACATGAGGGAGATTAGGTGAGTCAAGATCTGAAAGTGACAGCTAAGAGGTGAGTTTTTAGCCTGGATTTGAAAAGGGTCAGAGACGGCACCTGATATACAGACTCAGGAAGTTTGTTCCAGGAATAAGGAGCAGCAAGGTGAAAGGAGCACAGTCTGGAGTTAGCAATAGAAGAGACGAGCACGGTTAGGAGCGATTTGCCAGAAGAGTGGAGTTCCTGAGGAGGGGTATAGGGAGAGAGAAGAGAGGAAAGGTAGTGAGGAGCTGCAGAGTGAATGCACTAATAGGTCAGCAGGAGAAATTTGAACTGGATGTGGAAATGGATAGGAAGCCAATGAAGTGACTTGAGAAGAGGGGTAGCATGAGCATGACGAGGCTGGCAGAAGATTAGCAGCGCAGCAGAGTGTTGAACAGATTGAAGAGGAGAGAGATGATTCAGAGGGAGACCAGCAAGGAGCAGGTTACAATAGTCTAGATGGGAAGTGACTAAGGAATGGATAAGTGTCTTAGTAGTGTGTTCAGAAAGGAATGGGCAACTTTTGTTGATGTTGAGAGAAAGAAACGGCAGGTTTTAGCTATCAGTTAGATGTGTGTGGAGAAGGAGAGAGAGGAGTCAAAGACGACCCCAAGGTTGCGAGCTGAGGAGACAGAGAGGAGTACATAGAACATAGTATATGATGGCAGATAAAGACCAGCATGGTCCATCTAGTCTGCCCAGCAAGGCGGCAAGAATAGGTGCACCTACCGCTCCGTGCAGGTTACCCCTCCCCATGCATTTGTTTAGAGGTGTACCCACTGCTCCATGTAAGTCACCCCTATTTGTTGAGATATGAGACAGTTATGTTTATTTTGATTTTATCCTTTGCTATAAAAGGATCCACTGTGTCTGTCCCATGCCATTTTGAATTCTGCCACTGTATTTGCCCCCACCATTTCCATTAGGAGGGCATTCCAAGCATCCACCACCCTTTCAGTGAAAAAGTATTTCCTGACATTGCTTTTCAATTTACCCCCTTGAGGCTTCATGTTATGCCCTCTAGTTTTACAGATTCCCCATCTTTGGAAGAGAGTTGTTTGTTCATTAATACTCTTTAAGTAAGAGTAGAGAGTTATCCACAGAGACTGAGAAAGGAGGAAGGGGAGAGGAGGGTTTAGGGGGGAAAATAAGGGGCTCAGTTTTGGCCTTATTCAATTTCAAGCGGCGGTGAGACATCCAAGCAGCAATGCCAGAAAGGCAGGCAGAGATCCTGGCCTGGACTGCCAGAGAGATCACAGGTGCAGAGAGGTAGATCTGGGAGTCATCAGCATAAAGATGACACTAGAAGTCATGGGAAGAGATGAGTGTACCAAGGGACTGGATACAGAGAGAGAAAAGGATTAGACCAAGACAGATCCTTGGGGTACACCAACTGAGAGCGGGATATTAGTAGAGGAGGGTCCACCAGAGCAAACACTGAAAGAGCGATGGGAAAGATAAGAAGAGAACCAGGATAGCACAGAGCCCTTAAAACCAAGCGAGGACAAGATATCAAGGAGAAGGTCGTGGTCAGCAGTGTCAAAAGCAGCAGTAAGCTCAAAAAGGATGAGGACTGAGTAAAGGCCATTGGAATTTGCCAGGAACAGTTCACTGGAGACTGTTGCAAGAGCCATTTTGGTAGAATGAAAAGGACGAAAGCTGGATTGTAGAGGATCCAGAAGGGCTTGAGAGGAGAGAAAAGTTGATGCAGCAGTGGTGAACCGCAGCATGCTTGAAGGCTGCAGGGAAAGTTGCAGTGGAGAGCGATAGGTTAAGATGGAGGGGACTAAAGTGAAGGAGATGGAGCTAATGAGATGGGTGGGAATAGGATCCGAGGAGCAGGTAGTGAGTTTGGATGAGGGAAGAAGGTGAGTGGTTTCCTCCTCAAGATCATAGAAAAGGAAGAAAGGGTAGCAGAGGTAGGGGGGAGTTTGGGAGTGAAGAGGGGGAAGAGAGGAAGTAGCTGACCTCATGGGGAATTGGAGTGTGATCTTGTGGATTTTGTCATAGAAGTAGACAGTCAAGGTCTGGGCAGGAAGGCAGGGATGGGTTGGAGGCGGAGGGACCTTGAGAAGAGAGTTGAGAGTTCTTCAACAACCTCTTCACCCCATACACGTTCAATATCTGATGATTCAGATGTAAACCCTACTCATATGGATCCCTCAGATTCTGTATCTGCCAAAGCCACCTCCACACACTTTTTAGCAGGGAATAGAGCGCACCTGCTGTGAGGCTTATTTACCTTCACCAGCTGCACCATGTTAGTCTCCCTTTGCCCCTCTGTGGAGATGACACTGGACACATCAGATACCGGGCATCCCAGACACAGGGATAGATTTCTCTGGCTGTCTGTCAAGCATTTGGAGCAGGATTAGCTGAAGTGCCTTGCGATGGCTGTTTGTGACCGCTCCTTGACCTGCTCCCCTTCTAGATTGCTTCCAATGCATCTGGGCATGCATAAGCGCATGACAAAAAAATGAAGTTCATAAATGGTGATTCACAAAAAGTTTTCAAGCATGTGCATTTGGTTAGTTGATGCTGGGAGGAACCGAAAATCTTGATTTTCATTGATTTTTCCATTTGGATGAAAACTAATGCACATGTCTAATTTCTGTAGTAAAGGCAGGGTGTTCAGGAGGAGTCTGCAGTTGTGTTCACCGGTATTATCTTTTTTTATGTTGTTTCATGACTTTAATAGATGCATACTGTTTTTCTTCTGTAAATCGGTTTGAATGATATTTCCGGAAGGTAGCATAAAAGTATTGATAAATAAAACAAACTAAATAAGTATGGTATGCCCTGTTTCCCATCTTTCCTCCAGTGAGGTCATTTTGAGTTCCTTAAGCCTCTACGGGCCTAATTTACTAAAGAAAATCCCATTCCGTGTCTATGGGAAACTAAAAGCTCAGGAAATCAGGCTTCATATTTAGGTCTTGTATAGTGTCGCTTTGGTGGCCTTCCTCTGAACTGCCTTCATCCTTTCTATGATATGGGGGGGGGGAGTGGGGGGTATTCAAAAGCATTTACACAGTTTGAAGACCTACAAACCACATAAATGCTGCTCACCAGAATATTCAGCGACATTAACCCAGCTAGTAACACTGAATATCCCTGGTTTGGGCAGAGTGGGAGCGGCACCCATGGGTTAACTGGGCAGTGGCAATATTCAGCCACTGGCCAGTTAGCTAGTTAGGGTTAAGTTAGGACAATTGAATGGCTGTCCTAACTATAGCCAGTTTTGCAATCCGAACAACCTCGATATTCAGTACTGGGGCCCAGATATGGCCCTGGCATTGAATATCTGGGGAAAGCTAAAGCGGTGACAGCCAGTCGCTTAAAGTGTGTTGGCCACCACCACTGAAAATCCCCCCATGGCCTCTAGAAGGGAGTACTACATTCAAACTGGGGTCTCACCAATGATCCTATTCAGAGGTAACATTACCATTTTTTTTACTAGTGACAGTTCTTCCCTGGTCCTGTCCTGTTGGTGCTCTTTCTTAAACTAGTGTTGTTGGACCTAAGGTTGGTGCCATTTTGAATATTTAATGTACAACATAATGGGGTCAGCAAGAAGGAAGCATGTGGGGCACAAGAGTGCACAGTGAACCGCACCAAATCGTGTGTTACCTGCATAGCGCACCTTAGTAAAATGGCCCCTTAGATTGTAAGCCCTCTGGAGAAAGGAAAATACCTACAGTATCGGAATATAACTCACCTTGAACTTATGAGAAAGACATGAGCTAAATAGTGTTCAACAAAATTCCACGAATAAGAACTTCCAATTAAGAAGCCAAGCTTCTAATAGCTTTAAAGGACATTTTAAATACCAGAGGGTCAGGCACAATTACCTCCTCAATCACTCTTCTAAATTCCTGGCGAAACAAGAAGTTTGTTGATGTTAATCCCTGCCTCGGAAGAGGTGCAAAAGCTGATGCAAATTTTTTAAAACTATATTTGCACTTCTGTGCTAAATCGAGCATACATGTATTTTTTGGGGGAATTGCACAAACTATGCCCAGAACATTCCCCATTAGACTCTCTGCATCCTGCAGTATCTACACATGAATATCAGCACTGTAAAATTGGCATTTACACATGTAAGTGCCGCTGTTTATTCATGTAGATGCATACAACCATTCTAAAATGCAAAACAAATCAAAAGGAATAAAAAGAAATAAGTGCATAACTCTAGGCAGCATACCTTTTTTACTACCTTTGTCTGTTTTTATGTTAATATTATGTTCATGTTAAATGCCTGGCTTCTATTCATTTTATATAAACTGCCATGACATCAATTATTTTTTCAAATCGTGGTATATCAAATACTCATAAATAAATAAAAACAGATGTACATGGCAGATAAGGGCCATAAAACCAATCTACTCGTCTTGTGGTACAACGCCACAGATCTCTGGCTTTCTTCTCACTTCTGATGAGACAAAGCAGTCAAAAGCAAGTCAGTGGACAGTGGAATATTTGAATGAATAGAGATTTTTTTTTTTTGGCACCGAAGCAGTAGCTTGAGTTTAGTCACTTCTTAAAATGCAGATTCCAGTGATCTTTCTGCAGTGACATCTGGGCCGCTCTCTGCCATCCAGAAGTGCCCATTCTAGGCAGAGGTGCAACAGGTTTCGGCGCCACTGGAATAGCTGCAGAGGAATCGCACGCCTCGTGCCCCTGACACATGAAGCATCCATGTGAGGTTGTACTACAGATGCGGTGCTACCACGCATCCTGTTAGGAAACAGCTGCTTGTTATAGCCACATCTGGAGAAGGAAGGTTGTTCCCCCCCGGGCATCTGCAGGAACCTGACACTCTGCATTGGAGGGAGAGAAATTGCCCCAGTGCCAGGGTGGAAACTCCCTTCTGAAATGTCAGGATCTTGAATTAGGGAACAGACACTTTTAAAGCAGTGGTAGGGGTACAGTTTCAACAACATCTAGCAATCCCTAATTCGCTGGAAAAGAAGCACAGATGCATCACTTTTTATTACTCTGCTTATTAGATGAAGTCGTTGCTCTGAAAAATTGTTCATTCCTCCCTTTCCTACTTATTCAGCTTTCTGGTCTTAGTGAGGTTTGGGGTTTTTTAGGTTTATGCAAATAGGGTTTTTTCATTTTTGCACACCCACGTCCCAATTCTGTGTTACCTCTCTGTTTGTACATGTAAGTCTTCGGAAGTATGACAAAAGGATTTTCCTTTGGTAATGAGATTTCCTGTTTCCACTGTCACGTGATAGACTAAAGCCACAGTCCACTGTTCTTTTTTCCTCCTTACAAGAGTAAAATTACTGCAGTGTCAGATTTCATCTGAACTTTAAGGAGCCTTGTAAGCAAAGGGAGGCAGAGGGAATGTGTGGTGTCTCCTGATGCCGTTTGACAACTTCAGGCAGTGAAGGAAGCCTGTTTTCTGCTCAGGGGTGGGATTGCTGGCTAGCTGCTGACAGCAGTTCCCAAAGGGCTCCTTCGGCCCTTCCCTATGTCCCTTTCATGCCAGCTGCCACATTTTATGAGCCTGATCCGGCCTAGTTCCAGACATCAGAAACAGCTGAATAGAAAATGGCTCATGTAACTTTCGAGTGGGAGGAGGTGAAGGAGGAAGGGGAGGACTGCTTCGGATATGCTGAAGGCAGAAAGAGAACTAGGAGGGTAGGCATTGACTAATGTTAAGGCACTGATAGAACTAAATCTATTTAAAAAGATGCATATACACACATGTATATGCAGTTTTAGTAAGGTCTGTCTTTTAGCATATTTACAGTATTTTTCATTATTTTTGATAGAAATTGGAAGGAAACTTGGTGTGTCCTACCACCGGGGTGACATTTGTCTATACTTGAATGTTAGCGGCACACTGTCAGACCAGCTTCTGTCTCATATAAGATAGTATTGAATCACAAAGGGAACATAGTAGGGTTTTTTTTTTAGAAAAGTGACCCCCGTCACACCTCAAATCTGATTCCATTGCAATAAACTCATTTAGAATTTGCAGCCACTGTGTTGCTCAGCCATCTCTGATCAAGCAAAAGGTAAATAAGTGTGAGAGATACCGTCCACATTAGTGAATTGTTTTAAAAAGATGATTGAACTATGAATGAATATGAAAGATACATGAATAGACAATAGCCAGGGCTGAAGACTTGATGACTGGAATTACTGCTCCCAAGTTTCAGGCTTATAATAATTCAACCCTTTTATGTGTTTATAAAAGACCTGAAATGACAATTTAAATTAAAATCATGAGTGGAGGAGAAGCTTTGTGATTAGAACACTGGCTTGGCACTGACCAGGGTTGGATTCCCACTAGCACTCCTTGTATCCCTGGGTGAGTCAAGTATCCCTCCATTTCCTTGGCAATTTACTTCCTGTCACACTGCCAAGAAAACCCAGGAGCTGATGGGTCACCAGGAGTCAACACTAGCCTGAAGGCTGCATTGCATTGCATTTTGCAAATTCAATAACACTTTTGTTTGTTCTGGGACAGAAAAGAGTTTCTATTTTGCATTTCTGCTTACATCTTCTTGTATACTTTCATTTCGTATATGTGTTGCAACAGCTAAGAGATCCAGTCTTTTAGGATCTGTAGAAGGTCTTTCTAACTTGAATTTGCAAATTTTTACTACTGTGCCATAGTTGTGAATTAAAGCTTTCCAACCTGCTATCCATATAAGATAAAAAGCAATATAGGTTTTGGTGGAATTATCCCAACATCTGTAAAAGTCTAGGGGCCCGATACTCAACTCTGGTGACTAGGTGCAATTACAGCGCCTAGCTGTTGTTTACAAAGCTGCGGTAGAGGCTTCTGCCCGATATCGGAGCCGCGGCCCCATTGAATTCAATTAAAATGAGAAGTTGAATTCAATGGGGCCGCGGCTCCAATATCGGGCAGAAGCTGCTACCGCGGCTTTGTAAACAAGCCCCTAAATCTGGATATTCCATGCCGGAGTAACATGCGGACCTGGCATTAAATATCCGGGGTCGCTGCACAGCCTCCACAGCCGCAGAAGCTAATCGCGTACTGGTGATATTGAACCGCTGCCCGGTTAGATCCTACAGGTAAAGCACGGCCAGCTTTTGCTGCGCCTAGCTTTACCCATGTGTTGCTAACCGGGTATAGTGCAATATCGCTGCTAGCCAATTAGCGACTGTTGCCACGCATGACACGCTCCGGAACAGCCACGATGCGCCTTGATGCTAAGTGGTTAGCACCGGGGCATGTAAGGGAGATAATGGCAGCAATTACACAGTTTACAGGTCTGTAAAGCATGTAAATGCCTTTGAATATCGGACCCTAGATTAGAGGTGACAAAGGAATTCTGAGATTTTCTGTTTCTAGCAGGGGTTTCATGTGATTAACGCACCAAACTATTTCCATTTCATCATGAGGTGTTGCTCCAGTCCTGGTTTTCCTACTCCTAGCCCAATCAGAGGGGGGAGCAAGCTAGGAATTTTGATTACTAAATTGAGCTAAGCAGCCTGGCTTGGGATTAAGAGCTGAAACGCAAAACAGAGCCATATTAGCACAGAAAATCCCACACATGTAGTTGTTATTAAAAATGAATAAAATAATCAATATTCCAACCTTTTGTGCCCTCATTTTGATTATGCTTCTTTTCTTTTTTTTTTTTTCTTGGAGGTCTATTATCTAAGCCATGTTAAGGTGTTAGCACATGTTATTTGGGCAGATAATGCATGGCCCAAGACATGGTAACAGCCTGCATGCAAATCAGCTTCTGAGATGCCAATCATATCTACAGTAACCTCTCATTCAGTGCTATATATTCTAACTCTCCCATTTTATTTTTTAGGCTTCTAGCATTTGCATACAGGCTTCTGTTGACTCTGCCTGAGTGCTGGGATCTAAAGGTTATCTACACCTGGAGAGATATAGTTCACTTTCCCCCAGGAACATCAACGTCCCAATTTGGAAATCGGAGCACCCAAGGAGATTCTTAAAGGGTCTAGCCTGAACGAAAAGACATCCCACTCCTTCTGACACCACTCACAATTGCAAACTTTAAATTCCCTGATGGGCCAGTAGTTCCTGCCCCTTCTCCTTCCTTCTCTCCACCTTCACTCTACCCCCATAGCATATGGCACGTCCCCCTATTTTGTGTGGGATACAGCAATTGCTAGTTGATTGGGGCCCAAGCACCATCATCTCCAGATCCAGACTGGGGCAAAAGGTCTTAAAATATGCATCTCCCTGCTAAGCCCAACCCCCAGGTGCTCAGCCTTACCTTCCAAAATAAAATGAGCTGGGTGAGAGTGGAAACACGCAATAATGCAGCCTAGTAAATCCCTTAGAATTCCATAGCAAATTTTCTTGCATTAAAATTCTGATTGTTTTGTAAACTAGTAAATGTATTTATTTGTCACCTTTTCCATTGAACAGTTGCCCAAAGAGATGTACAAGTTTAAAACCACATAAATATAATAGCTCCAAATCCCCAAAAATCATATGCAACTCATCATTGCTCAAATGCCTTTTTAAACAATCAAAAAAGTCAATCTTCAAAGGGTCTAGGCTTCTAATTTTGTAAGTTAGACACCTAAATTGGCCTCTTTGAAAATTTACTAGCTAGATTTCACAAAGGCATTTGATACATGTTTAATGTATACCCAGTTCATTGTCCTGTTCATTGTAAGCACTGATCAATTTTTGTGACGTGTAGTTTCTGTTCATTGTAAACCGCACTGATGTCAAATAGCGCGGTATAAAAGAAACTGTAAATAAATAAATAAATAAATACAGCTTTACATAGAAGGCTTATTAATAAAGCAAGCAACCTGAGAGTGGATCCCAAGATGGTGGACTGGATTAGAAACTGGTGTAATAGAAAACAGAGAGTAGTAATAAATGAGATTCACTCACAGGAAAGAGAAGTAGAGGACCCCAGGGATTGATCCTGGAATTAGGTTCTATTCAGCATCTTTGCGTGTGATATTTCTGAAAGATTAGAAGGAAAAGTTTGCCTCTTTGAAACAAATATCTGCAACAGAGTAGACATCTTTGCAGAAGCGTACAGGATGGAAAATGATGTAAGAAAGTTTGAAGAACATTTTGCAGTTACAATTCTGTTCATGTAGATAGCTGGGCGGTTGGGGCAAAGGTGACAGACCTCACACACCATCTAGATAAGATCCTTAGGCAATGTTTTTTTTATGGTTTAGGCACTTGATATACCACCCTTTCCCCTGTGTATCAGAGCAGTTTACAAACTTATGCTAACAGGCACTGTTTATTCCCTCATCCCTGAAAAAGGCAGTATAGTGGATCTAAGCATACCTGAGGCAATGGAGGGTTAAGTGGCTTGTCCAAGACCACAAATAGTGGCCATGGGATTAGAGACCACAGTCTCTCCAGTCTGAGGTTACTTGTCCCTTTGTGGGAAATGAACTCCTGAGGTAACCTGTCCCAATCACTGAGCTACTCCTCCCACTTCAGTGCTAGGGAGGCACCTGCTACATGTTGGTACCACTGGTAGGAAAGTATGGGAGGGAGGTTCTCGAAGGAAAATGTAGGCTTTTAGGTAGAAAGTTGAAATCCAGAACTTATAGGGTAGCATTCTCAGAAATGCTTTCTATTCTACACACAGGACCCAAGAGGCAGGCAGAGCTCCAGAGTCTCAATATGTAGATGATATGATGGTGCAGGGAAGAGGGTTTTAGATTTGTTAGAAACTGGGCAATGATCTAGGAAAGAAGAGGGGCTTTTATGAAAGGATGGTCTCTACCTTAACTGGGATGGAACCAGGCTGCTGGCATTAATCATTAAAAAGGAGCTAGAGCAGCCTTTAAACTAGTTAACGGGGGAAAGCTGACAGTCGCCCAAGAGTGCATGGTTCAGAATGATGTATCTTTGAAGGATACTAACAAAACAGGGAAGTCAGGGCATCCTGATAGAGAGGTTCCAATAAAGGTAAAAGTAATCCAGGTGCCTTTAAGTAACGAGCAAACAGAATGGACCCATCAACTGATAACGAGATTGTTAATATGAACAACTTAAAAATGCCTGTATACAATGCTAGATGTCTAAATAATAAAATGGGAGAATGAGAATACCTGGCACTGAATGAAAGGAAAGATATAAGAGATATAAGACTGGAGTGGAGGAGTGGCCTAGTGGTTGGGGCAAGATACTTCAGGCCGGAAGGTCAGGGTTCAAATCCCACAAGAGGACAGCAACCTTGGGCCGGAAGGACTGGGGTTTCTAGTCTCACACAGGTGCTCCTTGTGGTCTTGGGTAAGCCACTTAACCCTCCATAGCCCATGTTCCCTGTAAAATAGTTATCTCCAAGTTATAATGCCCTGTTCAATGTAATTTCAGTTTGTTCAATGTAAACCACACTGATGCAGAAGAGCGCGGTATATAAGAGAATATAATAAATAAATAAATAATAAATATAATTGGCATCTCAGAGACCTGATGGAAGGAAGATAACCAATGGGACACTGTGATACCTGGATACAAATTATGTCACAATAAAGAATAGATCAAATTGGTGGAGGGGTGGCACTGTATGTTAAGAAGGGCATTGAATGAAACAGGATAAAAGTTTTGTAGGAAACAAAATTCTTGGAGCAGCTGGTTCATGAACCGACCAGAGGGGAAGCCATTTTGGACCTAGTCCTTATTGGTACCTAAAATCTGGTGCAAGAGATAAGGGTGTTGGGGCCACTTGGCAATAGTGATCATAGCATGATCACGTTTGATTTCATAAATGAAGGGAGGATGGCAAGAAAATCCACAGTACTACCTTTTAACTTTCAAAAGGGAGACTATGATAAAATGAGGAAAATAGTTAAGAAAAAACTAAAGGAGCAGTTGCAAAGGTTAAAGATTTACATCAAGCATGGGCATTGTTTAAAAATACTATCTTGGAAGCCCAGACCAGCTGTATGTCATGCTTTAAGAAAGGTGGAAGGAAGTCCAAAAAACTGCCAGCTTGCTTTAAAGGTCAGGTCAGGGAGGCTGTTGTAGCCAAAATAACATCTTTCAGGAAATAGAAAAAGGAGCCAAAAGATGAAAACTGGAAACAACATAAGTACTGGCAAGTTAGATGCAAGGCATTGATAAGGCAGGGAAATAGATAATTTGAGAAGAAACTTGATGTGGAAGCAAAAATGCATAATAAAGACTTTATCAAGTACATTCATAGAAAAAACCTGTGAGAGAGTCAGTTGGACCATTAGATGATAGAGAGGTAAAACATTGCACTGTTCTGCTGTATTGTTGTTTTAAGTTCCTTGTAAACCGCCCTTGATCTCTGGAAGGGGCGGTATAGAAAAGCACACAAATAAATAAAAAATAAATAAAAATAAAAAGGAGCACTAAGAGGGGACAAGGCCATAGCAGAGAGACTGAATGAATTCTTTGCTTCAGTCTTTACTGAAGAAGATATAAGGAAGTTATCAGTGAAAGATATAAGGAAGCTATCAGTGATTGAGATGGTATTTAAAGGTGATGCATCAGAAGAATTGAAAGAAATATCAATAAACAGGGAAGATATATCACAACTATTTGATAAACTAAACAGTAGCAAATCACCTGGATCAGATGGTATACGTCCAAGGGTGTTGAAAGACCTGAAATATATTGCAGACCTATATTAGTAATCTGTAAACTATCATTAAAATCATCTGTAGTACCCGAAGATTGGTGAATGGCTTATGTAACACCAATTTTTAAAAAGGGAAACTACAGGCCAGCGAGCCTGATCACAGTACCATGCAAAATGATAGAAACCATTACAAAGAACAAAATTACTGAACATGTAGATGGTCATGGTTTAATGGGAGAAAGCCAACATGGCTTTAGTCAAGGAAGGTCTTGTCTTACTAATCTGTTATATTTTTTTGAAGGTGTGAATAAAGAGGTAGACAAAGGTGAGCCGGTTGATATAGTGTATCTGGATTTTCAGAAAGCCTTTGACATGGACCATCATGAGAGACTCTTGGCAAAGTTAACAAGTCATGGGACAGGAGGCAGTGTACTATTGTGGATCAGGAACTGGTTAAAAGATAGAAAGCAGACGGTAGGGCTGAATGGCCAATTTTTCCAGTAGAGAAAGGTGAATAGTGGAGTACCCCAGGGATCTGTGCTGGGTCTGCTGATTTTTAACATATTTGTAAATGACCTGGAAATGGGAATAACGAGTGAAGTAGTCAAATTTGCAGATGACACAAAGTTATTCAAAGTTGTTAAAACCCAAGAGGATTGTGAAAAATTGCAAGAGGACCTTGATAAATTGGAAGACTGGAGGTTGAAATGGCAGATGAAATTTAATGTGGAAAAGTGCAAAGTTATGCACCTAGTAGAGAAGAACCCACACTATGATTGCACAATGCAAGGTTCAACATTAGGAACCACCACCCAGGAAAAAGATGTAGGCGTCATCGTGGATAACACGTTGAAACCTGCCACCCAGAGTGCAGCGGTGGCCAAGAAGGCAAATAAAATGCTAGGAATCATAAGGAAATGAACGGAGAATAAAACAAAGGATATTATAATGCTTCTGTAATGTTCCATGGTGCGAATGCATCTTGAATACTGTGTGCAATTCTGGTCGCCGTATCTTAAAAAGGATATAGCAGAACTAGAAAAGATACAGAGACGAGCCACCAACATGGTAAAGGAGATGGGAGGATACCCCAATGAAGAGAGGCTTAGAAGGTTAGGGCTTTCCAATCTGGAAAAGAGATGGCTGAGGGGAGATATGATAGAGTTCTACAAATTAATGAATGGAGTGGAACAGGTAAACGTAGATCGATTCTTTACACCATCAAAAAGTAGAAAGACTAGGGGACATGCAATGAAGCTTTAAAAAGGAGATAGAGCAGCTTTTAAACTAGATAATAGGGGAAAGCCGACAGTTGCCAAAGAGTGGATGGTTCAGAAGAATGTATCCTTGAAGGATACTACCAAAAGCAGAGAGGTTCCAAAAAAGAGTAAAGTAGCCCAAATGCCCTCGAGTATGGAGCAGACAGAGCTTAAAGATCCCAAATTACCCATGTCTAACAATAGCCAAATTAATATGAATAAAATACAGTCTCTAAAATGCTTGTATGCAAATGCTAGAAGTCTAAAAAATAAGATGGGAGAGTTAGAATATATAGCACTAAATGAGAGGTTAGATATGATTGGAATATCAGAGACATGGTGGAAGGAGGACAACCAGTGGGACACTGTGGAACCTGGATACAAACTATATCGTAATGATAGGGCTGATCAAAATGGGGGAGGGGTTGCGCTCTATGTTAGAGAGGGCATTGAGTCAGAAAGGATTAAAGTTTTGCAGGAAAAAACATTTGCTGTAGAATCTCTATGGATTGAAATTCCATGTAAAAAGGGGAAGGCGATGGCAGTGGGGGTGTACTATTGACCGCCTGGCCAGAATGAACAAATGGATGATGAAATGCTCAAAGAAATCAAGGAAGTTAACAAAGGTTACAGCACATTAGTAATAATGGGTGATTTCAATTACCCCGGTATCGACTGGGTCAGTGTCACGGCAGGACATGCTAGGGAGATAAAGTTCCTAGATGAAATAAATGACTGCTTCTTGGAGCAGCTGGTTCATGAACCGACCAGAGGGGAAGCCATATTAGACCTAGTCCTTAGTGGAACACCAGATCTAGTGCAAGAGATAAGGGTGTTGGGGCCACTTGGCAATAGTGATCATATCATGATCGCCTTTGATTTAATTAGTGGAGGAGGGATAGTAAGGAAATCCACAGTACTACCTTTTAACTTTCGAAAGGGAGACTATGATAAAATGAGGAAAATAGTTAAGAAAAAACTAAAAGGAGCAGTTGCAAAGATTAAAAACTTACATCAAGCTTGGGTGTTGTTGAAAAATACTATCTTGGAAGCCCAGACCAGCTGTATTCCACGCTTTAAGGAAAGTGGAAGGAAGTCCAAAAAACTGCCAGCATGGTTTAAAGGTGAGGTCAGAGAGGCTGTTGTTGCCAAAAAAGCATCTTTCAGGAAATGGAAAAAAGAGCCAAATGACGAAACCTGGAAACAGCACAAGCACTGGCAAGTCAAATGCAAGACATTGATAAGGCAGGCAAAGGGAGAATTTGAGAAGAAGCTTGCTGAGGAAGCAATAATGCAAAATAAAGACTTTTTCAAGTACATTCATAGCAAATAACCTGTGAGAGAGACAGTTGGTCCATTAGATGATAGAGGAGTTAAAGGGGCACTAAGAGGCAACAAGGCGATAGCGGAGAGACTGAATAAATTCTTTGCTTTGGACTTTACTGAGGAAGATGTAGGGATGTTACCCATGACTGAAGTGGTATTTAAAGGTGTGGAAGAATTGAAGGAAATATCGATACATCGGGAAGATGTATTACAACTATTAGATAAACTGAACAGTAGCAAATCACCTGGGCTGGATGGTATACATCCAAGGGTGTTGCAAGAACTGAAATATGAGATTGCAGACCTGCTATTAGTAATCTGTGAACTATCATTAAATCATCTATAATACCTGAAGATTGGAGGATCGCCAATGTAACACCAATTTTTAAAAAGGGTTCCATGGGTAATCCGGGAAACTACAGACCGGTGAGCCTGACATCAATACCGGGAAAAATGGTAGAAACCATCATAAAGAATAAAATTACTCAGCATGTAGATAGTCATGGCCTAATGGGAGACAGCCAAAATGGCTTTAGACATGGAAAATCTTGTCTTACTAATCTGTTATCTTTTTTTGAAGGTGTGAATAAACAGGTGGACAAAGGTGAGTCAGTTGATATAGTGTATCTGGACTTTCAGAAAGCCTTTGACAAGGTCTCTCATCAGAGACTTTTGGCAAAACTAAAGAGTCATGGGATAGGAGGTAGTGTACTACTGTGGATCAGGAGCTGGTTAAAAGATAGAAATCAGAGGGTAGGGCTAAATGGCCAATTTTCCCAATGGAGAAAGGTGAATAGTGGTGTACCTCAGGGATCTGTGATGGGTCCGCTGCTTTTTGACATATTCATAAATGACCTGGAAAAGGGAATAACGAGTGAGGTTATCAAATTTGCAGATGACACAAAACTATTTAAAGTTGTTAAAACCCAAGAGGATTGTGGAAAATTGCAAGAGGAACTTGATAAATTGGAAGACTGGGCATCAAAACGGCAGATGAAATTTAATGTGGACAAGTGCAAAGTTATGCACCTAGGGAAGAACAACCCAAACTATGGTTACACCATGCAAGGATACACATAAGGAACCACCACCCAGGAAAAAGATTTAGGTGTCATTGTGGATTTCATGTTAAAACCCTCGGCCCAGTGTGCAGCAGCGGCCAAGAGAGCAAATAGAATGCTAGGTATGATAAGGAAAGGAATGGAAAATAAAACAAAAGATATTATAATGCCTCTATATCGTTCCATGGTGAGACTGCACCTTGAATATTGTGTGCAATTCTGGTCGCCGTATCTTAAAAAGGATATAGCGTTATTAGAAAAGGTTCAGAGAAGAGCCACCAAAATGGTAAAGAGGATGGAAGGATACTCCTATGAAGAAAGGCTAAAAAGGTTAGGGCTCTTTAACCTGGAAAAGAGACGGCTGAGGGGAGATATGATAGAAGTCTATAAATTAATGAACGGAGGTGAACGGGTAAACGTAGATCGATTGTTTACGTTATCAGAATATAGAAAGACTAGGGGACATGCAATGAAGCTACAGGGTAAACTATTTAAGACTAATAAAAGAAAATATTTTTTCACTCAGCGTGTAATCAAACTCTGGAATTTGTTACCGGAGGATGTAGTAAAGGCTGTTAATGTAGCTGGGTTTAAAAAAGGTTTGGACAAGTTCCTGGAGGAGAGGTCCATAAACCATTATTAAGAAGGGACCCAGGATATCAATGCTTGATCCAGTACAAGCATTGTGGAACCTGTGTCTTTTGGGGAAACTGCTAGGTACGTATGACCTAGATTGGCCACTGTTGGAAACAGGATACTGGGCTTGATGGACCTTGGTCTGACCCAGTATGGCATATCTTTTGTTCTTAAGCTACAGTGTAATCCTTTTAAGACTAATAAGAGAAAATATTTTTCCACTCAATGCATAATCAAACTCTGGAATTTGTTACCGGAAGATGTAGTAAAAGCTGTTAATGTTGCTGGGTTTAAAAAAGGTTTGGACCAGTTCCTGGATGAAAGGTCCATAAACCATTATTAAAGAGGACCCATGTAATCCACTGCTTGCCCCTATACAAGCATTATCGAACCTGTGTGTCTTTTTGGGAATGCTAGGTACTTGTAATGTGGATTGGCCACTTTTGGAAACAGGATACTGAGCTTGATGGACCTTGGTCTGACCCAGTATGGCATTTCTTATGTTCTTAAAATACATTGTAGACTATCTGTGTATAGAATTCCATGTAAAAAGGGGAAGCGAATGGCTGTGGGGGTGTCCCACCAATGAAATGCTAACAGAAATTAGGAAAGCTAACAAAAATCTTAAAAGCATTACACTGGCTTCCAGTTCACTGTAGGATCACATTTAAAATACTGACAATGACATTCAAGGCCATCAACAAATGCACTTCTAGCTCCCTATCCGAACTTATCCAGCTCACCCCCCCCCCCGGTTAGACTGAGAGAAGATCCACCGCCTCTAACACTTTGCGTCTCCCAAAGGAATTCACCAAATGTACCAAGGCTACAGGAAACTGTGCTTTTGCACTCTATGCCCCCTACTGCTGGAACACTTTACCAGCAAACATCCGAGCAATAAATAGCCTCTCTCAGTTTAGGAAAGAGCTGAAACATCACCTCTTCCTTCAGTACTTCCTCAACTCTGATGACATCACATAACCAATCACAGCTCTCACTTCCCTCTTCCCCCTTCCAGTTAATCCCTTCCCTGTTGTCCCAGACAATTACCGTCTCCTCAGCCTATAACACTCAAATGAATAGAGCTTAGTTGATGTTTTCTACAGTCATCAACCTGTATATAGTTCCATTATGTATATAGTTCACCTGTGTTCGATGTTCAACTCACTGTTTAATGTAAGTGCAATAGGGATTTTCCCCTTGCACAAGTTTTGTTACCTCTGAACTGCGCTGATTGTAAATAGTGCAGTATAGAAAAACTATAAATACATAAATAAATAAAATTTACAACACAGTAATAATGGGTGATTTCAATTACACCAGTACTGACTGAGTCAATGTCACATATGGACATGGTAGGGAGATAACGTTTCTAGATGAAATAAATGACTCCTTCATGCAGCAGCTGGTTCAGCAGTCAACACGAGGTGAAGCTAGGCCTATTCCTTAGTGGAATACAGGATCTGGTGGAAGAGGTAATGATGTTGGGATCACATGGCACTAGCGATCATAACATGATCACATTTGATTTAATAAATGGAGGGTGGACAGCAAGGAAATCCACGGTGCTGGTTTTTAAATTTCAAAAGGGAGACTATGATAAAATGAGGGAAATAGTTAAGAAAAAAACTAAAGCAGCCACTGCAAAGTTAAGTGTTTATATCCGGCCTGGGCATAGTCAAAATTATTATCTTGGAAGCCCAATCCAGATGTCTTCCATGCTTTAAGAAAGCTGGAAGAAAGGTCAAACAACTGCCAGCTTGGTTAAAAGAGAAGGATGGCACAACAGAGACAGGTTATACAGAAAGGATTCCTGGTGGCAAGATGGTGGGAATGAAGCACTGGATAGTCTTCATGGAGTAGGGGGTACAAATTAAAATTAGTACTGGCATGTAATTGGGCTTCCTGGAAACTATTGGGATAGTTTGCACGGAAAGGCAAATGCAATTCTGAACAGTAATGATATAGTTGCATCAGATTTCAAAGAACGCTGAAAGATGGGTTAACCCAAAACTTCTGTAAGTAAGAAGAGGCTGAATTTTAATATGCAAGTTTGTCACAGGAAAATCTATAGATTGCAAAACTTGACGTGGTCTACCAGCAGGGACAGTAGACACCATTATGGAAACATATTTTTGGCCTGTTGGCGAGGAGTAGTGGCTATTTGGGTAAGAGGGTGAAGAGGTGGGAAAAAGATATGGGGAGAAGCGTGTGTGGGAGTTTATATACACCTCTACACAAGTACAGTATATGAGTCAAAAGGGCAGACTGGATGGACCATTTTGGTCTTTATCAGCCATCACTCACCATGTTACTGTATTCCTCTGTTACTATTTGACAGCTTTAATAAGCCAGCACTTAGAAAGCCAAGTGTAAAGAACCAAGTGTAAAGAATTAGAGTGGAAGGGTAGCCTAGCGGTTAGAATAACAGCCTAGTGATCAAAAGACCAGGGTACAAGTCCACCTGGTGCTCCTTGTAGTCTTGGGTAAATTACTTTACCCTCCATTGCTTTGGAAGAAAGGCCTGGCAGTCTACTTCTGGTCACACCTTGCCATGAAAATTCATTGGCTGCTGGTTTCCCAGGAGTCAGCATTGAGTCAAGGGCAGGCATAGCATTACAAAGAACTGGTTTATGAGGATTCTAACTATGGAAAATTATACATACGTCAGATCAGAATAAAGAAGTGCCATGGAATAAGATTCCCACTTTAAAGATATCTTGAGCAAAGCATCAGACAGATAGCAACCCTGGCAAGATTCAAGCCATTCTGCCCTTTTTATTTATTTTATTTTATTTATTAACAATTCTTATATACCGCACTATTAGACATCAGCGCGGTTTACATTAAACAGAAAACATCCGACAGTTTACATATGTCTGGTCATTACATTTAACAGGAGGTATAACTTGGCGAAATAGGGGAAACTAAATACAATGGTGGTTTATCTATTAAGGGATATCATGGTTAACTATATACAAGGTGTTACCAACAGTATATGGAACTGTTTGTTATCTACAGAGTAAAGTTGGCCTGTTGCGAAGGTCTATCCATTTGGCCACTCCTGCTATTCACCTGATGGTTGTGATCGGAGCTGTCATTGAGATATTTGAGGAAGAGGAAATGTTTTAGCGCCTTTCTGAACTGACTCAAATTGGTCATTGCTCTGATTTGTGCTGGTAAGGTGTTCCATAGATTTGGGGCGCAGAGTCGGAAGGCTCTGTTAGATGTTGATCTGGTGCATCTTGTGGTTTCTTTTGGGATGACCAGCGTGTTCAATTCTGCTGTTCTTCGCGGCCTGTTTGGTGCAAGTGGTTGTATGAGGTTGGAGAGGGAGGAAGAGGTGAGTCCCATAGCCGCTTTGAACGTTAGCAGCAAGGTCTTGAAATTAATCCTTGCTTGGATGGGGAGCCAGTGTAGCTGTTTTAGAAGGGGTGTCACGTGGTCTCTCCTGGATGCCCCAAGGAGTACTCTCGCTGCACTGTTCATGGCCAGCTGCAGGGGGTTCAGGGTGGACTGGGGGAGTCCTTGTAGTATGGAATTTGAGAAGTCGAAGTGGGGAAGTATAAGAGCTTGATAAATGGTCCGGAAGTCTTCCGGTTCAAGTAGTGTGCGTAGGTGTCTGAGGGATCTGATTTTAAAGTAGATTGCCTTGACTGTATTGGCTATGTGGTTCTTCATGTCAAGGTGTTGGTCTAGCGTTACTCCAAGGTAACGTATTGCATGTTTCACTTGGAGTTGGGCATCCTTTACGTTAATACAATTAGGAGGGGTGAAGTTGGTGTTCCTCGAGACGAAAAGGACTTCCGTCTTTTTGTGTTGTATTCTCAGATTTTGTGATAGCAGCCACTCTGATATGGTATCAATGCAGTTAGTCAGCGGAGTGAGTGAGGTCTAGGCAATCCAGTGATATTGGCATATATAATAGAACATCATCTGCATATATCATGTAACTGACATTAAAGGATCTGATGATGTCGCAGATGGGTTGAATGTATATATTAAACATCAGTGCAGATAAGGAGGATCCTTGAGGTACACCTTGGCTTTGTTGAAATGGTTCAGATGTATCTCCGTCGACTCGGACATGTTGCCATCTATCGGACAGGTAAGATTTGCACCATTCAAGTGCTGTTCCGCAGATGCCTTTTTCCCTTAGACGGTAGATAAGAATTTCGTGGTATACTGAGTCAAAAGCCGCTGCTATGTCTAGAAAGACAAGCGCGAAACCCTGGCGTATGTTATCCACACCTGAGATTATGTTGTTGAAGAGGGTTGTGAGCAGTGTTTCTACCCCATGTGACTCTCTGAATCCATGTTGGGCCGGATCCAGTGGGGCAGAGGTGTCTATGTGATCCTGTAATTGCCTGTGCACTATTTTCTCGATGATTTTTGCTAGCATAGGTATGCTAGATATGGGCCTGTAAGATTCTACCTGTTGCGGATCAAGTTTGGTGTTCTTTAACAGCGGTCTAACAGAGGTCTGCTTGAGAGTAGATGGGAAATAGCCAGTAGAGAAGGAATGGTCTACGATTTTTGCTATAATTGGGGATATATCACATCGCAGGTCCTTTATCCAATGTGCAGGGCAAGGATCTGTGTACGCAGTAGTTGTGTTTAGAGCTAGGATGGTATCCTCAATAGTTTTCTTCGAGGGAGTGGAGAAGGATGTTAGTGATGCTGGGTGGTCTTGTTCATCAGGAGGGTCCGGTATTAATATTTTGTTAGTCTTGCACATTTTGGATTGCATATACGTCGCATAGTCCTGTGGATGAATCCTGCTGTGGAGCTCGGGGGTAGGTTCTTTGGCAAGCGTTTTAACTAAATTAAACAAGTCGTGAGGTTTATTCAATGAGCGTTTCAGGGTGTCTGTGTGGTGTTGTCTGATTTTATCTGCGATGGCTTTTCGATGTTCCGCCAGGTGTTGGATGTAGGCTGATTGGTCACTGCTGGTGCGTGACTTTCTCCAACGTTTTTCTAGCCTTCTTAAAATAGTTAGTGAGGTTTTTAAATCCGCTGTGAACCATGGGGCTGTTGTTCTCTTCTTTGGGTTCTTGTTCCTTGGGGGACGGATAGCGATTGTACTGAGTTTACTGCTCTTATTATGTTGGACAAAGCTTGACACATAATTTATTCAGTTCTAACTCTCACTCTCCTGCTGAAGGAGTGAACTAAAAGTATGAAACACATTGTTCTCTTTGATGTTTTATGTTTTTTTTTTTGTTAATCGTTAATTCCACTGGGCTGTTCATTTCTAAAGTACATAGAGCTATTAGATATAACTTACAAGCTCTGTATATACATATTGGCTTTGGAACATAATGTCTCATTTATGGTTTGGCTTCTGCTTCCAGGGAGGATCTTTTGTTATTGTAAACTTTGTAAAAATATAGCAAAGAAGAAATAGCAATACAGAAGAAGAAAGAAATGACTCAAATGAAGTCGATCACTTTCTACAGAATGACATAACTTTAATATTTTTCTGCCTGTTTTATACATTCATTTATTACTGCTACCAAAATATTTATTGAATACTAAAAAGGCTTTGTTTGAAGGAGATGATGTTTATCAGGTTGTTAGTGATTGGGATTCCTTCCAGGCGCAGCTGCAGTTGTAAAGAAGAAAGCAGAGCAAATCATCTCGGTAGGGCTAACTAACTTTATTTAACCAGGAGGACCATACCAGTTTTTTTGCGTTTGCAGGTTCTGGGATCAAAGAGGTGCCAATGTCTCTGTGCCAAAAATCAAAGATAGAGATTTCACCCTTGAAAATTAGTTGCAAAATGAAAATGAAGGAGCTGATGGGCTAACCCTTGGATTAATCATCCATTTCTCGTGCAAACGTGAACACAAAGCTTTGCTACAGGGCAAATATATCAAACAAAAAAACAACAATATAAACAGAAAGGTTTAGTTACCTTATTTGCAAAAAACAGCATTAAATGACATCTTTGTGTGCTGATTTTCACTTGCATCTGACTTAAATGGACGTTATTGCACTGTGGCAACCCAGTAATTCAGAATTTTTAACAAACTTTCAAGTCTAGCAGACTACACTTGAAAGTTGTAAAGGGCAAAAGTGCAGAGTGACTTTGCCACTAATCTAACCCACTTTTATTTATATATAACAAATTTTGATATGATAAAGGTCTACAAGTCAAAGCGGTTTACACTGAACTAAATATTTTACAATGAACAAGTTATGAACAACAGAACTTTTTACAATGAACTAGGTTTCTTACAGTGAACATGTTATGAATAAAATTAGGACTTTTGCAATGAGCATTATATGAAACTGGGAACAAATGAAGTTATATATAAGGGTATGGGGTTGTGAGGTCATGGGGTTTCATGAGGGCAGTCAGTTACTCATTGGTAAAATGCTTCTGGAATAGGTGCGTCTTGAGTTGTTTACGAAAGTCAGTGGAAGACTTGATGGTTCGAATTTCTGGGGGTAGTGCATTGCAGAGGGTAGGGGCGTACTTATGGGGAGATTTGGTCACTGATTTCTCAGTGCTATAGGTATTTCCTCATGAAAACATTTGCAGAATCCCTCATAATAACATGAGATGCCATACTGGGTCAGACCAAAGGTCCATCAAGCCCAGTATCCTATTTCGAACAGTGGCCAATGCAGGTCAGGTTCAGAAAAGGTAGACAGATTCCATGATGCTTATCCCAGAGATAAGCAGGGGATTTCCTCAGTCCCCTTTGGTTTATGGACTTTCCTCCAGGAACTTGTCCAAAATTTTTAAATCCAGCTCCATTAACAGCTTTTACTACATCCTCTGGCAACAAATTCCAGAGTTTGATTACACATTCAGTGAAAAAATATTTTCTCTGATTAGTTTTAAATGTGCTACATTGCAGCTTCACTACACGTCCTCAAGTCTTTCTAGTTTTTGAAGGAGTAAATAACCGATCTATGCTTATCCATTCCACTCATTTTGTAGACCTTTATCATATCTCTCCACAGCTGTCTCTTTTCTAAACTAAAGAGCTATAAACGTTTAAGCCTTGCCTTGTAGATGTATCTGTCATTTTGGTCTCTCTTCTCTGCACACAGTTCGTAAGATGTGGTCACACCATGGAGTGGCACAGATCCATTATAATATCCATGGCTTTATTCTTCATTCCTTTCCTTATGATTCCTAGCATTCTATTTGTTTCCATGGCCACCACTACACACTGCTCCTCTGAACAGGTCTCATACCATCTGCTCCCCAAATCCAAATTATAGGTCATCCAACTGTCCTTTCACACCTCTCTTGTACTCCTCCAACCATATTTAACTCCAAGAAGAGGCCAAGGACCCACTTTGGGCGGGGTGGGGTGGTGGGGGGGGGGGGGTGTCCCTACTTGGAAGGTCTATGTTTACAATAGCTGTTCATCTTAAGGTGAAAAAAGCTCCCATTATTTATACTTTGTACTTTTCTTAGTACTCCTGGAGTCTGCCTCTCCTAGGTTGGGCAGCTGCCCCCTCCCTCTGACCAGTGTTTAGGACCTCACAAAATTCCAAAGGAGTATGCAAATTAGGTCCTTTGCATGCAGTTCTTTATTCAGCCTACAGGTGGCTCTCCATTGGATGGCAATAGTCAGTCATTTGCTTTCAGTTTGAAACAAAATAGAAGTCAACAAATCCCTAACTCTCTCTAGCCCAACCAGGAAAAATCTCAGGCACCCAGAGTCCTAGATGACCCATCACCTCCCATGTAGCTTTCTTCTGCTACTTCCACCCCAACAGTGGGCCATTAACCGGTTAGACTTCCATATCCATGGGCATCTTATCTTGTAAGTCTGTACCCAATTCCAGCCCCTCTTTGGAGTACTCATTCTCCATTCCAGGGAGTTCAATCTCCATATCCTCTCCTGTCTCCAGGATCAGGCCCTCAAGTTCTCCCCAGTCATTCCTCATAATCCCGGGGAGCCCAGGTTAAGTGGTCTGGGTCTCTCTAACATTGATGGGGATAGGAACGTGGGTTCTACTCTGGGGCTCCACTTTTCTAATGGAGGTTTCGAAACAGGAGCCAGGGCTCTAAACCAGGGTCCATATCCTGTGTCTCCTTCAGACTATCCAGGGTCCTTTGGGATTCCGGTTGTGACTGGATCTATACTCCATCATAAACCTATCATCTGGAGAGTGTGCCTGGAGCTGCGGGACCTACCCGGACCATCTTGCCTGCACGGGAGGCTGCTGGAGCCCTGGTTCCCTTCCTGTTTCCTGGCCGCAGTACCCCAGCGTCATCGGAAGGGGTTTAAAAGTGTGGCTGCAGAGCTATCGGGTGGAGAGTGTGCCTGGAGCTGCGGGACCTACCCGGACCATCTTGCCTGCATGGGAGGCTGCTGGAGCCCTGGTTCCCTTCCTGTTTCCTGGCCGCAGTACCCCAGCGTCATCGGAAGGGGTTTAAAAGTGTGGCTGCAGAGCTATCGGGTGGAGAGTGTGCCTGGAGCTGCGGGACCTACCCGGACCATCTTGCCTGCACGGGAGGCTGCTGGAGCCCTGGTTCCCTTCCTGTTTCCTGGCCGCAGTACCCCAGCGTCATTGGAAGGGGTTTAAAAGGTGTTCCCTTACCGCGGGACGCGGCCGCGGGCGTGTTTCAAGGGGCGTGTTTCAAGGGGCAGGACAGGCCCCTTTTGAGCCCCTTCTGAGCACTTCGGAGCTTGAGGAGTACCGGAACGATTGTACACATTGGAATGGGTAAACGGAAAAAGAAGGTGATCGGGGTTAGTGCAATGAATCCATCTAAGACTGTTAAAGCAGTTGGTCCTATGAACAAGCATGTTGTACCAGCCCCTATTGAAACTGTGAATGAATCTTCACCATTGTCCAATAGTGTGTTTTCTTCTGTGGGCTCCTCAAATTTAGAAGGGGGTGATATCCCTCCCCCACTAGCTAAGGGTGATTTAATGGTTGAGTTAACCTCCTCTCCTATTTTAGGTCAGGGGGACTCTCCTGTTTTTTCCTCTGTAGCTCCTCTTCCTGTATTGAGTCCTCGGGCTGGGGCAGTTCCCCTCCCATGTGTGATTTCAATAGGTGAGGCGCCAAATGTTTCTACTGAATTGGAAGAACCTTCTGCTCAGTCTCTTAAACAGGATGTGTCCTTATCAGATTTATGGAGTGTTTTAACACGTATGGAAGCTTCCCTAGCTAGGTTAACGCCTCAATTTGCAAAGTTTACTCAGGAGACAGTTGATAAGCTTGCACATCAAGATGTATGTTTAAATTCTTTGGATTCTCGTTGTTTAAAATTGGAGTCTCCGGTCTCCACGGTGCATGGTGCTCTCTCCTCCTCGATAAAGGATAGTTTGTTGTTACATCGTCAACATGAACAATTTGAGAATAGTCTTAGAGCAAAGAATCTTAGATGTCTCAATTTTCCTAAAACACATTATTTGTCTGCTGACATTTTGTTTCGTAAATATTTGAAGGAAATATTGGGATATCAAGATTCTTCAACGATTGGTTTTAATAACATTTATTATATACCTAGCTCTAAAAAGGAAGTTAAAGGGGAAGGAGAGTTGGATGTACTAAGCTCCGTGGAGTCCTTGAATATTTCTCAGTTTATAGAATCCTCATTGGATGAAATTTCAGTGAGAGCAACCTTATTGGTCTCTTTTCATTCTGAAAGTGTTAGGAATGAGATTTTGAAATGTTTCTTTATCAAAAAGAATGAATTATTTTGTGGGCAAAAAGATAATATATTTCCTGATGTATCTAAACAAACTCAGACTCGGAGGAAAAGCTTTTTGGCTCTTAAATCCAGAGTCCTTGCAAGTGGTGCTACATTCTTTTTAAAATTCCCTTGCAAGTGTTTGATTACCTCAGGGAAATCTTCATACGTGTTTTATGAGCCACTTCAGTTAGAGGAGTTTTTGAAGTCTTGTAGTGGGGATTGATATTTAGGTTCTACTTGGCTAGTTAGATTTAAAAGGGATTAAGAGATTGGGTAATGTCTCGCTTCTTTTCCTCTTTGGTATTCTTTAATTATGTTTATTCTATATTGTATGCTGGGTATGCTCTCCCATGATGTGGGCTTGTGCTTTTTTCTTTGTAGTATTGATTTCTTGTTGTAATTTTTGTATTGAAGTTTTTTCTTTTCATATTACGTTGTAATATTGATGAAAACTTTATAAATAAAAAAAAAAAATAAACCTATCATCCAGGATGACACCTAGATCCTTTTTCGGGGTGGTGATTCCTAATGTGGAACCTTGCATCATGTAACTGTTGCTTGGATTGTTCTTCCCTAAGTGCATAACTTTGCATGTGTCCACATTAAATTTCATCTGCCATTTGAACACTCCGTCCATCCCTTATCTGTTTGATGTACTGGTTTCCTATCCATCTAGTGTTTTTTAAAAAGATAATCATAATGAACATGCAAATAATATGCAAATATTTGACTATACCCTTTGCCCCATCCAAATGAAGCAAACTACCCCCATGTAGGTCCTGGGTTCATTTCACTTCACAGACGCAGGAGGGTTTGTAATAAGACAAGCAAACAGGTGTGGCTTGGAGAAAGGTTTTTATGTAAAAATAGGCTTAATACATAGGTATTGAACAGAGGTATATAGTGATTGTTACAGAGCTGTTTCAGTGTGCATCAATGAATCTGTGTGTGCATGTGTGAAGTGTGAGAGAGATAGAGGCCAGAACCTGTGGGTCAGAGCCGCATGGTAGGCCAGAACATGTGGGTAGAGAGAGAGAGAGGGGGAGGGGTGAAGGGAGTTGAGTATCAGAGCCTCATGGTAGTGTCCAAACCTGTCCGATGAAGGAGAGAGAGAGAGAGAGAAGCAGGAAGTGTGTCTGTCCTTTATAGTGGACTGAATCCTTTCCAGCACTTCCCCTTAGCCACTCCCTTTAGGGTGTGTCCTTCTTGATCTAGCAAGGAGGGGCTGCAGACAGGTCCTAGAGACTGACATCACCAGGGGGTCAGAGTTTAGACTGAATTAAACAGAGTCCATAGCTGCATGAAAGGTATGCTGACACCTACTATACCTGAATATAACTCACTTGAGCTATTCCTGAAAAAGATGGGAGCTGAATCCACATTTCTCCTCCCTTCTTAGAGATCTGCCTTTCTCTACAGTTTGGATTTCCTTCTGCAACATGGTCACTGTTTCTGTTTTCACTTTAGCCACTTAACCCTCCATAGCCCATGTTCCCTGTAAAATAGTTATCTCCAAGTTATAATGCCCTGTTCAATGTAATTTCAGTTTGTTCAATGTAAACCGCACTGATGCAGAATAGCACGGTATATAAGAGAATATAAAATAAATAAATAAATAAATAAGTTAGAGACTCTCGTTCTCTTTTTATCTTTCTGTTGCTGTCATGATTTCTGCGTCCAGGTTTCCCTATTCTTCTCCATCTGTTTTCTCCTGTTTATCTATGCCCTTCTCATTTTCTTTTCTATTTCCTTTCATTCCCCCACTGTGCCTTTCAACCTGCACTGTATCCTATAGAGCTTGAGTCAATGTTGGGCAATGTTTGGGAAACAGGCTATCATGGGTGTGTTGTTGTTGTTAAGTGCCGTCGAGTCAGAGTCGACTCATGGCGACCCTCTGGATAGCTATCCTAAATTGTGTTCGGTCTTCAGTCAGGCGGCTCATTGTTGACAGACTGGTACCCGTAGCTGCTGTTATTGTATCGATCCATCTCATTGCTGGCCTTCCTCTTTTGCGTTGACCTTCTATCTTGCCAAGCATGATGTCTTTCTCTAATGATCTCTCTCTTCGCATGATGTGTCCAAAGTCTGAAAGTCGAAGTCTTGTCATCTGAGCTTCTAAAGAAAGCTTAGGTTTGATCTCCTCTAGTACCGACTGGTTTGTTCTTCGGGCAGTCCATGTTATACACAGTATTCGCTGCCAGCACCATAATTCAAAGGCATCAATTTTCTTCCCTGTCTGTCTTTTTCACTGTCCAGCTTTCACATCCATATGATGTTATTGAAAATACCATGGCTTGAACAAGTCGAATCTTTGTATGGAGAGAGACATCTCTGCTCTTGAGAATCTTATCTAGGTCTTTCATAGCCATTCTGCCAAGAGCAATGCGTCGTTTGATTTCTTGACTGCTTGTTGCTTTTTATTGATAGTTGATCCAAGTAGGTTAAAGTTGTTCACAATTTCAATTTCTTCTCCTTCAACGATGAACCTGTTGATTATGCCAGTTGTCATGATCTTTGTCTACTTTACATTAAGGTGCAGGCCCATTTTGAGACTATGTTCTTTGATTGTGAGAAGCAAATGTTTCAGATCATCTTCACTTTCAGCCAGTAATGTAGTATCATCAGCATAGCGAAGGTTGTTGATGAGTCTTCCACCAATCTTCACACCTCTGTTGTCTTCATACAATCCTGCTTCTCTGATGATTTGTTCTGCATATAAATTAAACAGGTAGGGGGAAAGTATGCAGCCTTGTTTTACACCTTTGCTTATTTTAAACTATTCTGTTTCTCCTTGTTCCGTTCGAACTGTTGCTTCTTGATCAATGTACAGATTGTGCAAGAGAACGATCAGGTGTTCTGGTATACCCATGCTTCTTAATGTGGCCCAGAGTTTCTCATGGTTTACACAGTCAAAAGCCTTGCTATAGTCGATAAAGCACAAATAGATATCCTTTTGGTATTCTTTAGTCTTTTCAAGGATCCATCTCACATCCGCAATGATGTCTCTTGTTCCTCGCCCTTTCCTGAACCCTGCTTGCACTTCAGGTAGTTCTTGTTCCAGGTATGGTTGTAGTCTCTTTTGAATAATCTTCAGTAGAATCTTGCTGGCATGTGGGATCAGAGCGATTGTTCGATAATTTCCACAGTCAGTTGGATCACCTTTCTTTAGTATTGGTATAAACACAGATCTTTTCCAGTCAGTTGGCCATGATGTTGTCTTCCATATTTCTTGGCAGAGCCTTGTAAGTATGGTAACAGCTGCATCAGATTGCTGCAATACTTCTATAGGAATTCCATCAATGCCTGGTGCTTTGTTCTTTGATAAGGCTTTCAATGCTGCTTCAACTTCTTCCTTCATCACCAATGGTTCCCGATCATAAGGTACAGGTTGAAACGGCTGTTGGTCCACTTGATCTTTATCATATAAAAACGCTGTATATTCCTTCCACCTTTTCTTGATCTTCTCAGCATCATTCAACATAGAACCTTGAGCATCTTGTAACATTCCAATTCGAGGCTGGAACTTTTTCTTTAATTCTCGTAGCTTTAGGAAAGCCGATCTTGTTCTTCCTCTAATAGTTTCTGCATCTATTTCCTTGCATGCGTCGTTGTAGTACTTTTCCTTGTCCTGTCTTGCTGCACGTTGGAAATCTCTGTTGAGTTCTGCGATTGTCTTTCTTTCTCCTCTGGCTTTAGCTTCTCTGCGTTTCTGGGCAATTTTCAGAGTTTCTTCCGTCATCCATTTTGGCCGTTTTTGCTTTTTCACCTTTTGTAGAGACTTCTCGCTTTCTTCCAACACAACCTTCTTGATGTCATTCCATAACTCTTCCGGAGCTCTGTCATTTGTATCTAAAGCAGCAAATCGATTTTGCAGGCAGTCTTTAAATTCCAGTGGTATATTCTCAAGATCATATTTTGCTGCATTCATGAGTGGTTTGCTCTTTTTTAACTTTAGCTTGAGTTTGCATACTAGTAGTTGATGATCTGTACCACAGTCAGCTCCAGGTTTTGTCTTTGTTGATGTTATAGAGCTTTTCCATCGTTGACTTCCACAGATGTAGTTACTTTGATTTTTATACACTCCATTGGGTGAAGTCCATGTGTACAGTTGCCGCTTGTGTTGCTGGAAGAAGGTGTTTGAGATTAATAGATCATTGGTCTTGCAGAATTCTATCAGTCTTTCTCCAGCTTCATTTCTGTTGCCAAGTCCATATTTTCCAACTACTTTGCCTTCTTCTTTGTTGCCAACTTTTGCATTCCAGTCACCCATGACTATCAGGATATCCTGTTTGCATGTTCTGTCAATTTCAGCTTGTACTTGTTCATAGAACTCTTGAATTTCATTCTCTTCTGCAGCTGTTGTTGGGGCATATACTTGAATTATAGTTGTGTTGATAGGCAATCCTCGTAGACGAATAGAGATTAAGCGTTCGCTGACTGCATTGTATTTCATTACAGTTCTTGCAAGTTTCTTCTTTATTATAAATGCAACACCATTTCTTCTTTGTCTTTCATTTCCAGCATAGTAGACCATGTGATGATCTGATGCAAAGTGCCCGATGCCAGTCCATTTCAGTTCGCTGACACCCAACAGATCAAGTTGTACACGTTCCATTTCATTCTTGACCACCTCCAACTTCCCTTGGTTCATGCTTCGTACGTTCCATGTTCCAATGTGTAAGACATCTTTACAGCTTCTGACTCTCATTTCATGTGCAGCTACATCAGCAGTCAGACTTCCCGAGGGCTTTGATCCAACCACATCATAAATGCTGGCTTTACTCTGAAAGGTCTTCAGCTCTTCCCCAGTAGCTAGTTGAGTGCCTTCCGACCTGGGGGTCTCATCTTCCAGCACCATAACACAATTTGTTTTGTTGTAACTATCCATTGGGTTTTCATGGCAAGATACAGAAGTAGATTGCCGGGCCTTTCTTCTGCGCAGTTTAAGTTTGGTGTTGTTGCCGTTGTCACAAAAATGTGATCCTCCACCATCAACACTATCCCATTCTGCTGCTGCCCAGATGGGTGGTTTGTCATCATGGGTGTACTGGTTATAATAAAGAGATGTTTAGGAGTTTTCTAGAGTTTTTGAAGAATTATGTGATTGATATGAGGGCCCACGCATAAGGGATAAAACAACACATATGTGCATGAAAATTACACAAACTTGTTTGCCAGTATTGTTTATTATTCTAACGGACTTATATACAGTCAGAAAAGTATAAATTAGGCTTCAAACACCTACTTCTCAAAACAAAGAATACAGTGCTAATACTGACAGTCTCAATGGCTGTGACCTTTTGAGAAATTTCATTAAAGTAAAGCCATAACATACAGCTTGTGTGCAAAACAGAGAGCAGTTCAGTTCAAAACTCGAACTTTTGAAAATAGGAAATTTGCATATTAAGAAATGTAAATCCACTGTTTGCCCTGGTCACTCATGGTCTAACTGAGTACAGTAAGCCATATTTCACTTTAAGTCATGGCCACTTGTCAAGGAAGTGCTTCCTGTGCCGCTTGGCAAAATCTGGCAAGACGAGGTTTCTCTGTCCTTCTGTCATCAATGGTGCCTTACCTTTTTCTGATGTAAAAATGTGCAATATCTGAGAGTGGCGCAATATTTCAATAAAGATGGTCCTTGGTTTCACTTGATTACAGGGTTGGCCCTGCAATTATGCAAGACCAGGCCATTGACTAGGGCTGCAGCTTCTGAAGGGTGGCAAAAAGTACAACAGTCAAAGCAAAACAATAGATCCCAATAGCCACACATACTCAAAAAGCTATCATTACATTCTCTTACCTGCAGGGTGACTGGACACACACATACATAAAAAGCAAAGTTTAGGAGCATCTTTACTCTCCTCTTTCCTTTTATAACTGTAGTTAATTTTCTTTATTTTGTTTTTTTTTTATTTTTGTACATTGCTTTGCTATTTGTTTAAAAGTAGTTAAGTCAATACAAATAAACCACAAACCATAAACATTACAAAATTTCTTGTGATGGTTTACTATGTAGCTCTTTTGCATCCTTGCCAAACCTTTGCAAAATGGGTTACTAACTTGTGGTAAATTCTACATGTTGGTACATTGGTCTGAAAGGTTTTTCTTTCATACTATATCAATGGGAAAACAAGGTTGGTTAATCAGACTCATAGTCTTCCTATAGATGCAAGCTTTGCTGTTTATAGTTTGGTCTCATTCACCTTTCCCTCTAAATGCATCATGCAACCTCTTACAGTGTTTCACTTTTCACCTCTTTGCAGTTTACAAAACAAATCCTGATTTAGTGCTGACAGCGGGGTTACTTATCTGCAATGGGGATTCTCCGTGGACAGCAGGGTAAGTCAGCCATACCTGGTGACATCATTCAATGGTGTCATGGATACGGAAGTGCTCTCCTAGAGATCAGAAAGGCAAGCCTTTCTGAGCATGCCCTGGTTGCCCACACCCCTCAGCCCACCCCTACCTAGCTCAGTTCATACCAAGCTTGTGCTAGTTCCACAGGCCTGGTAGGGCCACAGATCATGTCAGTGTCTTGACTTTGTGACGGGCGTGAGCCTGCGATGCCTTTGTCCATAGGGAGGGTGGGTGGGAATGTGTGGCTGACTTACTCTTTTCTCCTTGGAGAACCCCTGTTACAGGTAAGTAACACCGCTTTCTCCATGGACAAGAAAAATGAGTCAGCCAAACCTGATGACTTCCCAGCAGTGGCTCTGGGCCACATTGGCTATGGTAGGAAAAAGGCTCTGTTAAAAAGGCATGACACCTTCGGATGCAATTGGTGGTTTAATCACAGGTACCGTGTGGCAACTTACAACAGTGTCTGAACAGCACCTGGGCGGTGCAACAGGCATCCATCCTCAGGCATGGCAATCACAACAGTGTCAGAACAAAACCCTGGTGGTGTAACATGAGTTCACTCTTAGTTGCAACTACAGCGGACAAGAAAACACGGGGCCTGGTGCAACAGGCAGCATGGCAATGTGATCAGTGAGGCATTAAGGCAAGGACAGCGAGAATTAAGACATCAAGGCAGGGGTAACGAGTCAAATGTCTTCAAGCGTTACCCTTGACCGGGGTCCCTGAGCTTGGGGCCGTCCTTTGACTGGGTCGCCACATCCAAGACAGACCGTCCTATGGAATAGCCATTCATTGTCAATTGGTCCAGGCAGTAGTGCTTCTGGAAGGTGTGTGTCAAGGCCCAAGTCATGGCTTTGCAGATGTGGTGAAGGGGAACTGCATTGAAGTTTGTCAGGGTGGCCACCATGGCCCTTAACTGGTGGGAACTGATGGAGGCCAGAGGGTTGGAGCCCGCCCGTGAGTAGCAGTTGGTGATGCATGCAGTAATTCACTGAGACAGTGTCGTCTTCATGACTGGGCACCCCAGTCTGTTGGGTCGAAGGCAACAAAGGGCTGTGGTCCTTGGCGGGTAGATGTGGTGCATGCCAAGTAGATGCGTAGTGGGTGCACACAGTCAAGAGTGTGGAGGCGGTGCTCCTCTGGAGTGCCATGCGGCTCTGGGTAGAAGGTGGGAAGCTCGTTGTTTTGGTTGATATGGAATGGCAACGCCATCTTGGGCAATAATTTTGGGTGAGTCCACAGAGATGCATGGTCTGAGCACAGCAGGTTGGAAGGTGGGTGCACAATGAGTGCCTGGAGCTCTCTCACCCTCCTGGCTGAGGTGATGGCAATGAGGGACAGAAACTTCCATGTTGTGTATTTGAGCAGCGCCTCCTCCAAAGGCTTGAAGGGTTCCTTCGTGAGTTGCTCGAGTACCACATTGAGGTCCCATGTGGGTACGGGCCACCTTACCATGGGTCTCAGGTTGGTGAGGCCCTTCATGAAGCATGAGACCAATGGGTGTGCGGAGATGGGTTGGTGCTCGAGGTGATTGTGGAATGCCAAGATGGTGGAGAGGTGCACCCTGATGGATGAAATTTGGAGACCCCTCTGCACTAGAGTGGTTAGGTATTGGAATACTTGAGGCAGAAGACATGTGATAGGGTTCAGCCCCAGTGCCCTACACCTGGCATCAAATCTGTTCCATTTCACGTGTACGAACACCAGGTGGAGTCCCTCCTGACTGCCAGAATGAACTTCTGGATGTCACCAGTGAGGTACAAGGCAGATAGCCTTGACCTCTCAACATCCAGGCAGTTAGTGTGAGGGCAAAGAGGTTGGGATGTAAGGTCTGCCCCCCATTCTGGGTGATAAAGTGCACTTGTTTCGGCAGGCACACTGGTGGGCCAACAGCAATGCATTGGAGGTAGGGAAACCACATCTGTCTCAGCAAGTAGGGGGTGATGAGGATGACTGCTGCCTTGTCGGTGATGGTCTTCTGCAGAACCTTGGAGATGAGTGTTGTCAGTGAATAGACATAAAGCAGTTTGTGGTTCTCCCAATTCAAGTTGAATTCATCCACTGCAATTCTCTGTTCTCTCAGATGTCTGGAGCAGAACTCTTTGCACTTCATGTTGGCAGGATGTGCAAAAATGTCCACCTGCAGCTGGCACCATCATCGGAATAAAGAGTTTGCAATGTCTGGGTGGAGTGACCATTCATGTGGCTGTATCTGGCAGCTGAGCTTGTCTGCTAGCTGGTTGTGCTCACCGGGAAGGTAGATCACTTGGAGGTGGCAATTCTTGTCCAGTGCAAGGCTCCAGATTCTATGGGCTTCCCTGCAGAGGGGAAGTGACTCCACGCCCGTTTGCTTGTTGATGTAGAACATGGCGACCTGGTTGTCTGTCTGGAGCAGTACCACCTTGTCGGTTATCCAGGACTCGAAGGCTTGGAGGGCGTATCTGATGGCCCGCAGTTCCAATAAGTTGATGTGGAGTTGTGCCTCTGTTGCTGTCCATGTTCTCTGGGTGCACAGCTGCAGGAGGTGAGCACACTAACCCAGCTTAGAGGCATCTGTGGTGATGACTAGGTCGTGCTGTGGGTCCCTGAATGGCCTGCTATGGGTGAGGTGTTCCTTGTGCATCCACCAGGTGAGTGATACCCATGCTTTCTTGTTGATGGTGACTCTGTGGGACATAAATTGTGTCCTCTGGTTTCAGTGCCAGTGGAGGTGTCACTGGAGGCCTCTCATGTGGTGCCTAGTGAGCTGGACAATCTGTGTTGTGGCCACCATGTGCCCCAAGAGGCACATGAATGTTCTAGCTGATACATCCTTGGCTGCCGAGACATCTCATGCAAGGGATGAAATGGTGGCCACTCGAGTTAAAAGAAGAAAGGCCCTCAATTGGGGGTGCAGTGGGATACCCCAATGAAGTCTAAGGCTTATGTGGGTTGTAACTGCGATTTCTTGTAGTTGACTAGAAAGTAGAGAGCAGATAAGAGGGAGATGGTGTTCAGCATGGTCTTCTCCACCGTGGTTTTGGATGAAGCAGCTATCAGCCAGTTGTCCAGATAGGGAAAAACACACACGATGGATTTGCGGAGGTGAGCAGTCGCCACTGCAACATACTTAGTGAATACTCTCAGGGCCGGGGAGAGGCCAAAAGGAAGCATCTTGCATTGGTAGTGTTTTTCCATGATGCAGAAATGCAGGAATTTCCTGTGGGATGGGTGGATGGGATCCTGTGGGGTGTGTGTAGGCATCCTGCAGGTCCAGAAAGGCCAGCCAGTCATCCTGTTGCAGGAGGGGCAAAATGGACCCTAGGGAGTACATCTTGAAGTGCTCCTTGTGGATGAATTTGTTGAGGTGGCGTAGGTTGAGGATGGGGTACACTCCACCTGATTTCTTGGGGATGAGGAAGTATCTGGCATAGAAGCCATGTTGTATCTTCTGCTGCGGGACCGGCTCCACTGCTCGGATCTCCAGGAGGGCCTTAAGTTCTGCGGACATGATGGCCTACAGGTACTCTGGCGTGCAACAGAGGCGAATGCATTTCTGGTGAGGTGTCATCAGGAACTGAATGCTGTAGCCTTGGTCGATTTGTAATACCTGCTTGTTGGTGGTGATGCTCGCCCAGGCCTCCTTGAAGAAGGTAACATGATCCCCCACTGGTGGAGACGTGCAGGCCATACTGTCAAATGGATGGGGTGCTCTTCCCAGAGGAAATAGCTGTTTGCCTCTGCTGTCTGTGCTCCTTTTGGTGTGGCTTCTGATGGTAGGATTGGTAAGGCTTGTGCTTTGGGCACTGCTGTTGCCATTTATTGAATGATTGGTAGGGCTTAGATTGGTAAGGCTTACGATGGTAAGATCATTGTGATTTTCTGGAGTTGGAGCCTCTGTCGAGACCCTGAGGTCAAAATCTGCAAGGTGGTAAAGTGCTCCTTCATGTTGTTGACTGTCTCTTTGACTTTAGCTCAGAAGAAGTTGTCTCCAATGCAAGGTGCATCTACGAGATACTTATGAGTGTCCCTTCCCCTCAGCACGCCATCGGTGCTGAGGGGAAGGGGATTCTCTGGATCGTAGAGGGCAGTCTTGGGCAACTTCCTGTTTGGCGCAGAGGTGGTCGAGGTCATGGGTGATGTCATCGTAATGTTGGCCAATGGTATGGTTGGTGGGAGGAGTCCTGGGTCTTGTCTGGGAGTCAGTGCTGGAGTGGGGAGGCCCTCAGCAATCCTTTGCCTCGCTGTACTCTGCCGCGGTTGAGAATTTCTTCATCAGGGGAGCGGCGGGCACAGGCTGAGGAGGAGTAGACACTGGGCCGAGGATGGAGGCCCTGGAGGGCACATCCCAGGCTGTGGCAGAAAAAGGGAGTGTTGTGCAGTGGTCATGTTGGCTACAGCCATGTGGTTGCTCCCTTCACCGATGGCATGGTTTTTTCCTTTTTTTCCTTCTGCAGTCTGGCCATGGAGGAGAGGAGAGGTGCAGATGGAGCTCCGGAGGAGGATGCTTTAGTAGAAGGTGCTTAGGAGAGGAAGTCCTGTAGCATGTGGTTGTCAGAGCAGCAGCTCTGGGAGACATGAGGGCATAATGATGGCAGTCCTCCATGCAGTGGTCCTTCCCTAGGCAGGAAACACAGAAGTCATGGGCATCTGTAGTATTCATCTTTCTGGAGCATTTAGGACATTTCTTGAATCTTGGTTTGGTGAGTTTCCCTTTTTTTCTTTTTATCCAGGGTGGAAAGTTTCAGGTGATCTGGATTTCCATCCATGTGGCAAGGCAGAAGAACAAGAACTGAGCCAGGTAGGGGCAGATCGAGGGGTGTGGGCAACCGGGGCATGCTCAGAAAGGCTTGCCTTTCTTAGCTCTAGGAGAACACTTCCGTATCCATGGCGCCATCAGATGACATCACCAGGTGTGTTTGACTCATCCTGCTTGTCCAGGGAGAATACAGTTTGCTTTCATACTGAGGCTTCATCAGCCTTAGATCACTTGTAGTAGACGAGCTAGCTCCTGAAAGACAGCCAAAATGCTTTATGCTAATTCAATAAAAATGTAGATGTGGATATAAGGCAGAGAAAAAACTAGGAACTTAGCACTGATTTTTAGTTCTAGTCACCTAAATTAGGATTGCAAATTTAGGTAAGTTGGGCTTGATATTCAAAAAAGGTTGCACTTCTTTATCTTCATCGGAATTTAAGTTCAGCTGAAATTTTACCTAACTGTGGGGTCTTAATTAAACTACTGATCTGATTAGCAGCACCTGCTAAGTGGATAAATGGTGCTGATTGGGGCTAGCCACTGATTTTTAGTGGCATTAAATGGAAAAAATCATCACAGACCACCATGGCACTATCCAGATAGTCATTATCCAGGGTGGTCCAAGGATGAAGCAGCAAATTGTTCAGCTAGTGGCGATTTTTAGCACCGCTATCCAGACAAACATCTGCATAACATGGGACAGCAAAATATCTGTCCTAAGTCATGCGGATGGCTCTCTGGATAACAGTGCTGAAACTTGCCGTTAGCCAGATAGTGGAGGCAGTCTCTGGCCTTCCCAGATATTCAGTGCTGCTATCTGGATATCGGCTGCATTGAATATCTATCTTTAAAGGCTGTGGCTG
Organism: Ichthyophis bannanicus; assembly: GCA_033557465.1. Taxonomy (NCBI): domain Eukaryota; kingdom Metazoa; phylum Chordata; class Amphibia; order Gymnophiona; family Ichthyophiidae; genus Ichthyophis; species Ichthyophis bannanicus. The sequence goes on along the minus strand of CM066031.1, from coordinate 258,272,275 downwards.
GTGTTCAAGGAGAATTCCGATGGTGGAATATAAATATTGGCCTGCAGGCTTTTAAATTTAGGCCTGCCATTCATTTACCTATATTTAGGCACCACCTGGCTCCTAAATTTTCCTTTTCTTTTTTAAATGTTATATTTATTACGGTTTATTACCTTTAATAAGCATCTATTTGTAAAAGAAACATAATGGGGGATGAGAAAAGAAAATATAAACAAAGGAAACTATCAGTTAAGGAAATATAAAGTAATTATGCATCGTACATTACTTTAGACCTCAAAACAGAATGAAAAGAGAATGAAAAAGAAACAAATGAACAAGCTACAGCAATTAGCATAGGTGGTAAAGTTACCCTTGTCCCATCACTTCAGGAGATTGCAGGGGCGAAGCAGACACTGCCAGTTTCCTATATCTGACATTCATATATTTAATGATACATTTACAGGGTAACGTATTAGAAAAGAGGCCCCAGTTATAATGTCTCTTGGCGGATGGCCAAAATAATTTTCCTCTCTCCTGTGTTACGTGTTACATGTGCTGCATCTGGATATATTCAAATACTGACAAAGAAAGGGTTCCTTACATTTTTTTTAACAATATAGACATAAAAGCATGCTAATGTCCTGTTCAAAGATTATACTTGTCAAAGGAGTTGCTCTCTCCTGAATTTCAATTACTGTAGATCTCCACCAGGGCTGGTCCAAGAATTGGTTCATGGTATTGGCACTCTAGGCTTATGCCCCCTGGCTGCCAGAATCTATTGTTTAGCTCTGAACGTCTTGCTCTTTGCTGCTGTCCAGATCCTGCCCCCCCCCCCCTCCCAGGCATCTGCCCAGTTAGTCTAATGATTGGGCTAGCTCTGATCCCAACAAAGCAAAGACATCCAACGATACTGGATTACTCTCCTCCCTTTGCCCCCCTCCCCCAAGTTGATAAAAATAAGCTTTATTTAACCCTTTAATGGCTGTTGTTGCCATATGGCAACCTTCAAATTTTCCCCCAATTTTTTCACCGGATTCTATATTTCGAAAAAATCCGCACACTGTGTGCGAAATGTGATGTGTATCTGTGCTTGACATCTGAAAGAAACTGTTATTTAAACTATCACACCCAGCAGTAAATGAAACTGATGCCAAGACTGTTTTTAATTTTCAGCCATTCAGGACCGTAGTTGTCATATGGCAACAGTAAATATTGTTTCTTAGAAATAAAATGTTTTCAAAAAAACTTTATATTCTGCATCATTTAGCTCAAATCTTAATAAAAAAAGACAGAAAAAAACATTCAGTTACAAAACAATTATGTGGACGCGAAAGGGTTAAAGGTGACATTGTGGTAGGAGGAATAAGCAAAATCACAGAAAGATATTTCTTGAAACTATCAAGAGGAGCAGAACCTGAAATCTTAGGAAAATGTAGCATTTGAAGATTCATATGTCTCATCCAGCTTTCAAAACTCTCAAGCTTGGAATGTATCAGAATTTTGTCCTTAACCTTGGCAGATTCTTTTTAACATCTTTGTTAGTGATATTGCAGAAGGGCTGTCGGGTAAGGTTTGCCTCTTTGAGGATGATACCAAAATCTGCAATAGAGTAGACACCCAGAAAAGTGTAGATAACATGAGGAGGGATCTAGCTAAGCTTGAAGAATGATCTAGAAATTGGCAGCTGAGATTTAATGTTAAAAAACGCAAGGTCATGCATTTGGGCTGCAGCAATCCAAGGGAGTGAGATAGTATAGGGGGTGAAGTACTTCTGTCCACAAAAGAAGATAGAGACCTAGGCGCGATTGTGTCTAATGATGTTAAAGTAGCTAAACAGGTAGAAAAGGCAACAGCAAAAGCTAGAAGGATGCTTGAGTGCATAGGGAGAGGAATGGCCAGCAGAAAAAAGGAGGTGATAGTGCCTCTGTATAAGTCTTTGGTGCAACCTCATTTGGAGTATACTGTGCAATTCTGGAGACCACACCTTCAAAAGGATGTGAACAGGATGGAGTCGGTGCAGAGGGTGGCTACTAAAATGATTAGTGGTCTTCATTATAAAGCATATGAGGACAGACTTAAGGATCTTAATATGTACGCCTTAGAGGAAAGGCAGAATAGAGGTGATATGATTGAGATGTTTAAATACCTCCGTGGCATAAATGCACAGGAGGAGAGCCTCTTTCGATTGAAAGTAAGCTCTACTATGAGTGGACATAGGATGAAGGTGAAAGGGGATAGATTCAGGAGCAATATGTGGAAATTTATTTACATTCTCTTATATACCGTGCTATTCTGCATCAGTGCGGTTTACATTGAACAAACTGAAATTACATTGAACAGGGCATTATAACTTGGAGATAACTATTTTACAGGGAACATGGGCTATGGAGGGTTAAGTGGTTTGCCCAAGACCACAAGGAGCACCTGTGGGTCTAGAAACCCCAGCCCTTCCAGCCCAAGGTTGCTGTCCTCTAGTGGGATTTGAACCCCCGACCTTCTGGCCTGAAGTACCTTGCCCCAACCACTAGGCCACTCCTCCACTTTTTTTAAATCTTTATCTTTTATCTTTATCTTTTTACGGAAAGAGTGATAGATGTGTGGAGGGACTGGGGTTTCTAGTCCTATAGGCACTCCTTGTGGCCTTGGGCAAGCCACTTAACCCTCCGTTGCCTCAGGTACACATAGATTGTGAGCCCTTTGGGGACAAGGGAATGTATCCAGTACCTGTTTGTAGTGATTACATAATGTAAACCACTTTGATTGAAGGATAAGGTGGTATATAAAACTGGTTAAATAAATAAATCTCCCAGTGGAGGTGGAGATGAGGACAGTATCTGAATTCAAAGGAAAAAAGGGGACTGTTGTAGTAGTTGATATGGAAGGGCAGTCTAGATAGCCTATGTGATCTTTTTCTGCCGTCATGTTCCTATGTTTCTATGTATCAATTGTTGTTTTGGAATCTTTAGCATCATTTTCTGAGGAAACTTTCTCTTCTTTAGATTCCCTAGTGAGGGAATCTTGTTTCTGAGTCCAATTCTCTACTGTTTGAAAAAGGGAATTAATGTCAACAGATCAATGAGAATCAGCTGAGTCAAACTTGACCAACATCTTCCAAATTGATTGCAAAGTAATTTATTTATTTAACAGGTTTGTTATACTGCTTTATCATTTTGGTCAAAGCAGTTTATATTGTAACATAAACCAGTTAATGTACATTAAACAGGGACATTGATAACTTGGATTTTTTTGATGCAATGGAGGGTTAAATGACTTGCTCAAGGAATACTAGTGGGACCTGAACTGTGGTCTATTTGGTTTGTAAGCTAGTGCTCTGACCATTAGGCTACTCCTCCATACCCCTTATCTATCTAACCTTAATACTTCAGGTACAGTAATCTTAGTCAAAATCTTCACCAAAGCACACTGCACAGATCTTCCTAAGACAAATTCCTCAAGGGGTCTCTTTGCAGCAGGCTCTTTAACTTCAATTTGCGATGGTCCTAGTATCGCTGGAGAGGTCTGGGCAGCCACTCCTATCTGCGGCATTCCATGAGCGGAATCCATTTCTTCCGCTCCTTCAGACTTCTTTTTATTTATTTAGCATTTCTTATATACCGCCTTCCAATGTTAGGCTCAGTAGCATTACGGCCTTATCTCCTACCTACAAGCACATACCAATCCTACTGAGTCATGGGAGGAGATGGTCAAGTGCTCCCTACTACAAGACAAAGGAAGATACCCGCACGCTCCACCCCCAATTACTACACGTCACACTTCAACATACTAAGAAAGCCAAACAAGAAGAAAGCTCCCTCCTCCAAAACCTAAAATGCGCCCTCATAAATGCTCGCTCAATCTGCAAGAAATGGCCAGTTATCTCAGACTTGATATCACTCCATGACCTCGACATACTCCTGATCACAAAGACTTGGCTATCCAGTCATGACAATGTCCTCCTCAACCAACTCCTACCCACCGATTTCTCAATACACACCTGCCATAGAGACAACAAAAGAGGGGGAGGAGTACTCGTCCTCACCAAGACAGACCTCCATTTCCATCTGATTAAAGCTACTAGCACAACACACCTCGATACAATCACTATAGCTAACAAGCACTGCTCCATCAACCTTCTCTACAGAGCCCCATCAACCTCCCCTGATGACCTCGCAACAATAATTGACCTCGCCTCTAATGTCCAGAGCCCTTACACACCAAGCTGGGTACTAGGCGACTTCAATCTGCCAGCCATGCAAGATACTCAGGTGTCAGCCTTCCTCGAAGCCCTTGAGGAACTAGGATACAAGCAACTAGTCAGTGAACCTACCCACGTGAAAGGAAACATATTAGACCTGGTATTCGCCCCACAGACAACTTTTGACTCAACCCACGTCCCCATGCTGTCCATTCCCGCAGTACCCTGGTCTGACCACAAACTAATCATATTCCAAATACCCTTACCCAACAACCGCCAGAAGAACGCCAGAAGTCTGAGCAGCACCACCAGGGCACCACCACGAAGGTTCAGACCATTCGACAGAGACCTTATTCTGAGTAAAACCCGCCCACTCCTCGCCTCGACAGCACCCAACCTCAATGTTCTGGTTTCCGACTGGAATAATAACCTCAGTGCCATTGCCCTTTGCCCACCATCTAACAAACCTCCAAGGAAACGAGCCACCACAGCCTGCTACTCCACTTATCTGCGATCATCACTCACCCTCCTAAGGAAGCTGGAAAGACGCTGGCATCGATCACACTCCACAGAATACCAGAGGGCATATAACCTTCACCTGATAAAACACCATGAAGCAATAACAGAGAAAATCAGACAATTCCACACGGACACCCTAAAACGATCACTAAACAAACCGCATGACTTGTTTAATCTAGTCAAGAACCTAACAAAGGAACCAGCCCCTGACCAACCAAGCGAGATCCACCCTCAAGAATTCGCGGACTACCTGCAATCAAAGCTATGCCAGACCAATAAGTCCTCAGCACTCACCACCGTACACGAGCAAACCTACCTAACACCCCTGACCATCTTCTCCACTCCACCCAAGAAGTACATCAAAGACACTATCGCTGCGATCAACACCACTATGGCACAAACCGACCCCTGCCCCGCCTTCTGGATAAAAGAGCTACGCTGTGATTTTAGCCCGTTCATAGCCAGGCTCATGGACCTATCCTTCGCAACAGGCTCATTCCCTCAATGCCTCAAACATACGTCCATCAGGCCTCTGCTGAAAAACAGCAAGCTCGACCCCCAGAAGGTGGATTCATACAGACCTATATCCAGTATACCACTTCTGGCCAAGAATATTGAAAAAGAAGTCCAAAGACAAATACAAGAGCACATCGAAACCGCCACTCCACTGGACCCCTGCCAACACAGATTTAGAGAGTCCCATGGTGTCGAAACACTCCTCATCACCCTCTACAGTAACATAATTGCTGGAATTGATAACATCCGTCACGGGTTTGTCCTCATCTTCATGGATATAGTTGCTGTATTTGACTCAGTAAGCCACGAGCTTCTCCTGGGCCGCCTCAAGGATAAGGGTATCTGTGACACAGCACTAGAATGGTGCAAGTCATACTTGTCTGACAGATGGCAGCACGTACAATCCGGGGCTTCAACATCAGAACCTTTCCACCAGAGGCAAGGTATGCCACAAGGATCCTCCCACTCTGCCCTGATGTTCAACATATACATGCAGCCCATCTGTAACCTCATCCAATCATTCAATGTTGACTGCTTGATATATGCAGATGATGTACTGCTCTACATGCCATTCTCAACAGAGCAGCTGGACCTCTCCCCACTGACAGACTGCTTTGACGCAGTATCCAACTGGCTCAAATCTCAAAACCTCCGAATACAGCACAAGAAAACAGAGGACCTTTTCATTATGAGGAACCAAAACTTCACCCCGCCACCCCACTTAAAGGTTAAGGAAGCAGAGCTACAAACGAAATCCACAATTCGATACCTTGGAGTCACGTTAGACCAACGACTGGATATGAAGGTGCACATAAGCAACATAGCAAGAGCAATCTACCACAAAATCCGAACACTCAGGCACTTATGCTTCCTACTAGAGCTGGATGACTTCCGGACAATCTATCAAGCATTGATTATACTGCACTTTGATTACACTAATGCAATCCTACAAGGGCTCCCACAATCCACCCTGAACACGCTCCAACTCACGATGAATGCCACGGCGAGAGTTCTACACGGGGCTTCTAGGAGCGACCATGTTACGCCCATCCTGAAACATCTCCACTGGCTCCCTATACATGGCAGACTCGCTTTCAAAACCCTACTGCTGACTTTCAAGGCCATCAATGGGCTCTCCTCCACATCACTAGCAGAGCTTATCCAAACCATGTCCCCCAGTAGGTCCAGAAGATCTGCAGCAGTCAACACACTGGTAATCCCGAAGGCAATAACCCAATGCACCCATGCAACAGCAAAAAGGGCTTTCAGATTCTGTGCACCCAGATGCTGGAACACCCTACCACCCAGCATCCGGGCAATCCCTGAACTAACTCAGTTTAGGAAGGCATTGAAACACCACCTCTTCCTCAAATACTACCTGGAAGACAGTGCTCCAATAACCCCCTCCCCCATCTACTACAGCCACAGCAACATACCTGCAAGCCATACATGACTACGATTACTTTTGACATGACATAACGTGTCGCTTAGATGTAAATAGTTAACCCAGTTTTATCCAAGTTTTAGTACCTGTTCTTTGTAAACACAGATCAGCTTGCTGCACTGTGCTAGTCATTCTGTTTCATGTAAACTGCACTGATGTTGAATAGCGCGGTATAAAAGAGACTGTAAATAAATAAATAAAAATAAATAAATCAAAGCTGTTTACAATTAGCTCAAAAATTATACATGGAACCAGTAAAAAGGCAACTATAATACATCATACAGTGTAAATGTGTTACATCAACAGTGGCAACTATTTACATTTAAGAGTTGAAGGTTGACATTCGGAGTGGGGGGGTTAACAAGACGAGTTTATTTACAGTCCAACTGAGGGTGGTATGTGGGTGATAGAGGGATGTCAATGGTTGGTGTAAGTACTTGGAGTTGTGATTGGTTGCTAAGTTGTTAGGCCATAGTATTCAATGAATAGATGAGTTTTTAACATTTTCCTAAAGTCAGAGGTGTCATTCATTGATCTTAATTGATGTGGAAGTGAGTTCCAGAGTGTCGGTCCGTAGATTTCAAAAGCTGGCTGACATGTTGTGTGGGAGCTACTAGTCCTGAGAGATGGGGTTGAGAGGATATTTTGGTGTTGTCTTCTCCTTGTTCTAGATTCATGGGTCATCCGGATCAAGCTGCAGTATTTTGAGCTAGTTGTAGAGCTTGGATGGTGTGTTTGGGGAGGCCTTGAAGTATTAGATTGCAATAGTCCAGGTCTGGAGTACTTATGGCCTGACATATGGTACAAAAGTGGTTATAGTCTAGTAGGGGGTACGCTTCTGAGTCCAGGACTGGCCTGGCTGGAGTCCCTTCGAGGGACGGCTCCGTCGGTCCCTGTCCATTTGGCACTGGTGCCTCCACCTGGGGGAGAAAGGTGTTAGTGGGCAGATTTCCCTCCTTTCACCCCAGGAAACCTCTCAAAAACACTGCTGTGAACAAGGCTGGCTTAAATAGTATTTACAATTTATTTACAAAATATATACATCAAGTATTGTGATAAAATAATGCAGTATGTACACCCTATATTATGATAAGTGGTTCAAGCATGTAAGGTGAAATAACAATACAGGATAAGAGATAAGGCAGTTCAAACAGCCAGCTATATCCTTACACGTAATGACTTAAGTAAACCTTTAAAGCTTATGGATTTATCCTTAATAATCGGTCTCCTAACTCCTCTCCCTTTCCCTTTGCCCACCAGCCACAAATCTCACCCACTGCCGGAGCTCTGGACAGATGGCTGCTTATGAAAGGAGAGGTTTTGTAGATCTGTCCAATCGCTGAGGCTGTAGCCTTGGCTCCACCTCCTCCAAGCTCTCCTCCAATCCAGAGATCTGTCCAATCACTGAGGCTGAGGCCATCTACACTCCCTGGATTGAGAGGAGATTGTCCGCCCCCATCTTCACTCCTGCTCCCAACTGGGTCTGTGGGATGCTCTCTGTTGGCATCTTCACTCTAAGCCTGTCTAGGCTTCCAGGAGACTTTCCAGCACCATCTTCAAGAGGAGACCCTGCAGATCAGGGCATTTCCTCCTCTCTTCTCAGGTAAGGGGTTAAGATCTTTTATATAAAAAAGCCTGACACCTCTAAATCTCAAGTAACTGTTCTTCAAAGTCTTTTCTGCACAGGGCTGCTAGTGCCAGTGCAAAGTGATACCATTTCTCTTAGGGTGAGCAATTTCTACTGGTTTCACCCCCCCCCCCCCCCCAGTATTTGCTTCTCTACCCTCTGTCTGATGTGTGTATGTTATTCCCCGACATTATTCCCTATATATTTAAAGTTAAATCTTAATCTTACCTCTCCTCTCTAATGAATCCCTTGACCCAGACGAGCTGGTATCCAACTGGGATAATGCCATCAGAGCTGCTGCCTGTCTCCCAGCTACCAACAAGAACCCAGCAAAACGGGAACACGCACTATGGTACTCCCAGGACCTGCGAGCTTCGCTTCTCCACCTACGCAAGCTCGAGAGACAGTGGCGACACACCCGGACCTCCGAGGCACTCAGGGCATACTCCACTCAACTACAGTTACACCGGGAGAAAACCATGGAAAAAAGAAAACAGTACCATTCTGAATTACTAAAGCGATCTTTGAACAAACCACATGACCTATTCACTATTGTCAAGACCTTGACAGACGATCCAGCTCTAGCCCAATCATCCATGCCCCAGCCGCAAGACTATGCCAATTACCTACAATCAAAGTCGATCCAGACCAATACGGTTTCAACCATCACATCCTTCTTCACCCCGCATGTGTCCTCCCAACCAACCTCTTTGCTGAAATTCTCCGAGGTATCCAATGAAGAGATTGTAGATATTATTTCCTCTATTAACCTCACTACTGCTCCTAATGATCCTTGCCCTGCAAGCTGGATTAAAGAGTTGCGCCATGACCTCAGTCTGACAATATGCAGAATCCTAAACCAATCCCTATCAACAGGGTCCTTCCCTCAAAGCCTAAAATACACGTCTATCCGTCATCTGTCAAACATAGAAACATGATGACAGAAAAAGACTACATGGCCTATCTAGTCTGTCCTTCCATATCAACAACTACAACAGTCTACTTTTTACCTTTAGAGATCCTCTGTGTTGGTCCCATGCTTTTTTGAATTCAATTACTGTCCTCATCTCTACCACCTCCACTGGGAGATTATTCCATGGATCCACTACTCTTTCCATAAAGAAATATTTCCGCACATCACTCCTGAATCTATCTCCCTTCACCCTCATCCTATGTCCCCTCGTAGCAGAACTTGCTTTCAATTGAAAGAGGCTCTCTCCCTGAACATTTATGCCACGGAGGTATTTAAACATCTCAATCATATCACCTCTATCCCGCCTTTCCTCTAAGGTGTACATATTAAGATCCTTAAGTCTGTCCTCATATGCTTTATAATGAAGCCCACTAATCATTTTAGTAACCACCCTCTGCACCGACTCCATCCTGTTCACATCCTTTTGAAGGTGCGGTCTCCAGAATTGCACACTATACTCCAAATGAGGTTGCAACAAAGACTTATACAGAGGCATTATCACCTCCTTTTTTCTGCTAGCCATTCCTCTCCGTATGCACCCAAGCATCCTTCTAGCTTTTGCCGTCACCTTTTCTACCTGTTTAGCTACTTTAAGATCATCAGACACAACCACGCCTAGGTCCCGCTCTTCTTTAGCGGACAAAAGTACTTCACCTCCTATACTGTATTGCTCCCTTGGATTGCTGCAGCCCAAATGCATGACCTTACATTTTTTAACATTAAATCCCAGCTGCCAAATTCTAGACCATTGCCAAATTCTAGACCATCCATTAAAAAATAGTAAACTTGATCCATCTAAAGTCGAGTCCTTCAGACCAATTTCAAGCATCCCTCTACTTGCCAAAATCTTTGAGAAGGTAGTCCAGTGACAAATTCAACACCATGTTGACATTGAAGCACCTCTGGACCCATGCCAGCATGGCTTTAGAGAAGCACACGGTGTTGATACCATCCTTACAACCCTCTTTAACAATCTAGTCACTGGACTTGACAACATCCACCAAGGATATGTCCTCATCTTCTTGGACATAGCAGCCGCTTTTGATTCGGTGAACCACCAAACACTCTTACTTCGCCTCAAAGAAAAAGGAATACTAGGCTCAGCGCTAGCCTGGTGTAAATCTTATCTGTGCAATAGATGGCAACAAGTCAGAGCAGGATCCACGACCTCAGAGCCATTCCTACTGAAACAAGGCGTACCTCAAGGCTCATCCCTATCTGCATTGATGTTTAACATCTAAATGCAGCCCATCTGTGCATTAATTCGATCCTTCAATGTCCAATGCCTAGCCTATGCAGATGACATCCTCATTTACACACCCTTCAAGATTGATCAACCTGACTTCTCTCCAATATTAAGATGCTTTGAAGCAGTGGCAGACTGGCTCCTCTCTCAAAATCTACGAATTAACCACAGCAAAACGGATGTTCTATTCGTCACGAGAAACCAGAAGTTCACGCCACCTCCCTCACTACAAGTCAACAACACAGAACTTAAGGCAAAACCCACAATTCGCTATCTAGGTATTACCCTTGACCAGAGGCTAGACATGTCAGCAACTATCAAAAACACCACAAAAGCGATTTATCACAAGATCAGATCACTACGTCATCTCCGACCACTACTGGACTTCCCTGAATACCGATCAATCTTCCAAGCTTTAGTTATTCCTCATCTCGACTTCGCTAACATCATCCTTCAGGGACTTCCACAGTCGACTCTAAGTCCGCTCCGACATGCCATGAACTCAGCTGCGAGGGTTCTGGTAGGTCTATCAAAGTCAGACCATATAACGCCAGTCCTGAAGAACTACACTGGCTACCCCTGCAGGCCAGAATCTACCACAAGACACTTGTCCTGACATTCAAAGCCCTCAACAACCAGCCATCCATGCCCATCAGTAAACTTCTCCACAGCACTCCAGCCAACAGAATCAGGAGATCTACATTGATGAATACCCTTGAAGTCCCTAAGTTAGTGATAAAATGTACAAAGACAACAGCCAGTAGAGCCTTCTCCATTTTCACACCTATGGCCTAGAACGCCCTCCCAGCAGAAATCTGAGCTATCTCCAATCTACCGTTATTCAGAAAAGCTCTCAAACACCACTTGTTCCTTCTACATTACCCTGATAATAACTCTGGAAAGCACACAGCCATCACCTTACCCTCCTGCCTAGCCCGCCCCATTGATCAGCCTCCCTTAGAGAATGGTTAATCACCTGTCCCCTACCTTCTCTCCCAGCCTCCCTTAGAGAACGGTTAATCACCTGTCCCCTACCTTCTCTCCCTGACCCAGGAGCTTAGGCATCTGTTTACGATCCTTATATGTCCTGTAAGAATGTCCATAATCTGTATATAGTTCTCCCGGTTCTTCCAAGTTTACTACCCCTGTTCAATGTAAACTCAATGTGACCTGCTGCATTGTAGTATGTTTTGTTCAACTGTAATAGCGCGGTATATAAGAGATATAAATAAATAAAATAAATAAATAATAGAAATAAATCTGAGCAAATATCACTCTTGCCCCTTCAGCACAGGCAGTGATTTGCATTTCCCTCCCCCTAAATGTTTGCTTTCCAGCTCTGCCAGTCCAGTGATTGTTACTGCAGGCTGCTGTTTTAATGTTGCTCCTCATCTGACCTCTTCAACAGCACAGAGTGACCATTTATCCTTTGATTCTACTCTTATTCAGCATACTCTGAAGCACCCACCTTTAGCGGGGTTTCAATCGGAATAGAGAAGTTGTCTATTTTGAGCATATCGGGTAGTATGTAGGTGGTATCGCTCATGATTGTAAGGAATTCTGATTTATTGTAGCTGATTGTGAGATAATGAAGTTGTAGCCAATTTGTGAATGCTCTCATGTAGGATGTTATAGAGTAGTCTGGTTTTCAAATGGGGCATAGATCATCAGATCATCCGCATAGAGGTGATAGTATAGGTTCTGTCCTTGTATGATTTTGCAGACTGTTTGAATGTATAAGTTGAATAGAAGGGATGAGAGTGAAGATCCCTGGGGTATACCTTGCTGTAGTTTAATTGGCTTTACAGGTTCTGTTCTTTACCTTGACTTGGGACTGATGATCTGTTAGGTAAGAACAAAACCATGCAAGAGGTGTGTCATTGATTCCAATCTCCATCAGTCTGTCTATCAGCATGGTGTGGTTTAGCAAGTTGAAGGCAGCTGCTGTATCTATGAAGATGAGTATAAAGCCATGTTTGGGGTTCTCAATTCCTTTAAGTAATGTGTTGGTTAGGGAGGCTAATAATGTTTCTACCCCATGATTTTGTCTGAATCCATATTGTTGTGGGTCCAGAGGAGCAATAGCATCATTGTGGTCCTGCAATTCTAGTTGTACTGATTTTTCTATTAGCTTTGCTTGAAGGGGTATGTTGGATATAGGTCGGTATGAGGATGACAAGTTGGGGTCTGATGTGTTGCCTTTTAGTTGAGGTCTTATGGAGGAGATTTTAATATGGGAGGCATGTATCCCTGTGATAGTGAGAGGTTTATTATTCTACAGAATATGGGTGTGAGATCTTGTCTGGCCATCTTTATCCAAGAGGTGGGGCAAGGATCGAGGGGATGTAGTTGTGTTCAAATTATTCAAGATTTGACTACAGTGATCTTCTGTGACTAGGTGGAAAGAAGTCCAAGTGTTTGGGTTGTCTGTGTCTATTCTAGATGTAAGGTCAGAAATTGTTTTATAGTTTGTGGAGATGAATTTATTCTGCAGATATGTTGTAAAGGCCTCTGGGGTTAGTGTAGCGTTATCTTGGTTTGGTGAAGATCATGAAGTTTGAACAGTTCTCTGGGGTGGTTTAGGGATTTTATGATGGTGTTCGTGTGGTATTCCTTTTCGTGACTGAGGATGAGTTCATTGTATTCATTGTATTCTCTCTGTTTTGTTGTGTATTCTTGGAGGTGGATTTGGTTCCTGGCTTGACTCCGGTCTCTTTCCAGCATCTTAGTTTGAGCTTTGCTTGCTTTATGTCTGCTGAGTACCATGGTGTTTTATTTGATTGTGGAGATGTCTTTTTCTGAGGTGCAAGCGCAATCAGCAGTGGATTGATAGGCATCTTAAGAGTCTCCTCCAGGAAATTACCAGTTGTGTGTGTGTGTGTCCCCCATTGATCAGCCTTTGAGTAGAAGATTGACCTTTCCTGGGAGCGAAACAGCATCTGATTCATAGTCATGCTCAACACCACTTCTGGAGTGGCGAGAACTGCGGAAGATCAGCATTGTCTGCAGGGAGCGGGTAAAGAACCCCATCAATCCATTGCTGAGATAGATCTGAAGAGGTGGTTTTAATGGCTTTTGCTGCTACCTTTCCCCTTTTTCTTGGGAGCCATGACACCAGGTAAAACAAGAAAAATCATGGTGGTTTGAGAGTAAGGTAGGGCATGCTGCCATCTTAACTCTGCTATTCCATGGCCTAGGCTCCTAAATCTAGGTGAATTTTCAGCTGGAAATGAGAAGCTCTCTTTTGTACAGGCCTTTTAGATAGAAAAAGGGATGCCCAAGTCTGCATGTTCATGATTTGCACAGTATTTAACAAAAGTCTTATTGACTGGAGTCTTTTGTAAAACACTTGTAAAGTCAAGGGAAATACACGTCCTCTGTGGCATGTCCAGAGGAAGTAGGCATTTTACAAAGGAAGATGTTTAAAGAAGAGCGACATCGCTTTGAGTTTTGAATGTGTAAGTGTCGGTACTTACACATAAATGCTATTATGCACTTACTGTATACCATGCATTAATGCCAGATTTAGCAAAGGTGGCTGCCAAAGAAAAGGCAATGAAGAGGTGAACTTATAAAACCTTTTGGGGGATAGTTACTAAGCTGCACTAAAATATCAGATTTTAACAACTTACTACAACAGGTTAGTAACACCTGCAGCAAATCAATAGCACAACTTAGGATAGATCTTGCACATTATTTTTCCTTCCAAGAAGCATTGGATCACTAATGTGCTGTTTGATGCTCCCAAGGGACATCTTACAGGTTCTTCAGGTTAATTAGGTGCCACATGGACCCCTTCTAACCAGCAAAGAATCCCTACCTCCCTCAAAGGCACCTCAGACTCCTCACCATTCAGCAAAGAATACCCCCCCCAAGACATTCCTGGACTCCCCTCCCCCCAGAAAAGTCTCTCCTTGCCCCCAAAACCCTTGGGACCTGCCAGGGGGTTTTCTGGAGTCTAGCGAGTGGTGCTTTAACAATCTCCAGTCACTTCTGCCATGTAGGATGCTTTGTTCAAAATTGTGCTGGTTGACTCGTAACAGTAGTCTCATGGTACTGCCAGTAGGGGTCAACCTGCCTTCTTATTTGACTGCTTGACCCCTTGCAGTAGTACTGCGAGACTATAGCTAGGGGTCAACTGGTGCCATTTTGAACATGATATGTGACTTGGCAGGAGCAACGGGACATTGCTACTCCTAACCCCTAGACACCAGGGAAACCCCTAGAGCTTCTGGGAGCTCTTTGAGGGACTTATGGGTCTCCTCTGGGCAAAGGGGGCCTGTAAGTGTAAGTGGCCTGTTGCTCCTGGAGAGGAGAAATAATGTCAGCTCAAAGCTTGCATCGCATTTCCACAAATAATGCAGCTTGTCAAGTTCAATGCAAGTTGTGTTGTCCGATTTGCATGCTTTGTATTTCATTCTTATGTAGCCCATGTTGGGGTAAGTTAATGTGTATAAAGGTAAAAAAAACCCCAATTTTGCCTTTTAATCTGCATTATGTGGCAGATTTTGTGCATTATTCCCTGAATGTACAATAGTAACTGTTCCCATAGTTTTATAATTTTGTGGTGGTTTTCTGTGACAGAGATGAGCACTATTGTCCCCCCCCCCCCCACCACCCCCGCATCACTCCTCCATCCTCAAGGTCTAAATGAGCAGTTGGCTGACCCTTAACGCATTCCTCAGAGGAAATATAAATTCTATCATTTAGACATTATGAAATAGATGTGTTTTTCCTTTACAGGCCGTTCCAAGTCATGCCCAGAAAACTCCATTTGAAATCTGCGCATGCTGTGGACATACAAGTGTAGGAAGTGATTTTTCTGCAATCTCTACTTAGAAGCATTGTGCCATTTGCACATGTAAATCTACTATTTACACACTTAAACACCATGCAAGCCTTCTAAAATGACCTCTTTAGGCTCCTAAGTTTAGTTGACGAGAGAGGACAAATTTAGGAATCTAACTTAAGTTCCTAAATTCATAGGAGTTTGGCTTTTTTTTTAATATTGACCTAGTCGGTTGATATTGTGTATCTGGACTTTCAGAAAGCCTTTGACAAGGTCCCTCATGAGAGACTTTTGGCAAAACTAAAGAGTCATGGGATAGGAGGCAGTGTACTACTGTGGATCAGGAACTGGTTAAAAGATAGAAAGCAGAGGGTAGGGCTAAATGGCCAATTTTCCCAATGGAGAAAGGTGAATAGTGGTGTACCCCAGGGATCTGTGCTGGGTCCGCTGCTTTTTGGCATATTCATAAATGACCTGGAAAGTGGAATAACGAGTGAGGTTATCAAATTTGCAGATGACACAAAACTATTTAAAGTTGTTAAAACCCAAAAGGATTGTGGAAAATTGCAAGAGGATCTTGATAAATTGGAAGACTGGGCATCAAAATGGCAGATGAAATTTAATGTGGACAAGTGCAAGGTTATGCACCTAGGGAAGAACAACCCAAACTATGGTTACATGATGCAAGATTAGACATTAGGAACCACCACCCAGGAAAAAGATTTAGGCGTCATTGTGGATACCATGTTAAAACCCTTGGCCCAGTGTGCAGCGGCGGCCAAGAGAGCAAATAGAATGCTAGGCATGATAAGGAAAGGAATGGAAAATAAAACAAAAGATATTATAATGCCTCTATATCGTTTCATGGTGAGACTGCACCTTGAATATTGTGTGCAATTCTGGTCGCCGTATCTTAAAAAGGATATAGCGATTTTAGAAAAGGTTCAGAGAAGAGCCACCAAAATGGTAAAAGGGATGGAAGGATACTCCTATGAAGAAAGGCTAAAAAGGCTAGGGCTCTTTAACCTGGAAAAGAGACGGCTGAGGGGAGATATGATAGAAGTCTATAAATTAATGAACGGAGTGGAACGGGTAAACGTAGATCGATTGTTTACCTTATCAGAATATAGAAAGACTAGGGGACATGCAATGAAGCTACAAGGTAAACTATTTAAGACTAATAAAAGAAAATATTTTTTCACTCAACGTGTAATCAAACTCTGGAATTTGTTACCAGAGGATGTAGTAAAGGCTGTTAATGTAGCTGGGTTTAAAAAAGGTTTGGACAAGTTCCTGGAGGAAAGGTCCATAAACCATTATTAAGAAGGGACCCAGGATATCAATGCTTGAACCAATACAAGCATTGTGGAACCTGTGTCCCTTGGGGAAACTGCTAGGTACTGTCACAACGCCGCCCTGGTGGTTAATAGGATCCAAGACGGGTCGGACATAAATAAAAGTAAAGTTGGGTTTGGTATGTGTTTCTTTCTAGTGCCCAGGGTTGTATAGCCCTGGTAGCGTCCTGAATACCAAAAATACCCAAAGAACAAAAGGTCATTGAGTGTAGGGAAAAATAAGGCTTTATTTCCCTCGTTTGCACAAAGGTTCAAAGGATCGGCTTCAAACACCAACAGAAATATCCTTACATCAGGGTAGAAAAATAACAACTCATGTTCAAAAGAAAAACTGTTCTCTTCACAGAAAAAGGTTACAAAACAAGCATTCCTATTTACACCGGTTTTTAAAGCTCACTGGTTGTACAAGCATTCCACGCTGCCCGTAGTACAATAGCTGCAATCCATTTCTTCTTCTGACAAGGACTCTACCTCTTCCACTTGCATCGGCTCCTCCTGCAATGTATCTGAGCTAGAGTCAACAGTTCCCGGCAAGCTATAGTCAGGTTTCTCCCTCAAATGCTGAATGACCTCCCAGTGTCTAGAGTTTAGCGTGGGGCGTCGGCCATGAGCATTTTTACAATGTGAACATCTTTCTTTCTTCCAAGGACTTCCATGCACTTCATGCAAAACAGGTTTACTTGAAAGTTTCTTATTCAATAAAAACTTTTCATACCTTTTCTCTTGCGAAGTGGGACATGTACAGGGAGCTTCTGTTTCTTGTCCTTTCCATGCGCTAACCCTCTGTGGGCTATCTTCAATACAGTATGGGTTACCTTGTAACTCCTGCTTCTTCCTCTGAGACGAGGCTTGTGGCCTACTCCTGGTAATATTCTGCCTTGATTCAGGAATATGGCTTGGGTTCTGCCTACAGCATTCACAATGCAGCTTTCGTGTACCTGAATCTCCTGGACCCTTCTGTATTCTCTGACCTTTCAGGTTCCTTTGGCCTGTACCTCTTTCCTGCACTCCAGCAGTGTCTGTAGCTTCTGCAGTTTCTCCAGCTTCTGCAGTTTCTGCCACTCCTGCAGCTCCTGCCGCTCCTCCGGCTTCTGAAGGCTCCGCAACCTTTCTGCTGCCTTCCTTGCTGCTCCTGGATTTACCGCTACTTCTGCCTTTCCAGTCCTGCTGTGACTGTGCTCGTGCTTGTGCTTTCCAGTCCTGAAGTGTCTGTGCCTCTTGCGGTACCTCTGCCCCCCTCCAGTCTTCCTGACTTCCTTTAAAAGGAGTTCCTCTCTTCCTGGATTGGAGGCTGGCTGGCTTTTGGTTACACCCTGTAGGGCGTGGATCCTCAGTCTTCCAGAGGTCCCTCTTGCTCCCCCTATCAGGCTCCTGCGAATAATGCAGCTTGTGCATGTCTTTTTTCAGGTTTAAAACATTTTTTCCTAAGCCCTGCTGGTCTGCTGCATCACAGTACATATGACCTAGATTGGCCACTGTTGGAAACAGAATACTGGGCTTGATGGACCTTGGTCTGACCCAGTATGGCATATCTTATGTTCTTATGTAGTTTTAAGAGCTTAAGAGAAACTTTTACAGTTAGTGCGCAATTTGCAGCAAAAATAACGTGCTGTAAGTTCAACTGTCATGAACTCTCAGGAGCGTGCCCAGCAAGGGCCTGGCAGCTAATGCATGACCATGTACCCAAACATGCAGCACGATCATCACTGGTGCACCTAACAGCCATAGAGATATCACTATGTGCATTCATGCTAACTGCCTCATTGCCACCGAGCACATGGCAATTGCCCTCACACAAGCAGTAATGTGCTGTCCATACCCATATTCTGCCCCTAACACACCCACTCTATGTCCTAGCACACAATGACCACTTAACGTGCCTTTTAGCAGCTGGTATTTGCTATGCATGTCCATTAGCATTCTCAGCTGCCAGTTGTAGTAAAATTTAATGCTGAAGATCAATTGCTAAATCTAACTTTATTCTATCTCTCCAAATATGCACCTATTGCCACCAGTAATTTAGGGTCCTAAATTTACGAGCCTAGTGAAACTAGAAGCATACATTTAGGCATTCAAGGACAGTTTAGATGCTCAACTCTCAAAGTTATGAAACTAAACCTTTTGAATATTGACCTATACATGGATAGATGTGCATATCAGAATGGGAAAACTCAGAGATCTTACAAATCCTATGAAATCTCTTGAACTTCCTGAAAAATTGCAGATACTTCACATGAATGTGTTTCATGATACTGTAAAAAAATAAACTAAAAGAGGGCATTTTAGAAGTCCTATTCATGAGTTGGATGCCCAAAAATGGGAGGCCATTTTAGAAGCCGGGTATATAGATGACTCCAGTGTGAGAATGTCCATGTAGGACAAGGGAGTGGTGGTGGCATGGCCTGGGCAATGCAAGGAGGCGCACATCGCAGTGAGATTTCAGACTGGCACAAGCACATGTGGTGTGATTGATGGGGCAGCCATGCCTATACCTGCTCCTGATCATGAATAAAGTGAAACAAAGTGCTCATTTCATGGACGTTACTCTTCCAGGGAAAAACACATCATGCATTTACATTGTCACAGTTATTATTTCCTGCCCAAAGAAATGAGTGTAAATATATACTCCAAATGCATTACTGGCTCACTGCCCCACATCTGGGTATCTGAAATGGCAGGCTGGGAAGTGCAAGTCTCATATCATAGCCAGCCTTCTTCTACAGTTCCTCTGCTGGCACATCCATGGTTCTGAGGCCATGCAAATAGGGGATGTCTGCATTTGTGAAAAGGCCTACACCCAATCACGTATCCGGTCCTGCTGTCTGCACAGGGCCCGTCACCATAACTGCTTACATGGACATTAATTTTTCAGGGTAGAGACAGAGTGATTTCAGAAGGCATTTATACGTGCCTCTCTTCATTGCTGCCATGTCCCCCCCCCCCCTCTTGATTTTTGGACATTCTGCTCTGCACATCCCAGACATCCATTTTAAATTGCCACTTTAAACCAATTCTCTTGTTACCTAGAAACTTGTGGTATGGACAAAACACAAACCATCCAACAATTATACCAGGAGAAGCAGAAGGATTACAACAGCGTAATCAACTGACATAAACAGGAATACCACACTAACCTCATCCTAAAGTCAACCAAGAAACTGGAGACCTCTTCAATATAGCCCGCACCCTCACAAAGAACCCCAGCCATACAGAAGATGCCACAATGTACTCACAGACCTTTGCAGACTACCTAATCTCAAAGCTCACATCCCCCCATACTGATAACCTACAAGACATTGCCCCTGCCCCCAAACACACATCCCCCAAACACTCATGGGACAATTTCCACATACCCTCCATTGACCAAGTCACTTATACCTTATCAGCCCTCAGCACTAGAACTGCACCCACGGACCCCAGCAAAGACAGAATTCAGTGGATTCATGCACAAGATCATACACTCCTCACTAACACAGGGATACATGCCCCTACCACTTAAGTTAGCCACTCCCAAACTCTCCACTCTATCCTGCAACGACCCAGCAAAGTATCACCCGATCTCCAGCCTTCCATTTCCCTCCCCCTAAATGTTTACTTTCCAGCTCTGCTAGTCCAGTGATTGTTACTGCAGGCTGCTGTTTTAATGTTGCCCCTCATCTGACCTCTTCAGAAGCATACAGTGACCATTTACCCTTTGATTCTACATTATTCAGCATACTCTGAAACATCCACCTTTAGGGGGGTTTCAATCGGAATACTTGAGAAGACACTAAACCAGTAACTTCAGGACCACATAGACTCTCTAGCCCCCTAAGACCCCAACCAACATGGGTTCTGACCCAACCACAGTGTCGAGGCCCTACTCGTAATGCTGCTTGACAACCTCATTAAGGGAATTGACAACCTAAAAATGGGCTTCCTCCTTATATTTGTCAATACATCTGCAGCATTTGACAACATCTCCCACCATACCCACTCTCAAATGGTTCAACTTATACTTCAGCAATAGACAGCAACAGGTCAAGGTTGGAGCAACCACCTCCTCCTTGTTCCCCTCACCCCAAGGGGTTCCACAAGGCTCGGCATTATCTGCCTTGCTTTTCAATCTCTACATCCAACTCATCTGTGACATCATCAGGAAACACAATATCCAATATGCATTGTACGCTGACGACATGATGATTTACACCCCGATCAACCTCGAAAAACCAGATTACTCAGCTATAGCTGCCTGCCTACAGGACATGACTGAATGGCTCTCTCACAACAATCTAAACATTAACTACAGAAAGACAGAAGCACTCGTCGTTGTCACACGAAACAACTCCTTTCCCCCCCACAATTCATCTTTCTACTCAATGCAACCATACCCATTAAGAACGAAGTAAAGTACCTGGGTGTAACTTTGGACTGGAACCTGAACTTCCAAACCCACATTAACAAGACTACCAGAAGTACATACCACAAGATGGCCATCATAAGATGACTCAAACCACTACTTAGTCAAGACCACTTTAAAACTGCCTGCCAAGCTGCCAATCATGCCCATACTGGATTACTGCAACCAGTACCATACCTAACTGTGCAAGTGGTTCAGCCACACAGGCTTAAAGGGTGCATTTTGGCTGTCTGCTGTTGCCCTGCCCTGCCACTTTTTCTTCTCTCAGCAGTGGCAGGGCAACAGTAGGCAGCCAAAATGTGCCCCTTAAGCCTTTTTGTGGCATTTTAAGCATGTCTGGTCCCTCCTTCCTCTATCGAGACGTCAGAGCAGGGAGGGACAGATCTGCTTAAAGTGCAGGCGACTTGCACATCGGGTGTGCCTCCCCTCTCCCACCTCTGTCCAGCCACTTTCTGCTCTTGCCCCGCTGCCGGCGCCGCTGTGGAGAAAACAGAGGGCGGCAGCAGCAAGGTAAGAGCAGAAAGTGGCTGGATGGAGGTGCGGGGGGGGGGGGGGGGAAGGGGATATGCAAGTCATACAGGGCGCGATTCTGGCTTGGTATGGTCCTGACACACTATTTCATGGACTACCCAAACAGACAATTCGACCTCTTCAGATGGTGCAAAATACTGCTGCCCACATCATCACCGGATCATCAAAACACCAACATAGCACTCCCCTCCTGAGCCAACTGCATTGGCTTCCACTTGCTTTCAGGATCAAATTCAAAAGAGCTCTTAACATATACAAGATCCAGCACAACTTATCCCCTGACATTCTCAAGAGTCTTATCAACACGAACATAAGCACAAAACCCAGATGATGTAACAGAGTGGACACCATTCAGACCCCTAGCATTTACTCTAAAACCACCCAATTCACATCTGCAAGAGCACCGTCACTAGCAGCACCGGCCCTCTGGAACTCCCTTCCAGACGACCTGGTTGCCACCTCTGATGCCAAAGACTTCAGGAAGAAACTCAAAAATTCACAAACCCCACTCCCCCCATAGATCCCCCCCTCACAAAATCAGCTGCCTCCACTCATGACACTGTCTTGTAAATATTGTATATATGCCTCTTTGTAAATAAGTTACTACCAAGAACCTCCTGCATGTCTCCCCATCCCACATGACTATGTAATGTATAATTGCCATGCATCGATTTTGTTTATCATGTAAACCGCTTTGATTATAAGATAAGGTGGTGTACAAAACCTGTTAAAGAAATAAAGAAATACATAAAATATTCATTGGCACCCCTTCCCATCATCCCACTTCGCATATCTTGTATACTCCTGCTGAAACACCTTCTCCCAAAGCCTGCAGATGACATTGTCTGTGCAGAGAACACAGTCAGAGTTTGGGAAAGAGGCCACAGATGGTAGAACATTTCTACTGTTTAAACATGGTCCACCTTCAGATCTCAACAAAACGCAAACAATAAAACTATTCAGTTCTTTGCTAAACAGAGTCTAAGGTGCTATAATGGGTTTTAATTCTGGCTAAAACACATTCCTTCAACCCTAATTTGTGCACCATTTTTTGTACTGCATGCATTCAACCAAAGTATTTATCACAGCTACCTTCAGATTTAAAGAGCTTACAAATTAGACAATATGCAGCATAGCAAGATCACAAATGGCAAAAAGCTGTTTTGAATAAGGCACTTTTGTCATAAGTGGGCTACAGGCTGTTGCAGGTGTTACTGGCTAATCAATGCATTTCTTCATCTTATGTATATTAAAGTACTATACCAAAGACTGTGTGAGTGGTGCGGCCACACAGGGCACAACTGCGGAAGGGGCACTGATATCATCTCTGGGTTTCCAGGAAGCCTGATGAGCAAATTCCAATGAGCTGCTGGGTGGGTGGGGGAGTGCCAAGTTTGCAAATTGGACAAGGTGCATTTCTTGCTGGGTATAGCCCTGGTATTTTATATTTCGTATGCTAATAATGAGTCACCCAGATCAAGCAGTTGCTTCCTAGCAGTGTGGGCTTAGATGATAGCAAAGTGCTGACAGAGCGGCAGCAGGGAGGGGTCTAGCATGGTATGGTACCTACAGCTCGGAGAATCTGAATCTAAAACCAGCTGCACTGATGGATTTATACTGTGAGTCATTCAGTGAATGCAGCCATTGTGCCATCGCTTCATGCCCGTCAACTGCAAGATCAGCTCTGTGCGTCCCCATTCATCAAAGCAGACACAGAAAAGGAGGGACCTGGCGAGCGCTGATAAAGAGGCAACTTTCAGCTGATAGGGACATTCCTAGACATAAGCAAAGAGCGGTTTTGATTTTATAATTTAACCCATGCAAGATAAGGAGTCTTTCCTGGCCCGATTATGAAAGAATAAAGGGCACAAGAAATTACTTTGCTATCACCAGCTTTTATTTAAAATGTAAGAACTGGGAAATGAAAACTGCTGTTGAAAGCCAAGAATTGCAAGCTGTTTAAGGGCATATTTCTGGCCATTGCTTGCATAAACCTTTAGGATTTCCTGGGTTGAGTTTCAGGTGTGCAGGTGCTGATGTGCTTATTATGAAACATAATCATTCCGAGAGAGGCCCACTCATTTCGGAGTTCTGTTCTGTTTCAAGATGTGGTGAAGGAAAGAAAAACAGCCTGGTTACCAGCTGCTTGGAGATGAAAATTGTGGTTATGCAAATTTCTCTAAAAAGCAGTTGATACAGATGGTCCCAGGACTGACATTAAGCCTGCTGGAACTTCGAAAGCTGAAGGACTGCTAGAACACATTCCTACAGAACTTACTGACCCGACTTCAAATCACAGCTGTGACACTTGTTTGGGAGCCAGCCATTCAACCTAGCTGTGTATTTACTTGCTACAGCTACCATGGCTAAAAATGGGGCCTATTTATTAATAATGAGCATTAACACATGCTAAGGGCTGATAAATATACCCTTTAGAGGGCAAACTCCAGAGCTTCCATCTTAAGGGATTTTGCCTTTTGTGCAAAGTAACATTTTGCGCCGGGGTGGTGGAAGGGCTGTTTCTTTATGGGAGACAAAGCAGCACCCCAAGCTCCGCCCTTACTCCACCCAAGCTCCGCCCTAACTCTACCCAAGCTCTGCCCTAACTCCACCCAAGCGCCGCCCTAACTCCATCCAAACTCCACCCCGCAGACAGAGACTTTCCTGTTCTGTCCATGGGAATCCGATCTCCCATGAGCAGACAGGAAGAGCGTTTGCCGTGATCGTGGCTTATCTTCTGCCCGTGGGGGAAGGGATCCCTTTGGGCAGCCTGCTGCCTGCTGGCCACACGTTTTGGTGGGTCCAGGGCCTGTGTGGCCCACCCATTTCTGACCCCTATGTTCTACACATTATTTATTTATTTAACATTTCTTTTATACCGCTTTTCATGGTTATCAAAGCGATTTACATTTAACTCAAACTTATACATGGAACAGGTGTATATAATGATTATTTGCATTATTGCAGTAGATAGAGAAAATTGGCAGACTAGATGGGCTTCAAAGTCCTTATGGGCCTGATTCTATTCATGATGTAGATCTCCTTTGTACGTCCGGGCTGACATGGATGTACAAAGGAGATTGCGATTCTGATCCTGCAGGACACATCCAGCCCCGCGCGATTAGAATCATGAACAGCACTGTACATGCAGGCTGGGACTGCAATTCAGTCCTGGCCTGCACGTACAGTGCTAGCCTGGCCAACCCAGTCAGGGCTTTTAAATGAAGCCGCGGCGCCATGGCATCCTCTTGCCATAGCACTGTGGCTCCATGTAAAAACGCGATGCCAGCCGCTAACCCAAAAAGTTAATTCCCCACAGCCCGACCCCCGATCTGGCCTCCTAAGGCCAGGTCGGGCTGCGGAGGATTAACTTTGTCTCCCCCAACCCCTTCCGCATCCCGACATTAGAATTGACCCTGTACGTCCAGGACCGGTGACATCCCACTGCCCGCCCTCTCTCCACCCCCGGACTGCCTCTTCTCCACCCCTGACTAACTTCCACGAACAACCGGCGGGGAAGTTATTCAGGGGCCTGCAGCCACACGAATAGCGGGTGGTTTGGAATAACCCCCTATGTGTTTTCAGATTCTCTGCTTCTGTGACCCTGTCCAAACAAATGAAAGGTCACTTATTCATATACTTGATGTAAAACTGAGAAACTATGAGCATTTAAGACAAAGCAGGTTATTACCTATCTGACTATAGGTATTTCCATGATCTGAGGATCCACTGCCACTTTCCTGATATTTTATAATAGTTCTTAGTACAATGGGACGGAGATGTAACTATTCAGAGCAAAGGGTTACTACAAAATAGGGAACTAGGTAGTGAATCAGCGTGGATAATCATAATAGTACTTTGTTCCTGGTTTTTGAATCCTAGTCTTATAGAAGACCAGTTTGGAATGGGAGGGAGAAAATTAGAATGGCATCAAAATCGCTTGATACCAGGGACCTAAGCTGGAAGAATTGAGAGATAGCCTAAACTATTCCAGTTTATCAAGAAGAGACAACCTCCTAGAGTGGACTGAACAGTTATGATTTGCCCCAGAGAGTTAAGAGGTCTGGGTGTACCAGTCATATGATCTTATTCCTAGGCGGTATAGTAACGGCACCTCCTTGATTGGAGGGAAAGAGGAACAGTGAAAAGATTTGTGAGATTAGAGCAAATTTCCTGTAGGGGGTTCCCATTATGGTGTATACCATGGATGGGGAAAGAACATAGTTGATCCCAGGGATCGCTCTTCTGGTTTTCTCCACAGGTGTTGACCATATGGGATAAAATATGCAAGAATCAGGAGGGGTGGTGGGACCATTTTTATTTGCTTTCTCCACTAAGATTTACAGAACATTTCTTCGAGGAAGGGCAGGTGGGTCTATCTTAGATGGGATCATTTGAGATTAAAAACTTTTTATCAGTTTATGGATGATGACGATATTATTAGTTTTGAGGATTTGAGGAAAGAGTATGACCCGCACAATACTGATTAGTTCCAATATGCACAAGTGGCCCACTTCCTTAAAGGGAAAAATCAGCAAGAGTATCCAAGACAGGTTATCAAATCCAGAGGCCATGTAGTCTAAGGGTCTTATAATAACCCTTTAAAGGGCATTACCAGCTTCAGGCTTTAGGAGATTTGGGTATGGAAGAAAAGGTAGAGGAAAAGCAATGTAGAGTAATGTTTGATCAAATTAAAGATTTTTCTATATTGATATTTGTAAGAGAAAATAGCTACACATTATTAATGCATTAGTATTTAACACCTATCTATTTGCATATAATATGTCCATCGGTATCGGTATAATGTTTGCATGCCTGATGAGGTGCAGGTTCTTTTTTTCACGTTTGGTGGAGTTGCCCCAAATTGTATTTTTCTGTCGGCAAATCCAGAGGTTATTGAAGGAGATTTTAAGTTAGATATACTGTTGGATCCTAAATTATTTTTTATTGGGAAATCCACAGAAATAGCAAAGGCAGATACAGGCCTGTTTGAGTGCTGCCCACTGTGAAATAGCATACCTATGGAAATGGAGCCCCCATTGGTGGCACAGTGTTTAACCAAATTAAAAATGATTTTGTAAATGGAAAGGTTGACAGCGAAAAAGCACCACTCAATGGACAAATTTGATTGG
Source organism: Ichthyophis bannanicus (assembly GCA_033557465.1). NCBI lineage: Eukaryota > Metazoa > Chordata > Amphibia > Gymnophiona > Ichthyophiidae > Ichthyophis > Ichthyophis bannanicus. The sequence continues at coordinate 258,245,570 of CM066031.1, read as the reverse complement.
AGTGGTCTGTTCTGACAGCTTATTTGCAGAGACATTGAGAAACCGAGCGGGGGAGGCAAGGGGGGGTTGGCTTGTGGGAGGGTGGGGAGATGCAGATGGAAAGCACTCGATGGTTAGGTTTGGGATTGTTAACATGAAAGTACTTGTACAATTTTGATGTAAAGTTTATTGTTGAAATTAAAATAATTTTGTATTAATTTGTATGTCATTTAAATTTTGCATGCAATGCTTTTTAAAACAAACTGAAAAAGTTCTGTAAATGAACCAAAATTTCCAAAAATGGTCCAAAAGTGATCCTAAAAATTTTTACGTGCCCATCCCTTACAGATCCCTACACTGGAATGACATGGTGTGAGAATCTCGCTCCTCATTCACAATCCAGAACATAGATAGGGCCTCCTCTATCACAGAAAAAGGAACACAAATTAGAAAAAAACTGAAATGGAAACTCCCAAAGAAACCAGATTCAATAAGCAGCACAATACTGGAAAAAAATCACAAGTATATTTCCTCCTGTACTGTCCAAAATACAAAAATAGAAGAGATGCAATTTTCCCAGAGCTGACACATTCCAGTTCTTTAATTAATTATTTTTTCTGTCTTTGTTGTTTGGGCATTTTATTGTTCTAATTGGATTGGTCCTAGTCTCTCTTTTTTACTCTCCCGGTGTCAATTTTATAAATTCTTTTCCAGGGTCTTCTTTCCAGTTCTTCAGTCTTCCAGTTTTCTTTCCTTCTTTATCTACGTCTGACTGACACTAATCTTCCCTTTCATATTTTTCCCATGTTTCTCTTTTCTGGCTCTCCAGTCATAGTTAGAGTTTATCTCTCATTCTCCCCTTCTTTCACACTCCAATCCTCAGTCAACCACTTTCACTCTCTCCCCAGCCCTCCCATGATCCACTCTGTCTCTTCTGACTTCCTATCCCTCCTTTGATTTTTACTCATTCACTCCTTACTACTCATTTCTATCCTCTGTACTCACTCCTTCTCTCATCTACCTTCCTCTGACTTTCATTGCCAGCCTCAACTCCTTCCCTCTCATTCAACCCCTCCTGGCAGCGAATCCCTTTCTTCTTTCCCGTACTCCCTACCCAGCTTCCTATTTCCCCTCTTTCAACTCCTCCCAAGTCATATTTCCATATGAAGGGATTAAGGGGGAGGGGAAGGGGAAGGGAAGGTAATGGGAGATGCTGGATGAAGGGATTGAGGGAGGGGAAGGGAAGGGAAGCTAATGGAGAGATGCTGGAATAAGGGATTAAGGGGAAGGGGAAGGGAAGGTAATGGAAAGATGCTGGAATAAGGGATTAAGGGGAAGGGGAAGGGAAGCTAATGGAAAGATGCTGGAATAAGGGATTAAGGGGAAGGGGAAGGGAAGGCAATGGAGAGATGCTGGATGAAGGGATTAAGGGGGAGAGAAGGGAGGGTAATGGAAAGATGCTGGATGAAGGGATTAAAGGGAGGGGAAGGGACGGTAATGGATAGATGTTGGAATAAGGGATTAAGGGGGAGGGGAAGGGAAGGTAATGGAGAGATGATGGATTAAGGGATTAAGGGGGAGGGGAAGGTAATGGAGAGATGCTGGATGAAGGGATTAAGGGCGAGGGGAAGGGAAGGTAATTGGAGATGCTGGATTAAGGGATTAAGGGGGAGGGAAGGGAAGGTAATGGGAGATGCTGGATGAGGGGATTAAGGGGGAGAAACATAGAAACATAGAAATATGATGACAGAAAAAGACCACATGGCCTATCTAGTCTGTCCTTCCATAACAACTACAGCAGTCCCCTTTTTACCTTTAGAGATCCTCTGTGTTTGTCCCATGCTTTTTTGAATTCAGTTATTGTCCTCATCTCTACCACCTCCACTGGGAGACTATTCCACGGATCCACTACTCTTTTCATAAAGAAATATTTCCGCATATCACTCCTGAATCTATCTCCCTTCACCCTCATCCCATGTCCTCTCGTAGCAGAACTTGCTTTCAATTGAAAGAGGCTCTCTCCCTGAACATTTATGCCACGGAGGTATTTAAACATCTCAATCATATCACCTCTATCCCGCCTTTCCTCTAAGGTGTACATATTAAGATCCTTCAGTCTGTCCTCATATGCTTTATAATGAAGACCACTAATCATTTTAGTAGCCACCCTCTGCACCGACTCCATCCTGTTCACATCCTTTTGAAGGTGCGGTCTCCAGAATTGCACACTATACTCCAAGTGAAGTTGCACCAAAGACTTATACAGAGGCATTATCACCTCCTTTTTTCTGCTAGCCATTCCTCTCCGTATGCACCCAAGCATCCTTCTAGCTTTTGCCGTCGCCTTTTCTACCTGTTTAGCTACTTTAAGATCATCAGACAGAACCACGCCTAGGTCCCGCTCTTCTTTAGTGGACAAAAGTACTTCACCCCCTATACTATATTGCTCCCTTGGATTGCTGCAGCCCAAATGCATGACCTTACATATTTTAACATTAAATCCCAGCTGCCAAATTCTAGACCACTCTTCAAGCTTAGCTAGATCCCTCCTCATGTTATCTGCCCCTTCCTGGGTGCCTACTCTATTGCAGATTTTGGTATCATCTGCAAAGAGGCAAACCTTACCTGAAAGCCCTTCCGCTATATCATTAACAAAGATGTTAAAAAGAATCGGACCAAGGACAGATCCCTAGGGCACACCACTGATAACATCCTTCTCCTCAGAGAGAGATCCATTTACTTGTACCCTTTGTCGCCTCCCACCCAACCAATTTCTAACCCAAGCAGTAACTTTAGGGTCCATCCCTAGGGTGCTCAGTTTGTTTATAAGTCGCCTGTGAGGAACAGTGTCGAATGCTTTACTGAAATCTAAATACACCACTTCTAGGGCTCTCCCTCGGTCCAACTCCCTGGTCACCCAGTCAAAGAAATCAATCAGATTGGTCTGACAAGACCTGCCTCTGGTGAATCCATGCTGCCTCGGATCCTGTAATCCGCTGGACTCCAGAAACCTCACTATTTTCTCTTTCAGCAGCGTTTCCAATAATTTTCTCACCACCAAAGTTAAACTAACCGGCCTGTAGTTTTCAACCACATCCTTACTTCCGCTTTTGTGTAAAGGCACCACATGAGCCTCTCTCCAATCCTTTGGCAGCACTCCCGTCTCCAACGAGGCATTGAAAAGGTCAGTCAGTGGAGCTGCTAGAACGTCCCCAAGTTCCCTCAGTATTCTTGGGTGTATCCCATCCGGTCCCATCACTTTGTCTACTCTAAGTTGAGCTAGTTTCTCACGAACACAGTCTTTTGAAAATTGTTCAAGATGTCCTTTGCTTCTGTTCCTATTTGTGGGTGTTTTCTGAGGTCCTGGTCCTGGTTCTTCATCTCTGAACACAGAACAAAAATATTTGTTAAGCAATTCCGCTTTATCCTTATCAGCTTCTACATATTCCTCCCCTGCACCCTTGAGTCTGACAATACCACTCTTGGCCTTCCTCTGCTCACTAATATATCTGAAAAATGTCTTATCCCCCATTTTATTGCATTGGCTATTTCCTCCTCCTTTTGGATCTTTGCCTTCTTGACTACTTTGCTAGCTTCTCTAAGTTTTTCCAAATACAGATGCCTGTCTTCCTCTCTCTGTGATCTCTTGTATTTCATGAAGGCCTCCCTCTTTTTTTTCACTTTTTCAGCTACTTCTTTCGAAAACCATAGCGGTCTCCTTTTCCTTTTACCTTTATTTACCATTTTAACAAAAAGGTTGGTTGCCCTTAAAATATCCCCTTTCAGTTTTTCCCACTGTTTTTCTACATCCCTCAGCTGTTCCCATCCAACTAACGACTCCCTGAGGTATTGGCCCATCTTCGCAAAGTTAGTCTTCCTAAAGTCTAAGATCCTCACCTTTGAATGGGAGGAAAGGGAAGGTAATGGGAGATGCTGGATGAAGGGATTAAGGAGGAGGGTTGATAAGGAAGGAAAGAGGCTGGACAACCAGGGGATCGGGTAATGCTGCCCTGGGGAGGGGGCACATGGGTAAAGGTTCCTTTAGGGTGGCAGATACCCTTTGGCCAGCCCTGCTTTATAACCTGGGTTGCTGCTTCTTGGGCTGGCCCTGTTGCACTGCAGATAGCACTCATAGTCTAAAGAGTACAAGCAGAAGAGGGGGAAGAGAATCTGGGGAAGAAGAGAGGCAAAACAAGCAAGGTAGGAATGAAATAAGGAGGGAGGGTCGTAAGAGAGAAAATGATTCTTCAAGTTGGTGGGGAAGAAGAAAAGAATAGACTGGGGGTATGGAGCCAAGTAGAACCTAGCAAGGAACATCTGGAAGTGAGAAAAGGGCTGCAGTAAGAGACGGTGAGATAACAGAGGAGAGTCAGACGAGAGCAGAAAGGAAGCAGGAGAAAAAAGAAGAGAGATAAAGAGCAACTGAAAGAGGAACTGAAATGGAAAACCGTAGGAGAAGGAAAAAGTGAAAAAATTCAATCCAATAACTATTTCCTTTTTTTAGATCTTTTTAATGTTTTACAAACAGTATACGCCAAGAAACAACTTGATATAGCGAAGCAATGAAAACATACACAAAATCTATCATTGAAGTAACAAAATAAAAACAGAAAAAACACAGTATACCATTATTATAACTCAAGTCTGCCATAAAAATAGAGGAGGATGAGTTTATTATGAAATAAAATATGCAGAGAGAAACAAACATCTTATATTCGAAAGACAATACTTAAACTCCCATCATTCAGAATGATCACATCAAAAGACATTACACTAGGTCTGCTTCCAGAGGTTTTCTGACTTCCTCTAACTGTAGTGGATCATAATATAAAACACATACCATTATTTCTAATGATACATTTTACTGGAAGCTTCAGAAAAATCCCAGCCCCTAGGGAAACAACCTTCTACCGCATTGCCTTTACGCTGCTTCTGAGTAGCTTTAGAGACATCAGGAAGTATCTAGATTCTTTGCCCATAGACAAAGAACCCTTAGGCCAAAGAAAGGTCTTGTTTACTCTTTCAAAAAGTACAAAGACGAGGAGACACCCATGAAGTTACATAGTATTACATTTTAAAAAAATGGGAGAAAAAAATATTTTCTGCTAACATATAATTAAACTTTGGAAATAGTTGCCGGAGGATGTGATAAAAGCAGGTAGCATAGTTGGGTTTAAAAAAGAGTTGGACAAATTCCTGGAGGAAAAGCCTAGGAACCGTTATTAAAGTGGACCCAGAGAAAACCCACTGCTTATCCCTGGAGAAAGGCCGGAGTTAGGGAGATGCAACCATGCACAGGTGGCCTCCTGCCTGCTGAAAGTAGAAGGAAGCACAGCCTGCTGGTAGGCTTTGAGGCCTTCTCTTGAATTTCTACCCTGGGCCCCAGTATGTGCAACACTGGCCTTGCCCTGGGGTAAATAGCATGGAATCTAGCTAGTTTCAGCATAGGCCAAGAAGGGCCAGCCTATCCACCAAGCGAACTAGGCAGTTACCTAGGGCTGCAGGCCCTGAACCTGGCAAAGCAATCCTTATTTCTTTAAAAGCGGCGGCAGAGCCACCTGTTCAGTACCACTGCAGGCCTTAAAGCACAGTCTGTCGCTCCTGCCTCCTCCAACTGGAACTTGCATGGGAGGGAGCAGGGTAGCAGTCTGTGAGTTTGTGCACGTACACGGGTGTGTTACTGAAGTGGTTGCTGTGCCGTCACTTTGGAGAAGAGAGAAATCGCTGTGCTGCCCACCTCCCCCAGGCGAGAGGATGGGGGGAGCGGGGTTGCACAATGAGCCTGGCTAGGGCAACAGAAACCCTTGGGCCAGCCCTGATGCTAGGTGCTTGTGACCTGAAGTGGCCGCTGTTGGAAACAGGACACGGTTTGATAGACAATTGGTCTGACCCAGCACAGCAATTCCTACATTCCTCAATACTCAGTTTCTGTCTGGTTTCTTCCAAGAAAACAGAGACATTCAGACTGTCATGGCTGTCTCCATCTTCATCTGCTTCTTTGAACAGCTATTCATTCAAATGGATGCCCCCAGCAGAAAAGTAATAAAATACTTTTTAGTCACAAATTGGGTTCTGGTCGATGCTAGAATTGTCAGTAACACTTTCTCTTACTAGTTCTCTTTATGGTTTTCCCACCACTTTGTACTTAAATAAGTAATAGAGAAGTTCAGTGTAATCGCTTTTGCTTATTTGTTTATATTTCATGATTACATTTTATTTTCACAAGTGTGAGTCACACATGCATCCTCCCAGGAGACCCGTGGCAGTGCTATAAAAAGACGGGCTAAAATATAGGACCTTACTTCCCCATAAGGCTGCAAAATGACGGCAGGCATAAACCTGCTTTTCAGGTGTGTGTCAGAGTATTGTGTAACTAGCCCTGTGTGGTAGCAGCAGAGTGTGAGTCTGGCACTATCCTCACCAACAGAGGTGTCGGGCTGCCTGTGTCATCCTTGGGTGTGACTCCTTGCTCATGAATGTTGTGGCGCTGGTACAGTGCCTCCGCCCCACAGTCATTTTCCCTATGCGCAGGTGGAGTCGATGCCAGATAGCTAAACAAACGCCCTGGCACTTGCCGCAGAACTCTACTCACTCCACAGGCATCAGAAAAGGGTGGGTGAGAAATCCATGTTTAGTTTTGGGAGGTGAAAAGTGACAGCGGAAGCAACAATTTACCAAGCTGAAGTGTTTTTCACAGATGCACTGTTTGCCCTGAGCAAAAGAACTGAAAAACAAAACCCCTTCCTCCAGTCTCTTGAGGCCTTTGACAAACCCAATTAAATGGATGAGAGACAATGCAGTCCCTGGTTACCAGTGCTTTAGGTCTGATGCATCACCTGGGATTAAGCAAAGCAAGCTGCCAAGTCTTTTAGGGATAAAGTGTGTGTGTGTGGGCACTTTTTCACCTCCTTCTGGCCCCTCTTCTCCCCCTATCTTGAAACGAAACCAAGCATTTACAAGGGTATCTAAGAAAAAAAGTAGCAGAAATAGCGAGCAACCTAGGTTTAAGAGCCAAAAAAGCCTGTCTCCTAATCTGAGTTGCTCTACTAATATCTGGGAACATTTGAACTCTAGCACCACAAAACAGAACTGACATGTTCTTAAAGTAACTACGAAAAACAAGCATTCTATCCTGGTCTGAAAGAAAAGATACCACCAAAGTGGCTCTAGAAGAAATATTATCCTTAGAGTCCTCTAGGAATTTGGTAAGGTCAAGGGCATCCAGGCCCCTAACCTCATCAAACCCAACCAGAGAACCCATAGCCAACCTCTTACCAGTTAGATAATAGAGCTTAGAGAGAACAATGGAATCAGCCAAAGCTAATCCCAAGACCTCTTTGAAATACTTTCTCAGTAAGATTTCAGCAGAAAGCAAATGAGAAAAGGGGAAATTCAACAATCTAACATTCTTTGCTCGAAACATATTGTCATACTGTTCCATCTTATTGTGCACATACAAACTTTCCTTTATATGAGAGGAATTAACAACTGCAAGGGCCTGACACTGGCTTTCACACTTAGCAACCTGTGTGGAAATACTCTCAACCTTATTATCCACTTCAGACAACCTGGTGGTGATCTCAGAAGAGAAACCACAAAGTTGTATTACAGTGGGCACCAAAGTGTTTTCAATACGGGTCACCACTTTCCAAATATCTGCCAGGGTGACCTGATCATCCGGGACCACCCTGGCTTCATCTGGAATGGGCACCCATATTACTGGTTTCAGCTTTTCCCCAGCATCTATCGGGGTACTCTGCTGAAACTGAGTGCCTTTAAAGGTGGACAAAGGTGGAGATACATATACTGGAGGAGAAGGTGGTGACCTGTCCGGGGAGCTCAGAGACACCGGGGATGGGCGAAGAACGAGAAAATCTGGGTCAAGTGATACATTGGTGTTAGTCACTACCTTAACATGTTTGTCCAAGGGGTCCAACAGCAACCTCATTTTGCTCCACCGGCAAAATCTTCTTTTTTCTTTTATCCATCTATCCAGCAGCTGAAAAACGCAGCACTTGAGCCTGCTCTCCTGCTCTCCTGCGTGGCTCCAAGGGGCTCCCAAGGGGCCTGATATGCCCCTTGTATCTAGCCCCTTATATCGCTGCCCCGACTGGCGCCTCCGGCTGCGCCTGGCCTACTAAGCTTTTGAAAGGGCCCCCGATGACGTCGGGGCCAGCGGGAGTGAAACCTGATGCCTCCGGACCTCTGCGCTGCCTCCACCACTCTCCCGGGGCTGCAAATCAGCTGTGCAGCTTTTGAAAGGGCCCCCGATGACGTCGGGGCCGGCGGGAGTGAAGCCTGATGCCTCCGGACCTCTGCGCTGCCTCCACCACTCTCCCCTTCTCCCCCTATCTTAACACTTCTACATCCCCCACCACCTGTTTAGCTAATTCTACTCTACAACAGTCTGTCTCTCCTCTTTCTTCCCTTACTCTTCCTACCCATCCTCTCATCCCTTCTTTGGTAACATAACATGGTAAATGACATTAGATAAAAATCTGCATGGCCCATCTAGTCTGCCCAGTAGGGTGGCAAGGGTTGTGCCCGCTGCTCCGTGCAGGTCACCCCTCACTATTGTTTGAAGTGTAAAATTTATTTAAGTTTGCTTTGATTTCATCCTCTTGCTAAAAAAAGGGGTCCTCTGTGTCTGTTGCATGCCTTTGAGAATGCAGTCACTGATTTTGCCCCCACCACCTCCACTGGGAGGGCATCCTAAGCATTCACCTCCCTTTCCATGAAACGTATTTCCTGATGTTGCTCTTGAGGCTTTGCTGAAATTCAAGTAGATCATATCCACTACACGCCCTTGATCCAGTTCTCTGGTCACCCAGCCAAAGAAATAAATCGGATTGGTTTGGCACACTTCTCCTTTGGTAAAAACATATTGCTTCAGATCCTGCAATCCACTAATTCCGGAAATTTGACTATCCCTTCTTTCTGCGGCATCTCCATTACTTTACCACCACCGAGATAAGGCTTACTGGCCTGTAGTTTACTATCTCCAGGAACAAGCAGGAATGTAGTCCTCACATATGGGTATCGTCGGTACCGACGGAGCCTGCGCGGGAACGCTCCCCAGCATCCAATTGGAACGCTTTTGGGAGCATCCCTCAGCACATGCGCACTGCCTTCCCGCCTTTCCAACTGTCCCTCTTCAGTTCTTCGTTTTCCGCGGAGCCGACAGAACCTATTCCCTGTCACCGCAGAAAATTCTGTCTTTAAAGTTATTTCTTGCGGTCTCGTTTGCCTACCGCACGACGCCTACCGGTACCGCTGGTTCTTTCTTTTCTTTTCTTTTAAAAAAAAACAAAAAAACCCCTTTGACTGTTTCTTTTCAGAAACTTTCCCTTTGGTGCCAGGCACCATCTTGGGCATTAGTGGAGTGGAGGAGTGGTCTAGTAGCTGGGGCAAAGTACCCCAGGCCAGAAGGCCAGGGGTTCAAATCCCACTAGAGAACAGCAACCTTGGGCCAGAAGGACTGGAGTTTCTAGTCCCACAGGTGATCCTTGTGGCCTTGGGCAAGCCACTTAACCCTCCATAGCCCATGTTCCCTGTAAAATAGTTATCTCCAAGTTATAATGCCCTGTTCAATGTAAACCACACTGATGCAGAATAGCACAGTATATAAGAGAATGTAAATAAATTAGGCCCCATTTTCCTAAATCATGGAAAAGCCAACTAGTGGTTTTAAAAAATGTACTAAGTGTGGCGGTACCATTTCCGTCACTGACACCCATGATTGGTGTCTGAAATGTTTAGGACCTGATCATTCTCCAACTGAATGTCTCTCCTGCATGGGGATGACCAAAAGAGGAAGACAGAACCGGGCCGCAAAGCTCGGTACCCTCTTTTCTTCAGATGCCAGATCCATTGCATCAACATCATCAAGGGCCTCTTCTTCCTCCCATGGATCTCAGGTAACTAAACATAAAAGCCGGTCCTCAAAGGATAGCTCTCCTGTTAAGCATCGAGAGGCCATTGGCATTATCCTTGAGCAGGGCCGGATTTACCTTGAGTGAGGCCCTACGCCAACAAAAATTGTGGGCCCCCAGCAGGGGCGGCCCAAGGGGGGTGCGGACCTCATTTGCATAAGGGGCCTCATTTGCATATATATTTGCATAATGTTACCATATACTAACTTTTAGTAAACGTGCCTCTTAATGAGTGTATGGATAAAGAAAGACTAAAAGATTTCTACATTACTATAATCCAGTGCCAACTGCCAGACACATTAGGAACTACTACAAACACTGCCCATAGTAAACCCGCCGTATCCTAACAGCACTACCAGGACTCACAAAGCACCATACCCTACCAATCAAAAGGCAACACTGCAAATATTAAACCAATACATTTCAGAGAACAACAATACATGACCTACTGGGGAAAGAGAACAAGTGGCAGTGTCAAATAGGAATTATATAAACAGAACACCTCAGCTCAGTTACACATGCAGAACATAGACCATCACCAAACAAGTAATCACAATTTAGAAATAGGAAGACAATAATTAAACTGGGAATCCCAAAAGCCAAACTTGGAATGTACAACACTGTAGAAATAAAACTATACATTAATTTGCTCTTGTACTAAACAAAGCGCAGATGTTAATGATGCACATTTACCAGAGCTGACATATTCCAATTAATAAATTCAAAATAAAGAGATATTTTTCTACCTTTTGTGCATTTTTTTCAGCTGCAATTGCTCCAGCCACTTTCTTCTGGTTTCTTCGTGTCTTCTGCTAACTCTCCATCGTCTGCTGTCCATTTGTCCTTTCTTCTCTCTTCTAGATTTTTTTCCATTCTCTCTCTACATCTGCTTTAACATACTAATCTTTCTCCTTTTGCTCTTTCCTCATTCCTATTTCATCCACTAAATTTTTACCCCTCCATCCTCAATCCCCACTTACTCTCCCAATACCCGGCCAATTGTAGATTTTTTATCCCTCCCACACAAAATATTTTTCCCTTCTCCATTTTACTCTTCCAGCCCCATCCCATTCTAATCCTCCCCCAACATCAGCTCCCTTCTAGTTCCAGCCTCACCCAGCATCCATTCCCTTCTAGTCCCTGCATCAGCCCATTTCCAGTCCTAGCCATCCATCAGCCCATTTCCAGTCCTAGCAACCCCCCAACCCAATACCAGTCCTAGCCCCCCCATCACCCCACTTACAGTCCTTAACCCCCCATCACCCCATTTTCAGTCCTTAACCCCCCATCACCCCATTTTCAGTTTAAGCCCCCCTATAACCCTTTACCTGTCCTAACCCCCCATCTGCCCACTTCCAGTCCTAACCCCATCAACCCATTTCCAGTCAGCCCCCCATAGCCCATTGCCAGTCCTACCCCCCCCATCAGCCCACAGCCCATTACCAGTCTTAACCCCCCCAAAGCCCATTGCCAGTTCTAAGCCCCCCCAACAGCCCACAGTCCATTACCAGTCCTAACCCCATCAGCCCACCTCTAGCCTTAACCCCCCCAGCCCAGCCCAGCCCAGCCCATTTCCAGCCCCAGCCCCCCAATAGCCCATTACCAGCCCTACCCGCCCCAGTCCCTTTCCAGCCCCAGGCCCCCCAATAGCCCATTACCAGTCCTACCCCCCATAGCCCATTACCAGTCCTACCCCCCCCAAAGCCCATTGCCAGTTCTAAGCCCCCCCAACAGCCCACAGTCCATTACCAGTCCTAACCCCATCAGCCCACCTGTAGCCTTAACCCCCCCCCAGCCCAGCCCAGCCCATTTCCAGCCCAGCCCCCCAATACCCCATAACCACCCCTCCCCCACCCCGTCCATTTCCCGCCCCAGCCCCCCCAATCCCCCATTACCAGTCCTACCCCCCCCCCAATAGCCCATTACCAGTCCTACCCCCCCCATAGCCCATTACCAGTCCTACCCCCCCCCCGGCCTAAAGTAAAATTTAATTAAAAAAAAAAACCTGGTGGCTGCCGCCGCGGGGCCCCCTCTGCTGCCGCGGGGGCCCCGTCTACAAGCTGAAGCCGTCGGGTCGGGTCGGGTCGGGTCTCTCTCCCTCCCTCGCTGCAGGCTGCAGGCTGCGAGAGATGCGAAGGGAGAGCATCTCCTCGCGTCTGTGTTAAGCCCGCAGGGGCTGATGGGAAATCCCATCAGCCCCTGCGGGCTTAACACAGACGCGAGGAGACGCTCTATCTTCGCGTCTCTCGCAGCCTGCAGCGAGGGAGGGAGGGAGGGAGGGAGAGACCCGACCCGACCCGACCGGACCGGACCGGACCGCTTCAGCTTGTAGACGGGGCCCCCGCGGCAGCAGAGGGGGCCCCGCGGCGGCAGCCACCAGGTTTTTTTTTTAAATTGAGTTTAAAAAAAAAAAACTGGTTCTTTTTTTGTGGGCCCCTGCCGGCTGTGGGCCCTACGCCATGGCGTACATGGCGTATACGTAAATCCGGCCCTGTCCTTGAGGGAACCACACTGGCAAAACAGCCCCAGTGGGAGGCTTCAGCTTCCAAAGCATCGATGGGGCTTCAGGATGTTCTCGAGGCCTCAACCTCGCAAGAACTACCTGTGCCATGCTCAGGGGTTTCAGCCGTCCTCACCGGTACCGACACCCAGGCATCGGCAGCGTCGATAGACCAGAGGTTCCTCGCTATCGAGCGCAGTATCGCAGCTCTTCTTTCAGCTGCAGTACCGGAGGTCCCAAGGGCACCGGTGCCAACATCGACACCGATGCCGGTACTGACACCAATACAGACACCGGTACCGACACCGGCGATGCCGGTACCGATGGTACCAGCCCCGGTGGTAACTCTTCCCATGCCATCTCTGGCTGGAGTGGACAAAGCAGTACCGGGTCACCTCGGTACCGACTTCAATCGGTACCGGGATCGTGCTCTGCAAGAGCATCGGGGTCAGGAATACTTCAATTCCTCCGATTCTGAAGACTCTGACAATTCTGCTGGCACTAGAGGGTTTCTCCTAGAAGATCCCTCTTCTCCCCAATGCAGAATGTCACCTCCAGAGGACATGTCATTTCAGGATTTCATCCGTGATATGGCCAAGGGTCTTTCAATCACAGTAGCTCCTGAAGAGGAACCCAGAGCAAAGGAATTGGAAATCCTCCAATATCCTAAAGCTCCTAAGGAGGCAGCTACTCTGCCTATCCATGAAATTCTGCATAGCTTGATGCTCAGAATGTGGGAGACACCTCTGACTACTTCTCCTCACTCTAGGATACTTGATACTATGTATCGAGTTTCACCATGTCCTGGATTTCAGAAAACTCAGCTGCCACACCATTCAATGGTAGTGGAATCAGCCATGTGTAGGATGAAAAGTGCAAAGAGGCATGCATCCAATCCTGCAAGTCGTGAATGCAGGACTCTGGATGCTTTTGGACGCAGAACTTTTCAAGCTTCCATGCTTTCAGCTAGGATCAGTTCATATATCCTATATATGGGAATGTTCCTTAAGGAAGTCACAGGAGACTTGGAACTTATGAGCCCATTTCTCCCAGATGATAAGAGACAAGATTTTCTTGCTCTAGTTAAGCATGCTCAAGATGTCTCTAGGTTTGTCAATCGTGCAGCCTTTGACTGCTTCGAATGCATCAGCAGAACGTCTGCTATTGCCATTGGCGCACGACGGATTGCCTGGCTACAGGCATCAGACTTGGAGACTTGGGTACAGGACAACTTAGACAACATTCCTTGCATGGGGGAGAATCTCTTTGGCATGAACTGGCAGGAAAAGGCTAACGAGTTAGATGCTGACAACTCTACCTTAGATAGATTGTCAAAGTCTACAGCCACTCCAGCCAAAGGGAAGCCTTATAAAAACCCTTCTTTTAGCAAAAAGAGGAAGTTTTATCCTTCCTATACCCAGCAGAGTCAGACTCCAGGTCAGGTTGCCCAAAAGGGACAAACTAGACAGCAAAAGAAATCAAAAGGCCCGAGAGCCCAACCAGCTCTCCAGGTTCAGCCCCCGCAAGGGCTTTGACTCCTTCCTAGAGAGCTTTGTCTTCCTGCCTCTGAGGGGTCCCCAACCCCCCAATATTTCAGGCAGGTTATGCCATTTTGTCAACAGATGGCATCAGATAACAACAGAAGATTGGACTTTGTCCATTGTAGGAGAGGGGTACAAACTTCATTTTCACAGCATACCCCCTCCTACAATTCTAAAGCAATTCAATTCACAAACCTCTGCAGACAATCTGCTAGATCACGAGGTCTCCACACTTCTTGCCCAAGGGGCAATAGAAGAAGTACCCATTTTTCAACAAGGGACAGGGTTCTACTCCCCCTATTTTCTTATTTCAAAGAAAACAGGGGGACACAGACCCATTCTAGACCTCAGAGAATTGAACAAATATCTGTTTCGAGAGAAATTCAAAATGATTTCTCTAGGAACTCTTTTGCCATACCTTCAAAGCCAGGACTGGCTTTGCTCTTTAGACTTAAAGGATGCATACACTCACATTCTCATCCATCCAGATCACAGGAAATTTTTACGTTTCCTTTTCAGGGGAAGACATTTCCAGTACAGGGTTCTTCCTTTTGGTCTGGCTTCAGCACCAAGGGTGTTCACGAAATGCATGGCAGTAGTAGTCGCATTTCTACAAACCCTGGGGATTTTTGTCTTCCCTTACTTAGACAACTGGCTCATTCGAGCCTCCACAGTTGCAGAGGCCAGCACTGCACTGTCCCGTACAATGCGAATCCTCCAATACTTGGGATTGCAAATAAACTTCCCGAAGTCTCAACTAGTTCCTTTCCAATGCCTAGAATTCATAGGAGCCTGTCTGGATACCAGACAGGCAAGGGCTTTCCTTCCACAAGCCCGCTGTCTTCACATTATGCAGCTAGCTTCCCAAGCAGCAGGCAAATCCTCCCTCACGACTCGGAAACTACTGCAGTTACTGGGACACATGGCATACACAGTTCATGTAGTCCCATATGCTCGCCTCCACATGCGAGCAGCTCAGTGGACCCTCTCCACACAGTGGACACAGGCCACGGGTCATTTGTTGGACAAAATAACAATCTCTCAACAACTAATTTTGTCCCTCCAATGGTGGCAATCACTAGAAAATCTGACAGTGGGGTCTCCCTTCCATCAACCCCTCTTTCAGGCCACCCTAACAACAGATGCATCACAGGTGGGTTGGGGAGCACACCTGAATCATCTCTCTACCTGGACTCCACAGGAGGTAGGCTTACACATAAACCTCCTAGAATTAAGAGCAATTTATTTAGCTCTTTGAGTGTTCCACACCCAGCTCAGCTACAAGACAGTCCTAGACCAGACGGACAATCAGGTAGCCATGTTCTATGTGAACAAGCAGGGTGGAACGGGCACTCTGTCGCTATGCAACAAAGCTTTACGACAATGGGCCCTCGCCAGACAGCATCAAATTCACCTTCTAGTGGTATATCTTCCAGGCAT
Source organism: Ichthyophis bannanicus (assembly GCA_033557465.1). Classification (NCBI taxonomy): domain Eukaryota; kingdom Metazoa; phylum Chordata; class Amphibia; order Gymnophiona; family Ichthyophiidae; genus Ichthyophis; species Ichthyophis bannanicus. Next base: position 258,230,178 of record CM066031.1, on the reverse strand, counting down.
TCAAAACCTTTGGGCAGACAAACTCAGTCGAGTATTGCTACCTCATGAGTGGTCACTCCAACTAGACCAGGTGGCGAAGATATTTCAACTCTGGGGCACTCCAGACACAGACCTCTTTGCAAGTCCACTGAATGCCAAACTTCCACGGTTCTGTTCCAGGATTCCGGCATACAACTGTCAGGCTAGGGATGCCTTCCTCCTTCACTGGGGTCAGGACTTCCTTTATGCCTTCCCACCCATTCCCATCATCCCCAAAACACTCTTCAAGCTTCAGAGAGACAGGGGTCGCACCACGATGGCCACGCCAAACGTGGTATTCCCTGCTTCTGCATCTCTCTCAAGCATCACCTCTGGAGTTAGGGCATGCTCCAGATCTCCTTTCCCAGGAGAACGGGACGCTATGGCACCCGAATCCCCAGTCCCTGCACCTCACGGCCTGGTTGCTGAAGGCTTAGACCTCCAGGATTTCAACCTGTCCCAGCAGGTAAAATATATCCTTCAGGCTTCTAGGAAACTTTCCACAAGATGATCTTATGCCTTCAAGTGGAAACGTTTTACTATATGGTGCTCCAAGAGGGGATTAAACCCCCTGGTCATACCCTTAGAATCGATACTAGAGTATCTCCTTCACTTATCGAATTCTGGGTTAAAGACCAATTCGGTAAGAGTCCATCTTAGTGCAATTATAGCTCCTTATAAGCCTCTAAATGGACAACCAATTTCCTCTCATCCACTCCTATCAAGATTTATGAGAAGCCTTTTATTAACTAAACCTCCCATCAAGCCACCACCAGTGGCATGGGATCTAAATTTTTTCTCGGGCAGCTCATGAAGCCGCCTTTGCCACTGCAGCCCTTAAATTTTTGACCTGGAAGGTCATCTTCCTAATTGCAATCACCTCTGCCCGTCGCATCAGTGAATTGCAAGCTTTAGTGGCTGATCCTCCTTATACTAGGTTTCATCATGATAAGGTTGTTCTTCGAACTCACCCACATTTTATGCCAAAGGTGGTTTCACCTTTTCATTTAAATCAATCAATTTACCTTCCTGTATTTTTTCCAAGGCCTCACGCCTCTAATGGAGAAAGAAACCTTCATACTTTGGATTGTAAAAGGGCCTTGGCCTTTTACATACAAAGAACACAGCAACATAGAAAGTCCTCACAACTTTTTATAGCTTTTGACCCTAGTCATTTGGGACTTCCAGTCTCCTAAAGAACTTTATCTAAATGGATTGCCCAATGCATATCCTTTACTTATGAGAGTAAGGGTCTTCCTCGTCAGGACCATGTCACAGCTCATAATGTGAGAGCCATGGCAGCTTCTATGGCTAATCTCCACTCTGTGTCTATCGATGACATTTGTCGAGCAGCCACTTGGGCTTTGGTACACACCTTCACAGCCCACTACTGCCTAGATAAAGCCTCCCGTCGGGATGCCTTCTTTGGCCAAGCTGTTCTACAAAATCTCTTTCAAACCTAAACCAACTCCTACCCACCAACCCTGGTGGGATGCCAGAGATCCATGGGAGGAAGGAGTCTCACCTTCGACGGTGCCACCTTCCTGGGGCTATCTCCCTGGCATCTTCAGCTATGTGAGGACTATATTCCTGCTTGTTCCTGGAGATAGCGAAGTTACTCACCTGTAACAGGTGATCTCCGGGAACAGCAGGAATTTAGTCCTCACAACCCACCCACCTCCCCTAGGAGTTGTCTCTCTCTCTCACTTTTTGTCTCTTTCCTCTCTCCCTCTATCCTTTCACTCAGCTACAAACTTAACTGAAGAGGGATAGTTGGAAAGGCGGGAAGGCAATGCGCATGTGCTGAGGGATGCTCCCAAAAGCACATGCGCATTGGACGCTGGGGAGCATTCCCGCGCAGGCTCCGTCGGTACCGACGATACCCATATGTGAGGACTAAATTCCTGCTGTTCCCGGAGATCACCTGTTACAGGTGAATAACTACACTATCTCCTCTCTGCTACACTTTTGTGAAGAGGTACCACATCAGCCCTTCTCCAATCCCGTGGAACCTTTCCTGTATCCAAGGATCTATTAAAGACATCCTTTAAAGGTTCAGCCAGAACTTCTCTGAGATCTCTTACTAACCTGTGATATATCTCATCTGGTTCCATGGCTTTGACCACTTTCAGTTTTGCAAGATGTTCATCAAAATCTTCTTCCGTGAATGGTGTGGTAACTACACCATTCCGATTAGTTGCTTTGTCAATCATGCATGGTCCTTCTCTAAGGGGTATGTTTACTAAATCACAGTAAAGGAGCAGTCTTTTCCATGCGTTAATGGCAGCGATAAGGGGTTACCGTGTGGTAAGTGTGCTGGGCATGTTAGAGGCGTTCCGGGATTAACGGGTGCTAGTGGACACTTACCATGCGGTAATAGGACATTAAGGGGTGGTAGTGGACACTTACCATGTGGTAATAGCACATGCTGCGGGAAGGTGTTTGGAATGCACCTTAATACAGAAAAGTCACTGAAACTCTGAAAGGGGGCAGGGAAGCCATTGGAGAAGGTATGGATGAAAGCACAATTGGTAGCTGATGGAGTTGACTCACCTAGCAATGTGGCAGTATGTGTGATGAGCATGTTTGACCATACCGCAGGCCTATGCTGTTGATCAGGCGAGATAGGTGGCTGCCTAGTGATGAAGGTCAGAGGTCTAGGGAGGATGGCAGCCACTGATGTGGTATTTCCCAGGGCACCTGCATTTTCCTGGAGGGCTACAGCATCTGGCACTATCGGCCTCTTCCCCCACAGCTGGGTTCTGCGGCAGTAGGGGGGAGGCAGCCTGGATCTCTGCCTGGAGTGCCAAGACCCTTGGACCGCCCATGTGGCACATTGCCTTTCCATAACAGTAGCAGGACTGTGTGCTGCCACTATCACTGTGGGATAATGACCAACATCACAGATGTTTCTGCAGATGGCATAATACCCCTTTGTGGAGAGAGGCTAAAAGGTTGCGGCTCATCTACCTGGGGAAGAGACAGCTGAGGGGGGATATGATAGAGGTCTATAGATTATTGACTGGAGTGGAACAGGTAAACGTAGGTCCCTTTTTATGCCATCAGACTGTGGACAGATTAGGGGACCCGCAATGCAGCTACAGCGTAACCCATTTGGGTCTTCTAGGTGAAAATATTCTTTCAGTTAACATGTAATCAGACCCTGCAATCCATTACCGGAGGATGTGGTAAAAGCTGTCAGTGTAGCTGGGTTTGAAAAAGTTTGGACGGGTTTCTGGGTCACAGACCCGAGCTATGCACAGCTTGCCCCATTACAGTTATTGGGGATCCTGTGTGTCTTTTGGGGAAACTGCTAGGTACTTGTGACCTAGATTGTGCACTGTTGGACACAGGATACTGGGCATGATGGACCTTGGTCTGACACAGTTTGGCATATTTTGTAGTCTTATGTTCCTATGTGCCATTTAGGCAGCTGCCTGGTCCTCCCTGTGCACCAGCAGCCCCACTGCAAGACTCATGTGCCACCTCCTTTGCCCCCATTTGCACCATCAACATAGTGCCCTTTCATACTTGGACACAATGCTGTTGCTGCTAATTTAGCACTACTATCACTCACTTGGGCTCCCCTATCTGTGCATCACATTGCTGACATAAAATAGGCTCTCGCTCCTCAAAAAACACCCTTTCCGCCAGGTTTTGAATTGAATTAGGGTTCCTGCCGTTAAGGTGCCTGCGTTAAGGGAGCAAGCCTTGTTCCTGCTCACTCCCCGCCAACTGACCTCCACTCTCCTCCTCATGCACGCCTTCTCTCCACCCACAGGTACCATTAGTGTGTGCTACAGTGGTTGGTACCGTTAGTGCATGCTAAAGGGACTTTTTGCACACGCTAAGTGTGCACGTGCACAGTTAGCACACTCTAATGGCACGCTTGCTCCTTTTCCGCCATTTAATAAACATACCCCTAAGATATTTGCTTGTGAACATAGAACAGAAGTATTGGTTTAGCACATCTGCTTTTCCTTGTCACACAGAGTAAACAAGCAACATAAAGATTTATTTGTAATCACTTGTTTGTTTTGATTATTTTTGCGGAGCTGAGATGGCTAATGATTGATCTGATTTCCTTGCCATTTTCCACAAATTGGTCTTCAGCGCCTTTGAGTCTGGCTTTCCTCTTTTCCCCAGTATACATGAAAAAAGTCTTGTCACCTTGCTTCACATCTTTAGCCATATTTTCTTCTGTGTGTGCTTTTGCCATCATGATTTTTTTATTTTGCCTCTTTCCACATTATCTGGTATTTTTTTCCACTTTCCTCTTTTTGTGAATGCTGCCTTTTTGTCCTTATTTTGTAGCCACTTTAGTGGAGAACCATATTGGTTACCTTTTCTTTTTGGTTTTATGTATGTTCCTTACATATGGATCTGTTGCCCTTTCTATAGCTTCAGTTTAGCCCAATGCTTTTCCATTTCCACTCTGCCAGCTCTACCTTCAGATATTTTCCCATTTTACTGAAGTCAGCCTTCTTGAAATCTAGGATTTTGAGTTTGTTGTGACTGGAGTCTGCCCTGGCCTCCACCCCAAACCACACCACTATGCCCAAATGAGCATCCCCGTGAACACCAGACACACCACCCCTGCTGGATCTAGTACTCGCCAGTGGGGATAGTGTACCCGATGTCCATGCAGGGGCCCACCTGATTAGTAGTGGTCACCACACGGATTGGTCCTAGGTAAAAGTGAAGGAAGGTGTAGCCAGCCTTTTGCTTTTTAGCTTCTCTTGAATTCCAGCCTGTCACTCTCTTCTTACACCCCCCTTGCACTGAGTAATGGAGAGAAAAGAGTGCCTTCTTCTCTACACTGGCTGGAGGCTTTTTCAGCCAAAACAAGCACTTTTCAGGTGCCTGGAACAGGTCTAAACTTAGATGCAATGCCGGACATACATGATGTTTCTAAATCAGACAGGGATGTCTAGGTTCCTGGGAACGCACTGGCAACTCTTCCACCATACCCCCATTCAGACTTCGATGTCCCCAGAGCCAGCTTCTGAAATGGCTCTGGAGATGTCTCTATACTCTTTTACGGATGTCCAAAGCACCAATAGGGCTTCTAAAATGATCCCTTTAGTGTATGCAAAATTGATTTAATGCATACTGAATTAAGGTATGAATCAATACACATACAATTGATGTGTGCATGGTAAAAATATCTTAGTGCTTCCAGATCGCTCAGTTATAGCTGTCCTATCCTTGCATGGATTTATAGATGCCATCCTAGCAGCCATTGCTATGAAGACCACTGGAATTTTTCTCCTATATTTAGTGGGATATAAGCCGAGAGAAAGCTGTAGCTAAAAATAGCTCTAGTGAAATGTAAGTCTAGACAGACTAGCCAGAGTGTGTGCTTTCACCGAGTTTTCAGTATATTGCTCATTGCTGGTTTTGCTTCTTGTTCTGTAGGGAAATGGCATCTTTTTTGCTTTCCAGAGTGTACGTGAATCTGTCTCAGCTCTGATGCTTTTAACACTTCTCTTTCCAAATGACCCCCCGACTAAATTTTTAAGAAAAAGCTCTCTTTCCCCTTTGACTCTAAATATAAAATAAAGTCCAAAGCAAACTGAGCCCTTTCTCCCTTCCTCTCTCCCATTCTTAAAATGAAAACTACCTCCATGTTCAAGCCACCTCATCTCTTCCTCTTTTTCACTTTTAAAATATATTAAAAATGTACTTCTGTGGATAGTCCATCCAGGGGCGGCTCAAGGCAATCTACTGTCTGAGGTGAGAGATGAGCTGGCGCCCCCCCCCCTCCCTCCACATCCAAAATTTAGAGGCCTCCTCAGAGCTCTGGTCAGGGAACAGGGGTGTCCCCCAACTCAGAACACCGGTCAAGTGGTTGCCCCAAGAAAAGGAGATAGCAACATATTCCCAGACTCTATAATTTAAAAAACCCCAACCCTTTGCCATGTTTATATGGATCAAAAATTGTAGTAATTATGCAGCCTGGGAATCTAATATAAACTGTGCTGACTCCTGACACTGCATAGTTATTAAATGCAAATATATATTCTGCATTAAACAAAGGAGATGTAAGGTGATCAAACACCAAGGAGCAAAAATTAAAAGCAAGAATGCTAATACAGTTTATAACATCAAATTCCCCCTCCCTCCCCCCGTAAACTGCACGGTGGTTCACAAACTAATATTCAGCATCCAAAGAAATCCCTCTCCCAACAATGGGTGCAGAGCAGAACTAGGACATTTCCCCATAGAATGCAACGTGCCAAAAATTATTTCTGAAACTGATGTCACCTCAGTATCCATAATATCAATCTTCATGAATACTGGGCATACTGTGAAGTAATACAAAACTGTATGAAAACCACTCAGGACCTATAAAGAAAATCTGCCATACCCAGAGGCGACCCAAAGGTGATGCAGGACCATATGCGGAGACTCATTGCGGGGCCTCATTTGCATAGCCACTGGACTTCGTTTGCATAAATTTTATTTATTTTATTTTAAAATGTCTATGTTGCTCATCTGAAATTTTAGGCGGCTTTCAAAGGAGCCCTTCACAAAACTCATGTTTGTCCTGGCAATGACTTAGGGGCATACTTACTAAATGTTAATGTGCTTTAAGTGCCACTAAGCCAATAGAAATAAATGGGTGTTCCTGCACTTAATGCGCATTCACAAATGTTAACATGCACTAACCTTTAGTAGACATGCCTCTTAATGAGTGTCTCAATACCATTTGCATGAGCAGTGAGGATAAAGAGACTACCAGATTTCTACATTACTATACTCCAGTGCCAACTGCCAGACACATTAGGAAGTACTATAAACCCTGCTCATTTAGAATCCATAGCAAACCCACTGTATCATAACAGCACTACCAGGACTCACAAAGCACCAAACCCTACCTATCAAAAGGCAACACTGCAAATAATCTCAGAGAATATCAATACATCTCCTACTGGGGAAAGAGAACAAGTGAGACTGTCACATAGAAACTACAAGAATAGAATACCTCAGCTCGGTTACACATGCAGAACATAGACCATCACCACACAAAGAACAAGGGATCACAATTTAGAAATAGGAAGACAATAATTAAACTTGGAACCCCAAAAGCCAAATTTGGAATGTACAACAACACTGGAGAAATAAACTATAAATTTATTTTTGAATTCAACCATTATCTGCTAAATGTAGTCAAATGTAAAATGTATATATGTAAATTTTCCTCTCTCCCCCTCCTAACTGTGTGTTGTGCATATCCCGTGAATCACGTTGTACATATTGTGAAAATGTTTTTCCTTTGGTCTGATAACCTTGTCATACAATCCTGTAAATCACGCTGTAATTTTTGAAATTTGTCTTTGATCTGACAATCTCCGTTACATAATCAAACCGCTCCTGATCGCTGGAAGTAGCGGTATACAAATATATGCTAAATAAATAAATAAAATAAATTTTATTTATTTGTAATTTATTTGAACGGTTTTTCTATACCGCTCCTTCCAAAGATCAGGGGCGGTTTACATTGAACTAACCAGTTACAGAGAACTTTGTAGTAAATGGTAGTACATTTTACTATTTACAAAGTGGTTTTCAACATAAAACATTGTAACAAAGTAACATTGAACTATTTACATGATAACTATTCATTATACACATGTCATTGAGGGTATAAACAAATATAGAATAATAGTTGCTGTGAGGAGGTTACTAGGTCTGGGGGGCAGATAGCGGTGTGTAATAGGCTTCTTATTACTGCAGGTTGTGTTATTATAGTACTCAGTGAAAAGCAAGGTCTTTAGTTCTTTTCGGAAGGTTTGAAGGTCTTTGAATGGTTTGTAACTGGAAGAATATCGCTCTGGCTGTTTGACTTGGGATGACATACTGAGGGATCTGTCTAATGTAATTCCTAAGTATTTCACTCCTTGTTTTACCAGGAGGGCGGTGTTGTGTATGTGGATTGTTTGGGGGGGGGGGGAATAAAGTTTTGCTTTCTAGTTGTGAACAGTATTTCTGTTTTTTTGAAGTTAATGTGAAGGTTGTTTGTGTTTAACCAGGATTCTTCTTCATGAATGCAATCTGTGAGGTTGTAGTATATGGGGGGGGGGGGGGTATGTCTACTGGGAGAGTATAACATAATTTCCTGTTGTACCAAACAAAACGCAAAACATTAGTGATGCACATTTCCTAGAGGTGACATAGTCCAGTTAACAAATTCAAATAAAATAGTTTTTTCCTACCTTTTGTTGTTTGGCCATTTTATTTTTCCGTTGCAATTGCCCTAGTCGCTTTCATCATGTCTTCTGCTAACTCTCCATTGTCTGCAGTCCATTGTCTGCAGTCTTTTTTTCTCTCTTCTAGTTTTTTCCATTCTCTCTACATCTGCCTCTAACATACTTATCTTTCCCCTTTTGCTCTTTCCTCCATTTATTTCTTTATTCCTTTTTCATCCACTCAAATTTTACCCCTCCATCCCTCAATCCCCACTTACTCTCCCAATACTCAGCCAATCATGCAGTAGATTTTTCTTCCTTCCCACACATCCTCACTCCCCCGGCTTCTTTTTTTCTCCAGCCATTCACAGCACCATCCCCTTCTGGTCCACGCCAGCATCATCTCCCTTCTAGTTCCAGCCCCTCCCAAAATCCACACCTTTCCAGTCCCAGTCCCCCATCTGCCAGCATCAGCCCACTTTCAGTCCTAACCCCCCAGTGTCACTCCTCCTCCAGTCCCTTCCAGCATCAGTTCCCTTCCAGTCCCAGTCCTCCATCCCCAAGCCATTTCCAATCCTGATCCCCAGAATCAGTCCTCCTCTAGTACTTCCCAGCATCATCTCCCTTCCAGTCCTCCAGGATCAGCCATTTCCAGTTCTAACCTCCCAATATCAGTTCCCTTCCAATCCCAATCCCCCATCCCCAGGCCATTTCCAGTCCTTTGGGTGGGAGGAGTGGTCTAGTGGTTAGGATAAGGTACTTCAGGCCGGAGGGCCGGGTGTTCAAGTCCCACCTGGGGACAGCAATCTCAGGCCGGAGGGACTGGTATTTCTAGTCCTATAGGCACTGCTTGTGGTCTTGGGCAAGCCACTTAACCCTCCATTGCCCATGTTCCCTGTAAGTATTAGCATATGTGTCTCATATCCCCTCGTGTTAAATGTATCCCCCAATTGACCGCTTTGACCCAGTGAAAAGCAGGATATAAATACAGCTAAATAAAAAAATAAATAAAAAAATACACCCCCCCCCCCCCCGGTATCAGTTCTCTTCCAGCTTTTTGTTGGGCATCCAGCTAAGGATTCTGAATATCGTGCCCCTATGTTATAAAGGCTGACATATTCCAATCACTAAATTGAAAATAAAGTTCCCTTTTCTACCTTTTTGTTGTCTAGCCATTTTATTTTTTAATCATGTTGATTTCAGTCTCTGGTTTCTGCTTTCTTTTGTCTTTAGCTCACCTTCTAGGATCTCCAGTCTGCTTCTGTCCTGTCCTAGCTTCTTCCTTCCTTCCATGTATAGCACTGATCTCGTCCTCTCAGAGTTCTTCCATTTATTCTTCATTCTATTAACTCAGATTTCACTCCTCCTTCTTACCTTCCAGTCCTCAATTTCCCTCTTTTTACTGTATCTAGCAACCACTTTTCAACTGTTAACAGAGTCCAACCATTTCCTCAACTCTCTCCTTTCCCAGCCTCTTATTTCCCAGTCTTCCCCCTTCGCTCTGCCCCTTCCCCATGTTCAGCATCTAGTCCCTTCTCTCCTCCCCTGTTAAGGCTGACCTCATTCACTTTCTGCTGCCACTTTCTCCCCCATCCAGTGCTTCCTCCCTATTTTCTTATCCCATCTCCCCCATGTCCAGCATTGCCCTTTTCTTTCTCTATCCCCCCACCCATGTCCAGCATCTCCCATCTTTTTCTTCCTATCCCTCCATATCCAAAATCTCATCTCTCTCTCTCTCTCTCTTGCTTGCTTTCTCTATATTCCCCCTAAGTCCAGCAGTACTCCTCCCTACCGCCCCCTCATCTCCCCTCTCATGTTCAGTTTCTCTCTATTCCTCTCCCTACCTCCTTGTGTCCAACATTTCCCTGTGTGGAGCATCTCCTTCCCTCCCTGTCCAGCATAGTCCCTTCTCACCCTGTCCAGCATCTTGCCTCCCCCTCCATGTCCAGTATTTTCCTTCCTCTCTATACCTCCCCATGTCCAGCATGTCCTCTCCGTCTCTCTTTGTTCACTCTCCATTTGTCTCACTGACGCCCTCATGTCAAGCATCTTTCATCTCCCTCCTCAGCATCTATTATCTTTAGTATCCCCCTCACCGCTGCTTAGTATCTCTTCTCTCCCTCTCCCAAACTCCAGTGGCTCAGCATCTTTTGTTTCCCTGCCCCACGGTGTCATCTATGCCTCTGCCACTTCTCCAAAATCAGTGGCAGCAGCAATAAAATCCACCTTTGAGACATCTGCGTGTGTCAAAGGCCTTGTCGGTCCTGCCTCCTCTGACATGCCAATGGGGCGGGACTGGTAAGGTCTTTGAAGTGTGTGGACATTTCAAAGATCCTGCATTTATTGTAGATTTTATTGCTGCTGCCGCCAAGTTTAGGAGATGACAGAGGGAGGCGGGGAACAAAAGACGCTGAGCACCGCATTTACTTCTCATTTGATAGCCACTACCACTGTTGACCTCAGGATGTGGTAGCAGCAAAGGCGGCAGCCAAGGGAAGAGGGGAAGGCTGGGCTGGGTGGAATTATATAAACAAGAAAGGATTTAGGCAAGAGTGAAGTGGCCACAGCTGGGATGTTTTGGGGACACTTCTTGCCGCCCCCCCAGAATTTGCCGACCGAGGCGACTTAATCCTGCCTAATGATAGAGTCGCCCCGGAGTCCACCTCTTCCCACTCTCTCTCTCTCTCTCTCTGCAGTCCTAAAATTTAAAAAATGCTTCCCAGCAGAGTGATTTCCCTTTCCTTCCTCCCTCCCTGCTGGATGAAAAGGAGAGTACCCGCTGGAGGCTCCTCCTCCTTCCTATCCATAAAAGGTTCCCCTTTCTGATAGATACAGGCCATCACTATTCTAAAAACTTTTAGAATTCCAAGTTCAACCCTTGTCCCCAAGGTACCCCAAATCCTCCTCTTTACACCAGATCTTCAGCCACAAATTGAAGATCTTGGTGTGACAAAGCCCATCCTCTCACTTTCCATATCTCTACCATTCTCCTTGAGAGAGGCTTAAGATCTTCCCTTAATTTATTGAATTCTTTCAGTACAACAGGAAGCTGTCTGCTAGCCATGCCATTTATCTTCATTTCAAAAGTTTTACTTTCTTGGATTGATTTAAATTTCCCTTTCAGGATCCTCGCCATAAAATCATTGATGCTGTGTTCTGGTCCTGTGAAATGCTCTCCAACATGGTCGGAGCTGCCTTTCTTAGTGCCCTGTGTGAATGATTACTGTGCTGTCTCCCGCCTGTCCCCACCATCACTGTTGTCTCCACTCTCATTAATTTCAATGGAGCCCTTCAGAAGCTTCTCTTTTGTCCCCATATTGAAAATTCTGAGAGGGTAGACTTGTTAGTCTGGAGTAGCAAAAATAACAGAGGCAGGTGGTATCTTTTACAGTAACCAATTTATTGAGGTATGAACTTTCGAGGATAAGAGTCCACATCAAAGTGAACTCTTGTCCTCAAAAGCTCATGCCTCAATAAACTGGTCGGTCTATTCTATAGGGTGTATGTATGGGTAAGTAGGGTGGTCCAAAAACAAACAAACTAACAGATTCCAGTTCTCCACAAGGCTGGTTTTGTTCTTTGTCATAATTATAACAAACACGCAAAATTTTAATGAAAATAATCAACATTTAGAGGTCACCCCATTTGGCAGGTTTTATGTCATCTGAACTAAACAGCATACTGGAATGTCTGGTAACGGTGGCCACTGAAGGTTCTGCACCATCTTTTTCTTTGTTTCTGCTGAGATTCTGTCATCAAAAAGGCTAAGCCTGCAAAATGCTCAGACAAAAACCAGAGGTGCCTTGAAAATGTAACAGCCTGATTTGGGTAAGTCATAAGAACTAATAAAAATTCAATATCATTGAGAGGAACTCAGATTGCAAATAGTGCTTCATTCCACTATTTGACATAAACAAGACTGACAAACAGTCAAATCTGTGATATTCTTGGACTCATGTGCAGTCATCCTGAACTGAGCCTTAAAAAGGAATATTTTCAATAAGTACAGTAAATGCCTTTTCCCATCCATAAAATGTTCATGATGGGATGACTTATAAATGTTTTGCAATCAGGCTGAAATTTCACAAGTAAGCCAGCTATCCCTAATGGACAAAAATAAGCCTTGTGTTGAAATGATTCTACAGACATTAACTTTTTGCATTGGTTTGTTAGCCACCCTAATGGGTGAGATTATAAATGCAGCATGTCATCAATAACTTTGGGATCTGTCTTAACTTTATTGATAAAATATGTCCCTTCCTATACATCTAGTTGGTACAAAAAAGAAATGTGCCTGAGTATGAAGATCATTTAAGCTTTGATGTTCTTCCATTCCTTGGAAAAAGTCCCTCGTTTCTTTTCCCTGTGTAATGACCCAGTGCCATTATAGATAAGATTAGCTTTGAAAGTGTCTATGAAAAGTCTGCTTCTGGGCCTGAAGATTCATTTTCTTAAACTGTGTGGTAGCCATATTTATCCACTTCAATGCACAGAAATAAAGGTGAACAAATGATACCAGTTAGTGCAATAAAAACGTAACACCTTATGTGTCTGTTTACCTTTAGTTCTTTTTTCCTAGAGAAACTGATAGTTGAAAGGAAAGAGACCACCACCTTCTGAGTTCAAGAAAATTCCACGCAAGAATAAAAATGAAACTCTCTCTGTAAAGTAATTATGAGTGCAATCCCATAGCAAAAAAAAAAGTCTCAGCAAGTGCACAAAGTACACAGTTTGTAGGTTCCCTAATTATTGCTTTGAAATTGGGTACTCCATAACTCAGGTACATTTTTGATACTCTTTCTCTGAAATCCCATCATGCCCAGAACACCTGCTTCCCCTCCCTTCCAAAAATCTGAAAGACAGGAGCTGACTGAACTCGATTTATCTTTACTTTGTAAAGTAGAACATATTGTCTATGGAAATCCCACCACCTATGGGGAATAATGAACTAGAAATTAAAAGATGCAGGTCCTATTAAGGCAAAGGCTCTGAGGGAAGTTTCTGAAGGTGACACACTAATAATAGACAGTAAATAATACAGAATAACGGGACAGATAACCTCAGTTAATCACATGGCCAAGTCCAGCGCTGTCCTTGGCCCATGAAGAATGCAGTGGGGCTTGCTGTCTTGCTCCCCGGTTTCCAGCACAGCCTTTGCCATCTCTCCTTATGAAGGGCATCCAAAGGACCCGCTTCCTGCTAATCTGAATATAGTAACAGGGCCGAGCCTCACTTGGTGCCATGGGCCCTACCTCACCTTTCCTAGCTTTGCTTCCCTTTCCTTTAATGGCCCCTAACTTATTATTGCTACGAATTTGAAAAAGAAGAAAGCAGCATTGAGCTTTGGAATCCATGAGCGCGCTGCATGTCCGACGCGTCCTCACATCCTCTGCTGCAACTCCCTGTTACTGAGGGGCAGACGGCACATGGGTTCCAAAGCCCCAAAGCCACTTTATGTTCTGCCTCTCTGCTGTCCATTGCCTGCTCAATCCATCCTATAGCTGGGCCCGGCCTGGCTCACTGTGCGACTGTGCTGCTGCCTTCCCATGATAGCAGCTCTGTGTGAGGCACGCCGGCCCTGCTCTCCAAGATCCGAGGTGACAGAAGTTTCACCTTGGTCTGATCCGTGCTGTGCCATCTTACAGTAGGTCTGTGCTGCACTGGGAAGACAAGTCAGACGTTAAAGACCAGAATGAATTCATACAGACATAAGATCACACAGCACAGAATAGACCAAGGTGTAACCTCTGTCACCTCCACTGTTGGAGAGCATTTCACAGGTCCAGAACACAGCAATAGTGATTGTATGGTGAAGGTACCGAAAGAGAAATTTAAATCAAACACACATGATTTAAAAATGTACAGGTGTGCTGCAGCCGCGCTACACTCTGTACATGTAGCGCACATAACTAGGTTACTGCATGCTTAATAGCATCATGGTGCAACGTATTGTTATATAGCTATACAAGTCTCGATACTTTTTGATCACACCTCGTAGGCCCCGTTGCAAAAAATGGTACTTGCAGTAAATAGCGCATGCATGAAAGAGTGCTTTAACATGGTAGTGCCTTTCAGCAAACCTAGCCCACTGCATATCTATTTTTTAATTATTAAACAGCAGAAAATTGTGGTTGCCGCTTTAGTCCACTTGAATAGTACAAAAAAGGTCAACCAGCAAGCTGTAGGCAATACCTTGCTATTGGACTAACTTAATATGATTTTGACAAGCTTTCAAGAGCTATACTCTCTTTATCAGGTCTATGAAGGCATTATGGAGTTACACTGGATTTAAACTCATCTATGTTCTGGATAGTTTGCATATGTCAAAGCAAAGTATAGGATACAGTCACAATTACACGGATCCTGTCTGCTCCGATTTTTAATTATTAAACATTTTTATAAATCATCTTCACAAAACACAAGGATCATCCAAAGTGGTTTACAAAGGAAAATGTAAAGATATAGCGCCCAATATTCAAAGGCATTTACACAATTTGCAGATAAACTTGAGGGGGCCTCTGTGGACAGGGGTATGAAGCTTTATCTATGTTATTTTTAGGAGAGTAATTTTATAACTGACTGCCTATTAGTGAAACAAAAGATCCCAACAATAAATAGTGAAATCCCTTAGCGTACTAATTTTGTCGGAGCTAGTCATCAAATGCGAGAACAACGATGGATCTATCGCCTCAACTCTGTCGCCCCCAATGGGCTCAACGCACAAATTGATTGGCATACCATCATTTGAGTTTTGTTGGTGTTTTCATTTGCATTTGTGAGGTGTTCCCTTGTCAGTGGGTTCCCCTTAACAAATTGACTCAGCTGACAAGTGTGACGTCAGACGCCGAAGCATAGAAGTAAGCTGTACCCCTATTGAAGCAGCTCACTGATTGTGATCGCCAGTTTATGCTGACCTGAAGCAGGGTTAAATTTGGATGCTGTACCCAAAACGCGTGGCACGTCGTCAATTTGAAATTCTGGCATTTCATTGATAGAGCTAAGTGTCAAGTTTGATTCTTATGACTTCAACATTTTAAGAAAACTTAAGAAAAAAAGGAGTTGTCGCAGTGGTGTGTGGAAGTGTTCCACTCACTTTGATGACTAGCTCCGACAAAATTAGTACGCTAAGGGGTTTCACTATTTATTGCTGGGATATTTTATTTCACGGGTATTTATTTGATTCTGACGGGTTTTGAATTCTTCATATTCTTTGCCTATTAGTGAAGGCATGGCAGGTGCTTATTTGAAGCCTATTTTATAAAGACGCGTGGAATGTGATTCTATAACAGCCATGTCTGGCGGGCAGAAATATCTAACCTGAAAACAGGCACGTAATAAACCTGATTCTGAAACCGTGGGTATAGATGCACCCGTGGTTCCAGAATCAGGGACATATACATCCCTGATGCATCCTGCGTCCCAGTGCCCACCGTATTTTGACAAGATAGATGTCTCAGATGCTTCCTGTCTCCATGCGGCCACGTCCCTGCTGGCAAAATGTATATCTCATAAGCTGATACGTGCACCAAAGCTATTGTATGAGCAAGTGGAAAGTGAGATGCTTGTCCTGACAGACCCTGCAGCAAAACGTACTTGGCAATTGAGGAACACTTTATTAATTGCAGTCACAAATAGCATGGTGCAGTCAGATATGTATCAGTGCTGTTTGCACTGCAACATGCCCCCACTCCGAGGGTCCCCCATCATTGACAAGGACATGTCCTGCTATGTTGCCACAGAACAGCTTTCCAGAATGCACAGCCCATTCACACTGGCTCCTGGTGATGCTGCAGTCAGCCCCACGGTCCAGGTACTAGCCAGGCATACACGCCCCCTCCCCCAGGGTTGCAGATCAGCACACCAGGGCCTCCCCTGCACCCCCATACCACACACACACACACACACACACACACACACACACACACACACACACACACACACACTCTTGCTTGCAGTCACAAATAACATACAATACAAACCATGCCCTGCACTTATAAACTGCTGCTAGTAAGACATAATGGAATGGCGTCGCAGGACATCACATCTTCTCTGCATTTCTCAGCCAAACACGATTGTGCTCCATACTATCTCACATACCATCCCTACATCTACATTCCAATTTTTCCGAAATTATTAGGGATGCCTAGAATAACCCCTTTAGCACAAACAGCAAATGTCAGCATAGCCAGAATAAAGACTATTGCATAGAGGTGGTGTGGTGTTTTTGTGGGTGTGTTTTTTATTGTTACTTAACCTTACAAACATCCCTCACCTGTGCATCCTATTCTTTACAAATGCATCTTCTGCCCTCCCATACAGCAGACACACCAGTTCAATACAGACGTGTCACAGCCATTCAGAGCAGACATTTTTCACATTGCTGCTGGTATAACGTAGGCATCTGCAGGAAACAGGACATACCCTGGCCTTTCCTGAATGTTCTTTCTATGTCTCCATGGCTTGCCATGCCCCCTCCTGCCCACATTCTGAGATCCCCATGCTAGTGCCATGTATGTGCAGGGCTATGTGGTTTAGGAATATGGGTCTGTTAAGGTTTTCGCGAGGAAAACATCTATTCCGCACATCCAGGCAGCCTATTTGTGAAATAGGCACATATGCGACATAGGCACCTATGATGTCTTTATAAACTACTAGGGCAGAAGCAGCAAAAAACACACCTAGACTGAATAGTCATAAATGTTCGTGGGCAAAGTGTATATTTTATAAATAGCATGCAAAAATCATAACTCCACTTTCACTCTGCCCAAACGTCACCCCAGAGCATGCCTACATGAGATTCACATAAAAGTACAGGCCTTCTTGGTCCTGCACATACTTTTACATGTGTAACCTCTGGGGTATGATGCCTTCTATGTGCATAACAAGTGGGGAAAGCATGCAAAGCTTGGCTCATGTAATTCTTTCCAACCCCTGAGTGTGCGTGAGTATGTGCATGCAGACACTGGTCTATTTGTTTCTACATTGCTTGTGTGTGTATGTCTGTGTGTCTTGTGTATGTAAGGGGTGCATGTGTGTGTATATGTATCTTTATTTGTTTTGCAATTTTATCTGTTTGTTTATTTTTCGTGTGCATCTCTATTTTATTGAGTGTGTGTGTGTGCATGCATACAGTTTACAGTTTATTGATTTGATATACTGCCAATCAAGCTATATCTCAGGCGTCATATATCTTTGTGGGTTGGTATATCTGTGTATGTTTGTATGAATGTTCATATGTTTGTGTGCACTGCATGAGGACTTGTATGTGTGTTTGTGCATGATTGCATGAGTGTGCATGTGTGTGTTTAATAGGCACATTTAGCATAAGCAAAAACACCTATTGTGGAGGGTTCAGTTGTTTTTAATTGTTTTCTGGTCATCTGTCCATATGCATCTATTTGTTTGCATTCCCTGCCTGGTGGAAGAAGAGCCGCAGACCACAATCATGGTTCAGTGCAGAGCCACCGCCAGCAAGGAGCCCATCCCTCACCTGGCAGAGCAATTGCTGTGGGCAACAATCACAACCAAATGCAGAGCTGCTGTCAGCAGAGAGCCGTTGCACTGCTGGCAGAAGAGCCAAGTGCAGAGTTGTGGCCAGTGAGGAGCCGATCCCCTGCCGGCAGAAGAAGCAGCCAGCATCAGGAGGAGAGAGGCCTGCTGAGCACAGAGGGAAGACAACAGATGAGTATGTGAGGGGAGGGGAGCGGGCATGTGCAGAGGGAGTGATATATGGCAAGGGGATGAGCATAAAATGGGAGGGTATCACTTCGGTGACAGAGGAATGAAGGACAGGGGGTTAAAGTGTAAAGAAAAAGGGACAGAAGGAAAGAATATGGGAAGAAAAACAGAAAAAGTAGGAAACGTACATGAGGGAAAGGGCCAGAATGTCTATATATCAAGAGGCATAGCCTACCTCCGCACCACATAGATGCACAGATATGCTCCAGCCTCACAGCACATGCATGCACATGTCACATACTCCACCATTCTATACTATATATATGTGTATGCATGCTCCCTCCTATGCCACAACACATACATGTGAACACAGATGCCCCACCACACACCACATACAAGCACTCATCCACACACACATTCTTCCACTATTCCATATGCATGTGCACTCACATACACACACCCACACATATCCCTACCTCCATAATCACATGTATTTGTATGCCTACACATCCCTATCCCATACCACATGCATACGCACATACACTTACACACACATATACCCCCCTACCTCCACACCACATGCTGTATATATGAACACCAACACACATGTAGTCTGTTTCCACACTACATAACCCCTGGACTACAGACACTAACAGGTCACTCCCTCACAACACATATGTGGACACATGCCATTCTCATGGTACAGCACACACCCCAGGTCACCCTCACAACACACACACAGATCTGGATATATACACGCACATGTGCACTCATTCGACACTCCTACCACACTTTTCTTATTATACATACACCCATGCATCACAATAGATCATTACACAGACATACTCTGTCAAGATAGATACAAATATATGCATAAGATGCCTTAAACAGGCCCGAATCCACCACTATGTTAATGACATTTAACATGTGTCTTCATACCTAATCCTCTCTTATCCAGTTTTCCTGCACCCATCCCTCCCACATGGTGAAAGGGAAACACACCATTTTGTGACACCCATTGCAAAACGTGGGTTTCAGGGCTGTACGTTCTGGTGGGTTGTGCAGCCCCACAAGCTGTCGGGGGCCCGATTCTCCCATCGGCTCTCCCTGTATGTCCTGTGCATCGGGATGGGGAGAGCCGGCGGGAGGTAGGAGGGGGTGGGATCAGGGCAGAGCAGGAGTGGCCCAGCCCAGCAGCACATACAGGGCTGATTCAGGTCATGGCCCTGTACTTCCTGCCGGGCACGTGGGACGCGCTGCTTATTCCACCTCAAAGGTATTCCACTTTTGCCATGATCGGGGGCTGGGAATCCCCCCTGGGCCGGGGTCGGAGCCAGGTGTGGGGGGTCCCCGCCACCCAATTCAGGCCACGGCAGGTCAGCCTTGGGTTGGGCGATGGGGAAAAGGGGGGCCAGGAATGCCGGAGTCAGGGGTGTCTGAGGGGAGGATGTCACCGCAGGCTGCAGAGGCACATCGGGCCTTCCTTGGGCCCGATTCTGGCTACCGTGTGAACATTTTGTTCCTGTGGTCCAGAATTGGGTCCAAACGGGCCCGTCTTGCTTGTGGCCATCCAGACGGCCCAGTCATGCCCCTACCAAAATTGGACTCTAAGGGGTATTTTTATTAAACAGCGGAAGCGGCTTTTGTGCTATATTGGAGCCGCGGCCCATTAAATTCAAATTGGGCTGTGGCTCCGATATTACATGGAAGCAGCTACCGCTGTTTAGTAAACATACCCCTAAGTGTGCAAGTTTCACCTTGTATCTATGTTTGTTCTCTATGTATCTGTTATCAGGAGGGGAGATGAGAGGGGAGGACAGTATGACAGCTACACTGCATAATTAGTATGCTGCCACAGTTGGAACTACTTTTTCTACAGAAATGCATTAAGGCATTTTTTGGGGGGCAGGGGCTTCATTTCTCTTCTGTCTTCCACTTCATGCAGAAACTAAACTTGTACAGCATAGGAACTTCTCTCAGCTCTCCTCCTCCTTTCCCATGACTAGAGAAATATTTCAGTGCTCTGCCCCTACATCCTTGCTCTTGGCTGGACCCTACCCACAGTCTCTGCTGCAGGCTCACTCACACGGGGGGAGGATTAGAGAACTGCAGGTAGAAGTTTTAAACTAAAAAATGTCGAGGCAAGTAAGCCTTCTTTCTAGAAGCTAGACATTAAAGTAAAAATCAATAGAAATATAAAAAAGCAAAAGAGTTGTTAATCCTAACCTCCTGAGTGTAGAGCACATCTGACAGCATCCTCCTAAACGTTTGACCATAAGTATGTTCCTACCTTACCAGTATCTTTATAGGGTTGCCAGAGTTTTGGAGAGCAAATCTGGGACGTCTGAGCAGGGCTGAACTGGGCTGGGAGAGGCAGGGGTCCTTCCTCTTTGGGCATCTCTACTGCATATATTTCAAAATGACTAGTACGATAAGTAACATTCAGTAATTTCAAAAGTTTAAAAATAACAGTAGCGACCATTCCCTAGTTATAAGTGCACATAGATACATATATGCTAAAACTTTATTTTAGACATATAGATATTCTATATATTTCTAAAATTCCTCATCTTTTATCAGAAAATAATATAATTATACATCTTCTCTGACCAGGATCGAAGGGTAGGCAGGAGAAGCAGTGTCCTTTGCCTCTGTCTTCACTGAAATCGGAGACAAGAGGTGGTTATAGTGAAAGGAGTCTGGGCCACCACCTGCAAATCGAGGACATCTAGTGACCTTATATCTTAATCTAGCCCAGACCATAGCAAAAGATATTTCTTGCCAGTACACATAGCAATTAATAAGAAAGCAGTACAATTCAGTCAGTAGCTTTCACAATAGAAAAAACAACAAAGAAAATGAAATATATATGTAAATAATTGGAAACGCAGTACATCACAGCTAGGGAATTGTTAGTAATCCTTATCTGTGTGTGTGTTATCTTCATATGTGTGTGTGTGCATTTCTGTTGTGCGTTCTGTATGTGACGTGCATGCATTGTGTCTGTGCTGGGGTAGCTCAGGGTGGTTGGCCAATTCTGGAGGACATAGTTTTGAGTGTTGGTGGCAGTTGTGGGGAGGTAGTTTTGGGGATGAGGTAGTTTGCAGGATGGAGGGACAGCTATGGTGGGGAGTTTTGGGGGGTGGGGCATTTGTATGGGGGGAATTTTTGAGAGTGGGGCAATTGCGGGGGAGATATTTTTTGTGAGCTGGGCAGTGAGGAGGGTGTGGGGCAGTTGCAGGAAGTTGTCTTTTAGGATGGGAACAGTTATCGGCATGGTAGTACAGTTGTAGAGGGTGTAGTTTTTGGGGTTGGTGGTGGCATTTGGTGGGTTGGTGGGCAATTGCAAAGGAGCATTTTTGGGGGTATGAACACTGTATAGGGTGATGGGGAAATTGTGTGTAAGGCAGTTTTTGCTAGTGGGAGCAGTTTGAGGGGTTGGTAAAATAGAGAACAAGGAGAAGGAGTTTGAAAGGAAACATAGAAACATAGAAACATGATGACAGAAAAAGACCACATGGCCTATCTAGTCTGTCCTTCCATATCAACAACTACAACAGTCCCCTTTTTTCCTTTAGAGATCCTCTGTGTTTGTCCCATGCTTTTTTGAATTCAGTTACTGTCCTCATCTCTACCACCTCCACTGGGAGACTATTCCATGGATCCACTAATCTTTCTGTAAAGAAATATTTCCGCATATCACTCCTGAATCTATCTCCCTTCACCCTCATCCCATGTCCCCTCGTAGCAGAACTTGCTTTCAATTGAAAGAGGCTCTCTCCCTGAACATTTATGCCACGGAGGTATTTAAACATCTCAATCATATCACCTCTATCCCACCTTTCCTCTAAGCTGTACACATTAAGATCCTTAAGTCTGTCCTCATATGCTTTATAATGAAGACCACTAACCATTTTAGTAACCACCCTCTGCACCGACTCCATCCTGTTTATATCCTTTTGAAGGTGCAGTCTCCAGAATTGCACACTATATTTCAGGAGCTATGATTCATTGTATTTAAGTTTCTCTGCTACAGAAAAACTCTTTCTCCCATAGAAATGCATTGGGGTTGTTTGTTGGGAATCTTACTTCTCTGCAACCTCCAGTCTGATTTGGCCCATTTTTGTACTTTTTACCAGTTTTTCCCACATGCAAGTTTTGTCTAATTCCATTATATTTTCAGAGAGTTACTGTATTTGCGCCTAGACAGATGGACAGACAGACATTTTAACCCTTTTTTATGTACTCGTAACTCCTTCCAACTTCTGTTGAGTTGGAAAGAATAAAAAGGTCTTTACGTGTGAAAATTCCTTTATAAATGTAGCAGGTTCTCTATTCAGTGGAGCAGCGGGTGACTCCAGAGGCCATACAAATAATAGCTATGGAGTGGCTGCGGCCAAAACCTCACCCTAATCTTTACAACTCCTTCGCAGTACATAGATGAATGGCTCAAAACCTCCTTCAGTCGCCTCCTAGCATTAGTTTAAGCCCCCTTCTCACATTAGCAGGGTGAAGCCTCTTCTCCGAGCCTCCCTCTCCCTCTTGGTGTCTTATGGAGGAAGCTCTGAGCCCTCTGTAGAGGAAGCTTTTTGTCCTCTTTCAGCACCCTTCACCCATACTTTTATACGTCCCTCTAATCATAAACCATAAACCCTAATTCAGAAGCCTGCCTACTGCTAATTAGCGCACCCATTATTATTTTTGAGTAGCATTCTCTAGAGCAGAGACCCAGAACATGTCTCCTGTTTCTCCTAAGGCAGGGGCAATTTGGTGGTGTGCTACATAAAATTACCACCTATATATTTTATGATTGTGAACTGCATTGAGCAGTTGGTGTACTACCATTACAGTATGTGAGAAATAAATGAAATGCAATTAATTTTGTTCTCTGGATATAGCCATTTTCTCATTTTGAAATATCTTCGTCCAACAGGAATTCCGGATACTCTAGTACAGGGGTCTCAAACTCAAATTGCTTTGAGGGCCAAATGAGGACTTGTAAAGTAACCCGGGGGCCGCATAAGACGCGGGGCCTCATTTGCATAAATATTTGCATAATGTTACCATACACTAACTTTTAGTAAACATGCCTCTTAATGAGTATGGATAAAGAAAGACTAAAAGATTTAGAAACAGGAAGACAATAATTAAACTGGGAACCCCAAAAGCCAAACTTGGAATGTACAACAACACTGTAGAAATAAAACTATAAATTAATTTCCTCTTGTACTAAACAAAGCGCAAACATTAATGATGCACATTTCCCAGAGCTGACATATTCCAGTTAATAAATTAAAAATAAAGAGATATTTTTCTACCTTTTGAGCATTTTTTTCAGTTGCAATTGCTCCAGCCACTTTCTTCTGGTTTCTTCATGTCTTCTGCTAACTCTCCATCATCTGCTGTCCATTTGCCCTTTCTTCTCTCTCCTAGTTTTTTTTTCCATTCTCTCTCTACATCTGCTTTAACATACTAATCTTTCTCCTTTTGCTCTTTCCTCATTCCTATTTCATCCACTCAAATTTTACCCCTCCATCCTCAATCCCCACTTACTCTCCCAATACCCGGCCAATTGTAGATTTTTTATCCCTCCCACACAAAATATTTTTCCCCTCTCCATTTTACTCTCCCAGCCCCATCCCATTCTAATCCTCCCCCAACATCAGCTCCCTTCTAGTTCCAGCCTCACCCAGCATCCATTCCCTTCTAGTCCCTGCATCAGCCCATTTCCAGTCCTAGCCCCCCATCAGCCCATTTCCAGTCCTAGGGGGGGGGGGGGGTTAATGATGGTTCCAGTAGGATCAGTCTGTTGACCAGGTACAGTTCTTCCTCTTGGGGGCACTTGGCCCCCACCACACACATACTGTGCACCCTACATGTCTACAGATGGTTTCTGCCAGGTCCTGCAATCATATCCCATCCCCCTTCCTGCTGAATGCAATCTGCTACTTATGATCATTCCCACTGCCTGCATCACTTTACACACCCCTAATCTGTTGCCTTGACCCATAGAATGATAGGAGGGTGCATCTGCTAGTGACTGGGGGAACATGATATGGCTGTGCTTCTAACCACAGACAACAACTGAGTGGATATTTCAGCTGTATCAGCCCCGTACCTGCTCACCATGTTTGTGATTGGGGTGTCTACCCGCCGTTCTTGCTCACTGCTGTCTTGGTATGTGTTCCCCTTCCATTTCTGGCTGCACACATATAGTTGCAAAAGGTCTCTACTGCAGGCATGTGCTGACTAGTGGTAGGATTTGCACTTGACTGCTTTGATGTACAGCCCATCACTTCCTCCCTGCAACTATACTTGCACTCCATTCAGGTGACTTCGTGCCTTGTAAGCTTGCTGCATATGCTGCTCCCACATAATGTAGAGATAGCAGGAAGTCTCATTTTGGATTCCCTTGCCATTTGGTGCAGGGGTTCAGTGGCTACTTACCAAGGAGCCAGCCTCTGGTGATTTCTCTACTGCTGAAGCGCTCATATATGCAAGATTGTGCTAGGATATAGACATCATTGCAAGACCCTGGGAAGTGAGGAAAGCAGACTCTGCTGTCCTGCGGCACCTTCTCCTCTGCCCGGAAGAGCCCCGAGCCTGCTCCTTTAGCGGTGGGCTTTTCAAGCCGCGAAGAGAGAATTTTCCTCTCGCGCGGCTTGACAAGTGAATAGGTTTAAGCCGCGCGAGAGGGAAATATTCTCTTCGCAGCTTGAAAAGCCCGCCGCTAAAGGAGCAGGCTCGGGGCTCTTCCGGGCAGAGGAGAAGGGGCCGCGGGACAGCTGATTCTGCTGCTACCACGGCGGCGGCAGCAGCAGCAGAAGCCAGGTTTTGTGTTTTTTTTTTCCTCCGTCGCGGGCCGCACAAAGTTCTCTTGCGGGCCGCATGCGGCCCGCGGGCCGCGTGTTTGAGACCCCGGCTCTAGTATTAGGAGCGTGGTTCATGACAACTCTGGGCTTTGATGTAGGATTCTCCATCTGGACAGATTCTTATCAGCTTGGTTTTTCGGGCTGATAGCATATATTAAATGTTCTCTATCATAGGATTTGAGCAATAGATTTTTTAAAAATATGTTGCCCTAAACAGGCATTTGCTGTTGAAACATGGCAATACTTTGACAGTTTCAAAGAGGCTTAAACCTTTGAATATATCGGCCTAGGTGCTTTTTAGCATTTCTTTGGCATAACATGCATGCATGCAGCTATTATCACAGCCATAAAAAGAAAACAAACTCTTGCAGTGCCATCTGTATCTGGGCTTCGGGCGTTTGTACTCCTTGCATAATACCCAGGTTTCAGGACTGGCAGTAACATGTTTTTGGGTTGATTGGCACAAGCCACTTCGGTTTACTTAGCTCTATAGAGTGGGAGTGGATGAGGTGTATGAGCTTAATTTCTTGAAAGTGAAAAGAAAGCAAAAAGAAAAAGAGGGGTGATTTAATAATTATGCTCATGATGTGCAAGTGTTTCTGCCTATCGATGTCCCATCAGTTTCTAAATATCTTACACATGTTAGTGAAAGGCTGGACCAGAACCAGATGGTTCTGAATTTATTGTGATTAAGTCACAGCCCCACAAATGATCCTCTTCTGCCCATGTCTGCTCTGGTTGAGCATGTTTTACTATCCATATTGTTATTTGCTAGGTGCAAGACTGGCCTGGGTCAGTTCAAGGTGTTGGAGCCCTAGGCAAACCTTAAACCTTACCTCCCCCCCCCCCTCTCAGCTGTCAGAATCTATTGTTTAGCTTTGAATGTCTTGCTCTTTTCTGTCTGCCGCCCTAAGCGACCATCTAGTTTGTGTAGTGGTTGGGCTGGCCCTGGCTAAGAGTTTAGGTCTGAAGATGGACTCACATAATCTTTGCATGCTCGGGTTGAAAATGCGTTATCCTACACATTCCATAAGCTGAGACTCTTACAAAAGCTATGTTTCTTTTAATCTACAAATTAGTTTTCCTTAGTCCTTTGGTTACAAGTTTTACCTGGTTCAGACTTGCAGTTCTATTTATTTGGGTATCCCATCTCACTAAATTATAGGGATAACTGTTAAGAATGTATTACTTCACAGTTACAAGTTTCATATTGGCCTCCAGTCAACCAGCATTTTATGTTTAAAGTGTATATTCTCATTTTCAGAGTACTGTCTGGCGATGCACCAATATATTTGTGCGTGCTGCTTCATTGGATAGGGCTTTTAATCACAAGGAATATGGCCTTTTCTCTTGCTGATCCTTTATTATGGAACTCTATTCCAGAGGTTTTAAAGCAGAAAACGTTGAAGGCATATGAATGACTGTCCGTTTAGCTATTGGATTATATCTGTAGATGTGTATTTTTGTTTTAGTTTTACGCTAGGATAATGTTACATGCTTGTGTGTTTTAATGTTTATTATGAATGGTTTTATTGTTATTCATTTATGACACGAGGATAATTTTATGACAGGGTGCCGAGTTAAAGCACTTAAAATAAGCCTGTTTATAAAGATACACAGGCACCTACTTGTCTTTAAAAAGCACCAGCATAAGTGGCAGAAAATGTGCCTTAAATTAAGCTGTAATCTTTTACACCAGCCCTAGAGCTGATGTAAATGAACGTGCCTACATTTTGCAAGTATGCACGTAAATGATTCTTATTATAAATGCATGTAATTGCTCACACTGCCCATACTGCACCCAAACTCCACCCCTGCGCATGCCCAGAGTGAAATATATGCCATGCCATCGATGCATCTACTTTTAAGCTGATTGGTGTTTTATAAGAGGTCATTTACACATGCAAGCGGCCACTTATGCATGTAAAGGACTATAATAGCTGCAGTCGTGCGCGTTCAAAGTGTCTAAATATAGGTGCCTTCTTATAGAGTTGCCTCTTGATTGTACAGACAAAAATATCAATGCAATAAATGAAATTTCTGTTTGCTCGGCCTGCCTGGTACATGATTAGAAATGTTTTGCTGCTCACAAGGCCGAAGGGTTTGCATTGGGTTGTGGCATTTCCTCTCTTAACCTCGCCCTTGTACACCTCCAGTAGACTGCACTGACACCCAGGGAAGGAAGTTAGGGAGCAGAGGCACAGTAAAGTCCAGCTCCTGGTGATGAAACGTGCAGTCATGGAATGGCATGTGGAAAGTTTGCATTCCGCTTTGGCAACGTTTCCAATCAGGCCAAAAAGAAAAGCCGAAACTTCCACACCTTCCAGATACCATACGTGGGGATTGTAGGCTTGCTGACTTTAAAATTCAGCAGAGAGGAAAATCTTCAGTAAAAACAGCTAATTGTCATAATCAGATTCAATGCAAAGTCTTTCCCGAGGGCGCACGAGAAAGGAGGATCGGGTTTTTTTCATGCAACCAGTGTTTCTGTTCTGGTCCGTAACAGGGTTTTCAGGATCCTCGATTTACTGTTCCTTTGGGAATTATATGAAGTCTCTTTCTCGGGCTATATTTTTTCTATCCTACATAACTGGATACAAGCAGGAGTCACTGGCAATACTATATTTTCCCCCTATCAACTGCTGTGTTATAAGTAGTTGCGGAAACTGCCCATACTTACATGATTGACTCGTTTCTCACAAGGGCTCCTATTACTGTGACTCAAGTGTAAAAGGGGGTGTGCAGCAGGCTCTTTCCCTGCCATGTGCCATCCAGGGTGTGCCTCTCTACAATATATTAATCCTGCATTTCCCTGAGCGTTCAACCAGGGGTAACAGCTCGGTCTGGAAACCCTTCCTGAGAATGCAAATAGACCTTTCTGCCACGGGGTGATTAATGTTGCTAGTACACAGTCACAAGGATGCGCTTGGCTTCATTCGATATGAATTTCTTATGTACAGGACAACTTGTGCAGTGATATTGCTAAGTGTACGGTTTATGCAGTTGGCACCAGATCAGTGCAGTGAAAAACAGGTTTAGTAACGTCGCTTCAGGGGTTGCCTATCCATCAAGACTGCAGAGTCCTGTGTGAAAAAGTAGAGCTAAAGCTTTCTGTGGGATAAAGCCTGATGTTTGCTTTTCTTAGCTAAATAGCAAAAGGACCTTCAGGAGGCAGCCGAAATCCTGATTGTGAGTTGGCTTTATCAATAATAATCATAATGTAAGTAAACGTTTTAAAGGTGGGCATGGAGGTGGGCAAGGCCCTGGTGGGAAGGGAGAAGTAGCCAGTCTTGGTCACTTGTAAGAAATATTCTACAGATCTCAAAAGGGAGATGCATTGCCCATTGTTCACCCACAGCAACCGGCTGGAAGAGGTTTCATTTCCCAACCTACTGGTCTAGCAGTTGCTAATGGACCTGTCCTCCAGGAACTTGTCCAATAGTTACTACCCCTCATTGGTGCACACCAGATTCTCACCTCCCCTTCCCCCTTCATATACTGCTCCCTTGGATTCAGGGCTGATGAAAGAGGATTAGCTGCCTCTAGACGAACCCTCAGCCCTGTGTCTCTCCTCATCCTTCTCCACAATTGGCAATTAATATTATGAATTAACATGAATACATATTCTACATTTATGCCAACATTTTTACATGAAACATGGCAAACGAACTGGATAGTTAACAGGTTGGAGATTTCAGTGTAAAAGCATTGGACCAAGGCACTTTCACTGAGTGGGTGCATGGGGTGTGTATGTGTGAATGAGGGATTACATCAGTAAGAACATAAGAACTGCCAGACTGGATCTGACCAAAGGTCCATCAGGTAATTAAAGAGGTGGGGTGTGACTGAGAAACAGGAAGTCTGCATCAGAGGGGGCGGAAGAGGCAGGCCATAGAGGCCAGGAACTGCAAGACAATGCCGGAGAGTCTAGGTAAGTGCTGCGTTGCAGCTTAAAGGGCATTGCTGCCACTGCAGGTCCTGGAGAGGGGCGGCAGCAGTAGCAATGGCCGCCCTGGGAAAGATGGTGCTCCAGGCAACTGTGAACTGTCTAGTTTGCCAAGTGGGTTGCGCCAGCCCTGTGTGTGCGATTGTGGTGTGGATGAAGAATGTGCTGGTGGAGTAAGGAGGGTAAAGTATGTGAATCTTGGTGGAGTGGGGAGGGCGTGTACTGAAGATATGTGCAATGCGTGTACATGGGAGGATAGGGGATGAGTGTGTGCATCTGTGTGGTAGCAGAGTGGGGATGAAGGCAGGGCTTGGGTGTGGTGTGAATCAATCCCTCCCCTTTCCCCTCTCTCCCCCCCCCCCTTCCCTATCTGCCTCTCTCTCTCTGCCCACTTCTCTTCCTGGTCTTTTTCTCCCCTCCTTCCAACTTTTTTTCCTCAGACTTTTA
Source organism: Ichthyophis bannanicus (assembly GCA_033557465.1). Lineage (NCBI taxonomy): Eukaryota > Metazoa > Chordata > Amphibia > Gymnophiona > Ichthyophiidae > Ichthyophis > Ichthyophis bannanicus. Next base: position 258,201,025 of record CM066031.1, on the reverse strand, counting down.
TTTTAGTTTACTGCACTGCTGTGGTCAGGGTACATTTTCACCAGTGGGAACTGGTGACTCTTCTGGGTCATCATTTCACTAAAGTCTGCTGAGGGGGAAATAGTGTTGACTGGGGAGGGGGAGTAAGGAGACATACCCTGACAAACAGTCACCATTGCATGAGCAAATCGTGCCTAAAAACAGCACGCAAATAAAAAGAGATAGTCAAAGGACAGTCTTCTAAGTTAAAACGCTTATTGTGACATGTAAGTAATATTTAGCTGCACTGCTGTGGTAGCAACCATACCAATTACTGAAAATCTTGCAAAAAACACACTTAGAACTCATTGGAAATCTGCCATATCAAAACAGCGCTAATTCCCAGGACTCAGACAGCAACAATCCTATCTATGAAAAAGCAGCACTGGAAATATTATATTGGGCCCGACACAGAAACTAGTAGAATACTGGTCACAAATATAGAACACAGACTCACCAAAAACAGAATAAGTGACTACAAACCAGAAATGTGTAAACAAAATATGGACTGAAGACCCCAAGACGTCAGATGCTATATGGCGTAGCACCGAAAAATAGAAACAGACATGCGTTTCCTGTACTGTGCAAAATCATAGATAGAAGAGATATTCACTGTCAAAACTGACTTATTGCAATCATTAAACTGAAAATAAGATGCTTTTTTTCTACCTTTCCCTAGACATTCTATTTATCAAAACATGTTGTTCCTGATCTCATTTTTCTGCTTTCCTCTTACTGGTCTTCCACGCCTTATTCCATTTTCAATTTCTTCTCTCTTCTCCATCTTCATTCTTGCACTTATATTTGTCTCCGTCATTGATCTTTCCCTTTCATCTCATTTTCCTCTTATCTGAATCTACTCGAGACAGACTTTACCTCACTCTTCTCTCCTCTCTCACTTTCCAGTTCTTCCTGTCCCAACCCTTTTCCCTAAGTCTTCCCTCCATTTCCTCCTTGGTGGGCTATTGCTTTAATTATTTACGGCTATTTATTTATTTATTTAAAAGGATTTCCAGGCCACAATTCACCAATTTCAAAGCAGCTTACAAATAAAACAAAAATGGCCTTTTATGGCAGTCTGACCCCACCCGGCACATTCTACACGGGGCCAGGTGATGCCATTTTTCAAGATGGAAGCATGGGAGTAGGAGTGTATGGACATAGCTCCCACTCCCAATCTTTAAGGTACTGAGGGGGGAGGTCCTGATCCTTTCAGAAGAGTTCAGGCAGAGGCGGCTCTACCATTAGGCAGAGTGAGGTGGCCACCTCAGGTGGCAAAGTTTTGAGAGTGGCAAAAGATGCCCCAAAAACACCCCAACGGTGGGTGCATCACTCTGCCTTCTGTTTAAAAAAAAGTATTCTGGCTGCTCCTGCCACTTCTGTAGGGTCTGCGGCAGCCACAGCATGATGCCCCTCCCACTGCCACAGACTGGTGAGAAGTAGCGGTGGCAACAGGCAATGAGTTTGCAAAAAGAAAAAAAAAAACAGCCCAAAACAAAAGCACGGGGTCTTCATGACTCCAGCCTGTTTAGAAAGCCCTGCATCATAAGGGACAGGACAGGCGGGGCCTTCCAAGCACGCTAGAGTCAGGAAGACCCCGTGCTTTCATTTCTTTACTTGCCGCCGCTGCTGCCACAGAGGTTGAGAGAGGCAGCAGAAGCAGAGGTAGTCTGTAGGCACCGGAAAATGTTAGAAGGAAACAGAAAATGCTGAATGTCAATGCGGTGGGGGGGGGGGGGGGGAGCATAGAGGGCAGATGATGGCAACAGTTGCAGAGGGGCAGAAGACAGATGCTGGCCACAGGGTGGGGGTGGTGTTGAACAGATGGGAGAAATGGGATGAGGTAGAGAAAAGATGATAAATGGCAGTGGGGTGTGTGTGGAGTTGGAAGAAACATGCTGGACATGGAGGGACCATAGACAGGGATGGGAGGTAGATGTTGGATATGGGTTGGGAGTGGGGAACATATCTGGCCATGGGTGGAGGGGGCAGATGGTGGTCAAAGAGTTGGGGTGGGGAGGTGGAGGACAGATGGGTGGATATGGGAAGAGAGTAGAGAGCAGATGCTGGATGTTAGCAGGAGGGCATGGAAGTAGAGGTTAAGGTCAGATGCTGAACATGGGATGGGGTGGGGGACAGATGCTGGCCATGGAATCAGAGGCAGAGGGCAGATGGTGGCCACAGGTGGGGGGGATAGAGGGCAAATGGTGGCCAAAGGGTGGGGAACGTAGAGGACAGATGGTGGACATGGGATGAGGGTAGAAAGCAGATGCTCAACATGGGGGGGGGCATAGGGGGATGGAGAGCAGATGCTAAGAATGGGAGGAAAAAGGGGAGATGATGGACATGGGGCAGAGTTAGGGGAAAAGGAGTAGAGTCTGGGCATAAGGCAGAGATGGGGAGAAAGGGCAGATGCTGGGCATGGGAGGATGGATGGCAGATGCACACATTTGACACATAAAAGAATGAAATAAAAGAAGACCAGTTAAAAAAGGAAATAGTAGAAAAACTGGGACTTTGCAATGACATGATTATTGGTACCCTTATAAACAATTAAAATCTGTTTGAAATGAAGAACCACATTCCCACTGCAGTAAAATTAGATGCACCCGTGATCGATTGCCAGTACTCACATTACTTGAATTAACCAATGAATGATGGCTCTAATGTTTAAAATGGCCTCATCCACTCCCTGTTCCATTTTCACAAGACAAGAGAACTGCCTGAAAAGCCATTATCACCAAACATCAAACTTCAAAGGGGTATTTGACACATAAAAGAATCAAATAAAACAAGACCAATTAAAAAAGGAAATAGTAGGAAAAAGTATAAAAAAGTATAAAAAAGTATAAAAACTGGGACATTGCTAGGACATGATTATTGGCACCCTTATAAACAATTCAAATCTATTTGAAGAGGAGAACCACATACCCATTGTAGTAAAATTAGACGCACCCATGATAGATTGTCAGTGCTCACATGACTTGAATCAACCTAATGTTTAAAATGGCCATATTCACTCCCTGTTCCATTTTCACAATGGTGAAGACAAGAGAGCTGCCCGAGACTGTCAGAAAAGCCATTATCACCAAACATCAATCTTAAAAGGGGTACAAGGCCATCTCCAAAGACCTTGTGATTACTGTGTCTATCGTTCACAATGTTATTAAGAAGTTTTCTGCTCATGGAACTGTCAAGAACCTCCCAGAACATAGTGGGAAAAGGAAAATTAATCCAAGAAGTCTTTGAAGGTTAGTGCGAAATGTTGGAAAAGCACCACGTACAACTTCCAAATAGCTTAATGCTGACCTGCAGCAATCTGGAGTAGTGATTTTAATCCACATCAAATGCCACACACTAAACAAAGAAGGACTTTATGGGAGAAGGCCAAGGAGGACCCAACTGCTCAGACAGACATAAAAAGGTGCAGGTGCATATAATCTTTGCCCAAACCTGCCTTGAGAAACCACAATCCTTCTGAGAAAATATTCTGTAGACAGATGAAACCAAACGAGCTCTTTGGCAGAGACCCAGTAATACATTTATAGGCGAAGAAATGAAACTTATAAGGAAAAAACATATCCTTCCTACACTTAAATATGGTTGAGGTTCCAAAATGTTGAAGGGCTCTTTTGCTGCCTCAGGAACTGGAGGCCTGGAACGTATTAAAGGAATCATGGCGTCAGAGGACTACCAAGGTATTTTGGAGTGAAATGTGCTACCTAGTGTCAGAAAGCTAGGTCTGGGTTGAAGGTCATGGGTCCTCTAGCAGGACAATGACCCAAAACATACATCCAAAAATACAAAAGAATGGTTAAAAAGGAACAAGTAGACTGCTTTAAACTGGCCAGCAATGCGTCCTGATCTCAATCCAATTGAGAACATTTGGAAAGAGCTGAAATCTGCCATTGGTTAAAGGAGTTCTGGAAACATTCATGAGCTGGAACAAATCACAGTTGACGAGTGGGAGAAACTAGCAGCAGACAGATGTACAAAACTTATAGATGGCTACAAGAAACGTTTGGAGGCTGTCATCACTGCCAAGGGTTGTGCAACCAAATATTAGTAAAGGGTGCCGTTAATCCTGTCCAGGTCATATTTTTTTTCTCAGAAATTAGTATGTCTACATTGCACAGACATCTTTTTTTTTGTTGTATACCTTTTAACATACTATTAAAATATTACGATGACATACAGTTGGAATATTTCCAATTATTTCTCAAGATATTGTACCCAACATACCTAAAATGCAAGGGTGACAATAACGCTGATGGGATCGCACATACTTAAATGCACACACTGTGTGTATGCATTTCCTAGGAGCATAGTTTGTGCCGAACTGGGCAAAACTACAATGTACATGTGCATTCACACAGATCTGGATTTAGGCATAGGTAACATAGACAACTGTCTAGGATGCCATATTTTGAAGATGCCAAATGCCCAGGTCAACGATAAGCCTCTACTTTAGGTCATGTGCCTGTGTTACTTTAAAGCAGTGGTTCTCAATCTTTTTTTGTACCATGACCCCTTTTACCATTGGTCAACTTGTGATGATCCCCTATGATAAAATCAAATGCGTCTCTCTTCCTTTACTGTTAACGCATTGTTGCTGTAATCATTTGTTGAATTATTAATATATTATAGGCCTTTGCATTATGTTTTTACTTATACATTTACTTATTTAAACCACAATAATTAATCCCAATAACAAGTAACAATATTTGATTTCAAAATTATTATGATTTTGTAGTCAAATCACTAATATGAAATAAAATTATTTTTTCTACCTTTGTCATCTGACCAATTTATTCTCTGATCATGCTGGTCCTGATCTGAGGCTTCTGCTTTCCTGTCTTCTCTTAGCTCTCTTTCTGTGGTCTATGGTCATCTGCCATTTCTTATCTCTTCTTTCATTTTCTTCACTTCTTTCCATCAGCCTATTTCCAGTCCCAGTAACCCTCCCCAGTATCAGCCCCTTTCCAGTCCTCACTCCCAGTACCTTCCAATGTCAGCTTGCATTCACATGACTGCCACTGGTGTCCATTCCCTTCCAGTCCCCCTCCTTCCCCACTGACCAGTCCCTTCTAGTACAAATACCATGGCAGCCCCTCTCAGATCCACTCCCTTCCAGTTCCATTCTCCCATCCCCTCGTATCAGCCCATTTGCAGTCTTACCCCCAGTTTTCTTCCAGGGCCAGCAGCTCTATCCTCCCCTCCCCACAATCAGCCCATTCCCAGTCAAAGCCCCCCAATCAGCTCACTTCCAGTGCTAGTCCCCCCTCAACCCCATTACCAGTGCTAGCCTCCCCCTAATCAGCCCAATACCAGTCCTACCCCCCATCAGCTCATTACCAGTCCTAGCCTGCACTAATCAGCTTATTTCCAGTCATAGCCCCCCAATCAGCTCATTTCCAATGCTAGCCTCCCATCAGTCCATTACCAGTCCTACCCTACCCCATCAGCCCATTACCACTCCTAGCCTCCCCTAATCAGCTCACTTCCAGTGCTAGTCCCCCCTCAACCCCATTACCAGTGCTAGCCTCCCCCTAATCAGCCCAATACCAGTCCTACCCCCCATCAGCCCATTACCAGTCCTAGCCTCCCCTAATCAGCTCATTTCCAGTGCTAGTCCTCCCTCAACCCCATTACCAGTGCTAGGCTCCCCTAATCAGCCCATTACCAGTCCTACCCCCCATCAGCCCATTACCAGTTTTACCCCCCCCCATCAGCCCATTACCAGTCCTAGCCTCTTCTAATTAGCCCATTTCCAGTCCTAACCTCACCGATCAGCTCATTTCCAATGCTAGCCCCCCATCAGCCCATTACCAGTCCTAGCCTCCCTTAATTAGCCCATTACCAGTCCTAGCCTCTTCTAATTAGCCCATTTCCAGTCCTAACCTCACCGATCAGCTCATTTCCAATGCTAGCTCCCCATCAGTCCATTACCAGTCCCAACCCCCACCTTGATCAGTCCATTCCCAGTCCTAGCCTTCCCTAATCAACCCATTACCAGTCTTAGCCCCCCATCTGCCCATTACCAGTGCTAGCTCCCCCATTAGCCCATTATAATCCTAACCCGCACTGTCTCTCCCCTCTGTCCAGCATTTATCCCCTGTCTGTCCAGTATGTCCCCCTGTCTCTCCCCTTTGTCCATGTCAGCCCCTTCCCTCCCTCCCCCTCCCTCCATGTCAGCCCCCTCCCTCCCTCCATCCCTCCCTCCATCCCTCCATGTCAGCCCCCCTCTCCCTCCATCCATCCATCCATATCAGCCCCCTCCCTCCTTCCCTCCCTCCATGTCAGCCCCCCTGTCCATGTCAGCCCCCTCCCACCCCTCCCTCCATCCATCCATATCAGCACCCCTCCCTCCCTCCATGTCAGCCCCCCTCTGTCCTTGTCACCCCCCTCCCCCATGTCAGCCCTGTTGAAGGTTCCCTACCCCCTCCTCCCCTCTCCCCATGTCTGCCTCCTTCTTCTACAGCCGCGGCTCCCTGTCTCTTAGGGAACTGCGGCTGTGCCTGTGAAGCCGTTGCGGAGCCTTTCTGACTCTAAACGGGCTCTGTGCAGCATTGTCCAGTTTCCAAAGGAAGTGGTAAACAACTTCCTTTGGAGGCGGGACAATGCTGCACGGAGCCCATCAAGAGACAGGAAGGCTCCGCAACAGTTTTATAGGCATAGCCGTGGTTCCCTAAGAGGCAGGGAGCCGCTGCTGCATTAGAAGTGGACTCAGCAGCGGCAGCAACTTGTACGCTTTTTAAAATTTTTTTTTAACTTGGCGGAGTGAGGCGACCCCCGCTAAATGACATCATGATATACACCCCTATATCAGTTGACAACCCGGACTACTCCAAAATAACAAACTGTCTCATACAAATGACAAGCTGGTTTCAAAATAACAACTTCTCTATAAACTATAACAAAACCGAGGCACTAATAATCATGCGAAACTCTGACTTTGTTCCTCCACCAGACATCAAGATAAAGGACACAACCATACCTATAAAAACGGAAGTAAAGGAGACCACGTGATGTGGACAGGGTAGAGGTCGCATCTTGAGCGTGTCCTGAAGCCCTAAGCCTAAGTCGGCGATTTAGTACCGTGAAAAACCGCAAATATTTGCCAAGAAGGTAATTAACTTGATTCGGAGTGCCTGTGGACTCTCCTGGTGCGGCTGGGGTGGCTGAACTGCATGGCGACGGCAGTAAAAGCGCTGAGAAGAGACCGGGAATGGGGTACCAGCTCGAGTAAGATGGCGGACTCAGCTTCGATGCCGGCTTCACCCAGGTCTCCTACCTCACTAGATGAGGTGTCAACGGCTGTAGCGACGGCTTTACTACCCCAGTTTGATGCCCTACATAGTAAAATGGATGGATTGCGTTCCTCGGTAGATCTGCTGGGCAATAGGCTGCGAGAGGCTGAAGACCGCGTGGGACTGGTGGAGGAGAAGGTGGAGACGCTGACCGCGAAGGTGGCAGGCCTAAAATCTCAGCTATCTCTACAGGAAACCAAACTAGATGACCTGGAGAACAGGTCAAGAAGAAATAACCTGCGCTTTCTGGGGATTCTTGAGACCGTCTTAGACAAAGATCTAAGAGGCTACCTGGAGGAACTGGTCACGCATATTGTGGGTGAGGGGGAGCTTGGAGACAAGTTACACACCGAATGGGTGCATCGGGTAGGCGCTAAGCAAATGCGCGACCCTCGCCCTAGAATTGTCTTAGCCAAATTTTTACGTTACCCGCAGAAGGAACTGATTCTCAGGGCAGCACGGCAGAAGGGGGAAGTGACTTACAACAACATTAAAATCCGTGTGGCACAGGACTATTCAATGGCGTTGAGCCGGAAAAGATGAGAATATATCCCCCTTTGCGGAAAGCTCATAGAGGCCGGAATCCGGTTTTCAGTGCAATACCCCACTAAGCTTCACGTGCTTTGCGACGGAGCTCATCGCACCTTCGAGTCGGCCGCTGCAGCAGAAGATTATGTTCATCAGATCTATACCCAAAAGAAGGCAACGTCGGCATCTCCTACATGAAGTCTCCGGGGGCTAATTGAACTGAGTGGTTAAGAGAAACCCCCCATCGGTGAGTGAAGTCTGGGGAAATACAGTGTAGCAATGGACATAACAGTTGGTTACTTTTCGTGTCTGGACCGGCGCTACAAACCCCAAGTAACTTGTGTCTCTTTGTTCCCTCCTGAAACGTTAATTGCCTTTCTTCTGGTAGTGCAACAAAGTTTCCAGTTATTTTGAACCTCCCTCTCCTATTTACCTATGTTAAGACTTGGGACTTTATGCTGAATATGTTTTTCTCTCTTGCTTGGGTTGTGTATCCTGTACAGAGTTACCCTGTTCAATCCTGCAGGGGGATTTGGAATGGTTTTCTGTTACAGTTGCTGTGTGTGATATAGCCCCCTTAGAAGAAAGGGGGGGGGGGAGGGATTTCACCAGATGGCCTGGCTACAATCTACAGGTACTTGGACTCCTCCGGCCATATTGCTATCTTGTACCGTCTCTCCAGCACTTCATGTGGGGGAGACGGCAAGATTCCTTGGAGGGCGCCGTGGCTGCAGTGCTTGGGAGGCTGTGGCGGAGTAGGGGAGGGTCCAGGGTTGGAGGGGACCACTATTATGAAAGTTGGCGGGGGCTCGAACTAGACAGGCCCCACGTATTTGTGGTTGTAAAAATGTGACATGCATGGCCCGCGTGGTCGGCCCGCGTGGTCGGCCGTCTGAGCCTGGACACTAGCAGTGTGGGTGACATCCCTCTTCCCCCCCTCCCCCAATTCTTGTGTGTCCCTCTATTGGAGGCAGGCTCGCTTAAATTAAGGAGAGGGTGCCTTGGTGGGAGGTGGGGGGATAACAGGCGATGGGGAGGACTGGGGAGTGGGGGCTGGAGGGGGGGGGGGATATGGCAGGTTACTCCATGCAGGGGGGTGGGGGAACTAAGCACCTAAGCACGTAGGCCCGGCCTATCGGGTTTGGTAGTTACCGGGCATCATGGGGAGGGTATAGCTCCTTCATGGTCAAAGGAGGAAGAATGTTGGTTTATAGTACTGTGACTTGTTATACGGGCACGGAGCGAAAGGTCACGCTCAGAGGGGTCTCGGGAGGGCTACCTGGGAGGGGGTAGGAGCTGGGAGTCCTGTAGATAGGAGGAGTAGTTGGAAGGGGAGATGGGGGGGGTATAGAGGGAAGGGTTAGGGGAGGTTCTAGGATAGAGGTAGGGAGAGATAGGAGAGGGGTTAGTGGTTGGGGAGGTAGTGGGATTAGGGGGAGGTGGGGAGGGTGGGGGAGGGGTCATCGCACTCTGAACTCTATGCAGATGCATAGTGTAAACTACTTTGGTAAACATGGGGGAAGACTCCAGGCTGGGAGGGTCTCCCCAAACACGCTGTGCTGGCAGCTGGGCCGTAGAAATAATGTGATACTCTGAGGGTAATAACCTGGAATGTCTGTGGCTTGGGTAGCCCGATAAAGCGATATAAAGTACTGAAGGCGCTGGCTAGGCAACGCTGCGATATTGCGCTACTCCAGGAAACCCACCAAACTGCTGAAGAACATGCTAAATTATGTCGGAATTGGGTAGGTCAGGTGTGGGGAGCGCCTGCACTGGGGAAGAAGGGGAGTGTGGCCATTCTAATTCACAAGCGGGAGCGCTTTACGATGTAAAGACAGGTGGCTGATCCCAATGGGAGATTTGTGCTACTGCTGGGCTTACTGGAAGATCGTGAGATACTACTGGGGGATGTATATGGTTCCAATTTGTTGGATCGGGAGTTTTTTGATCGTATTGCTGCCAAAGTGGAGCAACTGCCAGATGTACCTTTGCTTTTGGGGGGGATTTCAATGGGGTGTTTGAAGTGGGCCTGGACACCTCCAGTGGCAGGGGGACGAGAGACAGAACACTCAGCTCGCAGGTGTTGCAATGATTTCGGACGCGATTGGGCTTGATAGATCCTTGGAGATTATTGCACCCCTCCGAGAAGGAGTTCACCCATATCTCGCGGGCGCATGGGACTAGTGCGAGAATAGACTATCTTTTGCTTTCTACAACCACCTTTGCACAAGTGGAAGAAGCACAGATAGGTCCCCTGGAGATCTCCGACCACGCAATGGCCTGGATTGAGGTGCAATGGGGGGGGGGGGAGGAACCGGTGCATCGCATATATGGCGGTTCCCCACTGAGCTATATAAAGACAATCAATTCCGGCAATTTCTGGGTCAGCGCTGGCGTGACTTTGAATTAAATCATCAGGTACACAGAGACGACCCAGAACTGGTTTGGGAAACCGCCAAAGTGGTGTTGAGAGGCGATATAATCTGGTTTGCGGCTCGGAAACGAAGACTGCTGGCGGAACAAATTGTTCAGTTGGAGCAACAAGTGTCTCAAGCGTGAGTGCTCAGTGGTCACACGCCCACAGTGTCTAATAGAAAACGGTTGTGGGAACTTCAGGTTGCCTTAAATGAATTGCTTCATCAGAGAGCCAAGAAATCTATGCTGTATTACAAATATCGGTTATACTGCTTTGGCGACAAACCGGGGAAGCTATTAGGACGATGTTTGAAAGGTCCGAGAGGAGGGAAGGGGGTAGCAGCTCTTTGGGATGAGCAAGGGAAACTCCAACAAAATCGGGAGGTGATAAGTGCAATATTTAAAGGCTTCTTCCAAAAACTGTATGCTGCGGAAGAGAATAATCCCTCTACTGTGGAGGCCTACCTACAAGGGTTGAAGCTCCCAAAGGTGACAGAGGCGCAACGGGTTCAGTTGGGACAACCGATAACCCTAAAGGAGGTACAGTCTGTAATTGCACAGGCCAGCTGTTATAAGGCTCCAGGCCCGGACGGCTATGGGGCTGAGTTTTATAAACTCTTGTCGAACTGGGTGAGTCCCCTGTTAGTGGACACTTACCATCAGCGAATAGAGGGGGGTGGTAGGAGATGGGGAGATAATCAGGCCTATATCATGCTGATACCCAAGCCGGATAAAGATCCGATGCAGGCGACCTCTTATAGACCGATCTCTCTGTTGAATTTTGACATGAAGTTGTTGGCGAAAATTCTGGCAGAGCGACTAGCGGGAATATTAGGTGACGTAGTGCATGAATCACAGGTGGGATTTGTGCGAGGCCATTATGCAGTTCGTAATATACGCCGAATATTAACATCTTTGGAGTGGGTGCAGGGTCATCAGTTGCAGTCACTTCTGGTGAGTTTCGACGCCGAAAAAGCGTTTCATAGGGTTGATTGGACATATCTGGAATACTTGTTACCATTATACGGTTTCGAACAGGCTTTTTGTGACATGGTGAAGAGTCTGTATGATACTCCGACAGCTAGAGTGCTTTGTAATGGGGTCTTATCGGCTCCCTTTCCTTTGCAGAGGGGCACTAGGCAGGGCTGTCCATTATCCCCCTTATTGTTTGTTTTGTCTTTGGATCCTTTAATACGGAGTATAGAACTGGACCGACAGATTCGTGGGATTGAGGTGGGCAAACAGGGATTTAAGATGTCGGCCTTTGCCAATGACATGCTGGTACACTTGCTGGCGCCGCGAGAATCTTTGCCGAGACTGATGGCCGAGTTTCGGAGGTTTGGTAGTTTTGCTGGCTTTAGGATAAATGCAGATAAATCGGAGGCCTTGGATGTCTCGGGGCGGTTGCGGGAAGGATGGGGGGAGGATTTTCCCTTGAAATGGTCGGACCATAGGTTTAAATATTTGGGTATTGTTTTGACGAGATTACCGCAGGATCTATACCACACTAATTTTGAGAAAGTCTTGTCTGAGATGCGGCGTCAACTGAGAGCTTGGAACCCACTGCCACTGTCACTACTGGGGAGAATTGCAACAGTTAAAATAGTGATCTTGCCCCGCATACTTTATTGGTTACAAACTTTACCCGTCTGGTTATTCCGACGGGATTTGCTTAGAATGGAAAGGGAGATTCAAGGGTTTCTGTGGAAGGGGGCCAGAGCGCGGATCCCGATGTCCCGCATGATTGGTAAATGGCGTAGAGGTGGCCTTGGGCTTCCGGATTTAAGACTCTATGCCTTGGCATGTCAAGCGCGGCATGTAGGAGATTGCTTGGGGGGAACAGATGTATACACGCCAAGGGACTTGGAGGCGGCACTAGTGGCTCCTTTTTCACTGGTGGGGGCTCTACATGTGGACAGTGCACAACTGCCAATGCGACTTACGCGTAATATTATGTTAAATGCGATGAGACGTTTGGGCTCCCGATGCCGGAGCGAAATAGTAAATGTGGGAAATTAAGGTCTGGGGATACGGGGAGTGGAGGGGGAATGGGCGAACTCAGAGAGGGTACCGTTGCATTGTAGTGGAGTTCAGGGTGCGAGGGCGGGGGGTGGGGGTTGGGGGGGAAGGGGGGGAGACGGGGTAGGGAGGTTGGGATACCACCAATAAAAAGGGAAAAAAACTGTTTAACCATGGATGTATAAAACTGTGCACTGAGCTCTGATCTAGTCACATAACTGTATATTGCTTTGGCCTCAGCGGAGATAAGACTCCACTCTGCTGTGGCTTACTGTTTTTAAATGTATTGGATGTTATGTTTATGATGGTTAATAAATAAAGTTTTCAAAAAAAAATGGAAGTAAAGTACCTCGGAGTGACCCTGGACAAGGAGCTGAACCTCCAATCACACATAAGCAAGACCACCAAAAGCGCATACCACAGAATGAGACTCATCAGACCACTGAAACCCCTCCTCACCCCTGAGCACTTCTGCACAGTCTGCCAGGCACTAATAACCCCACTACTAGACTTCTGCAATCCAATCTACCTGGGACTAACAAAACAAACACTCAAACCGCTGCAACTAGTACAAAACACAGCGGCCCACATTATAACTGGCACTGCAAGACAAGAACACATCACACCCCATACTGAAAGAACTACACTGGCTCCCAATCAACTCCCGCATCAAATACAAAACCATCATAAACATATTCAAGATCAAACAGCACTCCTCAGCCACCAGTCTACACACACTCATAAAACCTGACACAAGCACACGACCAAGAAGAAGAGGCACCTCCAACCGAGTGAACACCCCAAAAGAATTCACCAAGACAAGCAAGGACACCACAGAACGAGCACTCTCGCTGGCCACACCAACTATCTGGAACTCCCTCCCAGACGAGCTGAGACTAACGACTGACGTCAAAGAATTTCGCAAACAGCTGAAGACAACACTATTCCTTGAACACTATGGACACGTCACATAACTTTCTAATCAAGCCAGAACAGCGGACTTACCCACACCCTGACCATTGCATATAGAATGTATAACAGTTCAACCTTTGTATATAGAATGTACAATAGCTCAATCTGTATAATAGCACACATTATAGTAAGTCAATCAAATCAAATACACACCAACTCAAACACACTACACGCACCACTGCACGAGAACACATGAACACATTTGATTGTTTGCTGTGGAGACCACCTTGATTGAAGGAGAGGGCGGTATAGAAATAATGTTAAATAAAATAAATAAATAAATCCTGTGGCGACCCCCATGGGGTTTGCGACCCACAGGTTGAGAACCACTGTTTTAAAGGGACACCATGGTGGCACTTTGGTCTTCCTCTGTTTCTCTTCTGGCTCTCCCATCTGTGGGATTTCTGATACTTCCCTCCCCACATTCTCTAGGATCTGCAGTCTCATCTTGCCTTTGGGCACCAAAATCTTAAATCCATCCCTGATAGACTACAAGCAAACATTTACAGCTTCTTCAGAACAGATGTAAATTTGTGTTAAAGAATTTGTGCACTATTAGGTATCGTTTTGAGAGCCTACATTATGAGGGCATTTAGGTGTCTATATTGCCTTTATATAGTAGGCATAAAATAAGTACATTTCACATAGCCGCCCTCTTATCAAATTTCCCTTATTATGTGTATGTGGGTATGTAGGGTTGCCAACTGGCTCCAGATTCACATGACAGGCTTGATCCAATCTCAGGTTTAACCCATTGTATGCAGGGACTTGTAATCTTGCTTTTCTTATGGAGTACAATAGAGAAATCAGAATACATGTCCCTGCATGCAATGGGGTAAAGTTGAGACTTGATCAAGCCTGTCAGGCACATCTGGTGCCAGTTGGCAACCCTCTGGGTATGTATATATTGTGGTAAGGAGGCAAGTAGGAATGAAATTGTATGTAATTGAGAGAGGATTCCTGTTTCTGTCCGATGAATAAAACTTTGCCAATTCTGGGAGGATCTACTCTAGGAGTAGTGATTCTTTTAAAAAGAGGGCAAGGGCAAGCCCGAGGATCCAAAAGATCTCGGGTTATGAGAGCAGTGTAGGCATGACACAGTAAAGCTCCTGGGCAGTACTAATTGGGAGGAGCAGAGGATTCCCTAGAACCATATAAAATACTTTTTGGAGCCCCATAGGGGAGGGATCAAAGGGGTGCGCAGCAGCTGTCGAATTGATGTGCATCCTTAGGGGGAGAGAATAAAGTTCCCTTCTCTAGTCTTGCTGAGTACCTCCACATGGTGCCCTCATTGTATAACTTCTATACCAAATCTCTGCAAGGCGACACTACAATTAAAGTATGTTAGGAACGAAGAAGAAAAATACATACTGGCCGTACGTTGCCCAGGATAAAGAGGTGCCCACCCGTAACTTACGCACTAGGGCTAACGATGGTAGTTGTGATAGTGCAAGTGCTGCAGATGCAGATAACATCCCTGCCACAGATAAAGGCCATGGTGAACCTGTTCATGGACCCACTGTGGCAGGAGATAAACCACAGAAATTAATGAAAAAGTTAAGAGGATTAACTACGGTTAAGTGGAATTCTGCAGATTAATAGGAGATAATGTACTGCTATTTTTATGCTACAAACCCCATATTTAAATCAAGAGGGTATACAAAGAGAGTCCATCAAAAGCTGGAAGAAAGAGGAACATTGCCATTAGAAAAACTGCAAAAAGTAACAGATGCAAATTTAACATCTTTAATTTTAAAGATCACAGAAAAGAAGTATGTAAATGATAACATCTTGAAGCAACTAAGGAATTCCGTGGACAAAGAAATACAGGGATCTAGGAGAGAGTACCAGAAGAAAGGAAGACACAGAAAAGGAAAGAGAGGTCAAGGGGGAGATGGAGTTGAGAGATTTGAAACTGCAGGAGACTGAGCTGAATAAAGGAAGGGTCAACAAGTTAACTGAATTGGAGGAAGCAAAGGAGGAAGAAAAAGGGAAGAGAAAGACCCAGAGGTGGAGGAATTCAAGATAGAACTCCTAGTCCATATGGAAAGAGATGAATATGCTGGGTTCCAAGCAAGGGAAATATTACCCAAGCTAAATTTAACACCTACGGCTAGAAGTATGATAATTAAGATGAACAAAGCCATATCCAGTATAAAGAGACCATTTATTGACATCACCAGAATTAATCAGATACAATATTGTGCAGCTAAAATTATTACTGCAAGAATACAATCAACTAGAGTGCAAGACCAGAAGAAAAAGAGAACAATAACAGTTCCTCCTTGGAAAAAGTGCATTGAAGGAAAAATACAATGATTGTGTGCAGAGGTATCCCTGATGGATGGATATCTAAAAGGATTAAGGTCATCAAAGATATTAAGGAAGATCCAAGACATCAAGCTGAAGCATGCTGCATTAACAGAAGAAGACCTCAAATTTATATGTTCCAACAATAAATAGAAAATAGTGGCAGAAGCTCAAAAACTTCGAAGATATGAAGAAAACAGGAAAGAAAGATATCAGAATAAACTATTTAGAGAGAACTCAAAACAATTTTATAGGGAACTGGGGAAGAGCATTAATATGATAAAAGCACCTCCAACCAAAGCTGAAACCGAAACCTTCTGGAGAAAGCTATATGAGGACCCTATACAGCACAGTCACAAAGCAGAATGGTTACCCAGCATACAGAAGCATTTAGAAAAAACAAACATCAAACCTATGGAATGGCCTGTAGTAACAAAGGAAGAGCTGGAAAGCAGGTTAAAATGAGCCTCAAATTGGAAAAGCCTTGGCCCAGATGGAGTAACCAACTTTTGACTCAAACAGTTAACATCACTACACCAACACCTGGAGAACTGCAAAAATCAATTGTTCGAGCAACCAGACTTAACAGCACAATGGAAGTACTTTCCTCCTTCCAATGGGAAACCCGACTAACTTTACAAAAAATTATAACCTGTTTACCTACAATCTATAATCTGTTTACTGTGATAGATGCAGACAGAATATACGTTCATATTAAGCTTAATAACATCATGGCAATAGAGCAAAAGGGCAATAAGAGAGGAGCATATGGAACCAAAGACCATTTAATGCTGAACAAGGCCATTATGGCCAGTGCTAAGAAAGGAAGAAATCTCAGTATAGCATGGATTGATTATAAGAAAGCTTTTGACAGCATCCCACACTTTTGGATAATACATTGCCTTGAAACGTATAAAATAAATTCTGGTTTGACAGAGTACATTAAGTTCAATATGACAATGTGACAATCCACATTCTTTATGAGATATGAAGATGGTCAGTACATCATTCCTAACATTAAGATCCAGCGAGGAATATTTCAGGGAGATTCCCTGTCACCACTTCTGTTTTGTTTGGCGCTTAATCCAATGAGTGCTCTCATCAACTCTTTGGGATATGGATTTAGCCTGAATTCTAAAGACAATACCAAGCCAGAAGCAACTTCCCATCTGCTATTTATAGATGATCTGAAGCTCTACAGTTCCAGCGACCAACAATTAGCAGAACAACTTTGTATGGTGACAAGCTTTTCTGATGCCATCAGGGTGACTCTTGGCCTTGACAAGTGTGCTAAGACAACCCTTTTCAGAGGAAAATTGAGCAAAACCGAAAACATCTCTTTTGCTGAGGGCTGTGACATCAAGGACCTTGAACAGGAAGGAGCATATAAGTATCTTGGAAAAGAGGAAGGAATGACATTCGAGCAGAAGCTATTGAGAGAGAAGATCAGTAAAGAATATTACAGGAGATGAAACTGTTATTTAAAAGTGCTATAACGTCATGAAATAAGATACAAGCCGTCAATCAGCTTGCAATTCCTGCACTCTCATACAGCTTTGGGATTGTGGATTGGCCTCATAAAAATCTTGAAAAACTGGATGTGCGAATAAGAAAACTCCTCCATGCTCATGAAGTTATTTACAAGAATCAGTGTATACCAAGATTGTACATTCCTAGAGCTGAAGGACAGCTAGGACTTACAGAGATTGACTACACCTACAGAGCTACTATCGTAGGCCTCCAAGCCTATCTGACAGAATCATTGGATCCAAATACGCAAAAAGTGCTGAAATCTAAAAGTAAAACATCCAGAATCTGTCTCCATCATCAAACTTAGACAAGCGTTCAAGATGATTAGAAGGAATGAGTGAGAGTCCACAGGTATGTATGGGAAAGGAAGTAACAGATTTTGCAAAACAAGAGTAAAAATTCAAGTGGCAAATGCACAAATACAGAGTGTTACTCCAAGAACCTTTTGTTGATCAAAAATGAACACATGAATGATTGAGGAGAGGTGAACTGAAACCAAAGGATGAAAGATTGATAATTGCAGCCCAGGACAGCGGATTATGGACAAGATGGTTTACGACGAGTATTGAAAAAACTGGCATAACAGACATCGGCCGATTCTGTAAGAAAGAGCTGGAAACAGTGACTCACCTAACAGCAGGCTGTTAAGTTATGATGGCAGAAAATGTCTATACAGAAAGGCATGCCTCCTCCACTGGAAACTCTGAACACTATAACATCGCTGTACCTGAAAAACACCGAGATCATGACCCTAAGAGAATAGCAGAGAATGAAGAGGTTCTGATCACCTGGGACATTCCCATTCCAATGCATAAGAAACTGGATGCCAGAAAACCCGACAAAGTGGTAAAGGAGAAGAATACCAGAACAGCATTGATATAATAGAAGTGTCGGTACCGAGTGATTATTCTGTGAATTGTGTGGAGAGACAGAAGATCTTGAAGTACCAAGAAATGCAGTCAGAGACCAAGAAAATGTGGCAGAAAGGTACAGAAATATTTCCCATTGTATTGGGAGCCTCAGGCTTGATAAATAAGAATTTCCAAGCACATCTAGCCAAACTACCCATACATGTTACATCTTACGAACTCCAGCAGGAAGCTCTCTTTGGCACGATGCAAGTATTATGCCTAGCATTAGCAGTAAATTTGAGAGACTGAGATCATATTCCACATACCCTGGCTTAGAAGTGAGGTTTACGACTGCCATAGTTTGTGCAAAACTAACCCATTTGGAGAAACTACCCCTGGGAGGGATATGCCCTTCAGCAGAGCCAGTGGAAGCTCAGCAGAGCATAGAGATGGATCCAGAGATGTGAGCTCCTGCTGACATTGATACCAGCGAGATGGAGTTTATTGAACACGATACCAGGCTGCCTTGATGGCTGGCTATTGAGTGTATACCTTTGAGTCTCCCTTTCTGGTTTTTCCTTTTAAAGCACAGCAGGTGTTGTAGCAGGATTGTATTTTGTTGGCATGGAAGGTGGTGTGTTTATGTTTATGTTTATTACATTTGATATACCGCTCAGGCCGAAGCATCAGAGCGGTTTACAATACAGTATCATTTGAGAAAATATGAAAAGAACGCCATTTATAAGATAGGACAGGACAGAGGACAGAAACAGTCAAAAAGATAAGAGGAGAAGAAGGAAGTGGAGCAGCAGATTACCACAAAATACGAGCATGACAATCCAGCCCACATCTTCAATGCAAAGAGCAGAACAGACGCCACGGACCAACACCTAAGGGCAGGCGCGGGCGTGCCCCAGAAGCGGCAGTTTATAGCCGTTGTAGGTAAAAGCTGGTTGGCAGGCTGAAGGGGGAAGGAGGGGCTCCTGCTCACACCTCCGGTGAAATCTCTGCTCTCCTGCGCACCCCAGAAGCCTCTTAAGCCATGCCCCTTGGGAATACCTGAAGCTAAAAGCAGGGGATGGTTTATGGACTAAGAGACACTGTGCTAGTAGGATTTTGGAAAACTCTTTTTATTTTCTTTTGAGACTAGTGCTGTAGGACTAAACGTTTAAAGGTAGCTTTCTGAAAGCTAATGGAATATGAATTATCCCATTGTGCTAGAATCTAAGTACAGTCTGTGTTATTGAACAGTCTGAGGTTTAATTTAAAAGATCATCTGCACACCTGTGCATTAAGCAAGTGTTCCAGCGAAGACAAGGGGCCATTCCCAGATTTAGGATGAAGAAGGGATTGTTACACTGACAAGTAGAGGGCCAGACTGGTGATAATGGAAAGATTCAACTAGTCATATCTAGCGCTTTCTCTCCAAGCCTTCTAAGTATAGCATGTGATCACATGAAGCCCTCAAACACTACCTATTCCTTAAATACTTCTCAGTGAGTGCAGAGGCACGACCCCTCTCTGTGAATCATGGACACACCGATTCACCTATTGAACCAGAATTCCCCACATAGAAAGGTTCCACAGACCTTTGGTAGAAGGTTCTACGTGCCTGTCTTCTATCTCATCTGCGCTATCTTTTAAGATGTTAATAGTTCACTGTTATATTTCCGTTATTCTTAATCACATTGTTAACCAGGTTGTATGACCCCATTTACTGATTTTACCCTGTTATCCAAGTTTTATTCCCCTGTTTACTGTAACTCAGACGCTTGCTTATGGTGCTGAATTTTTGTTTGATGTAAACCGCGCTGATGCCAAAGAGTGCGGTATATAAGAGATGTAAATAAATAAATAAATAAATAAATCTTCTAGCAGAGGTCAAGGGTGCAAATAGTCCAATGCACACATTTCTTGTCCAGCCATTTATAGACATTCAAATCTTTGTTATGCTTGACCCCAGTGTCAGGAGTGTCAGTCTCCTTTCCCCTGAGGGCCCTACTGGCTCTACTGGTTCATTACAGAAGAACCTATGACATGGGTGACATTGGATATTATGGGCCCCTTGAAGAAAAGCCAGAGTGGGTATTTGTAGATTCTAGTGATTACAGATTATGCCATCTGATTCTGCTGAGCTATTCCCCTCTGCTCCAACTCGACAAAGATGATCATATGAGAATTTGTTCGGCCCCCACAGTTTGGGTGTGCCAACTCCAGACTCCATTCTTTCTATGTTATTGCACCATATCCCTGGAAAGACTACCCGAGTCAATATGTCAAGCTCCATCTCTGGTCTTATTCAAATCAAAGCTAAAAACTCATCTCCTCAAAGCTGTTTTTGGATCCTAACCCCCCCCCCCCCCTTATTTTCCTGTCTACAACCATGCACATTTTAATTATTTCCCTTAAGAGTTTCTTAGTCCCCTGTTTGTTCTGTTTGTCTATCTTAGTAGGAACTGTCTTTTATATACCTAGTAGCACTATAGAAATGATAAATAGTAGTGGTAATAGTTTATGTTTTACATTCTTATTTTCTATTGGTCTGTGACCTTGTAAGTTAGGGCAAGCAGTTTCCTGATAGGGTCGTGTAATTCTTGCCCCTGTAGGCTAAATACTGAATATAACCTATTCCTTCTAGTCTCCTTGAGTCCTTCCTGGCTCATGGTTCAGTCCAAGGTTCAGTCTTTGACCCTGCAGGTCAATGCCAGAGCTCCCCCTAGCTTTTGGGGTAATCCTCTGATTCCCTCCCTTTAGGGCAAAAATCTCCATCTTGGGGGAGTAGAAAGCAAGGGTTCACAGTCTTTCTCTCCCTCTCCTTTTCCCTGGAATTCCATCGTCTCTCCACCTCTTCAGCGTCCAGCCAATTCACTCAGCGATTCAGCACTCAGCTTGCAGCATCCATTCCATCCTCAGTCTTCCAGCGTCCAGTTATTCATTTAATTCTTCATTACTTTCTTCATTCGGCAGTCATAGCAAGTTCCTCGTTCGGCTTACTTTGAATAAATAATTGTAATTTAAGAGATCGAGTCTTCCTCTTGAATGCTGAGCTGGTTTAGCTAAATGTGGAGTACTGCAGTGGGAAATCACAATATGGAAACAATACAGACTTGCTAAAACTCTTTTGCCAAATGGGATTTCTCAGGGAGATGTTAATAAATGGCATATCAAGGCATTTTTGGGGAACCTTTGGTATAAAACATATATGTACCAGCAGCAATATTGAGTCGCTGTCCGGTTAGCTTCCGTGGGTGAAGTTAAGCTAGCCTTTGCCATGCCTGACTTTACCTGCTTTTCGCTAACCAAGCAGCAGTTCAATATCGCTGCTGCCTGGGTAGCAATGGGCACTGTCTCTGCTGTGCCCTGGAAAGCCCCGATGATAAGCACTTAGCATTGGGACATGTAGTGGCGGCATCTGCGGCTATCCAGCGGCACTAAATGCGTTAGTGCTGCTGAATATTCCATTCAGCGGCATTTACACTGTTTGCAATTCTGCAAACCATGTAAATGCCTTTGAATATCAGGCCCATAGTATATGACAGCAGATAAAGACCAGTGTGGTCCATCTAGTCTGTCAAGTAAGGTGGCTAGAATAGGTGCACCTACTGCTCCAGGAAAGTCACCTGCATCTATGCCCTTGTTTAGGGTTGTACTCGCCACTCTGTGCAGGTCACCCCCTTCTATGCCTGTGTTAGGGTTGTACCCATCACTTCTTACAGGTCATCCCCCTCTATTTGTTGAAATATAAAAGATAGTTCAGTTTATTTTGATTTTATCCTGTTGCTATAAAGGGATCCTCTGTGTCTGTCCCATGCTATTTTAAATTCTGTCACTGTGTTTGTCCCCACCACCTCCATCGGGAGGGCATTCCAAGCATCCATCACCCTTTCAGTGAAAACGTATTTCCTGACATTGCCTTTCACTTTACCCCCTTGCAGCTTCATGTTATGCCCTCTAGTTTTACAGCTTCCCCATCTTTGGAAAAGGTTTGTTTGTTCATTAATACTCGTTAAGTATTTAAAGGTCTGAATCATATATTTCCCTTGTCCCTCCTCTCCTCTCCTCTTTTTTTTTTTAAAGTGCCAAGTCAATGCTGACTCCTGGTGACCCAGCAGTCCCTGGGTTTTCTTGGCAAGGTATGACTGGAAGTAGATTGCCAGGCCTTTTCTTCTGAGGCAATGGAGGGTAAAGTGACCTGCCCAAGGTCACAAGGTGTGTCAGTGGGAATCAAACCCTGATCTCTTGAGTACTAGGCTCCTCCTCCACTCCTCTCCTCTAGGGTATACATATTTAGTTTTTTATGAACACTCCAAATCATTTCGGTCACCTTCCTCTGAATCATTTTATATTTTATATTCTTTGTGAGATGTTGAGCCTGATTCAGAGAGGGGGACGTCCAGGCCGTCTGGACGTCCCCGAGGAAGATGGGCCCATTAGAACCTGATTCTGGACTGCAGGATCAAAATGTTCCTGCGGTGCACGGAATCAGGCCTGTGGACGGCCCGGCATGCTCTTGCCACCTGCGGGGAAGTCCTCCCTGCAGGCATCCTCGACTCCCACAGCTTAGGCCCCCCTCTTCCCTGCTGCCCAACCTACAGCTAGCCAACTGGGGCCTGGATTGGGTGGAGGGGACCCCCCTGCACTCAGTCCCAGCCCCAGAGGGGTTCCCGGTCTTGATTGCTGGGTTGGTGCTGCTTATTCTACCTCGGAGGTGGAATAAGCAGCACGTCCCCATGGACCCCGCAGGACGTACAGAGCCGTGACCTGAACTGGCCCTGTATGTTCTGCCGGGCTGGCCCACCCCCGCTCTGCCCCGACCCCGTCAGCTCTCCCCATCCTCCTGCTCAGGACGTGTGGGGAGAGCAGGAGTGGAAATAGGGTCCCGATGGCTTGCGGGGCTGCACGCGTCTCTGAATCGGGCCCATAGCCTCCAAAATTGAACGCAATATACCAATGACTTGTACGTGGCATTAATACCTCCTTCTTTGTGCTGGTTATTCCTCTATATGCATCCCACCATCCTTCTGACTTTGGCTACCACCTTGTCACATTGTTTCACCACCTTAAGATCCTCAGACACTATCACTCCTGGTCCGTGCACACCAACCTCTCGCCCCGTATCACATACAATTCCTTTGGATTTCTGCAACCCAAGTGCTTGACTCTGCACTTATTTGCACTGGATCTTAACTGCAAAGTATTAGACTATTCTTCCAGTGTTTGTAGATCTTCAGGCCGGAAGGTCGGGGGTTCAAATCCCACTAGAGGACAGCAACCTTGGGCCGGAAGGACTGGGGTTTCTAGTCCCACAGGTGCTCCTTGTGGTCTTGGGCAAGCCACTTAACCCTCCATTGCCCATGTTCCCTGTAAAATAGTTATCTCCAAGTTATAATGCCCTGTTCAATGTAATTTCAGTTTGTTCAATGTAAACCGCACTGATGTAGAATAGTACGGTATATAAGAGAATGCAAATAAATAAATAAATAAAAATCTTTGCTGATGTTGTCCACTCCTTCAGAAGAGTCCATTCTGTTGCTAATTTTTGTGTCATCTGCAAAAAGGCAGACTTTTCTGTTCAGTCCTTCTGCAATATCACTCAGAAATACATTGAACAGGATCAGTCCTAGGACCGATCCCTGAGGCACGCCACCATTCACCTTCCTTTCTTCTGAGTAAGTTCCATTACCGCCACCTTCTGTCATCTGTCGGTCAACCGATTTCTGATCCAGTTCACCACCTTAGGACCTATCCCCAGGCTGCTCAGTTTATTGATAAGCCCCCTGTGAGGAAGAGTATCAAAGACTTTGCTGAATTCTAGGTAGATCATATCACATCACATATGAAGAATATGTTAAGGAAGGGTTTAGATGGGGGTGTGGTAACTGGGACCAGTTGCTTCCATTTGCCCTCTATGCTGCAAGGGAGAGTATTCAAGTTTCTTTAGGGGTCTCCCTTTTTGACTTGTATGGCTGTACCCATAGAGAGCTCCTATGTATCCTTAGGAGCAATAGCTGGGGGGGGGGGGGGGGGAGTGAAAACCCTTGAAAGTACTATAGACCTGAAGGAGTGTATTGCAGCAAGTAGTGGAGGTGACCTGAAATAATTAACTAAGAACCAGCAAAAGCAAAAGACTTTTTATTAGGGCATTCGAGTTAGGGAGTTGAAGGAAGGTGACAATGTATTAATGTTGATCTCTTCTTACTCCATAAATGTGTAACCAATTGTCAAGGTCCCATGGTGGTAAAGAGAAAAGGGGGTCCCTTCAATTATGAAGTACAGAATAGCTAAGGCCATACGCAAACCTAACACATTAATTTATTGAAGCCCTGGCGTGAACAAGAAATCTGGATGGCCATAACTAGAGAAGAGAGGGAGGAGGAGGACTTTCGTCCTGAATTGGAGGAGGTTAAGATAAATGAAGATGTATCTCTGAAACAGAGGGGGAGGTTGAAGAGTTGGTGACTGGCCTGGATTGAGGAGCATGAGGTTGTCACTCCCCCAGGAAAGGTAATAAGGCAAAAGCCTTATAGGCTACCCAAGTTTAAGCAGAGGGAAGTAGAGTAACAAACGCAGGACATGAAAGAAATGGGGGTCATAGAAGAATCAAAGAACCTGTGGGTACCTACTAACCTTTGCCCTGGTCTTACATGCTCCCTACTATGTTTCCACTGAGGCCCAGCTGCAGGGTGCGCTGCGGGCTCACCTCCTCTGAGTCACACGGCATCAAACAGTTCTGTTTCCTTTAAAAGGCTAAAAGAAAAACCCCCTTTCTAAACATGAATGGAACAGGGATAGGAAGAAATAAAGGAGCTGCTGTAACCTGCCCCTTTTTATTTGCAGTCCTAATGTTAAAACGGGGCAAATAAGACTGTGCGTACTGTCCTACTCTACTCAGGCCACGGAAAACCAGTGCTGGAGGAGGGAAAAGGTGTAAGGTGAAGGAAGACAAACAGGGAACCTGAAAACTGAGCCTATGGGGAACAGGGTTTGGCTTGCTAAGCCCCAGTGAGGTGATTTCAGTTTCTCACCAAGGAATTCTCTTCAGCTCTGTTCCTCTGACTGAGACATGGTGTTATCCTAAAATAACTTAACAAGGGACTTCTGGAAACCCCTTCAGGATATCAGTGCAACTGTCTGAATCTCCATTCACACAAAGCCGGAGCTAGACTCTGGGCTCCAGCTTTAGCATGTCCTTACTGTGATTAATTGTTTCTGCAAAGGCTCTGTCGTAACCTGCCCAGCATCTTTTAAGTGTAGGCTGCACTGGAATTATCTTTAATTTAGGTGGTTACAAACGCAAGCATTAATTAGAGACACAGTTAATGGATTCTGAGTGCAGCTCTCTGAAGCATTTTGAAGAGTCTCAGATACACAGTATATTTTGTTTGGGGACCCCCCACCTCCCAAACTGTACGACGTAGATATGTCACTTTTCATAAGGCTTGCTGGCACCGTTACGTTCAGTGAATTCATCTAAAAAAAAATCTCTATCCTGAAAGACATTTTTTCAGAAACGACACAAGAGTGGAGATTTTGGTTGGAGATTTTTTGCCAGCACTGCTTGTTGAACTTCCACTCCGTCGTACTGTGGGATTTATATACCTGCTTCTTCCATTTGCCAATTAGCTCTGTAAGCACAGAAGGCTTGCACTGGGTCAGATTACAACCATACTACAGGCACGTCTTTAATAAATCAAACCCACGGTGCCTGTTACACATGTGCATGTAAGGCAGCAGCTGCTCTCTTACCTAACAGCTTATGAATGAGCTTCGATCGTCTGACTCCTGGGAGATGCTTATCACATGCCCTCCAGCACTGCTATCGCAATCCCTCTGCGTCATTTCTGTTTTGTTATAAGTGTCCAGGCAAAGGAAATATTTTTACGTTTGATATGTGTGTGTGTGTGTATATATATATATATAATTAGATTATGTAGCATATACTAATTAGATTACAGGGGCCTTTTACTAAAGTGTGCTAAGTTGCCAGAGTGGATTTAGGCATGAGGTAATTGCGCGCTGAGGCCCATGGTCATTGTTAGCGTGGGGACATGATTGCACAAGCTGATTTCCACGCTGTGATGTGCACATTGGGAAGGGTAATGGACAGGTTAGGGTGGAGAGTGGGCATTGTGAGCACACTGTTAGTCTTATAGTTAATTGCATGGCTGCAATTATCTCTACCTCAATAGGTGGAGTTGAGTGTACTTGTACTAATAGCGCCCCATGTTAGGTATGGCGCCATGTCTTTATCTGCTGGAAATATGCTGTCCACACCTCCGAAAGGTAAATCACTGGCTTTGCACTTAACATGTGTGAGGTTTTGCATAATTTGCACATTAGATGCAAAACTACTGTGCACTTTTGTAAAAGCTCCCTATATAATATGTGAAAAATTAAGCAGAACAATACATGTTTCATTTATTAGTATATAATGTAAACCTCACTTGGTTTGCAGCTTGTCGTGCTGTGAAGGCTTGTGTGCAACAGTGATGCTGAGAGCTAAGCTATTGGTAGCTTAACTACTGGCAGGGTCTCCCAAGATGGACAGGTCTCAGCTGAGGAGCCAGACCAAGACAAACCACCCATCTGGACAGCAGTAGAATGAGGCGGTATTGGTGGCAACTACACTAGAATTAAACTGCGCGGAAGAAAGACATAGCAATCTACTTCTGTATCTTGCCATGCAAACCCAATGGATAGTCACAACAAAACAAATTGCACTACAATGCTGGAAGATAAGACTTCCAGGTCGGAAGGCACTCAACTGGCTACTGGGAAAGAGCTGAAAACCTTTCAGAGTAAAGCCAGCATTTATGATGTGGTTGAATCAAAGCCCTAGGGACATCTGATTGTTGATGTAGCTGCACATGAAATGAGAGTCAGAAGCTGCAAAGATGTCTTAAATACTGAGACATGGAACGTATGAAGCATGAACCAAGGGAAGTTGAAGGTGGTCAAGAATGAAATGGAATGTGTACAGCTCGATCTGTTGGGTGTCACCAAATTGAAATGTACTGGCATCAGGCACTTTGCATCTGATGATCACATAGTCTACTATGCTGGACATGAAAGACAAAGAAGAAATGGTATTGCATTTATAGTTAAGAAGAAACTTGCAAGAACTGTAATGAAATACAATGCAGTCAGCGAATGGTTAATTTCTATTCGTCCCATCAACACAACTATATAATTCAAATATATGCCCCACAATAGCTGCAGAAGAGGTCGTAATTGATGAGTTTGACAAACAAGTACAAGCTGAAATTGAAAGAACATGCAAACAGGATATCCTGATAGTCATGGGTGAGTGGAATGCAAAAGTTGGCAACAAAGAAGAAGCAAAATGGTTGATATGGACTTGGCAACAGAAATGAAGCTGGAGAAAGACTGGTAGAATTCTCCAAGATCAGCGATCTATTCATCTCAAACACCTTCTTCCAGCAACACAAACGGCGACTGTACACATGGACTTCACCCAATGGATTGTACAAAAATCAAATTGACTACATCTGTGGAAGTCAAAGATTGAAAAGTTCTATAACATCAACAAAGACAAAACCTAGAGCTGATGTGGTACAGATTACCAACTACTAGTATGCAAACTCATGCTAAAATTGAAAAAGGGCAAGCCACTTATGAATGTAGCAAAATATGACCTTGAGAGTGTACCATCAGAAATTAAAGACTGCCTGCAAAATCGATTTGCTGCTTTAGACACAAATGACAGAGCTTCAGAAGAGTTATGGGATGACATCAAGAAGGTTGTGTTGGAAAAAATTGAGAAGTCTCTAAGAAGTCTCTACAAAAGGTAGAAAAGCAAAAACGCCCAAAATGGACGACCGAAGTAACTGAAAATTGCCCAAAAATGCAGAGAAACTAAAGCCAGAGGAGAAAGAGAGGCAATCACAGAACTCAACATAGATTTCCAACATGCAACAAGACAAGACAAGAAGTACTACAATGACACATGCAGAAACTATTAGAGGAAGAACAAGATCAGCTTTCCTAAAGCTATGAGAGTTAAAGAAAAAATTCCAGCCTCAAATTGGAATGTTACAAGATGCTCAAGGATCCATGTTGAGAAGATCAAGAAAAGGTGTAAAGAATATGCAGAGTCATTATATGATAAAGATCAGGTGGACCAAAAGCCGTTTCAACCTGTACCTTATGATCAGGAACCATTGGTGATGAAAGAAGAAATTGAAGCAGCATTGAAAGCCCTATCAAAGAACAAAGCACCTGGCATTGATGGCATTCCCATTAAAGTATTACTGCAATCAGATGCAGCTGTTACCATACTTACAAGGCTCTGCCAGGAAATTTGGAAGACAACATCATGGCCAATTGACTGGAAAAGATCTGTGTTTATACCAATACTAAAGAAAGGTATCAAATTGACCGTAGAAATTATCACACAATCGTTCTGATCCCACCTGCCAGCAAGATTCTACTCAAGATTATTAAGCAGAGACTACAACCATACCTGGAATGAGAACTGCCTGAAGTGCAAGCAGGGTTAAGGAAAGGGCGAGGAGCGAGAGACATAATTGCAGATGTGAGATGGATACTTGAAAAGACTGAAGAATACCAAAAGGATATCTATATGTGTTTTATTGACAACAGCAAAGCTTTTGACTGTGTAAACCATGAGAAACTCTGGACCACATTAAGAAGCATGGGTATACAGGTACACATGATAGTTCTCTTGCATAACCTTTACCTTGATCAAGAAGCAACAGTTCGAATGCAACAAAGAGAAACAAAATGGTTTAAAATCAGCAAAGGTGCACGACAAGGTTGCATACTTTCCCCCTACCTGTTTAATTTTTCTGCAGAACAAATCATCAGAGAAGCAGAACTGTATGAAGACAACCAAGGTGTGAAGATTGGTGGAATATTCATCAATAACCTTCGCTATGCTGATGATACCACATTACTGGCTGAAAGTGAAGACGATCTGAAACATTTGCTTCTCAAGATCAAGGAAGATAGTCTTAAAATGGGCCTGCACCTTAATGTAAAGAAGACAAAGATCCTGACAGCTGGCAAAATCAATAAGTTCATTGTTGATGGAGAAGAAATCAAAATAGTGAACAACTTTAACCTACTTGGATCAGCTATCAATAAAGAAGCAACAAGCAGTCAAGAAATCTTATGACACACTGCTCTTGGCAGAATGGCTATGAATGACCTAGAAAAGATTCTCAAGAGCAGAGATGTCTTTCTCCATACAAAGATTTGACTCTTTCAAGTCATGATATTTTCAGTAATGTCATATGAAGGACAGACTAGATAGGCCATGTGGTCTTTTTCTGTCATCATATATCTATGTTTCTATATGTATGTGAAAGTTGGACAGTGAAAAAAGATAGGAAGAAATTTGATGCCTTTGAATTATGGTGCTGGCGACGAATGCTGTGTATACCATGGACTGCCTGCAGAACGAACCAGTCGGTACTAGATGAGATCAAACTTAAGCTTTCTTTAGAAGCTCAGATGATAAAACTTTGACTTTCATACTTTGGACACATCATGTGAAGAGAGAGATCATTAGAGAAGGACATCATGCTTGGCATGGTAGAAGGTCAACGCAAAAAAGGAAGGCCAGCAATGAGATGGATTGATTCAATAACAGTAGCTATGGATGCCACTCTGTTGACAATGAGCCGCCTGACTGAAGACTGAACACAGTTTAGGACAACTATCCAGAGGGTCACCATGAGTCGACACCAACTTGACAGCACTTAATAACAACAACAACAACAACAGTGTAATTATATCTATCTTATAATAACTTAACTTTAAAATGTTTCCTTGGCCTGGAAACTTTCAAGAAGATAGAAATGATGCAGAGAAATTCTACTAACAATGCTGGAGAAGATATGATTTTTCTTTATATTTTCAGATGAATTTATGTGCATAAGTTGCAACTGAAGCAACTCTTACTCTCTATTTTGAAAAACTATGATGTGCAGAATGCAGAGTAAAACAAAGAATATAATTAGGCCTCTCCGGAGGTGCATAGTGTAATTACACTTTGACTAGTGTGTGCAGTCCTGGTCTCAAACATGTAGTTGATTTTAAAAAAGTTCAGAAATGATGCAGAAAGGCTAAACAGGCTAGGGCTCTTCAGCTTGGAAAATAGACTGAGAGAGGATATGATAGAAATTTGTAAAATCATGAGTGGGGTGGAAGGATTATAAAGAACGGTTGTTTCACCTTTGATTCCGAATTCAAAGCTCCCCGCATGTACAGAAGAGATGCGTGGGGAGCTCTGGATGGGGAAAGGAGGAGGTGAGCCGGAGGAGGAGCATGGGTGGGGCGGAGGCAGGCCCATGACAATGGACATACAGGGCCAATTCTGGTCGTGGCCCTGTATGTCTGGCATGGAGGACTTAAATGAGGAACTTATTCCACCTCGGAGGTAGAATAAATCTCTCCGAAGAAGGAGATCGGCACCAGTGGGCTCCCCAAAAATGGTGAGGAGCACCAGGTGGTTCCCCACAGTCTAATCCTGGCCTTAGCAGGCCCTTTTGGGGATCAGGTGGTGGGGAACAGTAGGTTTGTGCAGTGGCGGGGAACCGGGGCTCCTGTATGGCATCCCAGTGCCTTGGCAACAGGATACCACAGCACTGAGACTCCATGCAGGAGCATTAGCTGGATTGGATGGAGCCAAAGCTGTACATCTGGTGGCACAGAGTCGGGACCCATCCAGGCCCTTTGCCTTGATTCTGCTCCCGCCTAACTCCAGCAGGTGCAGAATCAGGTGTAGATCCATCCCATCCAGATTTTGGATGTCCAGATGGGCCGGATGTGCCCCAATCAGAATGGAGCCCTAAAAGAAGAGAACACTCCATGAAACTAATGACCAGCAGACTGAAAACAATTTACAAAATTGTGTTCACACAAGGTTATATTTACTAAAATGCGCTTCCTAGTAGCGTGGGGTTTAGCATGTGATAAGAGTGCTATGCTAAAAAGTAGCATGGCCTGCCCCCCATGAAAAATCCCATACTAACTAGATAGCGCACAATGGGGTGGGGACTGAATGGGTCAGGGGAGGAATGGAGGCATTGGCAGCAATTCAAGGTTAGTATGGGCATTAATAGCTCATTCTAACTGCACTTGCTGCTCATAGCACAGGCGCACTAAACACCACCTCAGTGGGTGGAGTTAAGAGGACCTACAGTCCGGCTTACATGATGCTGTGTCTTTGCACTGCACTAACTGCAGGGAGATGGACAAACATGCTCTCTGAAGTTAATGTGGGCCCCCCCCCCCCCATGCTGGTAACATGACCCACATGCACCATACCATCGTAGGCTTTAGTAAACATGCTCCTCAGCACATAATTAACTTATGGAATCTGTTACTGGAGGATGTGGTCAGGGCAACTAACATTTGCAGGGTTCAAAATAAGTTTGGATAAGTTCCTGGAGGAAAAGTCCATAAAAATAATTATCCAGGTAGATTTGGGAAAGCCATTACTTATTCCTGGAAATATGTTATGAGAAATAGATCTGCTTTTGAAATCTGTCAGGTACTTTTTAACCCACACTTGTTGCTGTGGGAGGCAGGATGCTGGGCTCAATGGACTATGGTCTGACACCGCACAGTTTTTCTTATATTCTTAAAATAGCATGCATTGGAATACATTTTCAGAAAACAAAGATAGGGTTTTTTGCAGCCAGGGTTTGTGAAGAATAGCAAATGCCAATCCTCACCAGGATCCTTAAAGACAGTAACTAACATAGGTTACAGCAGAAAAAGATCAATTGTTCCATCCACTCTGCCCAGTTAAGGGCATATTCCAGCTGCCAGTCATAGGAGACTGACTGATGGTTTCATCTTCTCCTTGTGCACACAGGCATTGTTTTGGCTACTGGCCATCTTAAGATCATCAGATACGATCACCCCCATGTCCTATTCTTTCATGTGCAGAAGTACTTCACCCTTTATTTTGTACCATCCCCTTGGGTTTTGCAGCCTGAATGTATGACCCTGCATTTTTAAGAATTGAACTTATAATGCCACACTTTAAAGCAAGGTTTCTCAAACCAGTGCTTGGGACCCGTAGGCAGTTGGGTTTTCAGGATAACCACAATGAACATGCCTGAGAGAGATTTGCATACAATAGAGGCAGCACATTCACACCTCTCTCATGGTTATCCTGAAAACCTGGCTCGCTAGGTGTGTCCCGAGGACTGGGTTGAGAACCCCTGCTCTAGACCATTCATCAAGCTTCACTATAACCCTCTGAATACTGCATTTTCCACACCTTCCGGGGTGGCTACCCTCTTGCACTGTCTTCTGCAAACAGGCAAACCTTTCATGATAAATCTCCGCAATATTGTTTACAAACCTGTTGAAAAGAACTCGACAAAGGACCAATTCTCTTTTTTGTAGTTTGTGAGGGCTGATCTGTTTTTCCCATATCTTTTTAGCTCCAGAGGCCACCATCTGCATTTAATTTCAGTATGGAAGAGGAAATAAACAGTGGGGGATTAGGGAGAGCAACCCCTTAATTCCTCCTGTAAAGGGCTGTCCGAAACAAGTTCTTTTAAAAACGTCTATGTGCTAGGAAGCAGAGGTAACTCCTGACATGGGCAGTTTTGGTAATACACATGCATGAATACATGTGGAGATTTTTGACCCACTCAGGCCCCGCCTTCAGCATGCCCTGACACGCCTCCTCACATTTTCTTCATATTATGGACATCCACATGTAAATTAGCCCTTCATAAGATCATCATTTACACAACAATGGCATTTCCATATGTAAATGCCAGACTTTCCTTGTGGAAATTGCAAATAAGGCTCTTTGACTACTGTAATGCCATCTTCTTGGGACTGCAAGTTGACCTTCTGTTGAAATTCCAGTATTTAGAAAGCTGCCATCAGTGCCGGCCTGCTCCTGGGACCCAGCTGTGGAAAAGATTACCCGTTTCCCTGTGTACTGACACTGATCTTACGAAATTATAGAACGTGTTGCAAACCCATGTCTTTTCATGCATTTCATGTAATAATTTCTAAACCGTCCCATCAAGAAAATAAAAGTCCAAATTCAAAAATATGCCTAAGCAGTACACAAAAAAATATGCACAATTTAATAGACAGACAACTATTACATAATCATAGCATAAGTACCTAATAATAGTATTCTAAATAATCATTACATTCGAGAAAGCATCCTTAAATAACAAGGATTCCAAATCACTATGAAAGGAAAGAAATTCTGTTTTTTGACACAGCATCAAAGGTTCCAAGTTTTGGGGGCAACATATGAAAAAGCACGAATCCATGTAAATTGTTATTTTAAAATGAACAGTTGGAGAAGGACCAATAACCCCTGTTGATGACTGGAGCACAGTGTATGTTCGGGGCAGCAAATTAGGAATAGGTTTGTGAGGTTTCTTCTTGTATAGTAAGTATATTGATAAGGAGCTGAAGTATTTTAAATGCTTGTTTTAGTTGTTTATAAGATGTTCTGTGATGCTATGTATTGATTGTGATGTATTAATGATGCTCATTTGTAACCTGCCCACAGCTGGATTTATCTCCTGTGCATCCATAAGCAATTAGGGGAGGAGTGGCTCAGTGGTTGGGACAGGTTACCTTAGGCTATAGGGCTAAGGGTTCAATTCCTTGTGGCCTTGCGTAAGCCTCTTAACCCTCCATTGCCTCAGGTATGCTTAGACTGTGAGCCCATCAGGGACAAGGGAATAAAAAGTACCTGTAGACTGTTTTGACCTGGTGAAAAGTGGTATATAAGCACAGCTAAATAAATAAATAAATAAATACTCTGTGCTCTTCCACCAACCTGCCAATGGTGAGGAAGGTGTTCCATGTCCCCCCTGGCCCCAAGACTGCTTCCCAACCTCCGTAAATGGGGAGATGTCCCCCCCTCCTCGATCCTGCCTTCTCACCTTCGTTCCAGAGAAGCGGCAGCAGTAAATGCCTGCCCAAGGCAGCATCTTTGAGATGTAAGTCCTCGCTTACTGGACAGCCCCTATAGAGCTCTGCCCCTCCTCTCACATGTGGGGTGTCGCAGGTACCGTCGGGATTGCTTGCATTGCACCGAATCTTTGCGATGTACTTGCTGCAGCTGGCACTGTTGCTGGACCGGCTTGGGTTGCGGCATGGCAGCGACAGCCGTGCTCCTGCACCCATCAGAATTTAATGTTGCAGTCATATGCCTGCAAAGCCTATTCCTGAATCCCGCCTAGAAGACTAGATAGGTAGCAGGGCTGGTTCCACAGTTGGTTCAAGGTGTTGGTATGCTATACAAACTTTAAGCTTTATGCCCCCCCCCCCTCCTCCAGGTTGTCAGAATCGGTTGTTTAGCTTTGACTGTTCTGCTATTTGCCGGGGCCCCCCAGAAGCTGCTGCCCTAGGCAACAGCTTAGTTTGCCTAATGGTCGGGCCAACCCTGATAGGTAGGCTATAAAATTGTTTAAATGCAAGACTTTATCACTGCTATGTCCTAGGATATTCAATTAATAAGACAGCTAACCAACACCTTAGAACTACTGAGATTTCACACTAACTTTACTATCATGCACTTATTGAAGAAGGGAGAAAACATCTTCCACAGCAGACTAACTTTATAAAGAGGCTTCAATCTAGGATCATCGGAAACAGATGCCAAAGCCCCTGGCTATGTCAAAACCATCAGGTATGTAAAACATTAAGAGCCATGTTTATTAAACTTTAGCACGAACTATTTGCCACCATGCCAATAAGAAAAACATGGATGCTGCGGCAGATAGCACGTGCTAATGTTTAATAAACATGGCCCTAAAGAATAGCATAGAAAAGGGCAATATCTGGAGAGCTGCTCGGAATATATGAAATAAAGTTTATAGATTTAGAAGCGGTAATGGAAGAGACTGACTTCACTATAGCGGCAATCGTGAAGACATAGTGCACACAAAGAAATGACTGGGATGTAGTTATACCAGGCTAAAATCTATTCAGGAAAGACAGAGTAAGAAGAAAGGGAGGAGGAGTGGCACTTTATGTAAAAACTAATATTAAAGTCGAAGAACTGCAGGGTTTACGAGGGAAGGAGGAAGCACTGTCGGAAGGTGCAGAAGAAGAGAGGGGAACATTCATGTACATTGGCACAATATAGTATGCAGACCTTCCTCACAGGCAGAAAAGATAGATAAAGATTTAATGGAAGATATTCATGATATAACTATGAAAAGAGAAATGCTATTGGTGGGAAATTTCAATTTGCCAAATGTTGATTGCGACGTCCCAGCTGTGGTGTCATACAGAAGTAGGAAAACTTTGGAGTCTCTACAGGGAGAACTGTTCCAACAACTGGTAACAAAACCCAAGTGGGAGGGAGCAATACTGGACTTGTTGCTTATAAATGGGGAGAGTGTTTATGATGTTTTAGTGGATAATCATCTGGTATACAGGGATCATTGGATGGTGTGCATCAGTATTAGGATGTGGGTGCGATAGTTCATTCAAAAGCGAGGATCCTAGACTTCACACATTCCATGTGATGTTATGTTCTGCTATGTTATATGTAAACTGTATTGAACATTTGAAATGCGGTATATAAACTTCTCAAATAAATACAAATAAAATAAAATAAAACTTTGCCAAGATAGAGGACTACTTCAAGGAATTGTTAGCTGGGTGGGGACATCTAGGGGAAAATAGAACAACAGTGGATAAAACTGATATAACAATAAGAGGCCAATTCCGATCGGGGGACGTCCGGCCTGTCTGGACATCCAAAATCTGGATGGGTCAGATTTGCACCTGATTCAGCACCCGCGGGAGCTAGATGTTCCTGCGGGAGCAGAATTGGGGCACTTGGACGGACCCATTCTGCAGGCCCAGATGTTCAGCACCTTCCCCGCCTAACCATCTGTCACCATGGCACCAGGACGCCATGCAGGAGCCCTGCTTCCTCACAACAGTTTAAAGATGCTTTTCCCTGCTGCGTGATCCCAGGAGGGCCCTGCTGAGACTGGGATCAGGCTGCAGGGAATCTCCTGCTGCCGCTCATCTTGCTTGGGGGAGTGTCCTCTATGCTAGCTCTCTGACTGGGAGCTGCATGCTAGCTCTCTGATTGCGAGCTCTTAAAAGGGTTCTGGTATATTTTTAAAGCAAAGTTACATTCTTTTTGGTGGTTTAGTGGCAATATTTTCTTTAGCAGAGTAGGTTTTAAACTCTAGTAACCTTCTCAGCATTCCAAACAGGGGCTCTACAGGTCAAACAATGGTAAGGATTTAAGAGCTCTGACTGGGAGCTCTTAAAAGGGTTCTGGTAACTTTCTCAGCTTTTGGGAACTGCTGACACCTAATCAGGTGTTAGTGGGCCTGATTAGCCTGTGAATGAACTGAGAGCAGCTGAGGCCTACATAAAAGGCTTCAGAACCCTGCCCTTTTGAGGCATTCCAAACAGGGGCTCTACAGGTCAAACAACGGTAAGGATTTGAGGGTTTATTTTTATTAAATTGCTAGCTCTCTGACTGGGAGCTCTTAAGGGTTCTGGTATATTTTTAAAGTAAAGTTACATTCTTTTTGGTGGTTTAGTGGCAATATTTCCTTTAGCAGAGTAGGTTTTAAACTCTAGTAACCTTCTCAGCTTTTGGGAACTGCTGACACCTAATCAGGAGTTAGTGGGCCTGATTAGCCTGTGAATGAACTGAGAGCAACTGAGGCCTGCATAAAAGGCTTCAGAACCCTGCCCTTTTGAGGCATTCCAAACAGGGGCTCTACAGGTCAAACAACGGTAAGGATTTGAGGGTTTATATTTATTAAATTGCTAGCTCTCTGACTGGGAGCTCTTAAAAGGGTTCTGGTATATTTTTAAAGCAAAGTTACATTCTTTTTGGTGGTTTAGTGGCAATACTTTCTTTAGCAGAGTAGGTTTTAAACTCTAGTAACCTTCTCAGCATTCCAAACAGGGGCTCTACAGGTCAAACAACAGTAAGGATTTAAGAGCTCTGACTGGGAGCTCTTAAAAGGGTTCTGGTAACTTTCTCAGCTTTTGGGAACTGCTGACACCTAATCAGGAGTTAGTTGGCCTGATTAGCCTGTGAATGAACTGAGAACAGCTGAGGCCAGCATAAAAGGCTTCAGAACCCTGCCCTTTTGAGGCATTCCAAACAGGGACTCTACAGGTTAAACAACGGTAAGGATTTGAGGGTTTATATTTATTAAATTGCTAGCTCTCTGACTGGGAGCTCTTAAAAGGGTTCTGGTATATTTTAAAGCAAAGTTACGTTCTTTTTGGTGGTTTAGTGGCAATATTTTCTTTAGCAGAGTAGGTATTAAACTCTAGTAACCTTCTCAGCTAAGGGTTCCAGTCTGTCAATAATGAGCTGCCTGACTGAAAACCGAACACAATTTAGGATAGCTATCCAGATTTGACTCCGACTTGACGGCACTTAACAACAACAACAATCTTCTCAGCTTTTGGGAACTGCTGACACCTAATCAGGTGTTAGTTCCCTCCCTACCCACCCCAACTCCCACCCACCTCTAGTGAGCAGTCTTGATTTATAGGGCACCTCCCCATTTAACAAAGCACAGGGACTTGGAACAACACATTTTGAATATAATTAAAATGATTTAACTGCTTTTTCTCTGAAAGGACAGCTGGGAAACTGGCTGGTACTTTGGTAGATCTCTCTTTTTTGCTTTAACAGATACCTAAGCTCCACGAACAGAACAATGACTGGGAAAAATCGTATTGCTAAAGCTGTTGCCCCATTACAGCTTCTGCCTCTTCCAGACAGAGTTCCCAATGCCAGTTGAAGGACCGGTTCCATGTGCAGGGTGCCTGCATGCTGAAGCTCTGAGGAAACAAGTGGAGGAACTCAGAGAGGAGGTGGCGAGGCTGAGGAGCATTCAAGACAGCGAGAACTACATTGATGAGATGCTTCTTGAAACATCCAAGCTCTCTAGCAGATTAGAAGATGGGTGCCAACAGAATGACAAAGGTTAGACACAAGTCACCAGGGCCTGCAGAATCACCCATCCAACTTCTCCAGCCCTTGAACTAGAGAACCATTATGCAGCCCTGGAAGTGGAGGAGATGAAAGTATCCATGGAAAGGGAAGAACCAGAGCTCAAGTACCCCAAAGTTGCAGAATCAGTGACCACAAGGAAGCGAAGGGTAGTGGTGATTGGTGACTCTCTTCTGAGGGGTACTGAGGCATCCATCTGCCGGCCAGACTTGAAGTCCAGAGAGGTATGCTGCCTGCCTGGTGCCAAAATCCAAGATGTTATGGAGAGTATGCCGAGACTCATCAAGCCCACTGACTATTACCCAATGTTCCTAATCCATGTCGGAACAAATGATACTGCCAGGTATCCCTCTGGGCGTATCAAAAGTGACTTCATGGCTCTGGGACAGAGGGTGAAGCAGTTAGGTACACAGGTGGTGTTCTCTTCAATCCTCCCTGTTGAGGGTAAAGGCCAAGGCAGAGAGGCTCGCATCCTGGAGATGAATGCATGGCTGCGTGGATGGTGTTACCGAGAGCGTTTTGGTTTCCTAGACCATGGGATGCTGTTCCAAGGGTTGCAGAGCAGAGATGGCATTCATCTGTCCAAGAAAGGTCAAAGTGTCTTCAGTAGTAGACTGGCTTTAAACTAG
This sequence comes from Ichthyophis bannanicus, assembly GCA_033557465.1. Taxonomy (NCBI): domain Eukaryota; kingdom Metazoa; phylum Chordata; class Amphibia; order Gymnophiona; family Ichthyophiidae; genus Ichthyophis; species Ichthyophis bannanicus. Next base: position 258,162,444 of record CM066031.1, on the reverse strand, counting down.
ATTCATTGGGGATGGGTGAAAAAAGCCCCCAGGTAAGTGATGCATTAAATACCTTTATGGAAATGGGTAACAGGGGTAACATATGGAAAGCAGTGTGTATAAATGCCCATAGCATGGTGAATAACATCTCTGATGTTGAAGCTTTGGTGGGAGTGGCCGACTTGGATTTAGTGGCAGTTACAGAAACATGGTTCACAGAAAACCATGACTGGGATGTAACTATACCTGGCTATACTTTATTCAGAAAGGACAGGGTAGGAAGAAGGGGAGGAGGAGTGGCACTATATGTAAAAAATACTATTAAAGCTTTGGAATTACAGAGCTTAAAAGGGAGAGAGGAGGCATTGTGGGTTAAACTAGAAAGAGGAAAAGAGAAATCTATTTGCATTGGTGTGATATACAGAACTCCCTCACAAGAGGAAGAGAGTTAATTGAAGACATACGCAGCATTGCTAGGAAAGGGGAAGTGCTACTGATAGGGGATTTCAATATGCCAGATGTTGATTGACACATTCCTGCTGCAGTATCATCTAGAAGTAAAGAGATTCTGGATTCTCTACAGGGAGAACTATTCAAGCAATTGGTAACCAACCCCATGTGAAGGGGCCATACTGGACTTGGTGCTTACCAATTGTGAAAGTGTTTCTGATGTTATAGTAGGAGATCATTTTGCATCCAGTGATCACCGGATGGTGTGGTTCAGTATTAGGACTAGGGCTGTTAGAATCCATTCAAAGGTGAGGATCTTAGACTTTAGGAAGACTAACTTTGCCAAGATGGGCCAATACCTCAGGGAGTCATTAGTGGGATGGGAACACCTGGGGGATGTAGAAAAACAGTGGGCAAGACTGAAAGGAGATATTTTAAGGTCAACCAACCTTTTTATTAAAATGGTAAATATAGGTAAAAGGAAAAGGAGATCGCTATGGCTTTAGAAAGAGGTAGCTGAAAAAGTGAAGAAAAAGAGGGAGGCCTTCATGAAATACAAGAGATCACAGAGAGAGGAAGACAGGCATCTATATTTGGAAAAACATAGAGAAGCTAGCAAAGTAGTCAGGAAAGCAAAGATTAGCAAATTAGTCAGGAAAGCAAAGATTCAAAAAGAGGAGGAAATAGCCAACGGAATAAAATTGACGGATAAGACATTTTTCAGATATGTTAGTGAGAAGAGGAAGGGCAAAAGTTGTATTATCAGACTCAAGGGTGAAGGGGAGGAATATGTAGAAGCTGATGAGGATAAAGCAGAATTGCTTAACAAATACTTCTGTTCAGTGTTCACAGATGAAGAACCAGGAGTAGGACCTCAGAAAACACCCACAAACAGGATCAGAAGCGAGGGACATCTTGAACAATTTTCAGAAGACTGTGTTCGTGAGAAACTAGCTCAACTTAAAGTAAACAAAGCGATGGGACCGGATGGGATACACCCTAGAATACTGAGGGAACTTGGGGACGTTCTACAAGCTCCACTGACTGACCTTATAAATGCCTTGTTGGAGTCGGGAGTGGTGCCAAAGGACTGGAGAGAGGATCATGTGCCTTTACACAAAAGCGGAAGTAAGGATGTTGTTGAAAACTACAGGCCGGTTAGTTTAACTTCAGAGGTGAGTAAATTATTGGAAACGCTGCTGAAATAGAAAATAGTGAGGTTTCTGGAGTCCAGCGGATTACAGGATCCGAGGCAGCATGGATTCACCAGAGGCAGGTCTTGTCAGACAAATCTGATTGATTTCTTTGACTGGGTGACCAGAGAGTTGGACCCACAGGCGACTTATAAACAAATTGAGCACCCTAGAAATGGACTCTAAAGTTACTGCTTGGGTTAGAAATTGGTTGGGTGGGAGGCGACAAAGAGTATAGGTAAATGGAGCTCACTCTGAGGAGAAGGATGTTACCAGTGGTGTGCCCCAGGGATCTGTCCTTGGTCCGATTCTTTTTAACATCTTTGTTAGTGATATAGCGGAAGGGCTGTTGGGTAAGGTTTGCCTTTTTGCGGATGATACCAAAATCAGCAATAGAGTAGATACCCAGGAAGGTGTAGATAACATGAGAAGGGATCTATCTAAGCTTGAAGAATGGTCTAGAATCTGGCAGCTGGGATTTAATATTAAAAAATGAGGTCATGCATTTGGGCTGCAGCAATCCAAGGGAGCAATATAGTATAGGGGGTGAAGTACTTTTGTCCACTAAAGAAGAGCGGGACCTGGGCATGGTTGTGTCTGATGATCTTAAAGTAGCTAAACAGGTAGAAAAGGTGACGGCAAAAGCTAGAAGGATGCTTGGGTGCATACGGAGAGGAATGGCTAGCAGAAAAAAGGAGGTGATAGTGCCTCTGTTTATGTCTTTAGTGCGACCTCATTTGGAGTATAGTGTGCAGTTCTGAAGACCACACCTTCAAAAGGATGTGAACAGGATGGAGTCGGTGCAGAGGGTGGCTACTAAAATGGTTAGTGGTCTTCATTATAAAGCATATGAGGACAGACTTAAGGATCTTAATATGTACATCTTAGAGGAAAGGCGGGATAGAGGTGATATGATTCAGATGTTTAAATACCTATGTGGAATAAATATTCAGGGGGAGAGCCTCTTTCAATTGAAAGCAAGTTCTGCTATGAGGGGACATGGGATGAGGGTGAAGGGGGATAGATTCAGGAGTGATTTGCAGAAATATTTCTTTACAGAAAGAGTGGTGGATCCATGGAATTGTCTCCCAGTGGAGGTGGTAGAGATGAGGACAGTAACTGAATTCAAAAAAGCATGGGACAAACACAGAGGATCTCTAATGGAAAAAAGGGGACTGTTGTAGTTGTTGATATGAAAGGACAGACTAGATAGGCCATGTGGTCTTTTTCTGTCATCATATTTCTATGTTTCTATGGAGAATAAATTCCCTGTCCAACCTTGCATCCCTGGATGTACAAAGCTCTGACCTGAATTGGCCCTGTATGACTGGGGTTGTGGGCTCACCTCCACTCCATCCGCACTCCTCCTTCGACCCTCCCACTCCTGCTCCCGTCCAGAGCTCAATGCACATTGGTGCTGTACGTGCAGGGAGCTTTTGGACAGAATAGGCCCCAAGCGACTACTGGGGGATGTATGTCCAAACTGGACGTACTGTACATCCCCACTAATTGCTGTTTGGAATGACCCTCTAAGAGAATAAGGAAAAAGTAACTGAAAAGGTAAGGAAAAAGAGGTTGGCCTTCATAAACTATAAGAGATCACAGAAAGAGGAAGACAAATAGCAATATCTGGAGAAGCTAAGAGAAGCTGTTCGAGTAGTCAGGAAAGCAAAAATACAAATGGAAATAAAAATAGCCAGTACAGTAAAATATTGGGGCAAGATTTTTTTTTTAGGTATGTTAATGATAGAAGGAAATGAAAAGATGGCATTGTGAGACTCCTGTCTCTTGTAGAAACTGACTTCCCAATGGCTTGGTGAGTCAATTAAATCATTATGACTGTTACTCATATACAGTACAGTAGGTGTGGAGGAGTAGCCCAGTGGTTAGAGCAGAGAGCAGGAGCCAGAGTTCATATGGCACTGCTGTTCCTTGCGTAGGCAGTGAAATGGGGTGAGCCACAGGTGTCATGGCCCCACTAATATTTTGCCAAACACAGCATCAGCAACTAGAAAGCTCTGGAATGGACCAGAGATTGCTTTATTTTTTCCTCCAGCCAAAAGGTGTTCTACTGTTCATGGCTTCTTGTGACCTTGTGCAAGTCACTTAATTCTCCATTGCCTCAGATGCAAACTTAGATTGTAAGTGGGACAGGGAATAACCTATTGTGCCTTAAATGTAACTCACCTGAACTACTACTGACAAGGTGTGAGGTAAATCCAAAATTCTGAAATGCAATTATTGTCTTGTTAATATCAATAAAATTACTGCCAAAGGAGGCTTTCAATGTCACGTCTGAGCCAGAAAATCTGATTTAGAAGTTGGTTTCAGAGAGGGCAGTCTGTACCTGGCATCTGCTCACACTAGAAAACTGACATCAGCAGTAGAAATATTGAGATGTAATGTTATTGCAAATAGGTGCACGTATGTGTGCATCTTTTAAATGCATGAAGGACTGGAGGAGCAAACTAGTGATCAGAGTAGCAAGCTAAGAACCATGGGCCCGATATTCAGTTGGGCAGGCTATGTGCTGCTACGGTGCATAGCCCTGCCTGCTGACCCTTAACCCCGGATATTCAATATCGGGTCATATGCCACCCCGGCATTGAATATCTGGGAATTGTCGCACACCCGGAAACTGCAGTAGCTAACCTGGCAGCAGCGATATTCCACGCCTATCTTTTAGGCACAGGTCGCTAACCAGGCATCACACAATATCATTGCTAGTGATCAGTCTCTGCTTCTGCTCCGCCCCGGAACACCCCCAATCAGCACCGATGCTAACCGCATAGCATCGGGGCATGTAGCAGGGTTAGAAGGGGATATTCAACAACACTAACTGTGTAAGTGCCATTGAATATCCCATTTAAGGGCATTTGCATGGATTACTGAGCTGTAAACTGTGTAAATGCCTTTTGAATATCTGACCCCATGGAAGCAAAAGTATATATCCCACAGATGCTCCTTAAGAACATAAGAACATAAGACATGCCATACTGGGTCAGACCAAGGTCCATCAAGCCCAGTATCCTGTTTCCAACAGTGGCCAATCTAGGTCATACGTACATAGCAGTTTCCCCAAAAGACACAGGTTCCACAATGCTTGTACTGGGTCAAACACTGATATCCTGGGTCCCTTCTTAATAATGGTTTATGGACCTTTCCTCCAGGAACTTCTCCAAACCTTTTTTAAACCCATTCACACTAAGGGGTATGTTTACTAAACCGCGCACACTTGCGCGGCGCAAAGTAGCGTACGCTAATGATGCACTTAAGTGCTCTTAAGTGCCCCGTACACGTGCGCATCACACTAACGGGCCCCCGCACATGTGCACCTCACACTAACGGGCCCGTGCAAGTGTGCGGTGCGCTGACGTGCGATAGAGGCGGGGAAAGGCGTACGGAGGGCGGAGGAAGGCCCCCGAGGGGCAGAGAGACAGGGTCAATGGGTGGAGAGTGGGAAGGGAGAGGCTCCCCGCACAGTTGCGTGGCTGAATTTTGGCAAAAAAATACCGCGAGTGAAAACCTCGCTTTAGAGCCGATTTAAAGGGAAGAGAAACCATTTCCGTCAGCAATGTACAGCAAAACCGGGGAAACCTGAAAACCGTGAGCAGTGTGATACATGTGCACAGAACAAAATAGCAAATATAAATTGAAAATGACCACAACAAATTCCAAATAAATTATAATCCAGCTGGGCAACAGTGATATTAATAGGCAACCATAAAAAATACTCCCAGGAAAGCTCCAAAAAAAGGAAATGATTTTTGGAAGGGTCTACGCTCCGTAGACTCTTTCAAAAGCACTGCATTTTAATGGAGCTTTCCTGGGAATGTTTTTCAGGTTGCCCATTGATATCAGTGTTGCCCAGCTTGGTTTTGGTTTTTTTCCCCTTTTTTGGAGGTCATTTCTGAGGTTTATTTGATCCTTTGTCCCCATACAAGGTAAACGAGCCCACAGTAAAATTGCGCAGAGCAGGGTGTCTGACTCGTGCAGCCAGGTTTCCTATCTCCAGAGACTGCACTGTTTCTGTGGCCACAGTGTGGTGCAGCAGACACAGCCAGTGCCTGTAAGACCAGAGGGTCACAGGTTCAAACCCCAGCTGGGGCTCCTGCCAACCCAGTCCCCATAGTTTTACCCACCACTAAACCATGATAGTAAGGACAAACCTTTATTGCAGAGAACATAAGCATGGTTCCAACACCTATATTTTACCCTACACCACACACAAACCATAACAATGGGCATTACCTACAGCCGAGTCCCCCAAATTCAGTCCTGGAGTGCCACAACTCAATCAGGTCATATGCTTTTTCCCAGATAGGGACATGTCTGCATGTTGGCGGAAGGGTACAGGTGGTGGAGGGGGCAGTGGCAGCAAACCACAGCAGACAGTGTCCTAGGCCTGTGCAGGCTGGCACCGTCCACCGCAACAGATAGGCTCTGTCGGATATACAGTCATGGACTCCCCAGGGAACACAGCACATCTGCGGCAACATGGTGGTGCAGTGCACACAGACAGTGTGTGCAGAAACAGACGGTCACAGGTTCAAAGCCCAGCTGGGGCTACTGCCAATCCAGTCCACATATTTTTCTTACAACTAAACCGTGATAGTAAGGACAAACCTTTATTGCTGAGAACATACGCATGGTTCATACGCCTATATTTTACCACACCACACACAGACACCATAAACAGTCGCATTACCTAGAGCAGAGTCACACAAATGCAGTCCTGGAGGGCCCCACACCATTCAGGATCCATGCTGCCTCTAATAAAGATGCCTGTGCTGCATATCTATGCACCACCCCCATGGTATGCTGATGTAGCTCATGCATATTTGAGGGACAGCATGAAAACCCGAACAGTGGTTGGAACACCAGGACTGGAGTTGGGACACTCTGCCGTAAAGCAGCAGCCAACAGGGGCAGACACACCCACACACACCCCCACAGGCCCCATTGGCCAATGCCTCATGGAGAGGCAGGACATTGGGCCCTGCCTGTATCTCCCAATACTAGCAGTTGCATACCTTAGCACTGCCACCCTACACCTGGGTATATGGTACACAGCTATCAAACGTTGCCCATGATAACTGGCAGATATCAATTTCTACGTTAAGCACATTTTGCTCATTGATCTCCACCATAACAATCATTGTGATGTCTGCGGTGTGCGCTGCAGGTCTGGTCTCTGACAGTGTTTACCACCCTGGGGAGTGACCCCCAACAGTATTGCGTACCATATCCATGCCTGTACTGTGTCCAGGACTGGTGTGGTGGGTATGGCTGCTGGACTCCTCTATAGTAGCACAATGCTGGCATAGGTGTGGGGGTGGCTGTCTGTCTATCCAGTGTGTGGTGGCTGCAAACACCTTCCACAGCCCACACTGCCAGCAATGTTGCCAGTATTGGGCTGCTAATGTGCATAATGAGGAGCAAGGCACCATGGGTATAGGCCGTACAGGGTGGCCTGGTCAGGGTGCATCTGCACAGGGCATAGGGCACTGACTGGGACATTTTAGTGCCCGGCCACCACCTACACAGACAGGGTGACCTCAGTATGTCCTGCTGAGAGATCACTCTCACCCTGACTGTGCAGTGATCACAGCATGGCTAGGCACCCCCACAGTGCTATATAGTATTTCTCTCATGTGATAGATATAGGTTTCCTTTTGGGGCCCAGTCACTGATTTATCTGCTTGCTGTGTATGCATCTCCACTGGGAGCATGCACTGTGGACTAACTAGCACACTGTTTGCAGCTGGTATGTGTCTTGATGGAGCAGCTTGCAGGGTGCAGTGGCTGATGACTTGCTGCTGGAGAATATCAGATGGTGGTGGGGTGCAGCTCACCATATCCAGGCCTAATGTCTGTCTGTTATGGATGTGTATAGAGCTGCATTGATTGCCCTGTGGGGTGTCTGTTCCTCAGCAGGACTGGGGTTGATGGTCCCCTCTACTGCCACTGTTGCAGGGAGGTTGAATGTGGATCTATTGATAGGAGACCCTGTTTGCCACCCTCAGCCCTGGAGGAGGAGTGGGGGGGGGGGTCCATTGGGGCTACACCTGACTAAAACAGACAGAGATATCCAAGGTGCTTGTGCAGAAACTACCTATCTCACACATTAACACTGCTTTGGACCTCCGGCATGGCCTCTTTCAGCCATGGAAGGTGTTGTGGACCTGGTCCTGGGCGCCTCACCGCACCCTCAGGGTGAGCACAGTACCCGCACAATGTGACGGTGTGTAGCTACTCTGTGCCAGTAAAACACACGGTCAGTACCCCCTACCAGGCCGAGGTGTTGTGTGGGTGCACATGGTCACTTCCCTCTACCAGGCCGAGGTGCTATGGGGGTGCATTGCCCATCTTGTATTAATCTGTGGACAGCTGATTTGCATGTGCAGTGCATCATGGGTATGGGTGGGCTAACCCTATCCTGGTGACCACAGCAGACTGTCTGTGTGGTGACATGCATGCTCTCTGCAGCCAGTCAGGGGTTTGCTAGCAGCTATAGAGCTGTAGCCCAATGGTTACTTCACTGCCTCAGAGGTCATGGGTTCAAACCCACAGTGGGGTTATTTGATAGGGTTGTCCAATGCATTATCTTTTTTTAATGTACATATTTTGATGCCAGCAAAAACACCCTCAGCGTACTGTACCCATAAGGTGCCTCTGAGGGTGCTTTACAGGGCGCCATATAGGGCACCTTATGGTTCCCGTCCATATAAGGTGCACTATACATTATCCTGTGACGCAACCTATAGGGTGCCCTATAGGGGACATTTTAGGGTGCTGTGGCGGACAGTGCAAATTATAATGTGCCCTAAGGAGTGCCTTATAGGGTGCCTTATACGGCACCTTCAATTACGGCACGTGAGGGCGTGTTTGCTGGAAGCAAATAATAACATAAAATTAAAGTGCTGCAGGACAAAATATGTACAATGCAAAGCTGATGCCACAGCCAGCCTTATGTATTAGGCACACTGGGGAGCAAACTCATGACCCCTGTATCAGCAGTCAGTGCCTTAACCATTGTGCTCCACTGCTGCTCCTCCTTGCCTGTCAGCGCACCTACTTATGCTTTTCATTCCTTAAACTGCACAGTGCTGCCATACAAAACAGTACACTGACCTTGCGGTACCTCATACGGCACCCTCTAAAGCGCCCTATAAGCAACATTCTTGTGTGCCTTGGCGTTGGCTGACAGTGCACTTTAAAATGTGCCTTATAGGGCGCCTTATGTTAACACGCTTTGAGAGTGCATTTGCTAGTAGTGTTAATTAAAATATGAATAAAATGCCTCCTAAAGCAATCTTCCCCATAATATGTTATGCCTCAGCCAGCCTTGTTCATTGGGTACTTTGGGGGATTGAACCCCTGATCCCTGCACTATTGGTCAGTGTCTTAACCATTGTGCTGTGGCTCTGCTTTTCTTCCTGCATATCAGCGCGCCACTTATACCATCCAGTATTATAATGCCTCCATAAACATCAGCGTGCCGCCTTATGCCGCCCAGTATTAATATGCCGCCAAAAACAGTGTGCTGCCTTATGCTGCCCAGTATTTCTGCTCCTCATAAATTAACCCCTCAGCCAGCAGTCTTCATTGGGCACTGTGGGGGATTGAACCCCTGATCCCTACACTGTTGGTCAGTGTCTTAACCATTGTACTGTGGCTCTGCTCTTTTTCTTGCACTTCAGCACGCCACTTATGCCTCCCGCGCAGCTATCTCATGCGCTAGGGTGCGGGGCGCACATGGGCGCCGCGCAACTTAGCGCATATGTAAATTCCGGCTTTTCTTTTTCAGGACGGAATGCCCACTCCTTATATGGCACACGCACACTACCGCGGCACGCACTTTACCATGGTTTTAGTAAACATACCCCTAACAGCCTTTACTACATCCTCCGGTAACAAATTCCAGAGTTTGATTACACGTTGAGTGAAAAAATATTTTCTTTTATTAGTCTTAAATAGTTCACCCTGTAGCTTCATTGCATGTCCCCTAGTCTTTCTATATTCTGATAACGTTAACAATCAATCTACGTTTACCCGTTCCACTCCATTCATTAATTTATAGACTTCTATCATATCTCCCCTCAGCTGTCTCTTTTCCAGGTTAAAGAGCCCTAACATTTTTAGCCTTTCTTCATAGGAGCATCCTTCCATCCCCTTTACCATTTTGGTGGCTCCTCTCTGAACCTTTTCTAATATCGCTATATCCTTTTTAAGATACGGTGACCAGAATTGCACACAATATTCAAGGTGTGGTCTCACCATGGAACGATATAGAGGCATTATAATATCTTTTGTTTTATTTTCCATTCCTTTCCTTATGATACCTAGCATTCTATTTGCTCTCTTGGCCGCTGCTGCACACTGGGCCGAGGGTTTTAACATGTTATCCACAATGATGCCTAAATCTTTTTCCTGGGTGGTGGTTCCTAATGTGGAACCTTGCATCGTGTAACCATAGTTTGGATTGTTCTTTCCTAGGTGCATAACTTTGCACTTATCCACATTAAATTTCATCTGCCATTTTGATGCCCAGTCTTCCAATTTATCAAGATCCTCTTGTAATTTTCCACAATCCTCTTGGGTTTTAACAACTTTAAATAGTTTTGTGTCATCTGCAAATTTGATAACCTCACTCGTTATTCCACTTTCCAGATCATTTATGAATATGTCAAAAAGCAGCGGACCCAGCACAGATCCCTGGGGTACACCACTATTCACCTTTCTCCATTGGGAAACTTGGCCATTTAGCCCTACCCTCTGCTTTCTATCTTTTAACCAGTTCCTGATCCACAGTAATACACTGCCTCCTATCCCATGGCTCTTTAGTTTTGCCAAAAGTCTCTGATGAGGGGGGACTTTTATAAGTTTGGACAAGTCATTCCACCTCCCGTTGTTTCTGGTGTAATATTTAGACTGCAAGACCTCTAAGAAAAGAGACACTGTATCTGAATGTAGCACACCTTCAGCTACCAATGAAAAAGATGTGAGCTAAATCTAAATTACACTAAAGGGCCTGGTTAAACACAGTGGAGCCAAGATTGAAAACATTTGTCAGGTTAACTTCAGTAGTTAATTGAAACAAATCTTAACTTTTAACTTCCCTCATTCTCAGCCCTCTGATCTAACCATTACACTACTTCTCCACTCCTTAAAAAAAAATCCTAACTTTTAAAATTTCCCACCCCATTTACCGATTATCTTTTGGCCTAACGATTCATTGTCTAGACCAGGGGTCACCAACCTGCGGCCCGCGGGCCGCATGCGGCCCACGAGGTCCCTTCGTGGGGCCCGCGAGGCTCTACCACTGTTAACATTGCGTGCGGCCCGCCACACACTGTAGATCAGGGGTCTCAAACACGCGAGAGCATTTTGTGCAGCCCGCGACGCCACGAGTATTGTTTTGCTATTTGTATTCTTTTTCTCTCTCAGCATGATTCCCGGGGCTGCGTGGTGTTGGTCTGCTCACATGACCGAGTCACGAGCCTGCCCTCCACCAATCAGCGACAGGCAGGAGGAGGTGAAGAAGGAGGAGGGGGGGGGGCCGGGCCCAAAATCAGTCTGAGCAGCCACGAGGCACCACGCGCTTTGGAGGATCGCCTGTTTGGAGGATCGCCAGGGTGCACAGCTCTCCGCGGCAGGTAAGGAAGCAGTCTGCCCAGCACCCGGAATTAAGCCAGCCCTGCCTCCCTCAGTCCCTCTCCTCATCGGCTTTCAGAGCCGCGAAGGGAGAGCTTCTCCCTTGCGACTCTGTTAAGCTCGAGGGGGCAGAGGGGAAATTTCCCATAAGCCTCAGCCGGCTTAACAGAGTCGCGAGGGAACTCTCCCTTCGCGGTTCTAAGCCGAAGAGGAGAGGGACTGAGGCAGGCAGGGAAGCAAACAGGCAGGGAGGGAGGGAGGGAGGACTGGCTCTGCCGGGCAGGGGGGGGGGGCCCTGCGGGACATGCGATTTTTGCCGCGGCTGATTATGATGGGGGGGTGTCAGAACTGGTAATGTGCTGTGGGCTGGGGGTCAGAACTGGTAAAGTGCTGTGGGCTGGGGGGTTTAGAACTGGTAATGTGCTGGGGGGGGTCAGAACTGGTAATGGTTCTGACCCCCCCCCCAGCCCACAGCACATTACCAGTTCTGACACCCCCAGCCCACAGCACACTGGTAATGTGCTGGGGGGGGGGGGTCAGAAATCGTAATGTGCTGTGGGCTGGGGGGTTTAGAACTGGTAATGTGCTGGGGGGGGGTCAGAACGGGTAATGGTTCTGACCCCCCCCCGCCCACAGCACATTACCAGTTCTGACACCCCCACCCCACAGCACACTGGTATTGTGCTGGGGGGGGGGGGTCAGAACTGGTAATGTGCTGTGGGCTGGGGGGTTTAGAACTGGTAATGTGCTGGGGGGGGGTCAGAACTGGTAATGTGCTGTGGGCTGGGGGGTTTAGAACTGGTAATGTGCTGGGGGGGGGGTCAGAACTGGTAATGGTTCTGACCCCCCCCCAGCCCACAGCACATTACCAGTACTGACACCCCCAGCCCACAGCACACTGGTAATGTGCTGGGGGGGGGTCAGAACTGGTAATGTGCTGTGGGCTGGGGGGTTTAGAACTGGTAATGTGCTGGGGGGGGGGTCAGAACTGGTACTGTGCTGTGGGCTGGGGGGTTTAGAACTGGTAATGTGCTGGGGGGGGGTCAGAACTGGTAATGGTTCTGACCCCCCCCCCAGCCCACAGCACATTACCAGTTCTGACCCCCAGCCCACAGCACATTACCAGTTCTGTGCTTTAGTACAAGAAATTAATTTATAGTTTTATTTCTACAGTGCTGAGGTATTCTGTGTAATTCCTATTTGACATTGCTACTTGTTCTCTTTTCCCAGTAGGTCATGTATTGTTCTCTGAAATGTATTGATTTAATATTTGCAGTGTTGCCTTTTGATAGGTAGGGTCTGATGCTTTGTGAGTCCTGGTAGTGCTGTTATGATATGCTATGGGTTCTAAATGGGCAGTGTTAGTAGTAGTTCCTAATGTGCCTGGCTGTTGGCACTGGATTATAGTAATATAGAAATTTTCTAGTCTTTCTTTATCCATGCACTCATTATGCAACATTATGCAAATATTTATGCAAATGAGGCCCCTTATGCAAATGAGGCCCCGTGTCTTATGCGGCCCGCGAGGCTCCCGGTAGTCGGCTGTGCGGCCCGCGGCCCTCTGGAGGTTGGTGACCCCTGGTCTAGACAAAAGTCACTTTTTTTCCTTTTGTTTTTTTTATTAGAATTTCCAACATTTTGCACTGAGTACAAAAAACAAGAAGTCAAAAATGTTAGGTCAGGATACTATATTATCTCGTGCTACTTTGATAGTAACCTTTGTCTCTGATAAGGACAAGGTTCTTGTATTACGAAGTTACTTTAAGAAGATGTCTTCCTTGTTTTGTGGTGCAAAAATTCAGATTTTTCCTGATGTTTGTAGGGCTACACAGGTTAGGAGACAGGCCTTTTTGGCGCTGAAGCCTAGAGTGTTATCCCTTTCAGCTTCTTTTTTTCTTCGTTACCCGTGCAAATGTTTAATTACAATGCAGGGTTCTAAATTTACTTTTATGGATCTATCACAATTGGAATTATTTTTGGTTGGTAAAGAGGACCAGGGTAAAGTGTAGGCGGGGTTTAGGAGGAATTTGTTTAAAAGCTGTCTTGTAGCTTAGAGTGATATAACTCTTTGTATTTTCTTTTCTTTTATGTATTTCCTTTGCTTTTTATCTCCCCAGTATAGAGGGCTAGGATTAAGTGTTGTTTGTTTACGATTTATGGTGTTAATTTTTATGGAATGTATTCATTGATTTTCTGTGTGTATAATGACACTTTGAATTGCTTAAATCTTGCTTTTGTAAGTTTGTTGAAATTCAATTTTAAAAAAAAAATGTTAGGTCAAAAACCATACTCAAAGTACATAAGTAAAATCCAAAATTCAAGCCCACATCACAGGGGATTATAACAGAAGAAATCTTAAAGAAATAATACTTGGCTTAAAGCAGATTTATATTAAAGTAGGCCCACTTATACTAAGCCATCTAAACAAAATGACAAAGAAACCAGAAAATTATAAAAAATGTATCTCTCCTTCCCAACCCAAAAATTCTTCAATAGTGCCAGATCAAAAAAGGTATAATGAATACCCTAGAGCACCACAAAACATTTGCAAGGAAATTTTAGACAAAACATCACCTCGAAAGCCAACACCCCGCCCTAAGATTTAAAAAAGCTTTATGGCAAAGTTGTATAGGGTTGGAGACATCGGGGAAAACGTTAATGGGTTGGCCACCAAAGGAAACATTCTTATTCTGAAAATAATTTTTAAGGATATTGGACTTAACTAGCAAAGAGGAAAACGTTATTAAGAGTGTGGCCCTAGAGGGAATTTCATCAATAGAGGACTCAAGAAATGTGGAAAGATTTAGATTCTCAACCTGAGATTGTTGATCTAGGCCTTCCACGTCTTTATCCATACTCTGAATTTCTTTCAGTAAGTAATATAAATTAGAAATTGCAACAGAGGTGGGATCTGTAATCAATAAGATCCCTTTCAAATATTTATGAAACAGCTGCAATGGAGAAAGAAAATGTGTACAGGGAAAATTAAAAAAATGAAGGCCAGTAGCTCTGATAGACTTCTCAATTGACCCTAGCTGCCAGTGGATGAGCAAAGAATCGTTAACAGAGGACACAGTTACCACTTGGAAGATGGAAATCTGCACCACCAGTTTGGCACAAACATCGCCTAATTTCAATAACCAATACTTACTCAGCTAACTTAGCAACTGTATCTGTAGAGAAAATAGAGATCTATGCATTAGACAAGGATAATTCTGTATGGGATACAATTTTCCAGATGTCTTTCAAAGAAACATCAGCGTGCAGAGACACCGAGGTTGAAGGTGAAGGAAAAGTTAAAGGCTTCAGTAAAAGGGCCAATCGCTTCCACAATTTAGTGCCTAAAACCAATTTATCAGTTTGATCAGGAGTGAAAGAAGCCGCCATAGCACCTCCTTAACCAAGAAGACTACAGTAGCCCTAGGTGAAGATTGACAGCTGGGTGGGGTCTCTAAACCCTTTGCAGGAGGAGTCACAAGTAAAAAGATCACGCTTTATGATTGCTAAACTGGAAGAGTCAATCAGAGGCAGCAACATCTTAATCTTCTGGTTGATGGGACCCGAAATTTTAACAGCTTTCTAACCTTTCGCAGAGCTGGATCTCTTCTTCCTCTTTGGACCCATAAATCAATGGAGATTCACTTGTGCACCAAAGTGCATCAAAGGGGCATCCAAGAGACTATTACAGCTCCTTAGAAAAAGACCTGAGGATGTGCCTGTTTCTGCATCCCATGGAAAGGCCTGGATCTTTAAAGGCCCTCTGCCCAACGTCACCAGGAGATTCCTCTGATGCTGGGAATATCTGCTATATTCCAAGTGGTAAGAATGGTAATCTCCTCTGAGTCTCACAAGGACTGGATCTTTAAAGGCCCTCTGCCCCGACTTCACTGGGCAGCTCCTCCGATGCCGGCAACATGAGTGGTAAGAATAGTGATCTCCCGTCACTTGTTTAAGTATAGGCGAGGTGAGAGGCAAGAGGCATGCTAAAGGTATGTTTATAATATAAGCAGATAAATTTGATATTTAACATTATCTGGTTAAAGGCAGCCAGGAAAAATCAATGGTTAGCGATTTTCATTAGCCCAAGTCTGCCAGATAATTGTTTTGAATTTTTGAGTTACCTTTTAAACTTTTAAGTGGTTAGATTCCACTGAATATTGGCTTCAGTATGTTCAAGTAATAAAGTTTAGTCTAATTTGTGACTGAATTGGTAATTGGGGAAAGATGGGAATGGTGAATGCAAGAACAAGAGAAGTAGGAATATAGTTGGAGAGGCACAAATGAGTGTTGAGAGGCAGAGAAGGAGGTAAAGAAAGACACCAACAGCAGAAAACTAAAAAAGAGAGAGACTTGCTTGTGGGCCCCGGGACAGACTCAGTATGCTCTCATGTCACTGTGGTGGGAACTTGAGATAAAAGAGTTTGTTCTTCAGAAAATATAGTCCCTGTGTGAAGATAACTCTTGCGCCATCTGTATTTCATAACAATCTAGACATTATTTTTTGAAGACTAAAAAGCAAGACAGCACCAATTGAATACAAAAGAGGTTTCTCTCCACTTGCTCCCACTGCCTTCCTTTGAAGCTGTAAACTCAGCTGTGTCAGCCACAATGGCAATTTGCTGTCAGATCAGGCTGGGTTGCTGACCTGGAGCCTTTGTGGTCTGACTCTCTCCACACATGCAGTAGGTGCACGTGGCCGTGAGTCACTGGGGGGAGGAAAAGTGTGGGTAGCAAGCTGCTACAGGTGTAACAGCTGAAAGGAAGAGCTGGCAGACTTGGGACCATGAAAGCTAAGCCAAGGGAGAGGAAACCTACTTGGCTGATCGTGGCAGTGCCCTTGGGCCTTCAGCACCTGCACACTGCTGGGAAACAAAGGAGGAAGAGGAGACCAAGGTAAAGAAAAGTAAGCCACAGCCTGGTGACTGGAGTAAGAGAGTGGTGGAGAAGAGACAGGTGGTGAGGTCAGGCCTGGAGGACAAAAGAGAGGTGGGCAATGAGCTAGAGGAGAGAAAAATCGAGAATGGTAGGAATGGGAAGTGGCAGGAAGGGAAAACAACAAGGGCGAAAGACAGAGAGAAAAAGTGAGAGACTGTGATCAGGACCATATCAAGCTGGAAATGCGTCCTGTGCGATTTATGAATCTGATCATCCCCCCCACCCAGCCATTCACAGGAACTCGCTTTTTCCGTGCTTCTTGGAAGATCAGTGATGACATTAGTGCCCCTTCCATACTTACACCCTGTATGGTCGCACCGCTTGCACTGTCCTTGGTACAGCCGTGACAGTGTTAATAGTTTGAAGGGAGTAGTCTGGGGGGGAAAAGAGATTGGAGAAGGTCAGTATCACACCATTATAAGACAGAAAAAAGTTTGATGCGTCCCTTCCCCCACCCACTATCGCATCATAACCTCCAGCTCGATACATTTTTTAGGTTATCAGCCCCGGCCATCTACATGGAATGCAAAGATGACAGACTCTGAGCAATTGATTAACTAATAACTTGGAAGCCTGTCACACAGGCTGGATTTGCCTACAGTTCTCAATCTAAGGTCACACGGCACAGCAAGAGATGTCTTTCTCAGGATGCCTTCAAAGAACTGAATAGAAAGAAGGTGGATCAACAAAAGCTTCTACCGGCAGGGAAAATATCTGTCTTTGTAAACATCTGTAATGTACTGTTGTTCTGTGACTCCAGCTGAAACAAAATCCTAAAGGCTCTTTGCTCACAGAGAAGCCGATGCAGAAAAATGCATTAGGCTTTGTGCAGAGGTTAGCTTAGTGTTAGTGCACAATGTTGTGCACTAACAGTGCAAGAACAAATTTTGTGCATGAGTTAACTGTGGGCAAAGCCTCAAAAAGACAGCAGTGCACAACACATTTAAATCAATTTAAACTGATGGTAATGAAACAATTAGCTATGCAGTGTAGATACACAGAGGTGTACAGAAGCCTAGAAGGCTAAGCCAGGGCTGGTGCAAGGAGATGAAACACCCTAAACAAACCTCATCCCTTGCATCTCCCTCCCCCTCTCCGGGACCCGCAGCAGCGGCAATAGCTGCAAGCAGCCCCACTGCATTTACCCTAAACCTTTAGCACCTCAGGTCTGTTTACTTCCGCTTCCTCTGATGCTCAATGCCGACTTCCTGTTTGCAAACAGGAAGTTGGTATCGGGTGGTCCACAAGGGCAGAAGCAAACAGCCCCGTGGTGCTGAAGCTTTAAAGTAAGCACTGCGGGGCTGTTTGCAGCCATTGCTGCCACTGTGTATCCAGGAGAGAGGTGGTAGTGGCGGCAATAGACCTCCCCTGGGCTATTGGCAGCTGCCTAGTTCTAACAGTTGCTCTGGCCCAGGGCTAAGCGCAACGCCAATGTGTTAATGTAACGTCTGAGGAAGCATAAAGGGTAGTTCATTGTTTTGTGGTCACGCTTGTTTCTTCTGTGCACATATATCAATGGGATGTTATTCTGTACATAGTGTTGTTCTTTCTCAGGACAGTTACATCATCGTTCAGCTCCAGGATGTAGACATCTGGTGGTTCTTTCATGTCTCTCCTGTAGGCCTCCTGGCTCAGTCTGCTCTCAAAAAGAATACAAATAATATCCTTTATGGCCTCCCCTTGCAGGGAGGTTTAACTCCAGAGTTCCCTTTTTATGTTGGGGTGAGAACTCCGACTGTCCCAAAGTCCATGTTTGGTAGGGTCCCTTCACACAGCTGGGGTCTGACTCCTCCCCCCCCCCACCACCACCCCCACCCCCACCCCCACTTCTAGGGCAACTGTCCCCAACCCAGGCCCAAAGTAGTCCTCATAAGGGTCCTTCTTGGCAACAGAATGTAGTCAATATGCAAATCAAGGGGTTAGTATACAAATTAAATCTTCCCAGTATCCTTCATTTAACAGACATACACACCGAATCCTCACAGTAAACTCCCCAATACGACCCGTCGCCTCCCACTTAGCTTCCTGTTGCTATAACCACCCCATATCTGGGGAATTATCTACCAGTTGCGTGTCCATGAGTGTCTTGAAGGACTACCAAAGGGACTACTACAGCTGGGAATAGATCTGTTCTTGTATTTATCTTCTGGAATATACTCTAAATCTTGGGGAAAAGGGAAATCTTTGGGTTAAAGCTGATAAATCTGCATCCCATGGAAGGGCCTGGATCTTTAAAGGCCCTCTGCCCTGACATCACCAGGAGGCTCCTCTGATGCTGGGAACATCTGCTATATTCCAAGTGGTAAGAATGGTAATCCCCCTGAGCCCCACAGGGCCTGAATCTTTAAAGGACCCCTGACCCCGACTTCACTGATGAAATCAAAGAGTCATGGGATAGGAGTCAGTGTACTATTGTGAATCAGGAACTGATTAAAAGATAAAAAGCAAAGGGTAGGACTAAATGGCCAATTTTCCCAATGGAGAAAGGTGAATAGTGGTGTACCCCAGGGATCTGTGCTGGGTCCGCTGCTTTTTGACATATTCATAAATGACCTGGAAAAGGGAATAACGAGCAAGGTTATCAAATTTGCAGATGACACAAAACTATTTAAAGTTGTTAAAACCCAAGAGGATTGTGAAATAATGTAAGAGGATCTTGATAAATTGGAAGACTGGGCATCAAAATGGCAGATGAAATTTAATGTGGACAAGTGCAAAGTTATGCACCTAGGGAAGAACAACCCAAACTATGGTTACACGATGCAAGGTTCCACATTAGGAGCCACCACCCAGGAAAAAGATTTAGGCATCATCGTGGATAACACATTGAAGCCCTCCATCCAGTGTTCAGTGGCAGTGAAGAAGCAAATAGAATGCTAGGTATGATAAGGAAAGAAATGGAGAATAAAGCAAAGGATATTATAATGCCTCAGTATTGTTCCATGGTGTGACCACACCTTGAATATTGTGTGCAATTCTGGTCTCCATATCTTAAAAAGGATATAGCGGAATTAGAAAAAGGTATAGAGAAGAGTCACCAAAATGGTAAAGAGGATGGAAGGATACTCCTATGAGGAGAGGCTTAAAAGGTTAGGGCTCTTCAACCTGGAAAAGAGACGGCTGAGGGGAGATATGATTTTAAAGTGCCATCAAGTCAGTGCCAACTCCCGGTAACCCAGCTGCCTCTCTGTTTTCTTGGCAATGTATCACCAGAAGTAGATTGCCAGGTCCTTTCTTTTTTTTTTTTTTTTGGAAACAGGATACTGGACTTGATGGACCTTGGTCTGACACAGTATAGCATATCTTATTCTTATTTTTATATGTGGATGTTTATTTTAGATTTATTTTAATATTTTATCATTGAAATCCACTTTGAATAATAATAATATTTATACAGGGCTGGACCTTCCACTAGGGAACTGGGCAATTGCCTAGTGTAGCACAATTTTAGGGACAGCAGCTGAAGCAGTCAGTAGCTGCACAGAGATTTGAAATTTTGCACATCTAGAAACTTGCCCTTTTAGAGTTACTGCTCACAAAAAGCCACTAGCTCTCCTGCTTATATGAGGTATTGATGTTCATGCTGCCTACAGGCACAGTCTGTTTAGAAATGTATTCAAGGATCTGTGGTTTCAGGACACTAAGACACTTATCCACTCTCTAGTCAACTCCTGTTTAGACTATTGCAACCTGCTCTTTGCTGGTCTCCCTCTGAATCATCTCTCTTCCCTTCAATCTGTTCAAAACTCAGCTGTGCAGCTAATCTTCCGCCAGCCCTGATATGCTCATATAACCCTTCTTCTCGAGTTGTTTCACTGGCTCCCTATCTGTTTCCATATCCAGTTCAAACTTCTTCAATTCACCTATTAGTGCACTCATTCTGCTGCTCCTCACTACCTTACCTCTCTTATTTCTCCCTACACCCCTCCTCATGAACCCCGCTCCTCTGGTGGATTGCTTCTCTCTGTGTCCTTTTCTTCCACTGCCAACTCCAGACTTTGATCCTTTCACCTTGCTGCTCCTTATGCCTGGAATAAACATCCTGAATCTGTACGTCAGGTTTTATCTCTGACCCTTTTCAAATCCATGTTAAAGGCTCATCTCCTTGAGGCTGAGGTTGCTTTTGGATCCTGATCCGCGTAGTCTGCTTACCTTTCCCTAGTTGTATCCTTGTCCTCAGGTGCTGTGTTGTCTGTCTTGACTAGACTGTATGCTCTGATGAGCAGCGACGGTCTTTTACATGCATCTGTATGATTAGTAGTGGTAGTAGTAGACTTTGCCTCTGGACAGTTTGCTTTACAGCCTCTCTCTTCGTTCTCTCACAACTGGACATTGTGGTGAAGGAGAAGAACACGAGAACAGCATTGATAATAAAGGTTTCAGTGACAAGAGATTATTCCATGCATTGAGTGGAGAAAGAGAAGATCTTTAAGTACCAAGTAAAGCAAAGAAAATATGGCAGGCGGCCATAGAAATTTTCCCATTGTAATTGATGCTAGAGGCTTGATCAAAAGGAGCTTTCAAGCACACCTTGATAAATTGCCTAAACATTTAACATCTTATGAACTCCTGAAGGAAGCTCTTTTTTCACACAATGCAGGTATTATGATGAGTAGTAGCAGTAAACCTGAAAGACTGAGATCATACTCCATGTACCCTGACTTAGGGGTGAGGTTCCTGACCGTCACGGTCCACATAAAACTAACATATTTATAGAAATTACCCTTGTAAGAAAACATGTTGGAATAGGCTTATCCTTGTCTGCTGGCTTTCGAATCAGTTCATCTTAAATGTCAGTTATGGGCCCTGCCCTTTGGATAACACAGAATCCCACATCACATCACCCTGCTCAGGCTAGTGCCCTGGAGGGGAAATGCCAGCTTTGCTTCACAGTGTTGGCACAACATGGAAAGCAAATTTGACACTTATGGAAGTGATGCTTGGGAGACAAGGATAGAGTATTATTTTTTGTTATTAACACATTCTACCATTGTTTAATGAATTGTGGGAGTTGCTATGTCTTAGGTTTTTTTTTTCATGATGAACCAACTGCTGGTTAATGGTGCTGGAAAATAAAGAACGCTGTTTCCCAAGATAGTAGCAATGGAAACTCCCACCTACTCACTTTTCTATCAGACATCTTGAAGAGGAAATGCTGAACTACAGGGGCAAGGGCAGTAATGCCTTGAGCCACCTGGGGGTGGGGTGGTGGGGGCGGGGAGAGCACATGGCTGAAGGCTTCCCTAGGCAGCAGACACCCTTGGGCTGGCCTTATATATATATATATCTCCATGTGATTCACTTTATTCTGTATCATGAATATGCAATAATAAATGTATCATGGAATTATAGAAAAATAGGGCTGGAAGAGATCGCCAAAGAACATCCAACTCATCTCCCTGCATCCAGCAGGATCGACAATACTTAAACCATCTAAGATTCCTCTAACTTGCGGTTTCAGACCTCCCATGCAGGATATAAGCTATTCTCTTCCAGGAGCTACTTAACCCTCCATTGCACGCCACTGCACAAAGACTAGCATGCCCTTTGCGTGCAGATAATGCAACATATACACACAAGTACCACCAATGGTGGCCTAAAGCTTTCTGCCACCCTAGGAAGACCTTCCGTGCCGCCCCCTACCCCACCCCACGGATTGTGCTGCCATACTATCTATGAATCCAGGGATAGGATACAGGCACCGTGCCCCAGACAAGAAATCGACAAAATACTATCAACCACCCTGTGATGCCACTCACTAGAAAGACACAGCAACACTCTATCCTTCAAGGCGTACAACTGTGCATGGACTAACATTCAACAGATGCTACTCAGCCAAACAACCCCAACCAGTGCAGCAAAAAAGGTAACAGGACATGCTCATTTTATCAAATTTATAGCGTTTACTTCCCAATAGCAACAAACATGCACTCCATCTATGCTACCACATATACCCTACTGGCACTTCTCGCACTATGCCTCAGATCTAAAACCCTATTTATCATACCCACCTCCACTCCATTCATACCCCCCATATTGGACCCATCATCAGACAAAGGAACGAAAACAACCTAATCCACGTCCCAATGCAAAATATCTCCACCCTTTCTGCAAACAATAAACTCAACAAAATCCAGATCATTAAATGCACTTTTATA
The DNA here is from genome assembly GCA_033557465.1 of Ichthyophis bannanicus. Classification (NCBI taxonomy): domain Eukaryota; kingdom Metazoa; phylum Chordata; class Amphibia; order Gymnophiona; family Ichthyophiidae; genus Ichthyophis; species Ichthyophis bannanicus. Next base: position 258,140,072 of record CM066031.1, on the reverse strand, counting down.
AATGCACGCTTAGTCAGGAATAAAATACCAATAATCAAAGATTACATCACAGTCAATAAGCTCAACATCCTTTGCATCATGGAAACTTGGATCACTGAAACAGACACGGTCCTTCTAAATCAGCTGAAACCACACAACTACTCATTATTCCACTGTCAAAGAGGTGAGGAATACTGCTAATAGTAAAATCTCACCTCAGCTTCAATCAAAGCGCTAACAGCACAGAGAGAATAGACAATATCTCTGTTTCAAATAGACACTCACTCTCAGTCTCATATACAGATCCCTATCTTCATCATCCAATGACTTATCAACTATACTGGGATTTGCACTCGAACGTTCACACCCAAACAAGGATCTCATATTACTTGGAGACTTTAACCTTCCCTCAACACCAGCCAAGCAAGCTGCCTCATTCCTGGATGCCATGTCTTCAATAGACTTTAACCAAATTATACACACACCAATGCAGGACAAAAGGAACACACTGGATCTCATTTTCATTAATTCCAAGCCCATCCACACCAGACTCTCCTCTCCCCCATCTCCGCTATCTATCCCATGGTCTGACCACACGCTAATCAATTATCAAATATCATGCACCACCACAACCAACCATACCTACCAGAATCAAGATACAAGGAGCTTCAAAGCCTTTGATAAAGCATTTACAGAAGAAGTACTCCCACCACTTGACAACACCACAACTGACATTGATGTCCTAGTATCAAACTGCAACCAGATCATTGGAAAAGCAGCATCTGAATCCCTAATTCAATGATCATCCAACAAACCACAAAAGACACAATGGTACTCCTCAGAACTTAGAACACTCAAGAGACAACTACGGAAGTTAGAATGCAAATGGAGAAAAATAAAGTAATCAGAGGATAAAAACTCCTACATGCTACAATTAATGGAATACTGAGCCATTTGCTTCTAACCTTTAAATGCCTTCACTAAGCCAGACTGACTAGTTATCCTATCCTAGGTATAATTACTTTAACTAAATTGTGTTTCCCTACTGATCTGCTCCCAGGGCCAGCTCAACCAGGAGGCAGACTCGGTGTCCATCTAAGGCGATGCACTTCAGGGGCGGTAGCCCAGTTCTGGCCCAGCAGACAAGGGAAGCACCAATAGACCAAGCAGAGCAGCCCTTTAAAGCTACAGTGGCGGGCCTTTCAGCATCTGCAACGCCTGCTGTGTCCTGCTCCTTCTGACGTTTTTGTCAGAGAGGGTGGTACACACAGGCCTTAAGCAAACATGTGCTGGTGCTCAAAGTTCGGCCACCATGCTGTGCTGCCTTTTTATGCAGGCGCACTTCTGGCTCTGGGGAGATAGAGTGACAATAACATTGGTAGCAGCAGTGGGGGGAAAGGAAGAGGGGGGAAGATGCTGGATACTCTGGAAGGGAGTGAGGAAGGGAAGAGGAGATGTTGGACAACAGGAGAGAAGGGAAGGAGAGATACTGGACTGTGGGGGTGAAGAGGATGCCTGGCCAAAGAAAGGTTTGCCTAGGGTGTCAGATACTCTTGGGCCGGCCCTGCCTGCTCCTATGCACAGGGTAGTCACGAGGAAAACCAGCTGTTCACACGACTAGGGCAGGCAAACATCATGCACTACATATATACATGTGCACAGATTCCCCATTTCTCTGTTACACACCCAGTAGAGGTCAAACTAAGAAGTAAGGGTCAAAGCCCACAGCATGAGACAGTGTGACTTGCAAACCATGGGTGATACACCAAGAGCTGATGGAGGACTGGTATAGCACTTTATTAAAGAACATAGGACATGACACATTGTCCCCGTGTGAGGAGAGGAGATAGCTGAGATGGCCTGATGGTCTTGTGGAGGAGTGATACGAGCTCAAGAAGAGAAAAGAGACGGAGTGTGTGAGGAGAGTGGGAGATAGGATAAACAGTGGGGAAGCACAGTAACATTTTCAGCATCAGCTTTCAGACCCTAGATTAGAGACATCCAAGCTTTTTCTATGGCAGGCCGCATGATCACAAATCAAATTTTTATTGCTAGCAGTGGTGAAGCATAGCTGGTTAGCTTTTTAAAAACATGGATTATTTTAGCAGTAATAGAGAAGCAATCCAAAAAGAGTTAATCAGCTTTATTTGTACAAAAGTGTACAGTCATAGGCCTAGTGCTAGTCACTGATCAATTGTCATCAAGTTAATGAATATACAGGTTTAACAGACAGTAGTACAAAAGGGCACAGGGCTAGCACTAGTCATTGATCAAGTTCATGAGAATATTGCTATTTAACAGACTTAACTATTCTAAAGAACTGTGGGGTGCTTTCACCTCGGTCCTGACTACAGATTTGCATCGCAGACGGTGGCTTTCAGTTTCGATTTCAGAAGTTTCATGAAGTGGAATATACTTCCACAGAGCAGAGGCACTGAAACATCGTGTTCTGTGGGGGAGCAAGCTCCGCCCATAGGCTAGCCAAACTCCATGCGGCTGCAATTGCCGGCCTTCCCCTACTTCTGCCTGTGGGAGATCGGGTACCCGTGGACCAATGTAGGGGAAGCTCCGATCGCAGCAGTGAAGTTTTAGTGGGGCCAGGGCCCCTGTGGCCCCTCCCATTCTGACGCCTATGCTATAGAGCTAGGTGGACCCAAACATTGTGCAGAGTGTGATCACATAGCCAGGGATAGTTCTGGGATTCGTATACTTGTCTCCAAAATTCCAGGGATACTGCGTCTTCATGGTGGGCACAGTTTGCTTTCAGCTCAGTCAGTTCCTCTTGAAAGTGAGCCATATTGGTAGGCCAGATACTTGATAATTCTGAAACAGAATGAGGTTTGTACTGAGAAGGCAGCCACAGAAACTTAAAATGGTTTATACTCATCTAAATTTCATCTGAAAATGTGCCTTCTTTTCCACCAAATAGCACCAGCTGCCTTCTGACCAATCAACATGTCCACTTTGGAGGGAATTTTATAACCCATTTTTCACACACACCTGCCAGTGTATGAGGATACAAGGCCTCCTATCAAATTACCTCACAGATAAAAGTACATGAGATACAACTAGTTGCATAGTGTATGCGACTTTGGAGTAGGCACGTTCAGGAGTTAGGGCGGAGCAGGGGCGGAGTCACAATTTCTGTGTGTATTTTAAAAAATATCAAGGATAGTGATAACGTCCCAAATCAATGCCAAACAAATAACCAACAACAGCAGGATATAAAGGGGCATGTCCACTAAATGTCGTGCCGTTAGCATAGAAGTGCAACACATTATCAGAGCGAAGGCCTATGGTAAACATAGAAACATAGAAATATGACGACAGAAAAAGACCACATGGCCTATCTAGTCTGTCCTTCCATATCAACAACTACAACAGTCCCCTTTTTTCCTTTAGAGATCCCCTGTGTTTGTCCCATGCTTTTTTGAATTCAGTTACTGTCCTCATCTCTACCACCTCCACTGGGAGACTATTCCACGGATCCACTACTCTTTCTGTAAAGAAATATTTCCGCATATCACTCCTGAATCTATCTCCCTTCACCCTCATCCCATGTCCCCTCATAGCAGAACTTGCTTTCAATTGAAAGAGGCTCTCTCCCTGAACATTTATGCCACAGAGGTATTTAAACATCTCAATCATATCACCTCTATCCCGCCTTTCCTCTAAGGTGTACATATTAAGATCATTCAGTCTGTCCTCATATGCTTTATAATGAAGACCACTAATCATTTTAGTAGCCACCCTCTGCACCGACTCCATCCGGTTCACATCCTTTTGAAGGTGCGGTCTCCAGAATTGCACACTATACTCCAAATGAGGTCACACCAAAGACTTATGTTGTTGTTGTTGTTGTTAAGTGCCGTCGAGTCGGAGTCGACTCATGGCGACCCTCTGGATAGCTATCCTAAATTGTGTTCTGTCTTCAGTCAGGCGGCTCATTGTTGACAGACTGGTACCCGTAGCTGCTGTTATTGTAGCGATCCATCTCATTGCTGGCCTTCCTCTTTTGCGTTGACCTTCTATCTTGCCAAGCATGATGTCTTTCTCTAATGATCTCTCTCTTCGCATGATGTGTCCGAAGTATGAAAGTCGAAGTCTTGTCATCTGAGCTTCTAAAGAAAGCTTAGGTTTGATCTCCTCTAGTACCGACTGGTTTGTTCTTCGGGCAGTCCATGGTATACACAGTATTCGCCGCCAGCACCATAATTCAAAGGCATCAATTTTCTTCCTGTCTGTCTTTTTCACTGTCCAGCTTTCACATCCATATGATGTTATTGAAAATACCATGGCTTGAACAAGTCGAATCTTTGTATGGAGAGAGACATCTCTGCTCTTGAGAATCGTATCTAGGTCTTTCATAGCCATTCTGCCAAGAGCAATGCGTCGTCTGATTTCTTGACTGCTTGTTGCTTCTTTATTGATAGTTGATCCAAGTAGGTTAAAGTTGTTCACGATTTCAATTTCTTCTCCTTCAACGATGAACCTGTTGATTATGCCAGTTGTCATGATCTTTGTCTTCTTTACATTAAGGTGCAGGCCCATTTTGAGACTATGTTCTTTGATTGTGAGAAGCAAATGTTTCAGATCATCTTCACTTTCAGCCAGTAATGTGGTATCATCAGCATAGCGAAGGTTGTTGATGAGTCTTCCACCAATCTTCACACCTCTGTGGTCTTCATACAGTCCTGCTTCTCTGATGATTTGTTCTGCATATAAATTAAACAGGTAGGGGGAAAGTATGCAGCCTTGTCTTACACCTTTGCTTATTTTAAACCATTCTGTTTCTCCTTGTTCCGTTCGAACTGTTGCTTCTTGATCAATGTACAGATTGCGCAAGAGAACGATCAGGTGTTCTGGTATACCCATGCTTCTTAACGTGGCCCAGAGTTTCTCATGGTTTACACAGTCAAAAGCCTTGCTATAGTCGATAAAGCACAAATAGATATCCTTTTGGTATTCTTTAGTCTTTTCAAGGATCCATCTCACATCCGCAATGATGTCTCTCGTTCCTCGTCCTTTCCTGACCCCTGCTTGCACTTCAGGTAGTTCTTGTTCTAGGTATGGCTGTAGTCTCTTTTGAATAATCTTCAGTAGAATCTTGCTGGCATGTGGGATCAGAGCGATTGTGCGATAATTTCCACAGTCAGTTGGATCACCTTTCTTTAGTATTGGTATAAACACAGATCTTTTCCAGTCAGTTGGCCATGATGTTGTCTTCCATATTTCTTGGCAGAGCCTTGTAAGTACGGTAACAGCTGCATCAGATTGCTGCAATACTTCTATGGGAATGCCATCAATGCCTGGTGCTTTGTTCTTTGATAAGGCTTTCAATGCTGCTTCAACTTCTTCTTTCATCACCAATGGTTCCTGATCATAAGGTATAGGTTGAAACGGCTGTTGGTCCACTTGATCTTTATCATATAAAAACTCTGTATATTCCTTCCACCTTTTCTTGATCTTCTCAGCATCATTCAACATAGAACCTTGAGCATCTTGTAACATTCCAATTCGAGGCTGGAACTTTTTCTTTAGCTCTCGCAGCTTTAGGAAAGCCGATCTTGTTCTTCCTCTAATAGTTTCTGCTTCTATTTCCTTGCAAGTGTCATTGTAGTACTTTTCCTTGTCCTGTCTTGCTGCACGTTGGAAATCTCTGTTGAGTTCTGAGATTGTCTTTCTTTCTCCTTTGGCTTTAGCTTCTCTGCGTTTCTGGGCAATTTTCAGAGTTTCTTCCGTCATCCATTTTGGCCGTTTTTGCTTTTTCACCTTTTGTAGAGACTTCTCGCTTTCTTCCAGCACAACCTTCTTGACGTCATTCCATAACTCTTCCGGAGCTCTGTCATTTGTATCTTATACAGAGTTATACAGAGGCATTATCACCTCCTTTTTTCTGCTAGCCATTCCTCTCCGTATGCACCCAAGCATCCTTCTAGCTTTTGCCGTCGCCTTTTCTACCTGTTTAGCTACTTTAAGATCATCAGACACAACCACGCCTAGGTCCCGCTCTTCTTTAGTGGACAAAAGTACTTCACCCCCTATAATAGATTGCTCCCTTGGATTGCTGCAGCCCAAATGCATGACCTTCCTTTTTTTTAACATTAAATCCCAGCTGCCAAATTCTAGACCATTCTTCAAGCTTAGCTAGATCCCTCCTCATGTTATCTACACCTTCCTGGGTGTCTACTCTATTGCAGATTTTGGTATCATCCGCAAAGAGGCAAACCTTACCCGACAGCCCTTCCGCTATATCACTAACAAAGATGTTAAAAAGAATCGGACCAAGGACAGATCCCTGGGGCACACCACTGATAACATCCTTCTCCTCAGAGTGAGCTCCATTTACTTGTACTCTTTGTCACCTCCTACCCAACCAATTTCTAACCCAAGCAGTAACTTTAGTTTCCATCCCTAGGGTGCTCAGTTTGTTTATAAGTCGCCTGTGAGGAACAGTGTCAAAGGCTTTACTGAAATCTAAATACACCACATCTAGGGCTCTCCCTTGGTCCAACTCCCTGGTCACCCAGTCAAAGAAATCAATCAGATTTGTCTGACAAGACCTGCCTCTGGTGAATCCATGTTGCCTCGGATCCTGTAATCCGCTGGACTCCAGAAACCTCACTATTTTCTCTTTCAGCAGCGTTTCCAATAATTTACTCACCACCGAAGTTAAACTAACTGGCCTGTAGTTGTCAACCACATCCTTAGTTCCGCTTTTGTGTAAAGGCACCATATGAGCCTCTCTCCAGTTCTTTGGCACCACTCCCAACTCCAACGAGGCATTGAAAAGGTCAGTCAGTGGAGCTCCTAGAACGTCCCCAAGTTCCCTCAGTATTCTCGGGTGTATCGCATCCGGTCCCATCGCTTTGTCTACTTTAAGTTGAGATAGTTTCTCACGAACACAGTCTTTTGAAAATTGTTCAAGATGTCCTTTGCTTCTGTTCCTATTTGTGGGTGTTTTATGAGGTCCTGCTACTGGTTTTTCATCTGTGAACACAGAACAAAAATATTTGTTAAACAATTCCGCTTTATCCTAGGTTTGTGGGCATATGTCCCCAGGCTCACATGGAACTGTGCTAACTGGCATGCAAGCACATTTAACCTAACAGCAACAGTCTCGGTTAGTGTGTGCCCTTCACTAACCACCATGTGCCATCGACATGCATCTTAGGTCCCTAAACTGCCCTCTCTGTACGTATTAACGTGCTAACCAGTTACCATAGGGTCACCGGTGCTAAATGTCCGCACAGTGCAGTTAGCATGTGCTGAATCCCGCTCTGCCCAGTAGCACACTTTAGTAAATATGCCCCCAAAGTGCTTTAAAAAAGAACTAATATAAATACCGCAGGGAGACACCAAAAGCTTGTTACACAGGTCAACCACTGCCAGCCTCAAGAAACCTTGATTATCATCACGTGTCCCCATTTTATAATTCAGTGATACAGTGGCACAGTCACCAAAAATTTATCATCAGTAAAAAATTCAATTCAAAATTAATTCATTAAACTGAATTTGCTCAAGGCAGCTTCTAGTGTTTTCAGCGTTGATATCCGTGGGAGTGGGAGCCAGCCCTTTTCTTTCGAAGACGTTTTCAGCATTTACATTATCAACTACGGGCCTGTTTTCTGAAATATATCGACTTTTTAAAATCAAACATGCAGGCGCGCATTACTTTAGGCACTGACATTTATGCCTGCTCCTGAGCGGATTAAATGTAGACTGCTTCAGTCTAGTTTCTATTTCTGCAGAATTTGTGCAATTATTTTATAAAGACACAAGTAGGCACATTTTGAATAGAATTTAGAGATCGGAAGCGAGATGTCGAAGTCATGACATACACAATTCTGGCAGTATTTTAGAAAAGGTTCTGCAAAACATGAAGGGCCCGATATTCTTCTGGGCAGGCTATGCGCCTTGTCGGCACATAGGCCTGCCCACCAACCCTTAAACACAGATATTCAATGCCAGGGTCATATGCGGCCCCGGCACTGAATATCCGGGTATCACTGAAGCTAACCGGGTAGCAGCAATATTGCATGCTGCCCGGTTAGGGTTTTCCTCGTCTATGTTTTCAGCACAGAGCACTAAGCAGGCAGCATTCAATATCGCTGCTGTCCAGATATCTCATGCCCCCACCTACACTCCACCCCGGAATGTCCCCAACACGCCCCGATGATATCCGGATAGGGCACGTAGGGGACATAGATGGTGATATTCAACAGCACTACCCATGTATGTGTCTTGAATATCCCCATCTAAGGCATTTACTCGGTTTACGAGGCTGTAAACCATGTAAATGCCCTTCGAATATCAGGCCCGAAGCCTTTCCTAAAATAGTACAGGAGTGCACTTTTATGGTTGATGCGCTGAGCTGGAGGCAGAGCTGGTGTTAGACATGCAGGGGTCCACAGCAGAAACCGGTGAGGAGGTCCCAAAGCCAGCCTGCAGGCTCTGTCTCCTTTGGCTTGAGGCAGACTTGGGGCCCCCTTGTGGTATGGGAGCCCAGGGCAATTGCCCTGTTTGCCGCCCCCTAATTCCGGCTCTGGCTGGAGGACTCAATCTTGCAAATCTACACGTGGAAAAATCAATAGGCAAAGTTCAGTAACTTACAAGTGTACAGTTGCTGTAGAACGGAACAAGCTCCTTATGAAATTAGTAAGGACAATAATTATCCGAAACTTAGAAAACATTTTAAAAAGTACTTGTTTGAACAAGGTTATTTGATGATTAGATGATGTTATTGGTCTTAATTTGGATGCTATCATATGAGAACTGGATTGCATATTAATTGTTTATTGCTAATTGCGTGATATTTTTTATTGTAACCTGCTTTGAAGCTATGTTTCTAGTTAAAATGCAGACTAGAAGTGACTGAAATTGAATTAAATTGTAACCTTGCATAAGTCTCTCTCTCTTTTATTATGTCAGAATAACCTTAGGGATATCTTTGCTAAAGTATGCTAGGGTTTTGCAGGTGTCATGGGCTTGATATTCGAAAGGCATTTACACAGTTTACAGCCTAGTAAACTGTGTAAATGCTATAAATCTGGATATTCAACGGCACTTGCACAGTCTGTGCCATCGAATATCCCCTTCTAACTCCCCTACATGTCCCAAGGCTATCCGGTTAGCATCGGGGCATGTTGGGGGTATTCTGGGATGGAGCGGAGGCAGCGAGTGATATTAGGAAATTAGAAAACCCCTTGCCTATCTTTAAGGTGCAAGAGCTAATGAGGCAGCATCCAATATCACTGCTGCCTGGTCAGCTTTGGTGGCTTCTGGTGTGTGCGGCGATCCCCAGATATTCAATGCCCTCACCACGGCATTGAATATCCGGGTTAGAGGTTGGTGGGGAGGGCTATGTGCTGACGAGACGCATAGCCCTTCGAAAATGAGCCTAGCTCAATATTGGGCCCCATGTGTTTAGGGTAGAAATCAACACGTTATATGGGCAAAAGTCATGTGCTACCTGTTGGGGTATGTACAGCAGGCCCACACTGATTCGGCCCTAACATTTACTGGTGGGAATGTAAATGCACTTAACATCCCCCACTGAGGTGGCGTTAAGTGCACCCATTGACTGTCAATGCATATTATTATCCTCCGAGCTAATCTTGATTGCAGACATGACCCCGCTGCACATCAACCGTGTCCATATTCCTTCACATTGTGTGCTAAGCAGATAGTGCGGGATAGTGTGCGATTAAGCACACATCTGTTATGTTGGCTCATTAGTGTGCTCTTAAATCCACATTAACACTAGTGCAGCTTAGGAAATATATCTCTCTGACTGTAAGTTTTCTGGGGCACGAAAAATACTTGCTGTAGCTGGAAAGGTGAGTAATAAGATCTAAATCCCTTACTGAAGGCAAGCACAGAGCCCTTTATTCCATCACTGTAGGGATGAATCCACTCCTGCCACTGCATTCCAGTTGCTGAAGATAAGGACTAGCTGTACAGTCTATCTGAATCCTGCCTTATAAAAGTGAGTCCACAGCTAGTAGTTCAGATTGAGGATTCTTGCTTCAAAAAGAAATCTAAAAGAGCAACTTTTTACCCAATTTAATATTTGCTAAAGCATAGGCAGAGGACAGGGATGGGACCATGGCCCCACTGATATTTTGCCCAACACAGCATCAGGAATAAAGAGCTTGGGGGCAGGGCTGGAGATTACTTTGTTTTTCCTCTCCAACTAAAAAAGTGTTCTGCTGCCCCTGTGCTAAAGCCTTGCAGTGGAATATGACCTCTGCTTACTGCCAGCAAACGTGATAAATTGTCTCTTTGAAAGTTGTGAAGTCTTTCTTGGCTTGTAGTAATAGCAGGATACTTGATGAAAAATGTGCCCATCATATACCCTTTCTGTTGTCTGTATTATCAGCGTATTAAAACCCTTTCCAGGCCAAGCCCAAAACTCTCGGGATCCAAAATTCTGACTAAATATTCCTATCAAATGGTATATAATACATGACCATAGCAGAAGGAAAATCACTATTAGAACATATTGAATAAGACGGGTACAATTTTCCTGAAATATGCAAAAATTAACCTGGCTGCAGAATGTGGATTAAAAATTTAAAGTAGGCCTTCAAAGGGTTAAGGACCACACTACTAACTCTAAATGTAGGCTTAGTGCGTTAGCGTGCACTGGGTACTCCAGTGACCCATTTTATTCCTATAGCTGCAGTGGTACTTAGCATGCACCAATGGATATTAGCCTGTGCTAAGCATTAATAAACATGTTCCTACAAGATTAAAGAGGTCTGAAAAATGTATCATCCCTCCTGTAGCCCAGTTCTTAGGAAGGTAATTTTATAAAGTCAGTGTGGGCACATGCATATTCAAATAGCCTCATAAAATTCCGCCAGTGTAACAAATGGGCTTTGATATGATGGTGCAGTAAGTGTGCACAGGGGTAGAATTTGAGCAGAGTGTGAAAGTATTGGCGCTGGTTATACAATGCTATAATTTATAAGCGTACCTTAAAAATTATAGGTGCTGACATGTACATCAGTTCCAGGGTTGGTACAAATGCCCGCACCTGCAAAGTAGGCATAGGATCTACCACTTAATTTAGGATTTTATGAAGACAAGTAGGCACCCCCGATCAATTTTTATGAAGACAAGTAGGCACCCCCATGTTCCCTGTAAATAGTTATCTCCAAGTTATAATGCCCTGTTCAATGTAATTTCAGTTTGTTCAATGTAAACTGCCTTGATATCATGACAGGCAGTATATAAGAAATGTTAAATAAATAAAATAAATAAATAAATTTCCCCACCCAATCCAGACCCCCCACAAGGCAGACTTCTGAACAGGAACTCCTCATTAACAAACCCCCAAAAACAAAACTCCCAAAACAGAGTTCATAACATGAACCTCCCCCAACTCGATCTCTCCCAAAGGTTTTTCTGGTAGTCTAGTGGACCCGAGCAAGAGCAGTCAGTCTTCACTCTCACCTTGTTGTTGCTGGGTTCTAAAATGGTGGCGATGACCCCAAGCAATTGCCTTATATGGCTGATTGACTCTAGTCTTGAGACTACTACTTGGATCATCACCACCATTTTGGAACCCAAAGCTTCCAGTGGGAATAGAGGGGTGCACTCTTGCTTGGGTCCACTAGACCACAAGGGAAACTCACAGGGAAGTTCTATGGGAGTCAAGGGGTAGAGGAGGATGAGATTATGTACTGTATGGAGACTTCCTTTTTGGAACAGGTTTCTTGTTGGGGCAGTTCCTTTTGGGAGGATCTGACTTTTGGAGTGGTCTACTTATTGGGGGGATGGATTGGGGGACCTTGATGGTGGGGGGGGGGGGGGGTATCAGATCATGGGGATCGGATTGAGGGCATTTAATTAGGGGGATCTGATTGCAGAGAGATTGGATTTGGGAGAGTACCTGACCTGCATATTTTTTTAAATCTCTTGGCAGTGGCTGTGCTATCTCACTGAGGTGATGTTAAATGAAGCCACACTATCGGCTGTCCTGACAGCTATAGTGCGCTACTGATGTACTGCGTGATAGCTGTCCTTGCCATCCAAGCCTACTCTTCTCCAAGGATCTGCCCTGATCCCACCCCAACATGTGTTAAGCACTTAGCTTGGGTTTTTTTTTAACCATATTGTAGCCATTATCATGGGCCTAGGCTAACAATTACTGTGCGTTAAAACCCACACTAAGTGCTTAATGCTCTTTAGTAAACATGCCCTTAAAACATTTCTGCATGCAAAAATCGATTGTACACATGTTGATTCATAGGTATATACATGTACAAGTGACTGTGCTCACAAAACCCTTTTAGGGGTACAAATGAACTGAATACATGCCAACAAATGCATGCCCTTAATAACCACCCCCCCCCCCAAAAAAAAAATGGCCTCTATATGATGATATCATCATGGCTATACCTGGTCTAAAGGGCAGCTGCTTAATAAAAGAAAGGGAAGATTTCCCAGGGAATGTCATCAGAGCATAGGCCAAACGTACCCAAGCGAATTGAGGCACCTCTCTGACATCTACGGCACCATTAGCAGCCTCTGTCTCCCACACCCCCAACATGTTCCCAGGTAGGATGAAGAGAAGATGGCACCTCCACCATCTGATGCTGCCACTGCAAGAATAATGAGAGTTGTAGGCAGTAGAAAAGTTCTTTTGTTGCTGTCACTGTCTACCTGATTGTAAGCCCACTCCTAGGGAGGAGGGAGGAGCAGCCTAGTGGTTGGGGCAAGTTACCTCAGGCCAGAAGGTTGGGGACTCAAATCCAACTAGAGGACAACAACCTTGGGCTGGAAGGACTGGGGTTTCTAGTCCCACAGGTGCTCCTTGTGGTCTTGGGCAATCCACTTAACCCTCCATTGCCCATGTTCCCTGTAAAATAGTTATCTCCAAATTATAATGCCCTGTTCAATGTAAACCACCTTGATATCACGAAAGGTGGTGTATAAGAAATGCTAAATAAATAAAATAGCTAGTTTTATGGCAGTACAGAAGAAAGGAGAGAACACAAATGTGGTGTAGGCAGGGTTGGCACCACCATTAGATGAACTAAGGCAGTCAGCTAGAGCATCAAACTTTGGAAGATGGCTGTGGCTGAAGGTTTGCCAAGATGGCCTCTGATCTCCTGCCCCCACCCCCTCAATACTACATCTCTCTGAGACTGGGGCAGCAGAATCAATAAGCACAGCATGGAAGGAGGCTCTGGACGTGCAGCTGGTCCTTCCCTCAGACACAGACTTCCTCTTTGTGTCAGAGCAGGAGTGGGTTGGGAAGCTTCCCTCTGTGCTGTGCTGCAACTGCCAGTCCTGACGAGATGTAGCAGGAGCGGCAGAGGTAATGGTAAGGGGTGGCAAGAACGGGAGCTACCTAAGGTGCCATGATACCTGGGTGCCAGCAGATCTGCCCGGATTCAGAAGAAGAGAGCTTGAAGTCTGTGCGAATCTTTGGCTTTTTTTTATAGATATGGCTAAGGTTGTTTTTTTTTTTTAATGAATTCTGATGAGGGTGAAAAGGGGAGAATGAAGGTGTAATATGTGGAAATATTTCTTTACGGAAACAGTGTTTAGCGCAAGTTAGGGGCATTGGTGTGCATTATCTTCTACCATGCCCATAAGGATAATATGGATACGGCAGCCAAAAGCATACACAAAAGCTAGTTAGCACTTGTTAACCTTTAGTAAACAGGCCCAAAGCTTTGGAAAATATTAAAAAAGACAGATGTAAGTATTTAAAAATCAAATCCACTGAAATATGTACCTACAAATATTGTTCATGAGGCAGCAACGCTGTTAGACACTGATTTTCAGTACCTACAAAAACTACTGCTTGCATAAATATGAACACTTAAACTTATAATTTATAAACCCTTAGAATCTGAAGCCCTAAATCTGAGGCACTCATTTGAAAGTTTTGTTGAATTGCTTAACTTCATAGTCATTAAATTATTCTCCTGAAAGCCAAAGTGGTGGGTATTGTTGAAGTGTGACGAATCCATTAGAAGATCAAAGATGTCCAGCCCTGCATTTGAATGTTGCCACATAGCTTTGATCTGAAAGACCTCTGCTGAATTATTCCATAGATAGAAAACATTGGCTAAAAAGTGCATCAAATCTACTCTTCAGGTTGTAAAGTTAGCCCTGATATATTGGAAAAGAATGTAAATAATAAATAAATAAACTATTTAAGAGACCAATGTACTAAAGAGCATTGACACACTAAACATGGTTAATGCATGTTAATTCAGTGTTAGGCTTAATGAGCTTGTGCTAAACACAGTAATGTGGACTAATCTAAATATTTATTTAACCTTTTATGCCGCATTTCCTAGGCTCAATGCGTTTTAGAGAACCAAACTTCAACCATACATGGAACAATATTAGAAGAACTGGATTACTTAAACATGTTAGGCAAAACAGAGAGGTTGCACGAGGTAGTAAATGGTTTGGTGCATATCTTACAATAGGGGTAGAAGGGGGAGAAGGGAGGGAGGGATGGGGAAGGGGAGAGAGTTCATAGGTGGGCGAGTCAAGTGATTCCATTGAAATGCTCCATGACCAGGTGGGTCTTTATCAGCTTCCTGAAGGTTATTAGGTCATGGATGTCTCTGATGTGGTGTGGTACGGCATTCCAGAGTCAAGGGGCATATATGGAGAATGCCCTAGTGCAAGTTGTCTGGTTGCTCTTGGCCAGTTTGGGAGGCAGGATTAGAAGGTTTGATATATTATTCCTTCTTTGGCGGTTTTCTGGGGTCTTTGTTATGATAGATTGTAGGTATTGGGAGGTTAGCTGATGGATTATTTTGAACGTAGTTATTAGGGCTTTGTACTTGATTCTGTTGAGGAGAGGTAACTAATGTAGTTCTTTGAGACTAGGTGTGACATGCCTGTATCTGGATGAGCACATCAGAATTCGGGCAGCTGTATGCTGTGCAAATTGTAGTGGATGTATGAGTTCTTTGAAATTCCTGGAGGATGGTATTACAGAAGTCGAAGTGTGGTAGTATCATTGCCTGGAATACTTTCCAGAAGCCATGAGGTTCAAGAAGTGTTCCTAACTTGCTGTAAATGCATTGAGACACTTTATTTTATATGTGGTTCGAATGTGAGGTGCTGATTTATAGTAGGGCTGAGGTATCTTACTTCTGACTTAACTTCTAGGTTGGAGTTGTTCACCTTTAATGACTTTGGGGGGAGAAAGAATTGATTTTTGGTGAAGAACAGTATCTCTATTTTCTTGAGGTTGATCTTGAGATTATGTTCTGATAGTCATTGCTTTACAGAGTTAAACAGGTTGTAATTGTTGAATAGTCTGGGTTTGTGGTGGAAAAGGGAACATACGAGGTGTGACAAAAAAGAAATGAGACTATCTCATAAATGTTTTATTACAAAATGTACAGAGAAATTACACATTGTCCCCTTCAAAGTAATCCTCCCCAGAGTTAATGCACTTCTGCATTCACTTCTGCCACGTATGGAAGCACTCGATAAAGTCCTCCTCCTTGACATCCCTCAGCTCCCTCGTCACAGTGGCCTTGATCTCTTCTACAGAGGTGAAATGAGTTCCTTTGAGCACAGTCTTCAGCCTGGGGAAGAGCCAGAAGTCGCATGGTGCGAGATCTGGGGAATAAGGGGGGTGGTCGAGAGCTGTGATCTGTTTGTTGACCAAGAACTGCCTCACACAGAGCGCGGTGTGTGCAGGCACATTGTCGTGGTAGAGCAGCTGCGACTTGTCTCTCCACAGAGCTCGCCTGCTGCACCAAACCCGGTCATGAAGGTGATTGAGGACCTGCTGGCAGACGTGCTGGTTGACTGTCTGATCCTCAGGCACAAACTCATAATGGACCATTCCCTCCTGGTCGAAGAATGCGATCACCATGACCTTGATCCTTGATTTGGACATGCGCACCTCCTTGGGTCTGGGTGACAGTCGAGTCTTCCACTGCAGGCTCTGTCTCTTGCTTTCAGGGTCATACTGGAAGACCCAAGTCTTGTCTCCTGTGATGACATGGCCAATGAACTCTAGATCTTCTCCGATCTTTCAAGTTGATTCTTTGCTCCATATTTCTGCCAACTTCAGTTGTGTGACAAAGTGATGGAGCAGTGTGAGAGATGAAAAATATTACAGCAGAATAGTGGTGAGATGTTGCACAACACAGTGACATAAGCGGTTAGCCAATTGGTGAGTCATGGACGTGGCTGCCCACAGTCTTGTTTCTTTTTTGTCACACCTCGTATATCATAATATTGTCTGCATAAAGATGATAGTGGATGTTGAATGTGCTTATGATATTGCAGATTGGCTGTATATAGATGTTAAATAATAATGCTGAGAAGACAGATCCTTGAGGGATGCTTTGTATCTGGGTGATTTGTTTGGAGGACTTTTGTCCAATTTGTAGATATTGAGAGCGATTAGTGAGGCATTCTAGGGCATTGTCATGGATTCCTTTATTAAAAAGGCATTGTAGTAGGATGTCATGGAATATTGTGTCGAAAGCCGCTGCAATGTCTAGAAAGATGAGAATGAAGCCTTGTTTTGTGTTTTCTATGCCCTTGATAAATCGGTCTGTTAAGGAGATGAGCAAGGTTTCTACTCCATGGCTGTTGCGCAATCCGTATTGATGTATGTCCAAGGAAGATTTTGAGTCAATATGTTCTTGCAGTTGGTAGAGAAATATTCCAATGAGCTGTATTACATGTGATTTGCAAAAACCGCCTCCACTCCCAGTAATTAAAAAAAGTAACTACCTCTCCCCTGAGGGCTATCCCAAGGCCCAGTGTGGGATACACATATGCTCTGCATCTCTGCCCCAAAGATAGTGAACATCGCTAAGGGCAGGAACCTACCACTAAATCCAAAACACCCATCATAGCTAACCAGCAGCAGTAGCTGCCACTGGCCGCCTAATTTCCCTGCCTCTCAGAGGACCAGGGAGCAAAGTGATGACAGGAGGGAAAACTCCTCTGTCTTGTCCTGCTGCGGTTGGCTGTCATAATGGCGTCTGGTGACCTCATTCATTCGGAAAGGGAGCTGCTGTCCTCCAGATGTTGGCTGCTCTGCTCAGGGCAGGATAGGGAAAGCTGGCCTCTGCTGTGGGTGCGACTGAATCTGGATGGGGAGGCAGAATTGCCCTGGGTGATTTTGCCTGGCAGAGTTATGTCATGGATGTGTATTAGCCAAATGTACCATAGCTTGAAAATTGGCCTTTTCAAAATTAAGATGCAGGCATGTTGCTATTTTAGCCCTTATATTGCAGAACACTGATCTTCAATTGATGAAAGAAAGATTGACGTTTGTAATTTTAAAATGCAGCACATTCTTTCTCATACATTAAAATATGCATATATATGCAATATGTAAGACAAATTTTCTCTCTACAGAAGCAATGACAATGCTATTAATAATTTCACAGATGTACCAACCTTGATGTCATGCTTCTCTTTAAATAATCACATTTGTTTTAAGATCAGTGAGGCACATTTACTAACCCTTGTGCTAATAATGTGCGTGTGGGTTGCGTTACCAGTGCGGGGGGGGGGGGGTCTGTAGTAACTGCAGGGGGTGTGTTCTTCCATCCCCCTGTAGTCTGCATAGGCCTAGTCCACCAGCACCATGCTAGCTTATAGCTGGGTGCAACTAATGCCACCCCCTGAAGTGGCGTTAATTGCACCCATGTAACCTGCAATGTGCATGAAATGCCCATATCCTGCCTAATCCCTGCCAGGATGCGCACTACCAAAATAGTACAGTGTTTTTAAAGCTTGGGCCCTGTGCTACCTTTTGGCACACACCCAACCATGCTTTAACCCTTGTAGCACACTTTATTAAATATACTTCCAAGGTCGGTGCAGGGATTGGAAGCGCCATAGGCAGGCCCTCCATCCTGCTGCCCCTTGTGGCCCCCCTGCCCCCATTGCCACTGCTGTCACCCCTCTCCGGGGCCTGCAGTGGGGGCAATGGCTCCCAAACCATGATGAAGTGTTTACCTACACATTCCGGTGCTGCATCTTTTGCCTATGATCTGCCACTTACACCCCCCCCCCCCCCCCTCCGGCACAGAGTTCCGTTTTTTGAATAAATTGGAAGTCTGCTCTGGAAGGGGTTGGAAGCGGCAGATAGTAGGCAAAAGAAACCACGACACAGTGCCAAATTGTATAGGTAAGTGTTGGAGCCAATGCCTCCCATGCAAGCCCTGGAGAGAGGCAACAGCAGCGACAGCAAGGGGTTCCACCAGAGGCTCAGCACTCTAGGCAACCTCCTCATTCGCCTAATGGTAGCACTGGCCCTGCCTGCTCCTGGGTGCGCATGTGCATTTGTGAGTGTAATTTCATGAGGTGCCTACTTTTCTTTATAAAATGCTAATGTAAGTAGCCAAATACACTCACTAATCTTAGATTTTATAATTTTATGCATGTAAATCATTTTACTACCATGATGGAGCACTGAGCGCAAAACTTTAGGCAGCTCTTTATAACATTACCTCTGTGTGTGAAAGGAATAGTTCTCTTAAACAGCCTAATTAAAATTCCCTCTTGCATGGAAATTGCCTCGTTTTCAAGAAAGCTTTGGATGGCCGCTGAATGACTTCAAGGCCCCATGCGGCACTCTCTAAGCCAGCGGTGGCCAACTTCGGTATTAGTGCACCACGATCCAGCCTGATTTTCAGGATGTCCCTAATGAATATTCATGAGGATATTTGCATCCACTGCTTCCCATTGCATGCAAATATATCTCATGCATATTCATTAGGGACGTCCTGAAAAGTAGAATGGATCGTGGTGCACTAGGACCAGAGTTGGCCACCCCTGCTCTAAGCAAAGCCGGCATCAGTTTCTGGCACATAGTTACAGTACCTCTCTGTAACAGTAGGACTGATGTGATTGCATAGTACAGCACTTATCATGCACTAGGAAGAATAGAGAACTGCCAAGTTACCAGGTCAAGGGAGGGAGATTTTAGGCTAGTCCTGGATGCCTGACAACCCCATTCTAAAGCAATATTCGACCAATGGGTGGAATCGGGACTACAAATACCATGCTGCTTCGGAGATGTAAGTTCAAAAGCAGCACTGGCCAAAAAGTCTCTCTCCTGGAACTGGGTAGCTTGGCAGCTCTGATAATAGCCAGTTGGGTTGTTCATTTGTGCTTGTTTAATTCATCGCCCCTGTGTGAACATGTGCGGCAGATGGCATATAGCATACAACAATGATATCAATGGCCTTTGACAAACACCAGAAAAGCAAATCCAAACAATAGACAAGAGCCAGGGCCAGCCCATTCACTAGGCAGACTAGGCATCTGCATAGAGCGGCAGATCTCAGGGAACAGCAAATAGGGTTTTCAATCAGCTCGTATTTGGCTGGACTGGCCAGATTTTTAAATGGCAGCCTGGCAGTTGTCAGGACAGAAAATCAGCCAATGCAAAAGCCAGCTTTCTGCTGATGACCGGCGAAGTCAAGAGTGACCCTTCCTGCTGGTTGCAGCGTCTCCCCTCTCTATCCTCTGGGCCTCTCCTGGTATTGTTCTTTCCCTCACCTGCTGCTGCAGGTTGCAACCTGGGCTGGGTCTCATCTGTGAAGCTGCAGCAGTCACAATGAAATGTATGTAAAAAGCCATGCTGGGCCAATCTTCAGGACATGCACACTGAAAGCAATACTGGTCCCACCCTCACAGATGCAGGAAGTCTGCTTCAGAGGGGGAGGGGGAGGCACTGCTTTCAGTGTGCACCAGTGGCAGAAATCCAAATTGAGAGCCCCAAGCAAAATATCTAAAAGGGCCCACAGAGCAGGGTGAATCCACTACAGAAGATATGGGAATGACTATAAGTGGGCTTTTTCCTCTGGTCCTTCCAGTGCCAGAGGGGCAGCTTTGGTGGAATTTACGCCACTGGCACGTGCAGGCTCTGAAGGCTGGCCCTGCATGTCCCTTCACTTACATTTCATTATGGCTGCTGCAGATTCGGAGGTCAGACCCAGCCCCGGTTGCAACTTGCAGCAGGTGGGACTGGGAAAGGTAGATGCTAGACTTGGGAGGAGGGGTGCAGAGGGTACAGAGGAGGTACTAGACACGATGAGGCTATGGGAGGGAGAATTAAGACACAGAGAGGGGAGATTTTGGACTTGGGGATAGTGCTGAGTTTGGAGGGGAAGATGCTGGACATGATTGGGCTGTAAGAGGGAGAACAGGTACACAGACAGGGGTGATGTTGGACTTAGGAGGAGGGGTAGTGAGGTGCAGGGGACATAGTGGACATAATGTGATTGTGGGAGGGAATAAGATCACAGATGGGGAGCATGCTGAACTGGGGAGAGTGGGGAGGTTGAAGGGGAATGTGCTGGACATGATACTGTATGGCCTTGAGAGAAATGATCAGGACACATATTTGGGGAGATGCTGGACTTGGTGGGGGGGGTTTGGGTAGGGACTGGAAGATGCTGGACAACTTCTGGTGGGGGGTTAGGAAGGGCAGGGAAGGAAAGGAGAGATGCTGGACTACATAGAGAGGAAGGGCTTTGAGCTTCTCTGGAAGGGAGGGAAAGGGGGCATGTGGTTAAAGTTTTGCCTAGGACAGCAGATATCCTTGGGCCAACACTGGCAAGAAGCACCATATGCCCCATCCTCCAAGCTATTCTCCCTCCTTCTGCAGTGTCCACTCCATTCATGCCGTGCAGGGGATGCTGTTTCAGAGGGTCATGGATCAAAGGCAGAAAGGCATCCTATCTTAAGTGGACAGGGGCAGCCTTGTGAACATTCCTCCTAATTCATTCTTTGCTTTTTCTGCTTGATTTCCATTGTTGTAAGCAGGTCGCTTGTATCGTCTAAGGTCATGCAGAACACACGACACACAGGGCATCGTTTCAGCACAGTCATGGCATTCGATAGTAAATTTTGGAAATGACTTTTATTTTCAGTGCTTAGAACAATTT
The DNA here is from genome assembly GCA_033557465.1 of Ichthyophis bannanicus. NCBI lineage: Eukaryota > Metazoa > Chordata > Amphibia > Gymnophiona > Ichthyophiidae > Ichthyophis > Ichthyophis bannanicus. Next base: position 258,119,172 of record CM066031.1, on the reverse strand, counting down.
GCCTTATAGACTGTGCAGCTGTGCTTGGAAGACAGTCGTCATTAATGAACCTTTGGTTTAAAATTACATGTTCTTCCTAGATATGATAAAGAAGAAGAATAAAATGTGGATCAGAGAAAATAGTTCTGGAAATAGCACGAGAGACCAACACAAAACCAAGTTCTGTTGTGTCATCCTTACCGAATGAAAATAAAAATGTTGCCCTGCCCCACACCTTCCGTACACTCCATTCTATAGTGAACACCAACGTTGGTTTCTTCTTTCATTAAAGCAGGGAAAATGTTATTACTAGTATTGCAGTGTCACTTATAGGAAACTGTAGTGTAAGTAACAGTGAAAGGTTTACTTTTGATACCTAGCAGCCAAGCAGTTGCTTATTAATGTGAGTATGACAGCCACCCATGCAATAGAAAAACTGTTTATGTAATGCTTCAGTTTACATCATACTTGGAGAAACAAGGGAGGCCGACATTATCGTTTCTTCATCCGTGTGCAAAATATCTGTCTTCCGCCCATCCTTTACTAATCCCAGCCCAATATCTGCCTGGATTCTGCAGCTGTTTAACTTTAAAAATTGATGGTGGGAGGGTCACGGAGCGCACATGGGTGTTCACATGTGCATAGAGCTGCTTTGTACAGATGCCAATTCATAATTAAGCAATATAGCATGGCTCCGTCCCAAGGTTTGCGAGAAGGCACTGGATGTTTATTCCAAGAACAGGCGTGGGGGAACCACAAGAAAATGATTCCATTGCTAGGTTGCCTTTTGTTTGGGATGAGTGTGAGAGGCAGAGATGTGTCTCTGAACCACAGAGGTGCAGTGACATCATTTTATTCAAAGACTGCTTATTTATAGATGCTGCCGGCACGCAGTGCTTTGCTTTTTAATTGGCATGTGCTTGAGCGGAGGGAATGTCTAGCATTAGAGCCAAAACTTGTTTGGGGTGATTTTAGTTTCTTGGAACACACAGGTTAGCAACCATACTACAATACAACAAAACACACAAAATATTTTTACGCATCACAATTTGCCCTATGATATAATTTGTAAGTACCCATAATGTAAATACGTTCTAACTTTTTACCGTTCAAATGTTATATTGTTACTTGTAAATAGTTCCATCTGTTCTATGTGATATGACTAGGTATGTGCTTTCACATACCATATAATTTACTGTTCTTTGTAAACCGCACTTGATACTTGGGAAAGAGCGGAATAGAAATAAGTGTTAAATAAATAACAGTGTAGATTTAGGGGACAATATTACAGTTTTCAAAAAGAAAGTAGGCACCTATGTTTTCCTTTTCAAAATTTGCTTTACACGGGTACATGGGCACGGGATCCTTTTTCTGCAGATAGTGAAGAGGGGGGAAAATAAACATACAGAAGCATGATTACTAAACCCCAAGCCAATGTGGGCGGGGAGAGCCACCCCCTGCATTCGCCGTGCTTCACCGCTTTAACTAACCAGGGGAGCAACTAACACCACCCACTGAGATGGCGTTAGTTGCACCCACGGTACCTGCCCTGAGCGCAGGTCTACAAATGCCCAGGCTAACTGTGCCACCGTGGGAACATCCCGCCCTTGCCAGCCATTGCAAGGGTAGTGTGTGGATTTTAGCGTAGGGTCCTATGTAACTTTCTGGCACTGCGCTGAAAAATGCAATAATCCCACACTACCCTTTAATACATATGACCCACAGATCTGTAATTCGCTGTTAGAGGACACGTCCCATGTTCATGGTATTGCTAGATTTAAACAAAGGTTTGGACAGGTTTCTGGAGGATAGATTCAAGAACAATTATTACCCAGACACAGGACTATATTTGAGGGGGTACTCAGTGCTACTGAGTACCAGTACCTTTTTCTTTACCAGCTCAATTTACCCAGCTAACAGTTAGCGTTAACCTTTACTACTGCCTTAACGCTACCGTCATTAACATGCGTTATTTTACCACTGGTCCAATTTTATGCAGTGGGACCTAGTTACTAAAAAGGTGCATAGACACAGGTTAGTAATTCCAGCAGCTGTAAATGGCTTTGTACATTATCCTCAGAATGTCTGTTCCATTTTCTGGGTAGAAAATCCTCACTTTTGATAACATCCCTCACCATGAAACTTGCCTTCCTCTGGATCAGAAGTCAAGCAGATATGTCAATACCTTTATCTGCAGTGATACTATTTCAAAACGTCTTTTAGCAGTAAATAATGCATGAGAGTGGTGTGATAAATGCTACAGATGATCTTTTAGTTTTCAGAGTGCGGAAGGAGCTTTAGGTTTATTCAAAGGAGATGATTCCTTTTTCTGAGGCTAGTGAAATCCTGCAATAAATCGTTATCTGAGAGAATGCTAAACCCCTTCTATAACTATTCAGGGCCAGATTTAAATTTCTGGCAAAATTAAAAAAGTGGAAGAAACTATAACTGAAGTTCCTTGCACAGTTTTCAAATAGCTATCTTATATTTGGTCCAAGAATTTAATTTCTTACAGCTTAAACATAGAAACATGACGACAGAAAAAGACCACATGGCCTACCTAGTGTGCCCTTTCATATCAAATACTATAGCCATTTCTTTTCCTTTAGACATCTTCTGTGTTTGTCCCATGATTTTTGGAATTCAGATAGTATCCTTGTCTCCACCATCTCCACTGGGAGACTATTCCACGCATCTACGACTCCTTCCGTAAAGAAATATTTCCGCATATTACTCCTGAGTCTATCCCCTTTCACTTTCATCCTATGTCCCCTCGTAGCAGAGCTTGCTTTCAATCGAAAGAGGCTCTCCTCCTTTGCATTTATGCCATGGAAGTATTTAAAGGTCGCTTCAGAAAGGAAAACAAATTCCACAGTAACATACTGTGGAAACAAAAGTTGTAACCCAAGCTTGCTGTCCGCTGGAAGGCTTTAAAACCTCCCTTTCAAGCCCATCTCTTCACCCATCAGCCCTCTTGGCCTTCCGAACCCTAATGGGATCTGGTTTCTGCTGTGGGCTCAGGTTACAACAGTAGGCGACCAGGGAAAAAGGATGGGAGAAGGGGAAGAAGGGATAGTGTCGGGAACACATTTCCGTGTTCAAATATTGACTACTATGCTTTTTAGCCCAAGACTTTTGGAAAATTTAAAAATCAGGACAAAATCCTAAGTATGTGTATGTATGAATGTCTTTAGATTAAACTAGCACCTTTCCATGGCTAGTGCAAGCAGAATAAAAGTACAATAAATAGTGTGAATAGAGGAAAAACAGTAAGACATGCAGAATTAAGCCAGATATCATAAATGTAATTGTCGGAGTTCGACAGTCACTAAGACCACAACACATTTCTGACAGCACAAGCAACAAGAGGTTAAGTATCAGAAGAATGTTCATGGTTAAAAGAGTGCTTAAATGTGGGTAAAAATATGTGCGTACATGAACATTAAAACTACCTAAAAGCAGCTAGAAAAATGGGAATAGCAGTGTATTTGACAGCTAGTTTACAAAAATATACAGATAGAAAAAGAACACATCACTCAGTGCTTTCAGGGTTGGTACAGGGGTATGAACCCTCATTCCTCCTGCCTCCCCCCCTGCTGCTGCTACTACTACTACCAGTTCCCTCCGGAACCTACAACAGCTGCCGTGACATTAAAGTAGCAACACGGCGCTTACCCTTAGCCTCTGGCGCTGTGCACTGTTGGTGCTCACTTTGACCAGCTGCTTCTGCCCCTCCAATGCCGGCTTCCTGTTTGTATGGGGGTGCTTCCACATGGGAAGGGGCAGAAGCAGCTGGTCAAAGTGAGCACCAACAGTGCACAGCGCCAGAGGCTTTGGCTAAGTACTGAGCTGCTGTTTTAATGTCATTGCTGCTGTTCCAGGTCCTGGAGCAAGATTGACAACGGCGGCAATGGACTACCCTCGAAACACTGGCACTCTGGGCAACTGCCTAGTTCACCTCATTGGTAGCGCTGGCCCTGAGTGCTTTCAATGGGAAAATAGCAGCATTTGTAGGAGTTAAGTGGCAGATTTGGCAACCTGCACTTGTAAGTGCCACTATTCATATGGGTAAGTGCTGGATTCCACCAGACCAGATGTTCAAGGAGAGCCAATTGAGGAACCAAGTTAAAAAAATACCGTTATTTTTTAATTTTTCTAGTTGGCATTTATTCACTTCTCCAAACAAGCAGATAACTAACACTTACTAATTCTGAACAGGTGTAAATGCCAACAGGAAATGTACTTTTCTTTTTTTTTTAGTGCTTCTAAATGTGTTGACTCCTGGTGACCCAGCTGCCTCTGGGTTTTCTTGGCAATGTATCACTGGAAGTAGACTACCAGACCTTTTCTTCCTAGGCAATGGAGCATAAAGTGACTTGTTTAAAAAGCACCAGTGGGAATCAAACCCTTGATTTTCTGAGTAGTAGGCAGTTGCTCAAACCACTAGGCTATTTCTCCAATTGTTAGGCTTGTTAATCCAGACCCAGAACCTGTTCCTTACAAACTTGTGCCTGCATTGGTTATCCATGTGTAAGTACGTGTTTGTCTAAAATTGCTGCCTGCAAGCTTTAGGCCATTTAAATCCATTATCTGCACCTGCAAATGCCACACAAGCATGCCAAAAATGACCTCCTATCCGTCTAAGTGCAACACTGAAAATTCACATATAACTTTAAACAGCCTGATATATCTTTCAAGTTAAACCTGATATTTACCAGTTGGCTCTCAGACATATAAGCTATGTATTCAATGGCTGAATTTCGCCGTCTTCACCTCGCCCCTGTTTTTGGCTGGAAAAATTTGGCCATTTTGTAAATAAAATGTAAAACTGCAAGCAATTTAAAAAGAGAAAAAGCACTTATGTGATCAGTACTGCCGCTGACTGCATAAATGCCTTTGAAAATCGACGCAGCAGTGTCTACAGGAAAACTGCTCAGTACATCTGACCCAAAGTACCGTGTAAAAGAAAAGATGGAAACCTAGAAAAAAAAAAAAGAGAACAGAGTTAACCAGAACTGTACCAAGCTATAAATGCATCCTGTGTGACTCGTGAACCTGGTGCCCCCTACACCCCCCCCCCTCCCCCAGTCACTGCAAAACTTGCTCTTTTTGGGCTTCTTGGAAGTCTAGTGATGACATCAACACCCCTTCCATAACTGTGTCCTGTGCAGCTACACCACACACACGCACAGCTCTTGTTACGGCTCTGGAGCTAACTTATAAGCAGTCAAACTAACAGCTTCAAAAATTTAGTAAAATGACTGAGAAAATCCTTTCCATTATGCTGAATTTTAAGGATTTATATTGAATGAATATAATGGTAAAAAAGAAAAGAAAATGTGTGAATAGTTCATGATATTCTGGGGCTTCTTTTGCTAAAGAGTACTGTGCAATTAGTATGGATTTTGGCACACATTAACAGCGCGCTGTAGCCCTTGGTACCTGCTAGCACGGAGCCATCGATTTCCATACTAACGGTGAGTCATGTGGAGAAGTGGCAGAGAGTAGGCATGGTGAGAGCAGAGCAGTCAGCACAGAGGTAAACATCACACGCTGTGACTTTTGCAATTAGTATGGGTGCAATTATGTCAACCTTAGTAAGTGAAGTTAAGGGGACCCACGGTAATAGTGCTCTTCATTGGTGTATGGTGCCGTGTATTGTCGTGAAAATGCTGTCCACACCCTCGACATTTAATGCGGTGGCGTTGCATTAACAGGCGCAGATTCTGCATGCTCTTGGCACGATAAGTAAAAAAAACGCAGCGCATTTTAGTAATAGGGTCCCTTTATCTCCTTCTCTGATCTGGAAATTAACATACAGTTAGGGCAATGTTTGTTGTGTGAATAATTGTGTAACAAGTATAAACAACCAGCAAATAGTAGCTAACATAAAACAAACTGTATTGTCGACTAACACTACTAATCAGGGGAAATATTAGTCCTTAAGGAGGTAATTGTATAAAATCACTCCTGCGCTCATATATGACATCTTCTAAAATACTGTGAAAGGATCTGAGATTGAACCGGTAAAGCTTTACCAGGTAGTCTTGATCTTATCTGTCTTGATTTCCATAGATTGAAACTGATCTTCCTTAATAGACTATTTATCTGCATTTCAAAAGTTAAAAATTATTCAAAAGAATTCCAAGGAACTTAAGCTCTGACCCTAGCATAATCTCCTCTCCTGACCATCTAAATTTACACTTCCTCTAAGGCTTAAGGTAGACATCCCCTTATTAAACTGCCCTCCACGCATATGAGAAGGCATCATATGGCTCTGCTTCTTGCAATATGATCTTCCGTTTCTAGGCTAGCGATCATTCAATCCTCCTTAACTGGCTGGTGTAGAGAAATATACAGTCATATACCTTCTGTACAATTCAAATCTTGAGTAATCAATAAATCAATGCTATGCTCAGTGACAAAGCAAAAACCTGAGTGTTCAAATAACTTCACCTTTTTAATAGAAACAGCACAAATGCCCGATATCTCCATGGGTCAGTACCTCACTGCGCCTACACTGGGAGCTAAAAGCATGCTTCTGGAAAAAAAAGCATAAAGTACATTTTGAAGACCTCTTCCAAGCCTTCTTTATAAAAGCAACAGAATACTAGGGGGTGATTTTGTAACAGGGAGCCTTGGTTAAGTAAGCGGGAAGGCACCTGTTTTATAACGACAAATAGGTGCCTAGAAAATGCTAGGGCCAGTCTTCCAGAGATCGCACCTAGATTTCAGGTGCAGATAGTACTCCTTCTCGTCAGCAGTGTAAACGGCAGCGCATATCAAAAACATGTGCAAACTGTAACTCTGCCTGAGCTCCTCCCAAACTCTGCCCCTGTGTCTGCCTACAGTAAAGGTGGAGGAGTGGCCTAGTGGTTGGGGCAAGGTACTTCAGGCTGGAAGGTTGGGGGTTCAAATCCCACTAAAGGACAGCAACCTTGGGCTGGAAGGACTGGGGTTTCTGGTCCCAAAGGTGCTCCTTGTGGTCTTGGGTAAGTCACTTAACCCTCCATAGCCTATGCTCCCTGTAAAATAGTTATCTCCAAGTTATAATGCCCTGTTTAATGTAATTTCAGTTTGTTCAATGTAAACTGCACTGATGCAGAATAGCATGGCATATAAGAGAATGTAAATAAATAAAGCACTTGCTGGTTTGCACTGCACATACTGTCACGCCTGACTACATTTTATCAGAGCCCAGCTACCTGCATTATAAAAGCACATCTCCAGCATGATGGCTTTGTTATAGGGGGCACAAATGGATTGGAAATAATTCCATAGGACACATTCCTCATGCCCCTGCATCTCATTGCTGCTTCTATTTATTTATTTACATTCTACATCAGTGTGGTTTATATTGAACAAACTGAAATTGCATTGAACAGGGCATTATAACTTAGAGATAACTATTTTACAGGGAACATGGGCTATGATGCAGAATAGCGTGGTATATAAGAGAATGTAAATAAATAAATAAAATAATGGAGGGTTAAGTGGCTTGCCCAAGACCACAAGGGGCACCTGTGGGACTAGAAACCCAAGTCCATCCAGCCCAAGGTTGCTGTCCTCTAGTGGGATTTGAACCCCCAACCATCCAGCCTGAAGTATGGTGCCCCAACCACTAGGCCACTCCTCCACTCTATAGTCAACAAAGGGGAAATCAGATGTTATATAGAAACATTTCCCCAGTCCAGACCTGCCATCTCAATTAGGTGAAACCACACATTCAGCTAAACTGACTACTCCCACCCACAGACAACTTTGTTGTTGGTAAGGTCCGTCGAGTCAGAGTCGACTCAAGGCAACCCTCTGGATAGTTGTCCTAAATTGTGTTTGGTCTTCAGTCAGGCGGCTCATTGTTGACAGACTGGTACCTGTAGCTGCTATTATTGTATCGATCCATCTCATTGCTGGCCTTCCTCTTTTGCATTGACCTTCTATCTTGCCAAGCATGATGTCTTTCTCTAATGATCTCTCTCTTCGCATGATGTATCCAAAGTATGAAAGTCGAAGTCTTGTCATCTGAGCTTCTAAAGAAAGCTTAGGTTTGATCTCCTCTAGTACCAACTGGTTTGTTCTTCGGGCAGTCCATGGTATACACAGTATTTGCCGCCAGCACCATAATTCAAAGGCATCAATTTTCTTCCTGTCTATCTCTTTCACTGTCCAGCTTTCACATCCATATGATGTTATTGAAAATACCATGGCTTGAACAAGTCGAATCTTTACTTAAAAAGACCAGTTTAGAGGGTAGCTAAATATGGACCAATCTACTTCCTTATTCAGTCTGTTTGGCTCAGCTGTGCCCAACCTAAAGACCTACTACTGTTCATGCCATAAGAAAACTTTATCATTGCTCCCTCCCCCCTCCTTTATTGAATGATAAAGAATGTCCAATATTGAAAAAATCAGTCAGTCAGAGATATGTCCAAAACTAAGGGGCATGTTTACTAAAAGCCGTACAATTGCGTGCCGCACAATAGCGCACGGAAACGCGGCACTCAAACGCTCAGAAACGCTCTTAAACGCCCCGCACAAGTGCGCTTGGGCCCCGCACAATTGCGCGCCGCACTAACGTGCCCCGCAAAAGTACCCGGCCCGCAAATGTCCGATAGAGGCGTGGAAAGGCATTCTGAGGGCGGAGGAAGGCTCCCGAGGGGCGGAGGGACGGGGTCAATGGGTGGAGAGTGGGAGGGGAGAGGCTCCTCGCACAGTATCGGGCCCGAATTTGCATGTAAAGCATTTAAAGGGAAGAGAAACCATTTCCGTCAGCAATGTACAGGAAAACCGGGGAAACCAGCAAAACGTGAGCAGTGTGATATATGTGCACAGCACAAAAGCGAAAATAAAAATAGAAAATGACCACAACAGACCTATTAAAAATAGTAATTCAGCTGGGGAACAGTTATAGTGATGGGCAAATACAGAAATCACACCCAGCAAAGCTCCAGAAAAAAGAAATGACTTTTGGAAGGGTCTACTGAGAGGAGACTCTTCCAAAAAACATTGCCACGTATTGGAGCTTTCCTGGGAGTGTTTGCTATGGTTGCCCATTAATATCACTGTTGCCCAGCGTGGTGATATTTTGTCCCACATTTTCCGTGGTCATTTCCGGGGTTTATGTGCACGTTTGTCACCAGACAGGGTGCATATGCCCACAGTAGAATTGCGTAGAGCAGGGTTTGTGACTCCATCCTGCCAGGCTTACTGCCTCCAGGGGCTGCACTGTCTCTGTGGCCAAAGTGTGGTACAGCGGACAGAGTCATTACCTCTAGGACCAGAGGGCAGAGGTTCAAAACCCAGCTGGGGCACCTGCCAGCCCAGTCCCTATATTTTACCCACCACTAAATAAAGATAGCGCAGACACCCCTGTATGCATGGGGAAAACACCCATATTTTACCCAACACCGCACACACACCACAACAATGGGCATTACCTACAGCCAAGTCCCCCAAATGCAGTCCCATACTGCCACATTGCAATCAGGTCAACTGCTTTTTCTGAGAGAAGTTCATGCCAGCATGTTGGCGGACAAGTACATGTGGTGCAGGGGGCAGTGGCTGCTAACCACAGAAGACAGAGGCCTAGCCATGTGCAGGCTGGCACAGTCCACTGCAACAGACAGGTCCTGCCGGATCCACAGTCATGGACAGTCCAGGGAATCCAACCAATCTGTGGCTACACAGTGGTGCAGTGCACACAGACAGTGCATACAAGAACAGAAGGTCACAGGTTCAAAGCCCAGCTGGGGCTACTGCCAATCCTGCCCACATATTTTTCCCACAACTAAACAGTGATAGTAAGGACACACCTTTCATGGCGGGGACATATGCAATGGTAAGACATCTATCTTTTACCCCACTGAGCACAGACACCATGAACAGGGGCAGTACCTAGAGCAGAATCACCCAAATGCAGTCCTGGTGGGCCACACACCAGTCAAGTTCCATGCTGACACTCATACATATGCCTGTGCTGTATATCTATGCACCACCCCCATGGCATGTAGATGTAGCCCATGCATATTCATGAGGGATAGCAGGAAAACCCGAACAGTGTGATGCAAACCTGGACTGGAGTTGGGAATCTGTGCCGTAAAGCAGCAGCCATCAAGGGCAGACACACCCACACCCACAGGCCCCATTGGCCAATGTCTCCTGGAAAGGCAGAACATTGGACCGTGCATGCAGCACCCAAAACGAGCACTTGCATAACTTACCAATGTCACCCTACACCTGAGGTATACGGTACACAGCTCGGAGACGTTTGCTAGGAGCACAGGCAGGCAGTTATCCATACGTTACGTACATACTGCTAGTTGACCCCATCCAAACAATCTGTTAGGTGTTTGCGGGGCATGCTCCAGGCCTGGCCTCTGACGGTGCTTACCACCCTGGGGAGTGACCACCAGCTGTAATGTGTACCATATCCATGCCTTGCCGTGCTCAGGACTGGTTTGGTGGGCAAGGCTACTTACCCCCTCAATCGTAGCACCATGATGGCAGAGGTGTGGAAGTGTGTGTCTGTCTATACAGTGGGTGTTGGCTGCAAGCCCCTTCAACAGCCCGCACTGCCAGCACTGTTGCCAGTATTGGCCAGTCAATGTGCATAATGAGGTGCAAGGTACCATGGGTATAGCCAGGGCAGGGTGGCGTGGCCAGGATGCATCTGCACTGGGCATAGGGCCCTGGCAGGGACATTGGCTGGGATATTGTAGTGTCCGGCCACCACCTACACAGACAGGGTGGCCAAAGCATGTCCTTCTGGGGGATCACGCTCACCCTGACTGTGCAGTGACCACAGCATGGCTAGGCCCCCCCATAGTGCTGTATAGTAGTTCTCTCATGTGATAGATATGGGTTTCTCTTTGGGGCCCAGTCACTGATCTATCTGCTTGCTGTGTATGCAGATAGCCCAGTTCTGGGTGCATGCATCTCCATTGGGAACATGCACTATGGACTAACCAGCAGACTGTTTGTAGCTGGTAAATGTCTTGCTATAATGGCTTGCAGGGTGCAGTGGCTGTTGGCTTGCTGCAGGGGAATATCTGGTGGTGGAGTGCAGCTTACCATACCCTGGGCTTATGTCTGTCTGCTATTGTGTTATGGCTGTGTATGGAGCTGCCTGCCTGGGGGGGGGGGGGGGGGGGGGTGGGGTGGTGGTGGTGTTCCTCAGCAGGACTGGGGTTGATGTTGCCCTCTACTGCCACCTTTGCAGGGAGGTAGAGTGTGGATCCCTTGATGGGGACCATGTTTGCCACTGGGGGGGTGCCTGATGGCGGCAGACAGGGATATCCATGGTGTTTGTGCAGAAACTAGCTATCTTACACATTAACACTGCTTTGGAACGCCCGCTTGGCCTCCAGCAGCCATGGCAGGTGTTGTTGACCTGGTCCTGGCCACCTCATTGCACACTCAGGGTGAGCACAGTACCCGCACGATGTAACGGTGTGTGGCTACTCTGTGCCAGTAAAACACCCGGTCAGTGCCCCCTACTAGGCCAAGGTGCTGTGTGGGTGCACCCGGTCACTTCCCCCAACAGGGCCGAGGTGCTGTGGGGGTGCATTCCCCATCTTGTGTCCATCTGCGGACAGCTAATTTGCATGTGCAGTGCATCATGGGTACGGGTGGCCTAACCCTATCCTGTTGACACCAGCAGACTGTCTGTGAGGTGACGTGTCGGCTATCTGCAGCCAGCCAGGGGCCTGCTTACAGCTATGGAGCTGTAGCGCAATGGTTACATCACTGCCTGTGCAGCCAGAGGTCATGGGTTCAAACCCACAGTGGGGCCCTTTGGTAGGGCTGTCCACAGCTTTATTTTTATTTACTGTACATATGTCTATGCCGGCAAGACCACCCTCAGCTTACTATACCCATTAGGTGCCTCTGAGGGTGCTTCATAGGGCGCCCTGTAGGCCACCTTATGGTTGCCATCCCTATAGGGTGCACTATACATTATCCTGTGTCGCAACATACATGCTGCCCCATAGGGGTCATTCAAGGGTGCCTTGGCGAACAGTGCACTGTAACATGTGCCTTATGGGCCGCCGTATGTTAACATGCTGGGAGAGTGCGTTTGCTAGTAGTGATAACAAAATAAATTTATACAGCCTCCTACAGCATAATACATACTGCCTCAGCAGGCATTTTTCACTGGGCATTGTGAGGTGTTGAACCCCTGATCCCTGCACCATTGGTCAGTGTTGTAACCATTGTGCTGTGGCTCTGTTCCTGTGCTTGTGCATCAGCGCGCCGCCTTGTGCCTATCAGCGCGCCGCCTTCTGCCGCCCAAGGGGACCAGTGCGCCGCCTTCTGCTGCCCAAAGATAACTGTGCGCCGCCTTCTGCCGCCCAAAAATAACTGTGCGCCGCCTTATGCCGTTCCAAATTAATTTGCCTCCTAAAACAATGTTAATCATTACAATTACTGCCTCAGCTGACCTTTGTCGTTGCGCACACTGGGGGATTGAACCCATGGCCCCTGCACCATTGGTCAGTGTCTTCACCGTTGTACCACGGCTCTGTTGTTTTGTATACTCAGCAGCGTGCCACTTTGCCTTTCCACGCGCTAATGTCGACCCCCGCACATTAGCGTGACGCACACACATCCGGTTGCTTACTACCGGTTTTTTTCTATTTTCTGCCTGAACCGCCCACTCCTTATATGGCACAGGCACACTAGCACGGCCCCGCACGTTAGGAATGTTTAGTAAACAGACCCCTAAGACAATGGGAGACCATCAGAGATTCAATCAACTGTCTCAATAGAGCACGCTGATGTTCAAACATTAGGGCAAGAGCACCGATTTGCATAGACCATTCTTACGGCTTCGGAAGATAAGAACGTGAGGATGTGCATTCATCGGAGCACATTTAGGGGCAGGTTTACTAAAGAGCGCATTTCAGCCATAAAACTAACTATAGTGGTGTGTGCATCCGTCCTCCTGCCATTTTAGCACATAGCTAACGTGAGGCAGGATGCTAACTGGAGCGCAGGTGCATTTAATAAAATTGAAGTGGCATTAAGTGCACTCATTCTAGCAGCTACATTTGTGGTTAACAAGCACCCAAAATACCGATGATAACCGCAAAGCACTGTCAATGCCTACATTCTGTCCCTAAACTGCCCAGGCCCTGCCCATTTGTGCGCTACCCACTTAGAGCAGGATTTTTAGCACAAGGTCCTACACTAGCTGTTAGCATGGAGTGCTAAACCATGAACTGACAGCGCACATGACCCTTAACCCCAAGTAAACATGACCCTTAGCCCTATGTCTACAAGCTGGGCTAACGGTTAACCCAGGCTATCCTATGTTATTCAGTGGGACCTAGGAGCAGATAGCTCGGCTTAACCATTAGCTCAGTTTAGTAGATATCCTTTAGTATGCTGGCATGCTTTTAAAATTTTTAGTGCAAGGAAAATCAATTAAATGTGCACTGACCTATGAATTAACACACATACCATCAATCTGCAAGTATTAAAAAGTTTTAATGCATGTTATTTTTTTAAGTAAAAACAAAAGAATCTCCCTAAAAATACCATAAATTCATAAAAACTCAGAAAAAAATAAAAAGCAAAATTTATGTCTTCCGCAAATCTCAATGAAAAAGAATTAAACATTAGAGGTGGCTTTTCCCTTTAGAAAACTAGACAGTTTCTCAGCAGGTCTGCACAGTCATGAACCAATGGCAGGGAAGCTTTAAAAATGCTCTGTGATGTCACAGTGAGTTCTGACCCTGAGATTTCAAGTGAACTGAACTGGGCAGTTTCCCTATTGGAAATAAAAAAGAAACTGGTGGTTCAATTTTGATGAGCAATTATATGTTTACTGGTGGCTGGTAAAATATAACTCTTCAAACCACTCATTTTAAAACCACTATATGGATCATGCCAGGTGAAAATCACTCTAACCAGCCTGTCCCTATTCATGTGGAAAGTAACTTTTTAACAAGTCACTTAGATTGAGAGGGCAAATGGGTGCCTATTATAGGTATATTTTTTAAGATACATAGGCACCTTGGTGTCTTTATAAAATTGTCCCTGAAAAGCTGCAGAAATCACAGTTAAAATGAAGCCACAGACATTTACAATACCTCAGGAGCAAGTGTAAATGTTCTCAAGCAAGGTATTTATTTATTTATTTACATTCTCTTATATACTGCGCTATTCTGCATCAGTGCGGTTTACATTGAACAAACTGAAATTACATTGAACAGGGCATTATAACTTGGAGATAACTATTTTACAGGGAACATGGGCTATGGAGGGTTAAGTGGCTTGCCTGAGACCACAAGGAGCACCTGTGGGACTAGAAACCCCAGTCCTTCCGGCCCATGGTTGCTGTCCTCTAGTGGGATTTGAACCCCTGACCTTCTGGCCTGAAGTACCTTGTCCCAACCACTAGGCTACTCCTATGCATATTTTATAAAGTGCACGTGTACATCACAACTTTCCTAATGCTCTGTCCAATATCAGTCCCCAAACACACTTATACTAGGGTTGAGCACAGTTACTCATGTTCTGGTCACGGCAGGGATCATTCTAGAAGCGTTTTTTTACGTGAACAGAAATGCCTCTACAGAGAGTGGAGATAGGTCAGAGCAAGGACAGGAACCATTAACTATGAAGCGCATTCTCCAAAAATCGTGCAGTCAGAATTCTGACAGTATTTTGGAAATGGCTCTGCCAAGGTGGTTCCGTCTCTAAAATGCATATCCATGTGCAGTGGGAGGAACCGTTTTACATGGGGGGGGGGGGGAGGTACACCTATAAATGCCTGAACCTCGTTTGTTGTGGAGTGAAGCGGACCACCTGTTGATGAACAGTGGATTCTCTATCTCCTTCACGTGGAGTGGAGGAAGCCTTCAAAGAGTATATGGACAGAGTGGAACAGCTTCTATTTCCAAGCAGCTAAGTCCTCTTTCATAATACTAATTCTAGTGGGGGATTGAATGAGCTGCGGTGTTTGTTTTGGGAGCCTGTGGATCGGGGGAGACCTGATTGCCTCTATTACATTTTTAAAGAAAACGGATTGATTTTGCTGAGGCAGCGGGTGCTGTTTTTGTTAGCTGGGCTGATGAGCAGCCATTGAATTATTGAGTAAAAAGGAGGGTTCACTTCAGGAGTGGAATTGTTTCCTCTCACGGTGAACGATCCGACAAAAAAAGTTGCATGCTTTGGGGGTTGTGGGTAGGTTTAGAATCCAAAGGCCATTTTCATCTGTAGAGGGCTGGTGATAAGTTATAGGGAGATCATGTTGATTTGGTATACATTGGGTTGATTTCCAGGGGTGTACGTAGTTGTGCATTTTATAATGGGCACATGTAAATCTCAGAACTTTCATGTCTAGCCCAGCTATCTTGTAAACCTAGACATGTAGATGCTGCTAATTGCAGTAACTACACAGGACTCTATCCTTAAGTCATGTAAAGATGCACATACATATGTACTTTAGACAGTAGCTATTTAGTAAGTGCACGTGTAATTCCAATTGTGTGTACTTTCAGCATGGGTGTGCACGTTGGGGATTTTGGGCAGAGTGTAGGCAGAGCACAAATTAACATGCTATGCTATAACATTGAAACATGACGGCAGAAAAAGACCACGTGGCCCATCTAGCGGACCTCACACGCCACCTAGATAAGGTCTTAGATAGTGCTGGGGAGGAGTCTGCTGTCTTGGTACATGTCGGTACCAATGACATAGGAAAATGTGGTAGGGAGGTTCTGGAAGCTAAATTTAGGCTTTTAGGTAGGAAGTTGAAATCCAGAACTTCCAGGGTAGCGTTCTCCGAAATGCTTTCCGTTCCACGCGCAGGACCCAAAAGGCAGGCAGAGCTCCGGAGTCTCAATGCGTGGATGAGATAATGGTGCAGAGATGAGGGGTTCGGATTTGTTAGGAACTGGGGAACATTCTGGGGAAAGGAGGGGCTCTTCTGAAGGGATGGGCTTCACCTTAACCGGGATGGAACCAGGCTGCTGGCATTAACCTTTAAAAAGGAGATAGAGCAGCTTTTAAACTAGATAATAGGGGAAAGCCGACAGTCGCCCAAGAGCGCATGGTTCGGAAGAATGTATCCTTGAAGGATACTACAAAAAGCAGAGAGGTTCCAAAAAAGAGTAAAGTAGCCCAAATGCCCTCGAATATGGAGCAGACAGAGCTTAAAGATCCCAAATTACCCATGTCTACCAATAGCCAAATTAATATGAATAAAATACAGTCTCTAAAATGCTTGTATGCAAATGCTAGAAGTCTACAAAACAAGATGGGAGAGTTAGAATATATAGCACTAAACGAGAGGTTAGATATGATTGGAATATCAGAGACATGGTGGAAGGAGGACAACCAGTGGGACACTGTGATACCTGGGTACAAACTATATCGTAATGATAGAGCTGATCAAATTGGTGGAGGGGTTGCGCTCTATGTTAGAGAGGGCATTGAGTCAGAAAGGATTAAAGTTTTGCAAGAAACAAAATTTGCTGTGGAATCTCTATGGATTGAAATTCCATGTAAAAAGGGGAAGGCGATGGCAGTGGGGGTGTACTATCGTCCACCTGGCTAGAATGAACAAATGGATGATGAAATGCTCAAAGAAATCAAGGAAGCTAGCAAAGGTTATAGTGCAGTAATAATAATGGGTGATTTCAATTACCCCGGCATCGACTGGGTCAGTGTCACCACAGGACATGCTAGGGAGATAAAGTTCCTAGATGAAATAAAAGACTGCTTCTTGGAGCAGCTGGTTCATGAACCGACCAGAGGGGAAGCAATATTAGACCTAGTCCTTAGTGGAACACCAGATGTAGTGCAAGAGATAAGGGTGTTGGGGCCACTTGGCAATAGTGATCATAGCATGATCACCTTTGATTTAATTAGTGGAGGAGGGATAGTAAGGAAATCCACAGTACTACCCTTTAACTTTCGAAAGGGAGACTATGATAAAATGAGGAAAACAGTTAAGAAAAAACTAAAAGGAGCAGTTGCAAAGGTTAAAGACGTACATCAAGCTTGGGTGTTGTTGAAAAATACTATCTTGGAAGCCCAGACCAGCTGTATTCCACGCTTTAAGAAAAGTGGAAGGAAGTCCAAAAAACTGCCAGCATGGTTAAAAGGTGAGGTCAGAGAGGCTGTTGTTGCCAAAAAATCATCTTTCAGGAAATGGAAAAAAGAGCCAAACGATGAAACCTGGAAACAGCACAAGCACTGGCAAGTCAAATGCAAGGCATTGATAAGGCAGGCAAAGAGAGAATTTGAGAAGAAGCTTGCTGCGGAAGCAAAAACGCGAAATAAAGACCTTTTCAAGTACATTCGTAGCAAAAAACCTGTCAGAGAGTCAGTTGGTCCATTAGATGATAAAGGGGTTAAAGGAACACTAAGAGGCGACAAGGCGATAGCGGAGAGACTGAATGAATTCTTTGCTTCGGTCTTTACTGAGGAAGATGTAGGGATGTTACCCATGACTGAAGTGGTATTTAAAGGTGTGGAAGAATTGAAGGAAATATCGATACATCGGGAAGATGTCTTACAACTATTAGATAAACTGAAGAGTAGCAAATCACCTGGGCCGGATGGTATACATCCAAGGGTGTTGAAAGAACTGAAATTTGAGACCTGCTATCAGTAATCTGTGAACTATCATTAAAATCATCTCTAATACCTGAGTATTGGAGGATCGCCAATGTAACACCAATTTTTAAAAAGGGTTTGGGAGGCGGAGCCAGCACGAAACCGGCATGGAGGTGTAAGTCCTCTTCTCCTAGGCCTTACTTTAGAAATTGGCGATTTACCCGATAACAAGCTTACCCCGGTGGCTGAATTTACTAGGGCAGCAGTAGGAGAATGTCGGGGACCAAACAAACGCGCCTCGATTTTCCTCCACCACCGACTGCGTCTGGGTCTAAAAGATCTAAATCCGACCCGTTGTCCCCGCATAAGCCAGGGCCTCCGCATGAGTCAGCGGAGGACTTCAGGCAGCTCTTGCAGGAAGTACGGGCTATAAGGAGCCGGGTAGATTCCAACGGAGATACCTTATCAGCCCTTCAAGAAGACATAAAAGATCTGGGCTCACAATTTCAATCTCTCTCAGTTCGGGTAGAGAAAGTGGAGAAAACGATGGGGGAGCATGAGGACAAGATCCAGAGCGTTTCAACATTGGAGCGCAAGATTAATCGGCTCGAGCAAAGCATGGATGACCTCAACAACAGGGCCCGGCGAAATAACATTAGAGTCATCGGCCTGGGTGAAGGCGCTGAGGGAACGGATCCTATTCGCTTTATGGAGACATTCCTGCCTAAGATCCTAAAAATAAATTTTGATCCCCCGCTAGAAATTGAGCGGGCTCATAGGATCCCAGTGTCCCCTTCGATTTCCCGTACCCAAGGCACGCGGCCTCGCCCTTTCATTATGTGCCTTTTAAGGCACCAACAGGTCATGCAGATATTTGCTGCGGCTAAAGCGGGGCAGTCGCTTCAACACGAAGGACGGAAAATCTTTTTTTATCCGGATTACTGTAAGCGCACAGTGGAGAAGCGGAGATTGTTTTTGGAACTTAGGCCTAGACTTCGTAGTCTGCAGGCTCTCTTCGGCCTATTCAGTCCAGCGCGTTTCAAAGTTACCTTGGACAATCACACTAGATCTTTCGAAGATCCGATTGTACTGCGCCAATATATTGAAGAGCATGAGGAGCTCCAAATGCAGCAACGCTGATTTAGCAACCTGTTTGGTGGATTCTGTTCTTGGACAGTGGCCTGTAATGGGCAGCTGACGCCTAATGCTGCATTCAAGTGTTGGGTTCTTCTGATCCCGGGGGATGTTATAACATTTCTATTGTTATCTTGGCGGGTGGTCGTGGTATGATTAGTTATGTCAGCTAAAAGGGGCTGCTTCATGTAGTTAATGTGTTTCTGCTGTCTTACCCTGCATGATTCCTTTTGTTTGTTTGGGGGGGGGGGGGGTTTGGCTCACAGAGAATTTAGAATTGGGGATTAACTGGGAAGGTCTCATTGAGATATGTTTGTTTAAAGTGGTAGATGATGGCTAATAAATTGAAAATTTTATCTCTTAATGTGAAGGGGCTACGATCCCCGATTAAGCGGAAGAAAATCTTATTGTATTGCAAACGCCAATCTGCTGATATCATTTTGCTTCAGGAGACGCATCTTTCAGCGTTAGAGGCAAATAAGCTAGCAGACAGACTGTATGCGATGGTTGGATGTTCCCCCGCTGTGCATAAAAAAAATGGTGTCGTTACTTTAATACGGACTGCCCTTGGTATTCAATCGATTAGTTCATCCCATGATGATGCTGGGAGATGGGCTAAATCCTTAATAAAACTTGGGGGAGGCCTATTGTCCCTGGTTAACATTTATGGACCCAATGTCGATGATCCTGTTTTTTTTTTCGATCTTGTTGGGATCCTACATGAAGAACCTGGGGCTATGAGAATAGTTGGTGGGGACTTTAATTTGGTCATTGAGCCTTTACTGGATAGGAGCCCTGGCAGGGTTGAACGTCCCTCTCGTGCGCGGCTTGCGCTTTCCTCTCTGCTTGATTCCTGCGATTTAGTAGACGTATGGCGTCTGTTTCACCCTAGAGAAAAAGATTTCTCTTTCTTTTCTCCTGTCCATAGCTCTCTTTCTCGCATAGATTATTTCCTGATCTCTAAGTCTCTGGTCTCTGGGTGTTGTGACTCCTCTATTCTCGGCAGATCGGTCTCGGACCATGCAGCCATAACGATTGATGTGGTTCTAGAGGATGTTGCGTGTCCTAATCAGACGTGGTCTTTCAATCGGGCCTGGCTGGCGGACCCTGCCTTCCAGGAGGTTATCCGGAGAACTATAACTTCCTTCTTCGCTTGGAATAAAAGGGGAGACACTGCAGATTGGGCTTGGTGGGAGGCTTTTAAGGCCTATATCCGTGCAGAGATCACTAGTTATAAAATAAAGGAGGCTCAACGGCGGCAGTCTCAATTATGTGCCCTGGAAGCACAAATTCGCGCCGGAGAGCGACTCTGGACTACCCAACCAAAGCCGGAGGTACTTCTCCGTTTGCAGCGCCTCCGGTTTCAGTATAACGATGTGTTGAGCTCCGAGGTTGAGCAACTTATGTTGAAGCAGTCTGCCCGGTTTCACGTAGAAAAGAACAGAGCCGGTAGGCTATTAGCCCATACGGTTAGGGGACAGCAGTGCAAGCCCAGAATAGCCTCTATTTTATCCAGTCAACAGGAAAGTTTGTTTCAGGATGCGCAGATAGCAGATGAATTTTCTAAATTCTATAGCTCACTCTATGCTTCCGAGATCTCTGCCGACCTTAGCTCTTTTGCTGGTTTTGTCAAAGACCTCGATCACCCTGTCCTAGAGGCAAAGCAGGCTTCTGAACTTGGCAAACCCTTCTCTAGGGACGAGCTTCTCTCAGCAATCCAAGCTATGCCTTCTGGCAAGGCGGTGGGCCCTGATGGCCTTCCTGCCGAATTCTATAAAGTTTTTAGCACTGAGCTGGCTCCGTTTCTATTAGAATATTATGATGGGCTTGCCAGGGGAGGGGGCCCCACCGGCAGGTTCTCTGAAGCTACTATTGTGGTTTTGGAGAAACCTGGCAGGGATCCTACTCTTGTCGCGAATTATCGGCCTATCTCTCTCCTAAATGCCGACTACAAACTTTACGCGAGTATTTTAGCGCATCGACTTGCGTCGGTGGTCGGAGATTTGGTCCACCCGGACCAATGTGGTTTTGTCCCCGGGAGGTCAACCTCCGATAACGCTCGTCTTTTATGCAACTTAATTGAGAAGGTCTCCTCAGCTACCTATCCGTATATCGCTCTGGCTTTAGATGCTGAAAAAGCGTTTGACAGGCTGGAGTGGCCGTTTATGTTTTTTATTCTGCAATGGTTCGGTCTTGGGGAAGATTTTATCCATAAAGTCAGGGCGCTCTATGCTAACGCTTCTGCCAATATCTTAGTGAATGGTATTCTTTCGCACCCTTTCTCTCTCCATCGTGGGACTAGACAGGGCTGCCCCCTTTCCCCTCTCTTATTTAATCTAGCTCTGGAGCCTTTGGCCATAGCACTCCGAGTGCGGCTGGACCTCGAAGGGGTCCGGATCGGGACTTCACAAGTGAAGTTATCCGCTTATGCGGACGATCTGCTTCTTTTTACGCAGCCGGTGGAAGTTCGGTCTATATTGGCTTTATTTGATAGTTATTCATCTGTATCGGGGTATAAAATCAATTGGTCTAAGTCTGTGGTGTTCCCTCTTAATCGTGTCGCAACCTCAGCAGAGATGGCAGAGTTTCCATTTAAGTGGGAGGCGGGTAGCATTAAATATTTAGGGGCTTGGTATAATGCGTCGGTGGATGACATGATCGCGAAAAACATGGAGGATCTTCTTCTCTTTTTGCGGACTAAAACGGTAGCGTGGTCTTTTCTTCATCTTTCGTGGTGGGGCCGTTTGGAGGTAATTAAGATGACTCTCACCCCTAAGGTTAACTATATCCTCGGTATGCTCCCTTTTTCCATCCCGTTGGCATGGTATCAGAAGATAGAGCGTATCCTTATCTCTTTTTTGTGGAACGGGAAGCAGCCGCGTATTGCCACCAAAAAATTGAAAGCTGCCAAGGATAGGGGAGGGGTCCATTTCCCTGATTTCTATCATTATCATCAAGCTCTTTTGATCAAGCAGGGTTCTTTCTGGTTAGCCACGGATGACAGCGAGCAAAGGCCAACTTGGCTCGCGGTCGAGACTAGTCTGGCTGCTCCCAGTCCTCTTCGATATTTGCTGGGGGCGCTGCATCCCGAGTGGTCCCCGGTGGGGAGAGTTATCAGATCCACGCAGGCCGCCTATCTTGAGTTGGCCAGACTCACTGGTCAGGATGATGTCTCCCCGGATCAGACTCCAGTGTGGTGGAACCCTCGATTTCGGATTCGTGGGCGCAGATTCGCTTGGAGAACATGGCAAGATAAGGGGATCTGGTCTCTGGGACAGTTAGTTGACCCCAGTGGATGGAAAGATTTTGCAGTGTTGCAAAGGGCGTTCTCCCTGCCAGACTCCTATCTATTTGGATGGCTCCAGTTGAAACATAGTATCACCGCCTCTGGTTTTTCATTCAGAGTAACCGAGCTGGATGAGGGTGATGCGTTGCTCCGTTGGCTGCGGGCCACGACGGCACAGTCAGGGGCTACCTCTAAGATCTATGCCCTTTGGAGGGGGAGTGTCTCTAAAGTACCTGTTGGGCTGGCTTGGGTCTGGGCATCTGATATATCTCAGGATGTTACTTTGCCTGAATGGAAAACCCTATGGGGCCCAGTGTCTTGTGTGTCCAGGTCAGCTGCTCTTACTCAGTCCCTATTTTTTTTTATGCACAGGGCCTTTATTACTCCGTCGAAGCTGGCCAGATGGGATTCTGATCAATCGGGATTATGCTGGTCTTGCTCTGCAGCTAAAGGAACTTATATACATATGTTTTTTGAGTGTTCCCTAGTCCAAAATTTTTGGAAGCATGTGTGGGCCAAGATGCAGTCAATCTTGGGCTTTGCTGCGGAGCTGGACTGGCGAAGGATCCTTTTGCGGTCCTCCAATTTATTTTCTGTAAAGTCCCAGGATCATTCCTTTTTATTCAATTTTATGATGCCTATCGCCTTAAAGATGATCCTCTGGAAATGGAAGAATTTCAGCAATCTCAGCCTGGATGGATGGTGGAATCTGGTTTGTCATTACTCGAAGTTGGAGAAAACTTACAGCAAACTCCACCATCCAGACAGGGCCGACCTCAATTTTGCCGGTGGGCACCTTTGGACTGATATGTAGCTCGTTCTCAGGTTAGTTAAACCGATATGGGCACCTTTCCTACTCTTATCTTGCTTGTGTTGATTCTCTGTGAGCCAGGGAGGGGGTGGGTTGGGTTCTGTTGGGAGGGGGGAGTTTGTTTTGTTGGTTTAATTTCAATTTCATTTTATTTTATTTTTGTATTTTGTATTGTATCGATTATTTTGTGTTGGGGGTGGCTTGTGTTGTAGGTGTTTTGTAAAAGGTTAAATAAAGATCTATAAAAAAAAAAAAAGGGTTTGAGGGGTGATCCGGGAAACTACAGACCGGTGAGCCTGACATCAGTACCGGGAAAAATGGTAGAAACCATCATAAAGAATAAAATTACTCAGCATGTAGATAGTCACGACCTAATGGGAGACAGCCAACATGGCTTTAGACAAGGAAGATCTTGTCTTACTAATCTGTTATGTTTTTTTGAAGGAGTGAATAAACAGGTGGACAAAGGTGAGTCGGTTGATATTGTATATCTGGACTTTCAGAAAGCCTTTGACAAGGTCCCTCATGAGAGACTTTTGGCAAAACTAAAGAGTCATGGGATAGGAGGCAGTGTACTATTGTGGATCAGGAACTGGTTAAAAGATAGAAAGCAGAGGGTAGGGCTAAATGGCCAATTTTCCCAATGGAGAAAGGTGAATAGTGGTGTACCCCAGGGATCTGTGCTGGGTCCGCTGCTTTTTGACATATTCATAAATGACCTGGAAAGTGGAATAACGAGTGAGGTTATCAAATTTGCAGATGACACAAAACTATTTAAAGTTGTTAAAACCCAGGAGGATTGTGGAAAATTGCAAGAGGATCTTGATAAATTGGAAGACTGGGCATCAAAATGGCAGATGAAATTTAATGTGGACAAGTGCAAGGTTATGCACCTAGGGAAGAACAACCCAAACTATGGTTACACGATGCAAGGTTCAACATTAGGAACCACCACCCAGGAAAAAGATTTAGTCGTCATTATGAATACCATGTTAAAACCCTCGGCCCAGTGTCCAGCGGCGGCCAAGAGAGCAAATAGAATGCTAGGTATGATAAGGAAAGGAATGGAAAATAAAACAAAAGATATTATAATGCCTCTATATCGTTCCATGGTGAGACCGCACCTTGAATATTGTGTGCAATTCTGGTCGCCGTATCTTAAAAAGAATATAGCGATTTTAGAAAAGGTTCAGAGAAGAGCCACCAAAATGGTAAAGGGGATGGAAGGCTACTCCTATGAAGAAAGGCTAAAAAGGTTGGGGCTCTTTAACCTGGAAAAGAGACGGCTGAGGGGAGATATGATAGAAGTCTATAAATTAATGAACGGAGTGGAACGGGTAAACGTAGATCGATTGTTTACCTTATCAGAATATAGAAAGACTAGGGGACATGCAATGAAGCTACAGGGTAAACTATTTAAGACTAATAAAAGAAAATATTTTTTCACTCAACGTGTAATCAAACTCTGGAATTTGTTACCGGAGGATGTAGTAAAGGCTGTTAGTGTAGCTGGGTTTAAAAAAGGTTTGGACAAGTTCCTGGAGGAAAGGTCCATAAACCATTATTAAGAAGGGACCCAGGATATCAATGCTTGAACCAATACAAGCATTATGGAACCTGTGTCCCTTGGGGAAACTGCTAGGTACGTATGACCTAGATTGGCCACTGTTGGAAACAGAATACTGGGCTTGATGGACCTTGGTCTGACCCAGTATGGCATATCTTATGTTCTTATGTTATCTAGTCTGTCCTTCCATTTCAACTACAATGGTCCCCTTTTTCCTTTAGAGATCCTCTGTGTTTGTCCCATACTTTTTTGAATTCAGATACTGTCCTCATAAAAACATAAGATATGTCATACTGGGTCAGACCAAGCCCAGTATCCTGTCTCTAACAGTGGCCAATCTAGGTCACAAGTACTTAGCAGTTTCCCCAAAAGACACAGGTTCTGCAATGCTTGTATTGGGTCATGCAGCGGATATACTGGGACCTCTTTAATAATGGTTTATGGACCTTTCCTCCAGGAACTTGTCCAAACTTTTTTAAACTTAGCTATGCTAAAAGCTTTTACTACATCCCCCGGTAGCAAATTCCAGAGTTTGATTACATGTTGAGTAAAAAAAATATTAGTCTTAAATAGGTTACCCTGTAGCTTCATTGCATGATCCCTAGTCTTTCTATATTTTGATGGCATTAACAATTGATTTACATTTACCCGTTCCACTCCATTCATTAATTTATAGACCTCTATCATATCTCCCCTCAGCCGTCTCTTTTCCAGGTAGAAGAGCCCTAACCTTTTTAGCCTCTCTTTATAGGGGTATCCTTCCATCCCCTTTGCCATTTTGGTGGCTCTTCTCTGTACTTTTTCTATCACCTCCGCTGGGAGATTATTCCATGCACCTACCACTCTTTCTATAAAGAAATATTTCCACATACTACTCCTGAGTCTACCCCCTTTCACCCTCATCCTATGTTCCCTTGTAGCAGAGCTTGCCATCAATCAAAAAAGGCTCTCCTCTTGTGCATTTATACCAGGGAGGTATTTAAACATCTCTATCATATCTCCTCTGTCCCACCTTTCCTCTAACGTGTACATATTAAGATCTTTAAGTCTGTCCTCATATGCTTTATAATGAAGACCACTAACCATTTTAGTAGCCACCCTCTGCACCATTCCTACCCTCTTTCATGGAAGACCTGTCTCTTTCTGTGGCTCCTATCTACTCCATAGCCCTCTGTCCTTTTCAACCAGCCCAATTCCCTCCCCAAACCCTCCAAGGCTCTTCAAACCTTTTCTCCTCATATTTCTGCACTTGGGCTAACAGTCCTATTCATATCCTTTCCCCAATCATCTTGTCCTCCCTGTCCTCTTAATCTCTGGTCAATTTCTTAGTCCCCACTATCCCCCCAGGCAACTCCAATTCCCAAACCTTTCTACCCTAACCAGTCCCTGAGTCCTCACTCACAATTCTCCCCAAGCCCTGAGCCCCCACTTACATGCCCAGTATACAGCCTATGTTAGTCTCTCTTCTGCTTTCTTGCCTAATCTTAGATTCTCCACCTAAGCCCAAATCCCTGCTCTCCCACATCCCCATGTCCAAAGTGCCTACCCATCTACCTCCTTCTCCAATACTTATTAACCCTTCCATTCTTCCTTCTTGCCCAAACATCCAATTCCTTCTTACTCAAACATCCAATTTTATACCCCTCCCTCTCAATCTTCCCCTGTTATGACTTTGCTTCTTCCCCAGCCCCCATAATATTTCTCCTCTTGTCTCTTCTCACTCTCTCAACATCTCCTTCGCTTTTCCACCATGACCCCAGCATGTGTCAACATTATTACCCTTTCAGTACTAGACCCTCCAGCCCTTCCAGCCACAGTCCCAGTCCCAGCCTCCCAGGACCAGTCCCAGGCCCCCTCCAGCATAAGCCCATTTCTATTCCCAGTCCCGGAATCAGCACATTCAGCCGCAGTACCCCTCCACTTCAGTGTCAGCCCATTGCTAAGTCCCCTCAGCCCCAGTATCTGCTCATTTCCTGTCCCAATCCCCCCCAGCCACAATATCAGCCCATTTACAGTCCTAGTCCCCCTAGCCCCAGTATCAGCCTACTACTAATACTATTTATCATTTGCATAGCGCTACAAGGCCTATGCAGCAGTATACATATAAATCTAAGAGAGTCCCTCTTCCCCAGAGTTTATAATCTAACCCCATTTCCCACCCCAATTCCCCCTATCCTCAGTGTCTACCTTTTTTTCCAGTCCTAGTTCTCCCAACCCCAGTATAAGCGCATTTCCAGTAATTGCCTTCTCCCAGCATTAGTCCTCTTCCAGTTCCAGTCCACTCCACTAATATCAGCCCATTTTCAGTGCCTCAGCTTCTTTCCAGTCCCTCCCTCCCTCACTTTGCTTCAGCCCCCTAGGACCAACAGCCACCTCCTCCTCACACATCACTCCCAGCCAGTTACCTCCTCTCTTCCTCTCCCTGCATGCTTTGTGCTAACACACAGTATTAATGCTAAACACAGTCGCAGAAGCATTTTCATTTTCATAAGGCTGTGGTGGTATGGAACAGCGATAGGAGGTGGGACTTGACATGATTTGGTAATGAATCATGTCCTCCTTGCTCAAAAAGTACCAGAACGCCATTCTACCCTGTTCTGGCACAAATTAAGCCTTGAGTAATGGGAAGGTTCCATTCCAACAGACAATGAAGAGTTCTTTTCTGTTGACTCAATATAAAGACACCTGTCCTTTCACGCCCACATTTCCCACATCACCAAAACTTCCTTCTTCTTCCTGCATCAAATTCGCGCAATTCGCCCCTTTCTTACTCCCGCCACACTTGCCACACTACTCTTATCCCTGGTCATGTCCCGTGTTGATTTTTCCAACTCTATTTTCCTTGGCCTCCCGAAATCTCAACTTTACAGACTCCAACGAATCCAAAACACAGCTGCCCGTATTGCCACTCATTCCTCTGCCCGTGATCATGTTTCTCCCCTGCTCTCCCATCTTCACTGGCTACCTCTACCCTTCCGTTCCCAATATAAACTACTTACTCTTGTGCATCGAGCCTTTCACACTAACACTCCACAATATCTGGCAAACCTCATCACTTTTCACACTCCTAGACACACACCTCATTCATTGGAGTGGAGGAGTGGCCTAGTGGTTGGAGCAAGGTACTTCAGGCCAGAAGGTCAGGGGTTCAAATCCCACTAGAGGACAGCAACCTTGGGCCGGAAGGACTGGGGTTTCTAGTCCCACAGGTGCTCCTTGTTGTCTTGGGCAAGCCACTTAACCCTCCATAGATCATGTTCCCTGTAAAATAGTTATCTCCAAGTTATAATGCCCTGTTCAATGTAAACTGCACTGATGCAGAATAGCACAGTATATAAGAGAATATAAATAAATTCCACCTCACTCTCCCTTCTCCCTTTCTTGCACATCTCCAGTCCACACGCTCTTCAGCCTTTTTCTTTGCAGGTCCCGCCCTCTGGAACTCCCTCCCCTCCTCCCTTTGTCTCGAGCCCCACCATCCCACTTTTAAGCATAACCTGAAGACCCACCTCTTCTGCCTTGCCTTTGACCTTCCCTCCCCTTTTATATAGTCCTCTCCTTCTAAGTCTCGTGTTGTACCCTCTCCTACTCCTGCTTTCCTGTTTAAGATTGTAACTTCCTTTTCTTCTTTTCTAGCCTATTGCTTCTTGGATTATTTGTACATTGTAAACCGCTCTGCTTCCCCTGAAGGGCGGTATATCAAATTCAATAAACATAAACATAATAAACATATTCTTTAGTTATAATAAAACTCAGAGGACGTTTATAACCACTTACGATAAGGAAAATCCTCTAAGGATATAAACAAAAGACATCTCACCTGACAGATTCTAAAATATTTTTTAAGCAGCATTTGTGTCTTATGTACAGTTGTTGATGACAGTTTTAAATTTAATTGTAGTCACTGATCTGATTCTTTATTACTTTAAGAACTGTGTGGCAGGATGCTAAAATGTTTCTTGGATTGGATAACATGAGGAATGTTCTAGATCCCTGCTCCAGAGTAATGCCCATCGGACTTATTCAAGAGGACATCCAAGCAGTGGAATCAAGGCAGTGGGCGTTCTCAAATTTTGAAAGGAAGAAAAAAGTGGAGGATAGGAAGTGGAAGGGCCTTCCTCCATAAGGTCCTGATGTGGTAAGGAAAAGTTCTCCTTCACAAGAAATCACAGGAGGAGTAGGGGGAAAGCAGGGTGCCTTCCCGTAGGGGATTAAGAGATGTAGGAGGTGGAAGCCATATGGGGCAGGTGGTCCAGACTTCTTCTTCATTTGTGTCACCGATGTCTGAGCTTTCTCTCAGGACCCTGATTCCTCCTGCTGGGTGAGACACAGCAAACCACTCCTTCATGAGGTTACGTTTTACGCCCACAAAAGGTTTCCCTTGAGGTTGGGGTGAAGGGCTGGGGCTGAAAAAATTGGTTAAGATGATTGCAGAAGGGGGGGAGGGGATGTTAGAGGGAAACACCAGCCAGAAGGGAGCTATTTAACAAAATTGAATTTGTTTGTTGAGGAGAGGTAGTGAAAAGTGAATAAGAAGTGGCAAGCCAGATTGGTATAATACCATATAAGTAATTCAAATAAAGGCAAGAAACAGAAGCTAACTGGATTAAAGTAGCATTATTCTCAGTTTGCAAACAACTGACATTTGTTTTTTACCAGGATGAACTCAACCATCAAATTTTCTCCATTTAAGCAACACCTTCTCAGCTCTCTGAAGGGAACGTAAACGCAAATATTTCTTGGTCGTCACAACTCAAATTGTATGCATTGTCACCATCATCATGAGCTTGTCTGTGTCCTTGGGACCCTTCTATTCCATGTGCAGCCCCTAATATTTAATTGAGCTTGATTAAATTAATTTACTGGCCAGCAATGTAATGTTGCAAGCTTAGTACTCACTAATGGGCACCTCAGCTGCTTGGTGAATGTCTTGGTCTAACTGTAAAGCAGAGAAAAAACACAGCCACACTAGAGTTTTCTTCAAACAGTAGTTTTATTGGTGGACCCACCTTTGCCAAGTTTTGGTGCTAGGCCTTCGTCAGGGGTCAATAGACGGAACCGTTTATCAAAGGAGACGGGAAGTGATAACAATGTATCAGGCACATAACTTTTCCTATAGTATATTTGACATAAAACCTAATCAGAATTACCAAAAGATCCAAAACCTAAAATCCCGATAATTTAAAATTCCCCGTGTTAGAAAAATATTTTTTTGTCAGAGACAAATTCATCCCAGCGCTATGTATATTAACAAGGCACCACTGTGATATCTCCTTTTAATAATATACTTAAAACGTTACTTAGCTTCAGTAACAGATACCATCCGTATTGCCAAAGAGTCGTTGAGGACTATCGACGTAGCGCTCGTTTCGGGTATATAATTGAGGAACCCTGCTTCAGGTACGTCCATGTACAAACAATGGCAACGATGTATTTAGCTAAATACATCGTTGCCATTGTTTGTACATGGACGTACCTGAAGCAGGGTTCCTCAATTATATACCCGAAACGAGCGCTACGTCGATAGTCCTCAACGACTCTTTGGCAATACGGATGGTATCTGTTACTGAAGCTAAGTAACGTTTTAAGTATATTATTAAAAGGAGATATCACAGTGGTGCCTTGTTAATATACATAGCGCTGGGATGAACATAACTTTTCCTAGCAAATTGTCCTTAAGTACTAAATGAATGATTTTGAAACAGTCTGGTAACATAGTAACATAGTAAATGACGGCAGATAAAGACCAGTGTGGTCCATCTAGTCTGCCCAGCAATATGGCAGGAGTAGGTGCACTCCTTCCCATGTCTTTTAGGGAGTAGGTGCACCCCTAACCATGTCTTTGCTTAGTGGTGCACCCACCAGGAGCAGGTGCACCCCTCCTCATATCTTTGTTTCTTTGTTTAGGGGTGAACCCACCGCTCCTCCCCCCATTGCTCCATGTAGGACACCCCTATTTGTTGAGAAATTAGATGGTTCAGTTTATTTTGATGTAGGACACCCCTATTTGTTGAGAAATTAGATGGTTCAGTTTATTTTGATTTAATCTTGTTGCTGTAAAGTGATCCACTGTGTCTGTCCCAGGCCACTTTGAATTCCATCACTGTGTTTGCCCCCACCACCTCCATCCAGAGGGCATTCCAAGCATCCACCACCCTTTCAGAAAAAAAGGTATTTCCTGACATTGCCTTTCAATTTACCACCTTGCAGCTTCATGTCATGCCCTCTAGTTTTACAGCTTCCCCGCCTCTGGAAGAGGTTTGTTTTCTTTAAGTACAGTCAAACCTCGGTTTTCATGATTAATCCGTTCAAAAAAGTCTGACTATAACCGAAACGGACTAAAACCGAAGCAAGATTTCCCATAAGAAATAATGTAAATTCAATTAATCCGTTCCAGACACCCAAAAATATTGACAAAAAATACATTTTATAGAGAATAACTATCTTTTTACATACAGAAAACAATGAGAAATACATATAAATGACTAATGAAATGGATAAATGAGCATGTAACATCACTTTTACCTTTATTGAAGACTTTTGTTGGCATATGGGACGCACTCCAGCCAGCTCCAGCTGCTCTCCCCTCTGGGGATCGAGCAATCACCACCAGCAGCGGAGGTGGGAACAGCCATCTTGGCCGTCTGCACAATCGGGGCTCCAGCCTGCCTTTTAACTTAGCAGCCATCACACCCAGTTACCAAGCTCACAGTGTCAGGAGAGGTCGTGCCAATGTCAGCAAAAGTAAGGGCACCAGAAAGAGGACAGTGCCCGAAGTCACACCAGCCTGTAGGGCAGCCACTCCTACACAGTGTCGGGAGAGGTGGAGAGGCAGTGTCAGCCAAGCAGCAGGCAGTTGAGAAACAGTGGGACAGAGAGTCTTAGGCTGCCTCCGGCCCCCCTAAGGTAGCAGCCTGACACAGGTGAGAGTCAGAGAACAGCGTGGGGCTGTGCCAGCAGGAGCCTGCAGCTGCAGACTGCAAGGTTTCAAGGAGAGGCCGCGTGTGCAGGCCTGCAGGACACCCAGAATCCAATCGGGAGGGCAGGGGCCCCGGCGGGAGACTGGGCCGCCAAGGAGAAGCAGATTCGGTCACCAGCTCCTGTCCCGGTTCAAGGGATGTGCAGGGGAAGAGGCAGCAGGCAGACGTCAATCGGGGGAGAGTCCGGGGCAGGAAGCAGTTTCGGGCAGGCCACGCTGGAGCGTTGAACTCCTCGGCTCCCCAGAGGTCCCGCAGAATCGCTGGCTCAAGCTCCGTGGGAGATCGCTGGCTCACGCTAATCCATGGCAGGTACGGGGGGGGGGGGGGGGGTAAAATGCTGTACGAAAACCGAGACAACGTACGAAAACCGAAACACAATCTTGATGAAAAAAATCAACGAAAACCGAATCGTACGAAAACCAGGGCATACGAAAACCGAGGTTTGACTGTATTTAAAGGTCTGAATCATATCTCCCCCTATCCCTCCTCTCCTCCAAAGTGTACATATTTAGGTCTTCAAGTCTCTCCTCATAAGGCTTCTGACGCAGACTCCAAATCATTTTGATCTCCTTCCACTGAACAGCTTCCATTCTTTTTACATCCTTTGCAAGATACGGCCTCCAAAACTGAACACAGTATTCCAAGTGAGGCCTCACCAGAGACTTATACAGTGGCACTAGTGCCACTTCCTTTCTGCTGGTAATTCCTCTTCGAATGCAGCCCAACATCCTCCTGGCTTTTGCCACCGCCTTGTCGCACTGTTTTGTCACCTTGAGATGTACAGAAATAATCACACCAAGGTCTTACTCCTGCTCCATGCACACCAACCTCTCGCCCCCTATCGTGTACATTTCTTTTGAATTTCTGCTACCCAAGTGCATGACACTGCACTTCTTCGCATTAAATCTCAATTGCCAAGCATCAACAGCCCTGCAAGAACCTCTCTGAGCTCTTTCAGTATCTGGGATGTTTATTGATATGCCTCCTATGAGGGACAGTATCAAAGGTTTTGCTGAAATCCAGGTAGATGACATCCATCGCGTGTCCTTGATCCAGTTCTCTGGTCGCCCAGTCAAAGAACTCAATCAGATTTGTCTGGCAAGATTGTCCCTCGGTAAAACCATGTTGCCTCAGATCCTGTAACCCTCTGGTTTTGAGAAAGTTCACTATTCGCTCTTTCAGGAGCATCTCCATTACCTTTCCCGCCACCGAGGTAAGGCTCACGGGCCTGTAGTTTCACACTTCTTCCCTGTCACCACTTTTGTGTAGAGGTACAACGTCAGCCATTCTCCAGTCCTGAGGAACCTCTCCTGTTTCCAAGGATCTGTTGAAAACATCCTTTAACGGCCCTGCAAGAACCTCTCTGAGCTCTTTCAGTATCCTGGGATGTATCCCATCCGTTCTCATGGCCTTGTCCACTTTCAGTTTTTTCAAGTTGTTCTAACACCTCGCCCTCTCCAAATGGTGTGGTATCTACCTCATTCCCATCTTTACGGAAAGAGTGGTGGATCCATGGAATAGTCTCCCAGTGGAGGTGGTAGAGATGAGGACAGTAACTGAATTCAAAAAAGCATAGGACACTGAGGATCTCTAAAGGTAAAAAGGGGACTGTTGTAGTTGTTGATATGGAAGGACAGACTAGATAGGTCATGTGGTCTTTTTCTGTCATCATATTTCTATGGTTCTCTGTTTTGGTTTTCTGGACCATGGGATGCTGTTCCAAGGGTTGCAGAGCAGAGATGGTGTCCATCTGTACAACAAAGGTTGAAGTGTCTTTAGTAGCAGACTGGCAAATCTTCTGAAGAGGGCTTTAAACTAGATTCATTGGGGAAGGGTGAAGAAAGCCCCCAGGTAAGTGAAACATTAAATACCTTTATGGAAATGGGTAAAAGGGGTAACATATGGAAAGCAGTATGTATAAATGCCTGTAGCATGGTAAATAAGATCCCTAATGTTGAAGCTTTGGTGGGAGTGGCTGACTTGGATTTAGTGGCAGTTACAGAAATATAATTCACAGAAAACCATGATTGGGATGTAACTATACCAGGCTATACTTTATTCAGAAAGGACAGGGGAGGAAGAAGGGGAGGAGGAGTGGCACTATATGTAAAAAATAATATTAAAGCTTTGGAATTACAGAGCTTAAAAGGGAGAGAGGGGGCACTGTGGGTTAAACTAGAAAGGGGGAAAGAGAAATATATTTGCATTGGCATGATATAAAGACTTCCCTCATAAGAGGAAGAGGTGAATTAATTGAAGACATACGCAGCATTGCTAGGAATGGGGAAGATCTACTGGTAGGGGATTTCAGTTTGCCAGATATTGATTGGCGCATTCCTACTGCAGTATCATCTAGAAGTAAGGAGAACCTGAATTCTCTACAGGAAGAGCTTTTCAGGCAATTGGTAACAGACCCCACACATAAAGGGGCCATACTGAAATTGGTGCTTACCAATGGTGAAAGTGTTTCTGATGTTATAGAGGGAGATTTTGCATCCAGTGATCAACAGATGGTGTGGTTCAGTATTAGGACTAGGGCTGTTAAAATCTATTCAAATGTGAGGGTCTTAGACTTTAGAAAAACTAACTTTGCCAAGATGGGCCAATACCTCAGGGAGTCGTTAGCGGGATGGGAACAGCTGGGGGATGTAGAAAAACAGTGGGCAAAACTGAAAGGGGATATTTTAAGGGAAACCAACCTTTTTGTTAAAATGGTAAATAAAGGTAAAAGGAAAAGAAGACCGCTATGGCTTTTGAAAGAAGTAGCTGAAAAGGTGAAGAAAAAGAGGGAGGCCTTCATGAAATACAAGAGATCACAGAGAGAGGAAGACAGGCATATTTGGAAAAACGTAAAGAAGCTAGCAAAGTACTCAGGAAAGTAAAGATTCAAAAAGAGGAGGAAATAGCCAATGGAATAAAATGGGGGAGATAAGACATTTTTCAGATATTTTAGTGAGAAGAGGAAGGGCAAAAGTGGTATTGTCAGACTCAAGGGTGAAAGGGAGGACTATGTAGAAACTGATGAGAATAAAGCGGACTTGCTTAACAAATATTTCTGTTCTGTGTTCACAGATGAAGAACCAGGAACAGGACCTCAAAACACATCCATAAACAGGAACAGAAGCGAGGGGCATCTTGAACAATTTTCAGAAGACTATGTTCAAGGAAAACCTGCTAAACTTAAAGTAGACAAAGCGATGGGACCAGATGGGATACACCCTAGAATACTGAGGGAACTTGGGGACGTTCTAGAAGCTCCACTGACTGACCTTTTCAATGCCTCGTTGGAGTCGGGAGTGGTGCCAAACAACTGGAGAGAGGCTCATGTGGTGCCTTTACACAAAAGCGGAAATAAGGATGTGGTTGAAAACTACAGGCTGGTTAGTTTAACTTCGGTGGTGAGTAAATTATTGGAAAAGCTGCTGAAAGAGAAAATAGTGAGGTTTCTGGAGTCCAGCAGATTACAGGATCTGAGGCAGCATGGATTCACCAGAGGCAGGTCTTGTCAGACAAATCTGATTGATTTCTTTGACTGGGTGACCAGGGAGTTGGACTGAGGGAGAGCCCTAGATGTGGTGCCGTTAGATTTCAGTAAAGTTTTTGACACCGTTCCTCACAGGCGACTTATAAACAAACTGAGCACCCTAGGTTTGGACCCTAAAGTTGCCTCTTGGGTTAGAAATTGGTTGAGTGGGAGGCGACAAAGTGTACAGGTAAATGGAGCTCACTCTGAGGAGAAGGAAGTTATCAGTGGTGTGCCCCAGGGATCTGTCTTTGATCCAATTCTTTTTTTTATTTTTATTTTTTTTATTTGATTTTTAGTCATATACAACAACCAAAAAAAAATACAGGTCAATCCCATAAAAAACAAATACAAAGAAATCAATATTACAATAGGTAATATACACTATGATATAGTCCACATTATGGAACCCCGCTGCTAGACAGGAAAAGAAAAATAATTAAGAAAACAGAATACTAAGGGGGATGTTTACTAAACATTCGTATCGTGCGGGTCCGCGGTAGTGTGCCTGTGCCATATAAGGAGTGGGCGGGTCAGGCAGAAAAAGGAAAAAAGCCGACCGTACGTGTGCGCGGCGCGCACATTTGCGGGCCCGACATTAGCGCGTGGGAAGGCTAAGTGGGGCGCTGCTGGGCACATATAGGAACAGAGCCGTAGCACAATGCTGAAGACACTGACCAGTGGTGCAAGGATCAGGGGTTCAATCCCCCATCGTGCACCAGGAAAAAGGCTGGCTGAGGCATGAATTTTCATGGTTAAAACTGCTTTAGGAGGCATAATAATTTTGGGCGTCATTAGGCGTTGCGCTGTTAATTGTGGGCGGCAGTAATTAAGTTCGTGCGGCATTAGGCGTTGCGCTGTTAATTTTGCGCGCTGTCCATCTTGTGCGTTTTGGCCGGCATCAGGCGGTGCGCTGTCAGTTGTGAAGGGCATAAGGCGGTGCGCAAACATCCAGACATAGGAACAGAGCCATAGCACAATGCTGAAGACACTGACCAGTGGTGCAAGAATCAGGGGTTCAATCCCCCATCGTGCACCAGGAAAAAGGCTGGCTGAGGCATGAATTTTCATAGTTAAAACTGCTTTAGGAGGCATAATAATTTTGGGCGTCATTAGGCGTTGCGCTGTTAATTGTGGGCGGCGGTAATTAAGTTCGTGCGGCATTAGGCGTTGCGCTGTTAATTTTGCACGCTGTCCATCTTGTGCGTTTTGGCCGGCATCAGGCGGTGCGCTGTCAGTTGTGAAGGGCATAAGGCGGTGCGCAAACGTCCAGACACAGGAACAGAGCCGTAGCACAATGCTGAAGACACTGACCAGTGGTGCAAGGATCAGGGGTTCAATCCCCCATCATGCACCAGGAAAAAGGCTGGCTGAGGCATGAATTTTCATGGTTAAAACTGCTTTAGGAGGCATAATAATTTTGGGCGTCATTAGGCGTTGCGCTGTTAATTGTGGGCGGCAGTAATTAAGTTCGTGTGGCATTAGGCGTTGCGCTGTTAATTTTGCGCGCTGTCCATCTTGTGCGTTTTGGCCGGCATCAGGCGGTGCGCTGTCAGTTGTGAAGGGCATAAGGCGGTGCGCAAATGTCCAGACACAGGAACAGAGCCGTAGCACAATGCTGAAGACACTGACCAGTGGTGCAAGGATCAGGGGTTCAATCCCCCATCGTGCACCAGGAAAAAGGCTGGCTGAGGCATGAATTTTCATGGTTAAAACTGCTTTAGGAGGCATAATAATTTTGGGCGTCATTAGGCGTTGCGCTGTTAATTGTGGGCGGCAGTAATTAAGTTCGTGCGGCATTAGGCGTTGCGCTGTTAATTTTGCGCGCTGTCCATCTTGTGCGTTTTGGCCGGCATCAGGCGGTGCGCTGTCAGTTGTGAAGGGCATAAGGCGGTGCGCAAACGTCCAGACACAGGAACAGAGCCGTAGCACAATGCTGAAGACACTGACCAGTGGTGCAAGGATCAGGGGTTCAATCCCCCATCATGCACCAGGAAAAAGGCTGGCTGAGGCATGAATTTTCATGGTTAAAACTGCTTTAGGAGGCATAATAATTTTGGGCGTCATTAGGCGTTGCGCTGTTAATTGTGGGCGGCAGTAATTAAGTTCGTGCGGCATTAGGCGTTGCGCTGTTAATTTTGCGCGCTGTCCATCTTGTGCGTTTTGGCCGGCATCAGGCGGTGCGCTGTCAGTTGTGAAGGGCATAAGGCGGTGCGCAAACGTCCAGACACAGGAACAGAGCCGTAGCACAATGCTGAAGACACTGACCAGTGGTGCAAGGATCAGGGGTTCAATCCCCCATCATGCACCAGGAAAAAGGCTGGCTGAGGCATGAATTTTCATGGTTAAAACTGCTTTAGGAGGCATAATAATTTTGGGCGTCATTAGGCGTTGCGCTGTTAATTGTGGGCGGCAGTAATTAAGTTCGTGTGGCATTAGGCGTTGCGCTGTTAATTTTGCGCGCTGTCCATCTTGTGCGTTTTGGCCGGCATCAGGCGGTGCGCTGTCAGTTGTGAAGGGCATAAGGCGGTGCGCAAATGTCCAGACACAGGAACAGAGCCGTAGCACAATGCTGAAGACACTGACCAGTGGTGCAAGGATCAGGGGTTCAATCCCCCATCGTGCACCAGGAAAAAGGCTGGCTGAGGCATGAATTTTCATGGTTAAAACTGCTTTAGGAGGCATAATAATTTTGGGCGTCATTAGGCGTTGCGCTGTTAATTGTGGGCGGCAGTAATTAAGTTCGTGCGGCATTAGGCGTTGCGCTGTTAATTTTGCGCGCTGTCCATCTTGTGCGTTTTGGCCGGCATCAGGCGGTGCGCTGTCAGTTGTGAAGGGCATAAGGCGGTGCGCAAATGTCCAGACACAGGAACAGAGCCGTAGCACAGTGCTGAAAACACTGACCAATAGTGCTGGCATCATGGGTTCAATCCCGTGCTGTGCACAATGAATAAGGCTGATTGAGCCATTACCTGTTATGAGGAATAGCGATCTAGGAGGCATGTCACATTTTATTGTAATTTCTACTGCTAGCAAATGCACTATCAAAAAGCACTGTAATATAAGGTGATGCATAAGGCGCCCTACAATGTACCTTAAAGATCACATTTGAAGGTGCACTGTCCACCAAGGCACCCCACAATGTTGCGTATAGGGCGCTTTACAGGGTGACGTATGTGGCAGGGCAAGGTCGAAGCACTGTCTGTGCTGGCATCACTGTGCATTGTAACGCATGGAAATCGTAAGTAGGTGAGCAGACGTGCAAGAAGGAACAGCAGTGTAGCACAATGGTTAGGACAGTGACTGATGGTGCAGGCGTCATGGTGTTAGATGAGCAGTGATTACCGTTGGCTTAGGCATCAATCTGTGCTGCCACCTAAACAGAA
This sequence comes from Ichthyophis bannanicus, assembly GCA_033557465.1. Taxonomy (NCBI): domain Eukaryota; kingdom Metazoa; phylum Chordata; class Amphibia; order Gymnophiona; family Ichthyophiidae; genus Ichthyophis; species Ichthyophis bannanicus. The sequence continues at coordinate 258,080,938 of CM066031.1, read as the reverse complement.
GCCCACCAGAGAGTATTGCACCTATCAGGGTGCACCAGAATGCACATCATAAACAACCACGTCAGCAAAGGTGATTTATAATGCTATCCATCGTCCATGTTCACATGTTGGCAACTCCCAGGGCAGCATAGTAGATCCCCCATAAACTGACTGAATGGAAGGTGTGCCATAAGATGCCCCAATCATGTATAGGTCAACCCAAAAACGTTTCCCAGAAGCACTAAGCTCCCCAAATGTGAGGGGCAGCAGAGGTATGTGGCAAACACATATGTAACCTAAACACGTCACAGAGCTGAAAGGAAAGGCAATGCAGAAGTAAAACAAGAACAGAGATCACAGGTGCTCAACTACAAAAAGCAGCCCCAGTCCATGTGGCAGCTACACAAATGGACAAACATATTGGAGATAGGTGTAGCTATGTACAGAGTGATGGCAATGTACCATGCTGTAATGATAGTGTGTGACATAGGATGGGAAGATGTGTCCAGCACAGGAGGCTGAAATGGCAGGATAGGTGAAATATCTGGATGACAGTGGAGTAGCAGTGCTATGCACAGCACACACACGAGAGGCAACCATGGGGACATGAAATGCAGGAAGGTGTAGGAGTGCAGGACGTGTCGTAGCAGCATGCACATCAGGCTAGGATGGCACAACAGCTGGCAGACAGAAGATGGACAGAAGCATGGCTCACAACTCAGATGAGGGTACAATGTGCTCACAACACCAATCTGCTGACATATGACCGTAAAACAAATCGAAACCACATCTGCAGGACAAGCATACACATCCAAGGGAACAGAGAGGGATCACACCTACGACCACTACCACAAATGCAAATGGAAAAAACGCTAGGACACACCACCAACGTGAGCGCAGTAGCAAAGGCTGCATACAGAAATAGTCCAAGCCATCACACAAGATGCATGCTGGTTATAAGGACAGGAATCCCCCCAAGAAGAAACATGAACAAATGCACATGCAGATCTGGTGTTTACAGATCAGATCCCAGTCTGTATTTGGCTCCATGGACACATGCACACACACACAATGAGATGTTATGCAGTCGATAAAGCATGCAAAAGAGGAAAGAAACCAAACCCCAAGGGTAGCAGAGGATGCCTGGTGGAGCTGGGTAGAAATCGCGGGCATGACAGGAGACAAATCAACATGACGACAGCTCTAACACACACCACCAGAACCGCAACACAACAAAACCCCCAGGTGCACTGTACTGTAAAGACCATCACGAAAGAGACCTATGTAACAGATAATATATGATGGCTAGGGAGCACTGAGTGCACACCTTGCTGTACAATGACGACAGACAAGGGTGTGTGTATAGGTGATGAACCTGCTGCTTAATGATGGCTCAGTTATCATAATCGAAAAACTATAAATACAAATGTGGGGATAAAACCTGCAAACCAATGATTTCAAACACATGCCTCCAAACACACCCACAAAGAACACAATGAGCACAAGGCAGAAGTAATAGTCCAAAGGGAGGGTCTGTATGGGAATGTATCATACCCAGTGATGTGCCAAACAGCAGACACATACACAGCTATCATTGTACAAGGATGTGAGCACAGGTGGGCTGTGGACATGACCAGCAAATCAGTAGACACAAGTGTAAATGTGCACAAAGAGTGGAGGAGTAGCCTAGTGCGCACAAAGCTGTCTTGGACACAAACCAAACAGGCCTCATCTCACACTGGCACTACATGTGCCTTGTTCAAGTCACTGCAGGGACACCGTCAAGGAAACCATGGAGTCTCTGGGGCACAAGGAGTCATGATTGAATCAAAGGCACCCATTGTGTTGCATGATTGTCACCATGATCAAGTAGTAAAAGAGACAAATGTCTGTCAAATACACATATTTATTATGGTCGCTTCTCACACATACGTTATACACTGCAATCATAATATCAAGGTGAGTCCCTCCATGGTGAAAGATGGAAACATATGTAGCAGGTTAAAAACCCACATGCCACATAAAGGTCACTGCCCTGAGCACACATGAAAGACATGAGACATCATGTGCATCAGGTGCATGCTATGCCCTGGGTAACAGGCCCACACACCCCACTTGTTGCAGCATGGCTCAATTGTGTGTCGCAGATATCAGTGCATGGAGACTGTAGGCGTTGCATGATGATGAAACGACAAAAATCACCGGACCCCCGAAACATAGCCATCACCCAACACAGGAGGCACACAAATGAAGAAAACAGATGCTGGGGCAATGTTGTAATGTGACAAAAAAAGCTCTGAACGTAATGTTCCAGAACCACATAATGGCTGATCCTCAAGACAGATATGCTACAATGCACACCCCAAATATCATCACAAGCAGAATGACCATATGCTAACAGGTAGCAGGGGCACATGAACACAGAGAGACTAGACATCCAAAACCCGTCAGAAAGCTACAGACATAATACCATGCAGGAGGTACACCCTGCATGTTTATGTGGGTAGACAGTGTCTGGACACATATAGCATGGTACATGGACTGCAGAAGTGCAGGAGGACAATGGACACCCACACTGACACACACCAAATGTAATGGTGCAATGAGATTGACGTTACTGCAGGGGACAAACAGGACTGTGCAGACGTGCAATGCAAGGTGTGTACACACATGCAGAGTGTCAAGTCTGCACAGTAAACAAACACAATAACCAGCATGTTCATAAGCAAATGATGGCCAAACATCTTACAATGAACCACACAGAGGCCATAGATCCACATTCTGTGTCTCACAAACATAGTTAGTCACAAGCACAATCACCATCCGCACACAAACATGATACAGTGATGCCACACATGCATGTAATCACCCTTGCCCACCCCAAACATCAATCAAGGATGGTGGTGGCCATGAACATGTGGTTGTGTCAAAGCCTGTATCATGTCCAGGTGGAGGGCAATTGGACATAGACAAAAGGACTGCTCCATCTGTGCCTCTATGCCACAAACATGCCTGTATGCTTTTGTTAAAACAAACAGATGAGCGTATCCTGTGTGCCCTGTCACACACATGGCCAAAACCAATACACCAACCAACTGTGGAGAAATGTCCAAAATACATAGTGAATGTCAGTCCCTGATGCGCACAGTGTGTCCCAAAAGCAAGGTGTCTCTGCAATCCAACTGAGCAGTTCAAAACATCCCTTGCAAACATGGGAATGCATAATAAGGTGGCACATTCCAATATGACACACTCCGTGAAAGGTCATCTGTGTCCCTGCAATCAGCATGACTCTAAGCCACAGCATGGCACAAACTGTGTGTTGTACAGGTCAGTCATGGCCAAACCAGCAGTCCAAGAGCAAAAATGTCCATCACAGGCCTGTGTTCCACTCTCAAACGTCAAACATCCAATGGCAGATATCTCCAGAAACACGTACATGGTGGTCTGTCCCACAACAGGTGTTGGATGGCGAGCCCAGGTGCACCGGAGGAAATGGGTCCATTATGTCTCCTGTCCTGTGTCACAAGAGGATAAGTATGGTCTTATTAGACACTGTGCAAAAACACCACAAATTGCCAAATCCAAAACGCACAAAATAGGGAATAAAGGGATGCAAAGGCAAACATTACAGGATATGGACATCAAATCTAAATCAGATTATAGCCATCAGTAAATGTCAATGCAGACACGGGTCTCACATGGCTATGGTTAGTTACAATTCCATGTCACACAGCCATTTCACAGCAACACACTATATGCATCTGTATGTGTCCACAGAGATGCAACATGACATGTCCATTAGATGAAATGAAACCCAACAACAGGTACAGCCAGATGTAATCCCCAAATAAGAAAGGTACAACATACCCCGTTTGTGCATCATGTGTATGTCATCAATTCCTTCAGCTACTCCATAGCCACATCTGGTCACAGTGAAGGGAGACAATGTCAGCCAAACATGTAGAATCAGCATGTAAAGTCACTCGTGATGCATCTCCACATTATGCCTATATATGAGAGAAAGAAAGGTTGTTCAACACTCGTCCCACCAAACACACAACAGAGTTCTGCTCACAGCCCACAACACATGTTGACCATGATGACAAGGTAAACAGCAGTACGGTAGAGGTAGCATACCCAACAATGCCCCCCGGGTACCCACACCCCTCAACGCACATGATAATGTACCATGCCAGGACACTGCATCACCACTTAGTTAACCCATAAACACACACCCACACAGTATGCGTAGGTCAGCGGGACAGCTGTAATACATGGCCTGTATGTGCACAAGTGCAACATTGTGCACATAACTGCCCAGTCACATGCATAGATACCCTATTGATGTCTGATCGAACTATGTTGCTGGAGGCAGCAAGTGTTGGATTCAGCAAACAAGATTAAACACACACACATGTAGCTCTGCTGTAAATATGGCTGAACAAGTTGTCCAGTGGATATACTGTACACAAACACATGGGGAGATGTGTGACAACAGCAAGATATGGGTCAGGGAGGCTCAAGGAAAATAAATGAACAACAACATCTGCACAATATGACACATCCCAGACGACATGTTCTCCCCCTGACCTCACACACATACAATGTAGCTGAAGATCCACATACCCTGGACCACAGCATCTTGGCTGATGTACCGTCACGTGCAAATGCCACACAGGAACAGCATCCTCAGGAATGATGTCCTGTGGAGTGGACAAAACACCAGACAGAAACAATATGACATGTTCTAGCTGTGAATCCCACACTGCAAATCACTGTCCCCAGCTGTCAGACACCACAACATGGCCTGCCGAATGACTGTTCAGTCTCACACTGTACTGATATCTCACATGGGAGGGCAGCATGTAGATGTCTGATGCTAAGTGAAGGTCCCCAGAATCCCACTTTCGCCTCCCCTCCCCCTCTGTTGTTCCGCGCACTGGTCCAAAGACGTGTCTGCACCCACCATGTTTGGGGCGCATCCCAAGGTGACACTATTTGACTGTGTCACCCATGTTGACACCAATACCCCATCTCCATGTGTAGTGTTCTCCAAATGTTGTGTGTCATCCCCGTCTAAATAGCTGTGACACCCGGAAATATGCATCAACACCTCCTGTATCCACTGTGCAAATGCATATTCTGCAGTGTACATCTCCTACACCAAATAATACTGACAGTTGTGTGCTGAGCATTGTGATAAGGAAGCTTATCATAGCTCAGGTAGGAGCTATAGAAAAGATGATGTGACTCTGAACAAGCCACCTGTCAGTTTTGGTAGAAGTAAGAAAACAGAGTTTTCACATAAAAGACTACCAGTCCCAGAATGCACCAGGTTTCCAGCAGCCATGAGAGGGGCTGAAGTGAGAAAACGTGTGTGCAATCAAGAGAGCTATGAGGTAATCCCTAAGCACTCATCTCAAAGGGCAGGGCCTGATTCAACACAGCTGCGCTGTGTTAGGGAGGAGCACACATTAGGACAGAATAAGAATAGAGCTTATTCTACAGATAATAGCTTCAGGGGGAGCGACAGCAATGGCTACAAGCTCCAGCCTAGCTACAGAGACAGCTACAGAAAGAGCTTCAGGAAAGGAGACAGCAACAACTTCAAGCTCAAGCACCAGTATCACCTGGAGAAACAGAAGCCAAGCCAAGCGGATAGAGAAAGAAGGAAACTCTCTGGAAGGAAGAGAAGAAAGCCCATTGGAAGGTCTGGGAGATTCCAAGGCAGTACCTATACTGGGAGGTATTCCAAATGCCAGCAGAGTCCATTGGACTGGAGTCAGCCAGAGGAATGGAATGGCAGAGATAGGAATCACCAGTGGCTAACTGGTAGAGAGAAGACTGCACGTGGAAAGGACTTTCAGACCTATGCCAGAAGGTATGTGAGAGAGGATCCAGTGTCCAGGAATCAAGATTGGAAGGCTGGACATCAGAACTGGATTACATACTGGCCAGGCTATACAGAGAGGAATTATGATAGCAGGAGAGGCTCAGGTATGAACACTGATCCAGACCCTATCTATAATAGTGAATGGCAGCAAGGGAATAAGCATTCTCATGATAGTGCCTTATTGAAAGACTCGTCTGTGCCAATGTATGATAGTGACCCTATGCTGATTGATGAAGGGGGAGATACAGCAGATGAAACTATTAATTACATGGACTGTTCTCTATCTAAATGCTATTGCTAGCTTTCTGTGAGCAAACACATCAGCCATCACAAAGAAACCTAACTTTGTTCTTTATTTCCACTGCAAACAGCTCTTAAAGCAGGATTTGGGTTCACACAGTAGCAGCCAGCCAGCTAAAGGCTTTCAGCTGGTCAATTGATAGTAATTAAAGCTGCACCTGATTGTGTGTGTGAGCAAGGGAGAATCACTGCTGGGATCTGCGTGGAAAATAAGCAGAAGTTAACCTAACAAGCAAAGTTCATTTATTTCTTTGTGCCTTTTTCATTTGGTAATTATTTGCTAAGAAAACATTAGCTAATTGCCTGACAAGCTGAAGGTTGTTTTCTGGTTTGCTTTGTGTCTTTATGTTATCCATTTAAACACTGCAAGCAAGTAACCTCATTTATATTGCTACCAAGCATATTTGTGCTGGGTGAATTAAACCCCATCAATAAAAGAAGTATTTTATTGGCCTTACCACTGGTTTCACAACTCAATTATTGTCTTCAGCTGTGTTTGGGAGTGAATGAACTACAATACCCACAATACCTTGCAAGAACCATATGAATATATGCATCGTCAAGATTGTGTAAGTTCTCACCCTAGGCAGCCGTCTGACAAATGGCGTAGTTTTTCGGATTGCTTTTGCACCAAGAGGATTTATTTGCTGTGGATTACAAATAAAATTCAAGTTTGAAGCTGAAAGAAGATTTTTTTTCCCTCATCTGCACTTTGGAGGAAAAGTGGTTGTTCCAGGAAGCTGTCCCAGATGAAAAGACCCTGTGCAAAGCTGGATTCATCACTGAGACAAGGTAATATGTACCTAGGCATGTCTAGTGGTGGATGTGTGTAAGCACAGGGGGTAATTGAAAAAAAAAAAAAGTTGAAAAAAACACACCTGGTTGGAAGGTGCTGCACTTTGGTTTTTTTTTTTTTCTTTATTTCTTGCAGGGATCAAGATGGATCCGAGGGAGATGGCTCAGTGGATGGCAGCCCAATTTAGCAAGCAGCAGGAGCTATCACAGCAGGCCCAGGACACTGCTATGAAGGCCTTAATGGAACAGCAGAAACCAGTGCTTGATCTGGTGCAAGCTCTAGTTCAGCTGCAGAGCCAAAGTGGAACAGATGCAAGACCAGCAGTTAATACTGGTACACCACATGTGGACAGTGTGGGACTCAATCAAGGGATTGGGGCATTTAATTTTGGGAAATTAACTCCAGATGATAATGTTGATGATTTTCTAGAGTCTTTTGAAAGAGTGGCACAGGCTTTAGCATGGCCAGAGACCCAGTGGGCAGTAAGGCTGGCAGCCTCATTAACTGGAGAGGCACTTGCAGCCTACAGAGCAATGCCAGCAGCCCAGGCTTTGAATTATAAGGATGTAAAGGCAGCTATTAGAGATCGCCTAGGGTTGTCTATTTCAGAGTATAGGCGAATGTTTAGAGCTGTTACATTGAAAGTGGGTGAGACACCCAGGGCTCTGAGTCAGAGAATCAGAAGTTTAGCTGTAAAATGGTTGGAGCCTGAGCAAAAGACAGTAGAAATGTTATTAGATATTATAATGCTGGAACAATTTATGCTTGGGGTACCTAAAGATTTGAATGTTTTTCTTATACAGCAAAATTGCCAAAATCTTGGTGAGGCAACCATGCTAGCAGAGAGATTCTTGGAAGCCACGCAGGCTTGCCATAGAATGGGTGGCCCTCTAAAGATGGATGCTGAGGCTAAATGTGCTGTATCAGAAAAGAGAATAATTAAGAATGTTTCTGAAAATGAATGTACTGTATCAAACCAGATGACACAGTGGAATAGAAAGAAATGTTTCAAGTGTGGAAAATTGGGACACTTAGAGAAGAGATGCCAGACACACACTAGTTTAATGGGTCTGGATTTAAAACAGCCCAAGGAAGGATTTCTTTTGATGGTTGATGTGCAGGGAATTACCACAAATGCATTATTAGACTCTGGGGCAGACCAGAGTATGATGTCAAAAAGGCTTTGGAAGAGGATAGAGGCCCAAGAAAGATTTGTGCCTAGAACCCCTGAAAGCCAAGTTCACATCAGATGCATTCATGGTGCTGCAACATCATATCCCACCTATAGGCTTAAGGTTAAGTGCCTGGGGGAACAAGAGGAAGTCCTATTAGCAGTGGTGCCTAGGCTACCCTTTGATTTGGTTCTAGGAAAGGACTGGCCAAGATTTAAGCAGGAAATAGTGAAAGGGCTAGGAAAGAAGGAGGGAGAAGGTTTAATAATGGAAATAGCTCCTGGGCCTTTCTTTGGAAGTCCTCAGTCCCTAGCTAAAAAGATGGTTAAGTTTCCAGAAGGCCAAACTATGGGTAATAAGAGGAGCCTTGTATCCACGCGCTCGCAGGCTAAGTTAGAGAGCCAGCAGAAGGAGGAGGGGGAGCAGGCAGAGTTATTAGGAGATTTACCCTCTCATGATGATTTAATAACCCCATCATCTGGTAAAGTAAGAAAGTTGAAAGCACAAAAGAGGCGTGAGAGACTTTGCAGAGCACAGGGTAGGGCTGAGATATTAGCTGGTCAAAGTTTACCCTGGGTGCCAGCTGAGTTGGTGGCAAAGTTTCCTAACTTTCCACAAGAGCAGCGAGCTGATCAAGCTCTCACCCGAGCTTTTAAGTATGCTCAGGAGGTCAGGGAGGAATTGCCCAGATTCAGACTAGATAATGACATATTATATAGAGAGAGTCAGGACCCCAGAAATGGTGCCATATGTAAACAATTGGTGGTACCCACAACTTTCAAAGGGCTAGTACTTAGACTAGCACATGATCATCCAGTGGGAGGTCATAAAGGTATGCAAGGAACGCTGGATCAAATACTTGTGCGTTTTTACTGGCCAGGTATCTTCAAAGAAACTGCCCAGTTTTGTGCTGCATGTCCGGCGTGTCAGCGAGTTACAGCGGCACACCCACCGGTGGTGCCATTGATCCCCATGCCAATTATCACAGACCCAATTGGTCGCATTGCCATGGATATTGTAGGCCCATTAGTCAAAACGCCCCGAGGTTTCCAATACATCCTAGTTATGGTAGATCAGGCAACAAGGTTTCCCTGGGCCATACCATTGAGGAATGTTTCTGCAAAAACAATAGCTTTAGAGCTAGTAAAATTGTTTTGTGAAGTGGGATTCCCAAGAGAGGTGTTGACTGACCGAGGGTCCAATTTTGTATCCAAATATTTGGTCCAGGTCTGGGATGCCTTTGGCATTCGTCACGTGAAAACCTCAGCCTACCATCCACAATCAAATGGTTTGGTGGAGAGATTCAACCAAACTCTCAAACAAATGTTGAGAAGGGGGTTAGCAGGAGAGGTAAAAGAATGGGATATGTTATTACCCTTTGCCTTATATGCCTGCAGGGAAAGAATTCAAGTGTCCCTAGGTGTAACTCCATATGAGTTGATGTATGGTAGGGCTCCACGGGGTTTGTTGGATATTTTAAGGGAACAATGGATTGATCCTGAACCAGGAAGTCAGGAGGTGCCACTGTTTCTATGTGACTTGAGAGCACGTTTGAAAAGGACGTCGCAGGTTGCTGAGAGGAACCTGCAGGACAGTCAAGTTCGCCAGAAAGGGTGGTATGATAGAAAGGCCAAAAGCCGCCAATTAAGCATTGGTGAAAAGGTTTTGGTTCAAGTAGCAGGAACTGCTCCAAAATTTGAGGTACAGTGGAAAGGGCCATGGAAGGTTGTTAAACAAGTAAGCCCAGTGTCTTATATGGTAGAAAATGCAAGAGGGCGTAGGCAGACCTACCATATTAATGTACTTAAGTCTTGGAAGGAGAGGCCTGTAGATAATGACCTTGAACCAGTCAGGAAGTAAGTGAGCTTCAAGAAGATAACACTCTCGTAGGTATTACGGACTGTAGAGAAGAAGTTTCACCAGTAAAACCAGTCCGTAATAACTTAAGCAGGGGGGTATGTGATAAGGAAGCTTATCATAGCTCAGGTAGGAGCTATAGAAAAGATGATGTGACTCTGAACAAGCCACCTGTCAGTTTTGGTAGAAGTAAGAAAACAGAGTTTTCACATAAAAGACTACCAGTCCCAGAATGCACCAGGTTTCCAGCAGCCATGAGAGGGGCTGAAGTGAGAAAACGTGTGTGCAATCAAGAGAGCTATGAGGTAATCCCTAAGCACTCATCTCAAAGGGCAGGGCCTGATTCAACACAGCTGCGCTGTGTTAGGGAGGAGCACACATTAGGACAGAATAAGAATAGAGCTTATTCTACAGATAATAGCTTCAGGGGGAGCGACAGCAACGGCTACAAGCTCCAGCCTAGCTACAGAGACAGCTACAGAAAGAGCTTCAGGAAAGGAGACAGCAACAACTTCAAGCTCAAGCACCAGTATCACCTGGAGAAACAGAAGCCAAGCCAAGCGGATAGAGAAAGAAGGAAACTCTCTGGAAGGAAGAGAAGAAAGCCCATTGGAAGGTCTGGGAGATTCCAAGGCAGTACCTATACTGGGAGGTATTCCAAATGCCAGCAGAGTCCATTGGACTGGAGTCAGCCAGAGGAATGGAATGGCAGAGATAGGAATCACCAGTGGCTACCTGGTAGAGAGAAGACTGCACGTGGAAAGGACTTTCAGACCTATGCCAGAAGGTATGTGAGAGAGGATCCAGTGTCCAGGAATCAAGATTGGAAGGCTGGACATCAGAACTGGATTACATACTGGCCAGGCTATACAGAGAGGAATTATGATAGCAGGAGAGGCTCAGGTATGAACACTGATCCAGACCCTATCTATAATAGTGAATGGCAGCAAGTGAATAAGCATTCTCATGATAGTGCCTTATTGAAAGACTCGTCTGTGCCAATGTATGATAGTGACCCTATGCTGATTGATGAAGGGGGAGATACAGCAGATGAAACTATTAATTACATGGACTGTTCTCTATCTAAATGCTATTGCTAGCTTTCTGTGAGCAAACACATCAGCCATCACAAAGAAACCTAACTTTGTTCTTTATTTCCACTGCAAACAGCTCTTAAAGCAGGATTTGGGTTCACACAGTAGCAGCCAGCCAGCTAAAGGCTTTCAGCTGGTCAATTGATAGTAATTAAAGCTGCACCTGATTGTGTGTGTGAGCAAGGGAGAATCACTGCTGGGATCTGCGTGGAAAATAAGCAGAAGTTAACCTAACAAGCAAAGTTCATTTATTTCTTTGTGCCTTTTTCATTTGGTAATTATTTGCTAAGAAAACATTAGCTAATTGCCTGACAAGCTGAAGGTTGTTTTCTGGTTTGCTTTGTGTCTTTATGTTATCCATTTAAACACTGCAAGCAAGTAACCTCATTTATATTGCTACCAAGCATATTTGTGCTGGGTGAATTAAACCCCATCAATAAAAGAAGTATTTTATTGGCCTTACCACTGGTTTCACAACTCAATTATTGTCTTCAGCTGTGTTTGGGAGTGAATGAACTACAATACCCACAATACCTTGCAAGAACCATATGAATATATGCATCGTCAAGATTGTGTAAGTTCTCACCCTAGGCAGCCGTCTGACAAAATGTGTTGACAAACATGACAATGTAAGCACCATGCCTGTCAAACAATACCCCCATGTCTGTTTGTCACCTGACCATGATGGCTACATCTCATCCCACTGTGTGACAGTGAGAATGTTAAACCATGGATAGGCTATATTTGCATCTGCTCTAAATAACTCCCATCTAGGTCGGTGTGTGTATGCGGACATAACATCCCTTGCTAGTGTCCACAAGGTATCTGTGGATGTGGACTGTGCTATCCTGCCCTACACACAACATGTCCCAGAGCCAGGAGGCAAATGTTGAGATAGTATCACCTACATATGCCATGCGGCAAATTAAAAAATGCAAACCGCAAACATCACCCACACATGCAGTGTCACCGTTGGCTACAGTCATTCACCCCTTGGTGATCTGACCCACTGAACCTCTGTATGTGTCGACATGTAAAATACTGCAATGAATGACTCATCTCCAAAACAAACAATATCAATGATATGGACCCCTGGCTCCACACTGCACATGTCCACATGACTCACCATATCCATGTCTGTGCTACGTGAGGAGGTATTCCTTACGGGACAATGTGTGTTTGCACCAACACCCGTCCCAAGTAAGCAATCACATCATGGGAACGTAGTCATGCGCATGTGTACTGGGCTATGTCTGACACGTTGCACCATACCTAACAAACATACACACATAGCCAGCGCACCGGAGCATAACACACACACAAGCACCTACAGATTGTAGGAGATGAACAAAGAGCCCACAGGAAAGCTCTCCACAAACATGTGCCTCCCTCCCACAGTGAACCCCGTACCATATGCCTGACACCGTGCTCCACACACACAAGAAAAAGACATAACTGGGTTAGCACAGCAGTTGTTAACACAAACAGCCACTGATTGGTACTGTCAGCCCAAAAAGCTCCGAAAGGTGTATCCACACCGACCCACACAATACACCAACAGCTGCTGTTGTGCCCTGTGCACAGTGTCCATCACACACTCATGGCTATATGCTACCATTGGATGTTCAGTGTAATGACAATGCAGTGTTGCAGCAGATAGCTACATGGTCAGAAACATCACCCGTGATAACCATCACACGCACACAACAACACATATATGTGGGAATATATGCAATACATACCAGTGAATATCTCTGCAATCAACCTCCGCCTGACCGCTGTGCCCGCCTGTGTGTCACCACTACCATGTACAGGGGGGCACGGTGGATCCTCCTCCAGATCCTCATTAATCTCTGCAGGAATATCATGCCTGAGAGCAATGTTGTGCAGGATGCAACAGGCTAGGATTATCTCTGCAACAGTCATTGGCTCATACTGTAAGACCCCACCTGTCCTATCCAGACACCTGAAGCGACTTTTCAACATGCCAAAGGTGCGCTCTATGACAGAGCGGCTGGAGGCATGGGCCTCATTGTACCTCCGCTCTGCACGTGTCCGTGGCTGACGCACAGGGGTCAGCAGCCAGGGGCGACACCCATACCCTGCATCACCTGCAAAACGAAATGTTTCAGGTGAATACATGGACGCATGCCAGCACAAATTGACACAGGTATAGACGTGAGAAACAAATGCATAACACCTCATGACAGAAAGCTCTGACAGCAGAAATGTACATTTGCCAAAATAAGACCTCTGGTGATAGAAATGGAACAAAGGGCCTCTTGATTCTGTGCAGACATGCCAAACAACACCACAGTCCCATTTGTGCCTCCACAGATACGCTATGTGTAGCACATGCGTCTTGTTATGCAGTTAATGTTCTAATCACTACTACCACCAAGGTTAGACTAAACCACCAATACACAGATAACATGTGAAAAGTATATGTTAGCAAACTAAACACCACAATAATGTGTTGTGAGGCAATGTAGGTGCCAACACACAACATGTCTGACCTGGAGGTCTGACAAGATCAACACAATCTCACCTCCACACCCCGTGTCCTGAAAGGTCTACATATCTACATATAGCAGCCTGACGCCATATGCTGTTGCTTGTTGACCACCAACCATGTTAGTAGACACCCTGGGCTTTGTCCCCATCATGTTCCCATCCGTGTTGATCAGCGCTCCACAGAATTGCACACTGTAGCCCACATGAGCCTACCAATATCACAGTTACTGAGTTTGACTACATTCCTGTGTATGTGCTACCAATACCTCTCTGTATGGCCCCAAGTTGGCTCCTTGCCCTTGCTGTCACCTTTACCAAATGCTGAGTAACAGCAGGATAATCACATACAATGATGCCTACGTACCACACATCTGCAGTGGCCCAAGGTAATGCAAACCCTAGACTATTTGCCCCCCCTGCCATGGCACAGGCCTAAACCATTAACATTCCGATGCAAACATGTACTCCCATTTGCAAAGGTCAGGAACATACATCATACGTCTCAACCCCCCCCCCCCCATTAGCTAACATGAAATGGCTAACAACCACAGTACTGAGTGAGTGTGTTGCCGTCACACACACATGACAAGTGTTAGGTGCATTGATTGTCAAGGACATAAATGTTACAGGACATACCGCAGTTCTAATCCAAAGCCACGTATGCACAGCTGGGTGAGAAGGACACTAAACCCCCTCCCTGTGGCCACATGAAATACACACACAGGTAGCAAACTACAACCAGGATACACATCTGCACAGGTGCATAGTTCCAACACCACCATCAGCACGTTTATCACAGATATTGTTTCAAAACTGATGTTACATGTCCAATCATGTCCCCTGTTACTCAACGTGTACAACCCCCTAAGGACGTAAACTCATAACATTCCTCTGTCTGCTGAATGTGAGTTCAATATCCAACTGCACATAGAGGAAACGGTGCACTATATGAGAGATGTTACTCAAACACACACATATATGCATGATGTCATGATATATTTGGAAATACTCACCCAGCAATATACAGTCCCCATACTGTCCCTCCTCAAATTGCTGAAATAGTGCTGAGCGATGCAGGATATAGGAGTCGTGGGTGGACCCTGCAAACCTTGGGACCACATTCAGAATATGCAGATTAGCATCACATACAACCTGAACATTCAGGGAATGGTAGTGTTTGCGGTTGCGGAACACCACCTCCCTGTCTCTGGGCGGGACCAGGGCAACATGTGTGCAATCAATAGCTCCCATCACGTGTGGTATCCCGGCTAACGCCGCAAAGGCTTGGTTCAGGGTCCCCCACTGTTGCCTATTGTGGGGAAGGCCTATGTAATTCCCCACCCGGCTGACCATGGCACGCAGTACCTGGTGGAGACAGCGTGAGAAGGTGGGGCGGCTCATGCCACCCACTGCGGCCACAGATGACTGGAAACAGCCAGAGGCAAAAAAATGTAAGGCAGCAAGGAGCTTGACTAAACCCGGTATGGCATGGGACCGGTCAGTCAGGGGCTCAAGGTCAGGTCTTAGATCCTCATAGAGCCCCCTAATAGCCCTTGTGCTTAGTCGGTAAAGGGAGATGACCTGGTCCTCACGCATGCCCTGGAGCTGGGCCCTGGGCCTGTAGAGGCGAGTCTGCCGAGCCTGCACCTCGGCACGCCGTCTGCGCCGTCTACGCACAGCACATCTCTGTGCCGCCTCCACAGGAGCAGGTCTGACTTGCTGCGGGTCCACACCCATGCCCTGTGCCGCAGCCACATGGACACCATATCCCCTGTCCAGCAACCGCAGCATCCGCCCACGTCTTCGGGCACATGCAACAACATATATCTCCGCCATCAATCCCTCCACTGTGGTCACACACACACACAAACACACACCTCCCGAAACACTGGACACCTTACAAAACAATACAGACACTAGCCACACAAGACCAGACACTACAGACAACACAACAAAGAACACTACAATGAGCACTACAAACACTACAATCACTACATACAACAATACAACACTACAAACGCTACAGAAACCACTACAATCAGCAGTACATGCACTACAAGCACAACAGACAACAGTACAACACTACATACACTACAAACAACACTAGTAACAACACCTGCTCTCAGCTCTCTCTATCTCCCAAACAACACTCGCCGCGCCTACAAAACAACCCTCAATGTGGCCAAATGTTCGGCATCATTTTATATAGGTAAATGGATGTCCATAGAGTGCGCATGCGCCGTTGTGTGATGGTGCCGCTTGTGCGCGGCGCCCCTGTACAACAGTTTGCGCATGTGCAATCCGTTACGCATGGGCGTTTGCCTGTGCGCGCTGCACACGTTCAAATGATAGCGCATGTGCGTGTGGATGTGTGCGAGGCGCATGTGCAATTTGATGCTTATGTTTGTTGGTTTGTGCACGGCGCCCATGTGCATCTCGTTACGCCTGTCCGGATGCGTTACCTGTGCGTGACGATGCACACACAAACGCACATGCGCAAAGAGTTGCACATGCGCGCCTCGCACACAACCAAACCCACCAACGAACGCCTATGCGTAATTGCAGTTACGCGCCACGCACAAGCAGCACCGTCGCACAATGTCACATGCGCAGTGTAACCAACGTGCAAAAACAAATATAAAAACACTACACGCCTGAAAAACGTTGAGGGTTGTTGGAGGAAGTATAGTTTTGTGAGAGATAGGTTGTGGAGGAATAGGTTGGTGAGGGTTCATAGTAGGAGGTGTGTTGTATCTGTAGCCAAATAGTTTGTTGTTGTCATTTGTCTCTGTAGTGTTGGGTGTATTGTTCCGTTTACTGTGTTGGTTTATTGCTATTGAGTATATAGCTGTTGTGTCTGTGTTGTACGTGGTGTAGGAGAGGCAGAAGGGATGATGTGCGGTAAGGAGGGGAGTGGGGAGCGGACATGTGAGAGGAGGGTGATGGATGAGCAGAGTGAAAGGGATAGAGAGAGGGATAGAGAGGGGGACAGAGAGAGGGAGAGGGGGAGGGATAGAGAGAGGGATAGAGAGAGGGAGAGAGAGAGGGGGAGAGGGAGGGATAGAGAGAGGTATAGGGGGAGGGTGAGTTTGGGAGAGGGTGAGGGTGAGGGTGAGGGGGTGGGGGAGGTGGGCCCACCAGTGCCACTGGGGCCAGGACCTGCAGGCCCTATGGAGGGTGAGCCATCAGCAAGGGGCCAGCCTGCTCCCAGCAGACACACTGGGAAAAGGAAGAGGGTCCCTGTGCCTGAAAGCCTGAGAAGGAGGGCCACACGGTTCACAGATGGGGAGAACCACAACCTCCTATCCATGGTGCTAGAGCAATACGAGGTTCTCTTTGGCAGGCTGAGCACACGGACATCAACAGCAGGGCGGAATGCGGCGTGGGAGGAGGTAAGCAGAAGCGTGGCTGAGGCAGGGGGACACCCGCGGGACATAGAGAGCCTCAAAAAGAGGTTCTCCGACATCAAAAGAGGTGTGCGCCAGCACATGTGTGAGGAAGAACAGCATGCACGTGGCACAGGTGGCGGCGGCCCACTACCAACCATGCTCAGCCCCCTGGAGCAGCAGCTTGCACAGAGACTTGGTCCTGTCTACACATATGGGCTGCCTACGGCCCTGGACACCGCACACACACAGGCAGGTATGTATGCTACGCATATCCATTACGACTCATGACCCCCATGGGATCACCATTGTGTAGATAGTTATGTGAGTGCAGTTGGGATTGTCTGCTATCTGCCGAGACGCATCTACAGGTACAAGCAGGAATGAGCCATCACATATGTGACTGTCAGTACCGACAGAGCCTGCACGGGAATGCTGCCCAGCTAACGATCATAACGTATTTGGCAACATCCCTTGCGCCTGCGCGCTGAACTGCCTCCTTCTCCAGAGCCTCCCTTCAGTGTTTGAGTCCTCCATGGAGCCCGAAGGACGTCCTCCTGTCACCGCAGAAACCTTTGTGTGAAAATGATGTCAACACCTATCTCCCTTGTTATCGTGTGTGTGCGGCTGTATGTGCCACCGACACAGGTACCCCTGGGGGTGTATGTCCAGAATCGTGATAAAAATTTCCGCATCCTCATGTCCCAACCTCTTGGGGCACAAGGCCTCTGCATCATGGAGCCAACGTCACTGAGGGGATGCTATGACTGTGGAAACAACGTTTCCTGCTTAAACTCCATTTACTGTTGTCCAACCAGTATAGGTCATGACCATTTCCCGCCTGCATTGCCTTGTCCAAACACGGTGCTGGAAGCATGACGTCCTCAAGTCTCCCTCGATAACATTTGTTCCATGCCACATGGGGTACAAGCTGTCCCCACTCTACAGGATCAGGTAACCCACACAATGTCTCTGAGGACTAGTTAATGCTTGCGTGGTACGCCTCATGGCCAGCATGGGGATGGCTCCGTCCGTACCCTCAAACAAACATTGCCCTAACATAGGCTGCGGGAGCCACCTGGCCCCAAATCATCAAAGGGGTTTCAGTTTGTTCCAGGGCCTCACCCCTCACAGAACATACCACAGCCATGCTTGCCGTAGATATCCGCTCCGAGCAGTACCGATATCGTGTCACTAGCAACGGTATGGAGTGCCTCTCCCTCCCCCGACGCATGTCATTGCGTGTCCTTGTTACCGTCCAAAACAATGTATAACACTCAGACCGGGTTCTGTGTGTTGGCATTGCTGATACCGATGTCCGTACCATCAACGCATACTTCGATCGAGTCACCCTCTTAGATGCCTACTCCATGACCGATATGTACTCCTGAGGATTGGGTCACGATGTGTTTTGAAACTGCACATTGTTGTTTCAGGATACGCACGTCTACGGAGACTTGCTATGCCACGCCAGTTGTCCTGGTGCCACTTCAGCAGCCCCCGATGACAACATCAAGGGCTGTACTATTGATACCCAGTGTGGAGTTGATACCCGGAGTGATCAATGCAGTACCTCCTGCATTGTCTCCTGATCGCAAGTGCCTCCACACCACCACTAGGTGTTCTGTTCATAATCAGTCTGCACCCTCTGGTGCTGAGGCTGCTACTGCAAACCTACCTTTGCCATGGATGTTTTCCCTTGGATGACCTTCGTCTCAGACATTCCACCTTGACATGGCAACCTATCTGGCTATTCCCATTCCTGACCTTCCGCTTACCACTGGCGCCACTGCAGGAACGGACAACCTAACGTCTCTTATAAATCCTTCTTTGCAGGTCTGCCTCCTGGAAATGTGGATATCACCTTGGAGGGCTCCTCCTCCCCCTGCCTCAGCAACTGATGCTCTGTATGAGGTGGCACCCTCTCCAGGATCTCATAATACCCGACCCCCCCACCATTCCTTGGTAGTGGAATCAGCAATGCGGAAGGTCAAACGTTAAACGGAGCAGTCATCCTGTCTGCCAGGTCGTGCTTCTAGAGCACATGATGCTTTTGGACGTCACAACGTCCAAACGTCTATGCTGCCATCCCAGATGATATCCCATATGTGTTATATGAGTCACGCCCTCCAGGAGGTCACACAAAACCTGTCCCGTTTGAGGCCCTTCGTGGCAGAGTCAAAGGTAGCTGACTACTCATAACTTCTAAGTCCTAGGCATGGTATATCATAATTCTCTCACGTGCTTATGTTGACCCTTGTGGGTCTGTAGGCATATCCACTGGTACTCCCATTGTAGCACGTTGCAAGGGTTGGCTCGAGGTTGCAGGTCTGAATAGATGGCCTCAACCTACTGTGGCACAATCACCATGTACTGGAGAAAGCCTCATCAACAAGGAGGTTGTACGTCTATTTGCCCACTGTTCATCTGACGTCCCTAGGGCTACAGGCCATTCCAATCCACCATCAGTGTCAGGAGGTAGGAGATGTCCCACCTGACCTTCTTTCTTTTGGAAATGAGGAGTTGTCAGGTCTCCTGCCCATCATGCAGATGTAGCACAGTGAGGAACACCTCAGCATGGTCTGATGTTTACAAAGTCTAGGCAGCCGCAGCATTCACACAAATCTGAGGTGTCGGGGAACTGTAACATACAGTTAGTGTATTCTCATAGGTGCCGCACTGGTGTTCCCCAGGAGACTACACTGCATACCCTTTCTCAAGAGGTTAAGATGTCGGGATATCCTTGTTTATGGGTTATAGATCTGTCTTCCTCTCATCACTGAGAGGAGGAGTTACAACTATCCCATAATAGTGTCTGTCACAACATGAGCACCGTGCCATCAGCTGACGTCCCCTATGGGTACGTCACCCCTCCGTTACCTACGTTCCACACCCTCTCATCCAGGACTTTCCTAGGCTGAGGGTTACCTTACTAAGATGCTCCTTAGCCTCCTTTTCAGGGTATTGCTTGTCCTGCCATGAACATATGTGCTGGATAACTCAGTAGACAGGGACAGGACCATCCCCTGTCCTTTGTCTCATTGCCCATGTCCGCCACCCATCTATTTCTACAGCTGCTGTGCCTATAGGAGGCACAGTGATTGCCTTGCAGACACATCCCACATGTTCCAGTTTCTCTATCTCACAGTTCCTGTTCAACCGTAGTAGTGGTTCCAAGCTAGTCCATGGTTATTTTCACTCATTGTAGGCTGAACACCTCTTATCTCTGGACAACTCCTTCCAGGGGATATGGCACTGTATCTGCTTACAGACAGTTCATTCAAAATCAACCTCCATATGCTCTCTGCACTCTCAGAGAGCCCATCCACTATGAGGGCCCTGATATAGAGCGAACACCATCCTCATAGGGCGACGCTATATAGCTAGACAAGGTTTATGACCCCATCAGAGGTCTGTGTGGGTTTACTGCAACCTCTGGTTTTGTATTGTATAGAGGGTGGAACGTTCATGCATGACTATCCACGGCTACTGGGAACGCATAGTACCGCCATATCCCTCCAGTGTGTCCCCTTGGTATCCGTCGGCTGGATTTCTGTACCTTTGCCATGTTAGATATCTAACAGATGTTAGCCATGTCCGCACAGACTGGGCTTATCCCCTGTTGTCACGCAACCATCCTGGTGATTCGCTGTTTGCAATACTGCATCCCTGTATGCCATGGAGATTGATGATCATTGTATCTGTCAGGTGGGCTTGGCCTCCTGTT
Organism: Ichthyophis bannanicus; assembly: GCA_033557465.1. Lineage (NCBI taxonomy): Eukaryota > Metazoa > Chordata > Amphibia > Gymnophiona > Ichthyophiidae > Ichthyophis > Ichthyophis bannanicus. Next base: position 258,060,217 of record CM066031.1, on the reverse strand, counting down.
ACGAATAGAATGTCTCACACTCACATACCCCATCCCAAACTAACTGTGGGGCTCAGTGGCAGACATGTGTCGTCAAGAATATAGTCATGTATGTGAATAGGTCCTCATAACTCTACATACATATGTCAATTTGCTGCCGGTGCATATTCATGGCCCACATATATATAGAGATAAATGTGTGTATATATAGATATAGATATAGATCTAGCTATACATAGATATATATGGATATAGAGATAGAGATAGAGAGAGATATAGATAGATAGATAGATAGATGGATACATATAGATATGTGTTTTATTATGAACATTATATACAAACATATAAATATAGCTGCCTATGTATATATGTCCACACATGTCTCCAAACATATCCTGAAATACAGATATGTGCGTATATCTGTACCTAGATATGTGTCTGTGGGGATACCTCGTAGGGATTGATATATGTTACATACGTTCACCTCACTGTCCATGTAAGAGAGTGAACTGACTGACGTATCAGACAGTGTATATCCCCATCCGCACACTATTCTTCAGTATGAAGAGCCTGTTATGCACTATGATGCATTATGATGCTATCAGCATCCATGTCTACTTAGGTTTCCCTACCCTTGAAGCTTCGTGCGTATATGTCTTTCATATCTCTTACCAGCTTGGACAGACAGTGTACATGTATTCCCTTTTGATGACACATCTATGTTACTAGGGAATGAGGTTTCCCCCAAAACCGCTCTCCCCGCAAGGACTGGGATAGGTGTCTCAGTCGGTCGGTCTGCGTCTGTCATACCTAATTATTTCGGAGGATGGGTCTCCAGAAGGTCCCAGCTGTGTCCCATAATGCTTGCCATTGGGGACGTGCCATCACAATCCAAACCAGTTGACACCTGGATCACCTGCTCGCTCCAGGTAAGGCCCGTCATCCCCACTGCTGTGATGTCGCCGTGACAATCCCGTCACTACGTATCCAGCAGACCCCATCCTGCCCTCCACTCCTAAAATCCAGTCCGTAAACATTATATATGTGAGTTCATTTGATATGTGTAATGCACTTATCATGCATACTGCGGACTCCCCCCCCCCCCAGTAGTCCTTCGGTGAGTTGTTTGTCTTTCATTGAAGGTCCATTCATCCCAAATCCCACCCTCCATCCCACATGGGATGGTGGAGATACGTGAGGGACTGATGCCCACCTGTGCCTCGGCACTGCAAATCTCAGGGAGCTTCCCCTGGCCTCCATAGCTAGGGAGTCCACATATGTGAACACACATTCCTGCTTGTTTCCGGAGCTAGGTGTAACAGGTGATGTCTGTGAACAGCACGTAGTAGTCTGGACAACCCTCCCACCTCCCCCATGAGTTTTATCCTTTCAGCTATCCTCCTATTCGCAACTCACCCTTGTCTCAGCTTGGGAACCCTAATGGAGAGAGGCTCTGGAGAGGACGGGACGTCAGTGTACAGGCCCCAGGTATGCTGCCCAAGGCTTACTGTTTGGAAATGGGTAGGTATTCCTGTGCAGGCTCCATTGGTTGCCGATGTACCCATATGTGGAGACTGATTCCTGCTTTTCCCAGAGATCACCTTTTACAGGTATGTAACTGTGCTAGCATTTAACTATGCTGCTGTCAGAGGTGTGTGCTCTACACCTTCATACCCTGTTCTGTGAAACAAAAACAGAACACTCACACCCCAAAGGTTACATCAAGCCAATACCAGGAGGTGCAATACACAGGGGGACAGCTGAATAGTGTTCTCAAAGACATATGTCACATAGCCAACATAGGCTGGGTTGTGGTGTCAGCCACGGGGGCAATAGGTGTCCCTATAAGGTGCTCCTCCCCCTCCAAAATACCTGTGGGACTACACCTTGCCCACTAACGTTACACAGTGTGTGACAGGGTAGGTTACCCCACAATATGGAGCAGTTGGACACTGCAGATCTGGCAGGCGTAGAGGTCATGCACATCACACAACGCGTTAGATCTGTGACTGTGCTATCGCTGTCTGTCACCTCACAGTCACATGTGCACATGGCAAGCAAAATGTGGACATATGTGACTGTTGTAAAGGACTGAGAGACCACAGTGTATGACATAAGGAGCGTATCTCAAGAGCAGTGCATGTACGCCTGGCATCACAGCAGGTACCGAGTGCAGCATGGTGTCTGGTAACCTTCCCTATCACATGTGTCTGACAATGACTTGTCAAGGTGCAGTGATACACGTATGCCCATGGGGTAAGGGCAGATGTGTCATATAACACCTGACCCTGTGGGGACATGAAAACATGGCCTGTGTTGGGACGATGACATCTGTCCTGAGTTAAAGATGTTGTGCATCCTCAGAGCTGCAGACATCTGTGTATTGGCCTATGTCACCATGTTCTGTTGCCATGTTCCAGGGACACATTCAGCATGTGTCCCTCATCCTATCAGTCCCCCAACCTGTCCCAGACATGTCTACGTCTAACAACCCCTTACCTACACCCACAACACTGCCTCTCCTCAGCTGTCATATTGCAGTGGCCTGTGAGATGTGAATGTTTATGTGCCATACTATACGCACAGTGCTGCATGTGCCTGTCAATGGCCCAGTGTTGATTTACATTGGTAGCTACCTCCATTGTATGTTGGAGACAAACACATGGAACACTGTGATGACAGTATGTCCCACTGTGATATGCCCTTCAAGATGGCAGGCACACCCACACCGGTGTGTGCAATTACAGGTGTACCTGTCAGTTATGTGCATCCGTGTGTGCACATATGTTCGCCAGGTGGTTTGAGAAATGGGGTGGGGGCTAAATGCACAATTAGAGCAGACTCAGAGGCATGGCAAACACACAAGGTGTGCAGAGGGTACACACACACCTGTTTCCCTGGTACAGGTACATGTTGCAGAGAGACAGGTATGTGAGTGTGCAGGGGGCCCTGTCTGCAGCACACGTGTTGGGTCCCCACACCAGCAGGTATGTGTATTCTGCAACACACACGTATACGTAGCTGTATTGCATAGTCATATGTGTGTTGTCATCTTGTGCCCACAATACAGGTGACTACAGTACAATGATGACACATGAGGAGGGGGGAGAGGAGGAGGAGGAGGAGGAGGAGGAGCAGGAGGAGGTGGTGGAGGGGGCTGCGATGCGTGCGACACACATCATGGAGGATCCAGAGGTTGGTGTGTCTGGTGACAGCATAACCTCTGCCGAGGGGCCCGTGGAGGCAAACATGATGCGCCATACGACAATGGGTTCTCATTCACCAGCCGCAAGACAACCAACAAGCCAGGAGGTGTGTGGGGAGGATGTGCTGCTGGCAGAGCTGAGAGCACATGGCAGATCTGCACGTCAAGATGCAGAAGGTGGGTGCTAAACATTGTTACCCCCAATGTTTTGTATGCTGAGTGTTCATACAATATCAGCTGTGCATCGTATGGGAGTATCTTATATGTGATCCACTCCACACAATGGCCGGCCTACCTACATGACATAACACTATACCACACGTCAGGTTTCCGCATGTGCAACACAGTAACTTCACTGGGACATAACCTAGCACCTCTGCAATGCTGACATACAGCATAACATGTACAGTTTAACAAATATGTGTTGATGTTGATCTTAATCAGAGACACACTTTCTGTGCACTCAGTCATGACGTGGTTATTAAGGCGTGCAAAGATGTGTCCCCACACACATGCGCACAGATGAGAGGCAACAGTGGTGACCAAGGTCTGGCACAACCACCACACACAAACCATTAGACCCTGTTTGGGGGGGGTGTGGTGGATGTCAGAGAATACCATACACAGCTGTGACATGTCTGCCTACCGTAGACTGTAGACATATTGAACAACAGAACGGCACAGTGTATGTTAGCTCATCGCACTGTGCCGCACAACATAACAGCCTATGGTACATTCACACCTACAGATGCACACATAAGTGAGATGTTGTTTATGTTGCAGCATGTTATGGGTCATAACCTCAATACGCCAATTGGAACAGCAACAGCCAGCCTCATCACAGCAGCACAGGCGTGTGCCAGGTGAAACAATGCCCAATGTCCCCTAGTCCATTGCGAATCCGACCTACCATATGCAAACCTGAACAGTGTGTGTACTGCTATGTCACAACGACCCCATACCCTACAGTCTGTGTTTCTGGTGCAAAACAATCATACGATGTGGCATTAGCAGTTCAAATGTGTGTTGACACACATATTGCACAGTGTACAGAACTGACAGGGTGACTGGTCATGTAGGTATGGTTTGGGTGGCCTACAGGTCCTTGCAGACTCACTGTATGTACAATACAAAGGTATGCTGCTAGACATCCAGACAGGGCTATCCGCATGTGCCATTCCTCTCTGGATCTAACAATGTCTTTCACAATACCATGGGTTGTGACCCACACACCTGATCACACAGCTCAGCTCCTGGCCCCTTTTGTTATTGGAATGAATATACACCACACAGGTGATACCCTGCTGCCAACCTGGGTCACACATCCCCCCCCAGCTCTGTCCCTAAGCACACATCCCTAGTGGCTATCATGTGCAGGTGTTTGCACATCATAACCATGTGTGTTGAATCGTGCCGTCTGTCCCCCTGTGCTGCATCATCTGGTGCTACCCATGCTCTGTCCACAACCTCCACATGTGTATGGAGGTGTACGTGCATTGTTATGAGACCTTTTTCTCTGTTGGCCCTAGGTGCAAGTAAACCTCTGTGTTCAGAGACACATGTGTCATCAGTGGACCTGGCCACGTAAGGCTGCTAATGCTGGTGCTGCCAGCGCATCTTGCAGAGTCACATCTGCTTGATTTGTGACCTGTCCATGCTGCACATATTAATACAAGTGTGGCGCCACCTGGCCTAGTTGTCCTCAAACAAACTCAGCATCACCAATGCAACTCCCCAGGTGTGGATGTTGTCCAGCGCACTTGCTGCACCCCCGTACAAAGTGGACATGTGTCTGCTATCTGTTCCTGGGCCTATTGTAAAGTACGCATTATGTGGGCGTGTTTGCGCATCCAGTGTATACCTGTGTGCACCCCCACATCACACAACTGAGCAATGTGCTGTGTGTGGCTGGGACAGTATAATTGCTGACAAGGTTTCTCTGCTAATATGTCCATGTATTCAATATGGAATGTCCAATCACAAGGAGAATGTGGTGCTACATACGTAACATTGTTGTATGTGATGGTTGTTTACTCGGGATGTGTCTCATGGCCACCCTTTGTCCAACCCACAGGCAATCGTCAGGCAGCTGCAGCTATTTGCAATTCTGTGGACCTGTTACGGCAGGAACTTAGGGGATTGCGTGATGATGTGAGAGCCATGCCGTCAGAACGAATTGCTGTGGCCCTGGAGAGCATCGTCGGTTTGCTGCAACGCTCGGAACCACCTCCACCACCACCACATGCACAGCAGGGGCGTGCCCCAACAGGGGAGGGGGAACTGGGACGGCCCAGATGTGGGAGGCCACGGTGGAAAATGTAAATCTGTGTGAATAAATGTATATGATTACATAGCTGCAACGTGTGTATACAATCATTGTCCCTGTGCTCCCCTATGTAGTGTGTGCATGCATGTTTTGCTGCTGAACATCTGACCAGCACCCAAGCAGTTTCCTGTTGTCCTGTTTGCAGTGGCAGGTACATCTACACAGATGGCACCACTTGTCGTGTGTCACCTGCACAGAGTGTGTTCATTGGCCCTTGGCTGTAGCATGCCCCGTTACACACACCCCGATGTGGTGGCTGGGGAACTGCTCAGGGTTTGCATGATGACTACTCACATGCATCAGTATTTGCATACCCTTATACACCATACATTGATCGCATATGTGTGACCATTGCCCCTGGCTGGAACACTGATAACATGGCTGCGCAAACAACACCATGGCATGCATGTGGCACTGACAGACATGGGTGGCATGCATATGTGTTTGCCATATGACCACTGACAGATCTGTGGATATCACGCCCACCCATGTGACATGGATGTTCCCGGGAATCCCTTCCGACGCAACAACCCATACGCCTACCAAGGTGTCACACACCCCGCACACATGGATAGGACCCCATGAATGCATTTTGAGCAAGTCCACATATGACATCCATGTCAACTGTCAATGCATATCCTGTTTCCACATACATATCCCATGCTTGCATCCATGGTGAGTGTGTAAGGGAAACACATGACCATTGTGTCCAGAAAACAACGTCCAACTTTAATTGGAGTAAGGTAAAAACAAAATGGCAACATGCCATACAACAAACACCCACAGCCTGTATGTTTGTGTAACACAGCACAGCACAGGCCACATGTGGCCGTCACAGGTGCCATCAATGCTGCCTGTGGCGGTCTCCAGCAGATGAACGTTGATGTTGCAGCTGTGCAACATCAGCGTTCACCTACTGGACAGCCCCGTCAGACACTGCAGTGCATGATACACCAAACGGATGTCGCGTCTCACATCATCCACTGCCACCAACACATCGTGCATACACCTGCCAGCACACAGACAAACAGTCTCGGTGGTCTGTGTGCTGGCATGTGCATGTGATATGTTGGTGGCAGTGGATGGCGCAGTGACACTACGATGTCTGTCCCATGTTCCTGCCTGTGGTGTCTGACGGGGGTCCACAGAGACCTGTGCTGTGCTGTGTTCCCCCAAACCCCCGCCCTGCCTGTTCCCCCCCCCAAAACTCCCCCCCAACACCCCCCTCCACCCATGCTAACACCCCCAGCAGGGACATCCCCAACCATGCCCCCCACCCCCCTCCCCCGCATCCCACACACCTTGCACAACATGCCCATCCGATGGTGAATGGTGGGCCCACATTCCCCTCCTCCCCACCTTCCCCCTCCACGTCAGAGTCCTGCACCAGCACCACATCGTCCTCATTGGGCCCCTCCTCCTCATCTGCATCCTCTGACCCCTCCACATCCTCTGTCTGCAGATCCGCCACCTGCGCCTCCTCCTCCTCCTCCTGCACCTCCGCCACCTCTCTCTCCCATCCACGGCGTGTGGTGGGCCGTCTGAGGGTGGGTGGGGAGTCTCCGGGTCCATCACTGCTGTGGTCTATATATAGGAAAGATTACATACATTACAGGCCGTCCATGTGTGTCACATAACACCTGTACATATGCAGGTAACACACAGGCTGGTAGCTCAATGTGACATTTCTGATGAAAGTTATTCCTGGGATAACTCACCATCTTGGTGTTGTCCCGGCCCCCTGCTGAAACGCTCAAGATACTCCGGGTGGTACAGCCTCAGTTCACGGGCCTTCTTCCTGAGGTCCTCCAGCTGTGGATATGCAATCATAGGTTGGGGATACAAAATTCCTGCCTAATATCGTGTTTGGACGACATGGACATAGAATATTGTGACCACCATCTGTCTGCTGCCTATCCCCATGCTGTGTGTTGTGAAGCTCACAGACCCCATAGACTGTATGAGATGTGTAGACTATCCAACATAGCTGAAATACATGTGTGACAGACATACCCTCCGTTACAGTTCCGCTTTCCAGCCCCATGGGTGTTGTGTGTCTACAGCACCTTAGCAGGGAAATGCATCATCTATGTAGGGCGTTTAAATGACAACCATACACAGGTGTCAGGACTCCTGTAGATGGGGAGAATGGATTAAACAGCATAGGCACACTGCACCATATCACCAGGGTGGGTGAGGGCCCCCTTTGAAGGCTTCTCTGTACTCCTGGGGATAGGAGGAGGATGGGTTAAACAACATTAGCACACATTCCATATCTCCAGGGTGACAGAGGGCCCCCTTTGAGGGCTTCTCTGTACTCCTGGGGATGGGATGTGGGGTTTAAACAGCATTAGTAAACATTCCCATATATACAGGATGAAGGGGGCCCCTTTGAGGGCTTCTACTGTACTCCTGGGGATAAGGGGGATGGGTTTTAAAACAAACAGTATTGACATTCCCATATCCTACAGGATGACAGGGGCCCCCTTTGAGGGCCTTCTCTGTACTCCTGGGGATTGGGAGGATGGGGTTTAAACAACAGTATTTGACATTCCCATATCTACAGGATAACACAGGGCCCAAGTTGGAGGGCCTCTCTGTACTCCTGGGGATGGGGATGTGGTTGTTAAACAGCATAGTAGTAACATTCCCATATCTCCAGGGTGACAGAGGGCCCCCTTTGAGGGCTTCTCTGTACTCCTGGGGATAAGGAGGGTGGGTTAAACAACTGTATGTGACATTGCCATATCTACAGGATGACAGGGGGCCCCCTTTGAGGGCTTCTCTGTACTCCTGGGGATGGGGATGGTGGTTTAAACAACAGTATTTGAACATTCCATATCTACAGGGACACGGGCCCAGTTGGAGGGCCTCTCTGTACTCCTGGGGATGGGATGCTGGGGGTTTTAAACAGCATTAGTAAACATTCCCATACCTACAGGATGACAGGGTGGGGCACCCCTTTGAGGGCTTCTCTGTACTCCTGTGGATAAGGGGATGGGTTAAACAAACAGTATTTGACATTCCCATATCTACAGGATGACACAGGGGCCCCTTTGAGGGCTTCTCTGTATTCCTGGGGATTGGGAGGATGGGTAAACAAAACAGGTATTTGACATTTCCCATATCTACAGGATGACACAGGGCCCAGTTGGAGGGCCTCTCTGTACTCTCGGGGGATGGGGATGTGGGGGTTTTGTAAACAGCAGTATTTGACATTCCCAATATCTGCAGGATGGACACAGGGCCCCCTGTTGAGGGCTTTCTCTGTACTCCTGGGGATTGGACGAGGAATGGGGTGTAAACAAACAGTATTTGACATTCCCATATCTACAGGATGACACGGGCCAGTTGGAGGGCCTCTCTGTACTCCTGGGGATGGGGAGTGGGGGGTTAAACAGCATTAGTAAACCATCCCATACCTACAGGATGACACAGGGGGCCCCCTTTGAGGGCTTCTCTGTACTCCTGGGGATAAGGGGATGGGTTAAACAACCAGTTATTTGACATTCCCATATCTCCAGGATTGACAAGGGGGCCCCTTGAGGGCTTATCTGTATTCCTGGGGATTGGGAGGATGGGTGTAAACAACAGTATTTGACATTCCCATATCTACAGGATGACACAGGGCCCCAGTTGGAGGGCTTCTCTGTACTCCTGGGGATGGGGATGCGGGGTAGTAAACAGCAGTATTTGGACATTCCCATATTACAGGATGACAGGGGGCCCCTTTGAGGGCTTCCTCTATTAATATCTCCTGGGGATTGCGGGAGGATGGGTTTTAAACAACAGTATTTGACATTCCATATCTACAGGATGATCACAGGGCCCTAGTTGGAGGGCCTCTCTGTTACTCCTGGGGATTGGGGAGGATGTGGGGTTAGTGAAACACAGCAGTTATTTGACATTCCCATATCTACAGGATGACAGTGGGCCCACTTTGAGGGCTTCTCTGTACTCATGGGGATTTTGGAGGATGGGTTAACCAACAAGTATTTGGACATTCCCATATCTACAGGATGACACAGGGCCCAGTTGCAGGGGCCTCTCTGTACTCCTGGGGATGGGGATGTGGGGTTAAACCAGGCATTAGTAAACATTCCATACTACAGGATGGCAGGGGGCCCCCTTTGAGGGGCTTCTCTGTACTCCTGAGGGTAAGGGGGATGGGTTAAACAACAGTATTGGACATTTCCCATATCTACAGGATGACAGGGGGCCCCCTTTGAGGGCTTCTCTGTATTCTGGGGATTGGGAGGATGGGGTTTTTTAAAACAACAGTATGGACATTCCCATATCTAAGGATGACACAGGCGCCCAGTTGGAGGGCACTCTCTGTACTCCTGGGGCATGGGGGCGATGTGGGGTTGTTTAAAACAGCAGTATTTCGACATTCCCATATCTACCAGGATGACAGGGGGCCCCCTTTGAGGGCTTTCTCTGTACTCATGGGGATTGGTGAGGCATGGGTTAAACAACCAGTATTTGACATTCCCATATCTACAGGATGACACAGGGCCCAGTTGGAGGGGCCTCTCTGTACTCCTGGGGATGGGGATGTGGGGTTTAAACAGCATTAGTAAACATTCCCATATCTACAGGATGACACCAGGGCCCAGTTTGAAAGGCCTTCTCTGTACTCCTGGGGATTGGAGGAAGGATGGGGTAAAGAACAGTATTGACATTCTGAGCATATCTACAAGGATGAAACACAGGGCTCAGTTTGGAGGGGCTTCTCTGTACTCCTGGGGATTGGGATGGATGGGTTGAAACAACAGTATTTGACATTCCCATATCTACAGGCCATCACACAGGGCCCAGTTGGAGGGCCTCTGCTGTACTCCTGGGGATGGGGATGTGGGGTTAAACAAGCATTAGTAAACCATTCCCATATCTTACAGGATGAACAGGGGGCCCACTTTGAGGGCTTCTTACTGTACTCCTGGGGATAAGGGGGGATGGGTAAACAACAGTATTTGACCATTCCCATATCTACAGGATGACACAGGGCCCAGTTTGAAGGGGCTTCTCTGTACTCCTGGGGATTGGGAGGATGGTTTAAAACAACAATGTTTGACATTCCCATATTACAGGATGACACAGGGCCAAGTGTTGAAAGGCTTCTCAGTGTAATCCTGGGGATGGGGATGGTGTTTTTAAACAAAAATAGCAAACATCCCCATATCTGCAGGTGTGGCTTTTCGGTGAGTGTGAGTGTACTTTGAAGGGTTCTCTGTACTCCAGGGGGATAGGTGGCTGATGGCTTAGGCACAACTAATTAGTGGGGATTCCCCATAGCTCCAGGGTGATTGAGGGCCCAACATATGATGGCCCTCTCATGGCTCAGCCTGTGAATAGGCTAGTTGCGGTTGGGACATAGCATTGGCGGCAGAAACCCCTGGGCTGCATGGTGTATGACAGGCACCATGGTGATGCAGATTGTCGCTAGCACTAAGGATTGGCCATATGTGTTAGCTGCCCAGATGCCAAGACCCCAGCATCAGTACAGTGATGTTTCCAGAGACTATTTAGCAAGATCTCTGGCCTAGCTGTGTTACATATATGTTTTATTCTGTTCAAACAGAGGCAGATTGCATGACTGCAGGATTGCAATCATGCCCTATGTGACCATATCCAGCACACATGCATAACATGGAATAATACTCAGATGTGATACAT